>CM060173.1:44945109-45609609 GCA_030549775.1 Tamarix chinensis | reverse complement strand
GAAATAAATAATGAAAAATAAATATGGATAAAAAATTTAACAATTTAATTAGATGAAAAATTACTTATTTTCATCCAAGATAAATTCTTTGGACTAGTTTGTTTTTTTCTCTCTTCTTATTCTCTTCTCATTATCTCTGATATACTCTCTTCTTCTTTCTCCTACTTTTAATAGTCCTAAGCCCCTATGCTATATCTCTTCTTCTCGCTTGTTGCCCTCTATCCTTTCTCTCTTCATTTTCCATGTGCCTGCTTTCTATTTTTTTATGCCCTCCTACTTCCTATTTTCTCTCTAGTGTTCCCTATTGTCCTCTATTAACCGATTTCTCAACGGATATAAATAATATTAAAAGGATATAAAATATGTAAAAATATATATTCATCAGCCTCTATTTGATCACTTTGAATAGATTTCTCAAATTGATTGATTGGATTAATTAACCAATTAACTAGTTTGTATAACTAGACTATGGTTTGAAATAAAATGAAAAATTATTTTAGGTAGGGACTAAACCATTCAATTAGTTTGTGTGAACCCATCACTTGGTCAACATGACACATTAACTGATTTTGTGAATCATTCAATTGTTCTTATATGTTCATAGAACCAAAAATGTGTAGCATTAAAACAATTGACTGGTTCCACCAACTGGTAAACTAGTTTATTAAATGGTAATATTTTTCCATTAGGCTTGAACATATTCCTTTAGTTGGTTATACACCCCGATCAACTTGTTAGGGTAACCCATCAATCAATTCCTTGAACCAATCTATTAGCTAGCATTATGTGCTAAAAATTCCACTAGTTACATGCACAATGACTATATGTTGTATACCCCAACAAGAACATATTTTTCTCATTGTATCAATATCATTTAATAGGTATAATAAAAATAACTTTTGAGCACTAACTACATGCGCATTTATTTCTCTACTTTCTCTTGCAATTAATTATCAACTAAATAATTTCAAATTCTAATTTTGTTATGGTTTTTCTCAAAAGTATTATTTCCCTTTCAACTAATCTAGAATCAATTCTTTAATTATAAAATCTTATTCTTCTTACTATATTACACTCATAAATCATTCATACACTTTCATATCTATATCATTTGTGAGGTTCTTTGTAATCAACCACAACACTCTTCAAAACTCGTCATTTAATGTTGCGTGTTACCTCACATTCTTGTGAGAAGAATATAGAGAATATAATTTGGTAAATATTGAGTTATGAAGCTCATAATCCTAAAGGCAAACCATCAATTAAAAAACATATGAGGTTTCAAACCCAAAAAGGGAAGACCTTTTTAGCAGTAGATGTAGAGTAACCTATCTTTGGTTAACTTGAAATAATAAATTTCATGTGTGAATTTTTATTTGTCTAATTTAGAACTAAAAAAGAAATTTAACCCTCTCTAGGGTGTTTTTCAATTAGTATCAAAGCAAGTCATCTCCACCACCAAACTGCCATTATGATAAAGATTAAGTGGAGGATTAGGTGGAGGAATCTCCACCACCAAACAACCATTGTTCAATGTTGATAATTTCACATATTAGAACACTACTACGAAAACGAAAAATAATAACGGGACAATAATAATGGTGGTTTGAAAACCGTTGTCAAACGCATGAAAATTAATGGGCGGGAGAGTTTTGATAACGGTTCTAGTTAAAAACTGTTATTAAAAGGGCAACATTAAAATTTAGACGGATGTTTTAATAACGGTTTTATTTAAACCGTTATTAAAAGAGGTTTTAATAACGGTTCATATTAGAACCGTTGTCAAACGTCAGAAGCTTTTAATAACGGTTCCTGGAAGAACCGTTATTAAAAGATGTTTTAATAACAGTTCTCTCAGGAACCGTTATTAAAACCCCAAAATCAAACTTTTATTTCGCTCAGTTCTGTTTCGTGCCAAAGTTTTCAGACTCTCTGCACCTTCGTTCTCTTGCTCTCCTTCTCTTTGCAAACCCTTGCACCACCAACTCGCACCACCACATCGGCTCCTCTCAGGTAAAGGAAACCCTTGCACTGCCAACTCTCCACCATGCCTCTCAACTCGAAGAACCGGATGTTTTGTTATTAATTAAATTGTAATAATATGATATGTGTCTATCATCACCAAAGAGCCAATCCATGCAACAAAATAATAAACAAAATAGTCATAGATAAATCCATAAATAACTTATAGACACTGAAAAGAGAAGACTCACCCTCAATGACAAGGAAATCATGATTCTCCAATGTGACCTATTAAAAATAAAGAGTACTACCAAATTCAATTATGCACTAGTACTAAGGAAGTATATGACATGCTAGTTGTAACACATGAGGGAACAAGTCAAGTTTGATAACAATGAATCTTACTTTATATTAGAGAATCTAAACTATTTTCAATGAAGCAAGGAGTTCTTATTACTTCCCTGACTAAAAACTCCACCACCATTGTCGATCATTTAAAGGCTTTAGGAAGGTCTATCAATGAGAAGGATCAAGTAAGAAAATTCTTACAAGTACTCTCTATGGAATGAGAACCTAAGGTAACTACAATAGAGGTGGCTAAAGATCTCACTACAATGAAAATAGATGATCTATCCAAAAAGCTATTAGTCCATGAGTTTAAAATTGATGAGGTAGTGAAAAAAAGGAAAAAAATGCCACTTGCAATGAAAGCTTCCACATCCTTAAAGCAAACCAAAAATGTCATTGAAGAGGAAAAATATTATGGTGAAAATAGTGAAGTTCCTTTCGATGATGAAGAAGTGGCATTCATCACTACTCAATTCAAGAGGTTCTTAAGATTAAAGGGAATAGGGGACCAAGAAATGGAACACAAGCTACAAGCTTTTCAAGAAGACTCGGAGAGTTCAACAAAGATGATCAAATTAAGTCTAGAAAGAGCAAGCATGTTATCTGAGTTTTGGAATGAGATAGTAAAAAAATTAGCTAAGAGTAAAGGAAATAATGCCCAAAAAAAAAAAGGAAAGCAAGCTCCAAGAAAAAAACATGGTTGCTTTTAGAAAAATTGAAGAAGAGCCATTAGATGAAGAAGAGGTGACCAACCTATTCTTCGTAGCATTAGGAGATGAACCATACAACTTAAAATCCTTTACTATCTTTAAGAGTGGTAAAGAAAATGGTGACATATGCTTCAAGGTGAAAATAAGAAGCCATAAATGGTTCCTAGATAGTGGGCATTCAAGGTAAATAATAAGTGATTGAACAATGTTCTCTAAGATGACTACCTATGATAGAGAAAATTTCACTTTTGCGGACAAATCCAAAGGGAAGATAATAGGAGTTGGTAACATCAATATTGGTGACTCCAAACTTTTTATTGATGATGTTTATTTAGTTTATGGCCTTAATCACAACTTCGTTAACAATAGTAAACATTGTGATAAAGTTATTTTAGCTAACTTCTCTCATTATTATTGCATGATTTCAAATGTGGTAGATAAATCCATACTTTTTATATGCCCACACATTAAATTTTTTATTTTCTTGAGGTAAAATCAATAAAATTACATAATTCATGATTAAGTGCTACACATAATGATGTATGGTTATGTCATATGATAATAGCTCATGGTAGCATGTTGTAATTAAATAAATTAGCTAGAAAAGACTTATTACGTGGTATTCATAAGTTTAACTTTGAAAAGGTAGATTACATTTTGCATCTCATCAAGAAAAACAACATAGGGTACCCTTTAAACCAAAAAATTGTTGTGAAATCATTCAAAGCACTCGAGTTGTTTCATATGAACTTATTCGGGCCTACTACAACCCATAACATTAGTGGTTGTAGATATGTGACATTCATTGTTGGTGATGGACATTATTTATTTTTACTAAGGATGATGCTTTTAATGGATTTCTTATGATTGCTAAGAAAATCTAGGGAAAAGAGGAAAAACTAATCTATGCAATAAGGAGTGATTATGACAAGGAGTTTACAAGAACACTAAGCCATTAATTTCTAAGATAGAAATTATAACCCTCATAACATCTCATGTAACACCCCCAAAATTCACTACTGAAAAATTTCGTTTTATTAAAAGATAATAGCGGAAGCAGATAAAAAAAACGTGAACTTTGGGAGTATTACCGCCACACTTAGTACCAGACCGGTTCACTCATACCGTTCCAGTACCAAGTGCTAAGGCTAAGAAAATGAAATACAAATCGAAAGACATTCAACATGCATAAATCAGAGTAAATTGCAAGCTTCAACATATTTAAATCAGAGTAGCGCATCAAATCGTTTTCTGGAATAAAATCCACCAAGGGTGGTTGCTTTAACAACGTTAACATTTAAAACCGAGAAATTAAATGAGAAAGAGAAAAGCCATGATACCGGAAAATTCCTTACTCTCCTTCCCGTAACCCATTTGAGTAGCACCTGAAAATACCTGCAAGGGCACTGCCCATTGAATAGGCAGGGGCCCCATAAAGGGAATCCCTTCAGTACTACGGTACTGAGTAACCCTTTAATACCACACTTAAAGATAGGCACGCATACGACACAAGATGCAAGCCACACACATATAAATAATGAGAGATGCATACATAACAATGACAAACACAATACTTTATAAGTCACGATCGATACTTTGGGCCTTAAGCCATTATTCTGTCATTAATCCATCAATATCATATTTTATGTCCATGTGAGTACGAGAACCCCACTATTATAGCCGGTGGACCGGAAAGTATATACTCAGGGAAAAACGCCTCTGACCACTATTATTGCCGGTGGACCGGAAGATAAACACACAGGGCAGAACGCACCTGACCACTATTATTGCCGGTGGACCGGTCTGGCCCCGACTCACATGATGTTCCACTATAAGTGATTAGTATTTTTCCATAATCTTATTCACATACATAACCGATTTTATTGAGCTCGGGACCCCCACTATTATTGCCGGTGGACCGGAATATATATGTAATCATCATCCAGGGCACAACGCTCCTGGCCACTATTATAACCGGTGGACCGGGATATATATAACTCATCGTCCAGGGCACAACGCTCCTGGCCACTATTATATCCGGTGGACCGGTACTCAAAATCACACACCAGGGCAACACGCTCCTGGACCACTATTATAACCGGTGGACCGGTACGCAATATCACATACCAGGGCAACACGCTCCTGGACCACTATTATAACCGGTGGACCGGTACGCAATATCATAAATCATCTGGGCCCGGCTCATTAATATCCCACTTTCAATTATCGTATCTTTCCTTTCTTTAATCAGCACATCAATCATATTTATTTGCCTCGATTGGGAGATCAACAACCCGGGACACAAAGGTACACCGGTCGTACTGGTGCATATCAGCTACTCAGTACCCTTCAACCATGAACCCAAGGACGCAAAGGTACCCTGGTCGTACTGGTGCATAAAGCTAACTCAGTACCCTACCGACAAGGACACCTAATCCATAAGTATGCATACCCCCTAACTAGGTCCGTAGAGCTAGGAAGAGTAAGATATAGGGCCTGGCTGGGGCACAAAGGCACACCAGCAAATACCAGAATAATCGTGGACTAAACCACGTCCTTAGGGTAGCGACCCCTAAGGAGTCACCATTCCCGATCTCGAGGTCTTTCACTTTAAGTAATAGTGTCTTAATTAAGGTGATCACATACAACACGATAATCCGATACTTACTCACTTTCAATTGTTTCGATATCATTAATCGTTTCTTATTCAGAGGATTATCCAGGATGTCATAGAGAAACCATCAAGGCCATACTAATCATTAGATACTCTTACTTGGCTAATCAACATTATTTAATCATATTAATGTTCCACAATCTCAAGGACCTATTAGGTACAAATTACTCATTTTCCCTTTTCTTATATAATTGTTAAGTATCCGTTCCTTACTTGATAAATTACCACATTACCCTTAAGGTTGCATAATTACCAAATTGCCCTTTGTCCGATTTAGGTTACCAAATTATCTCATACACTTTTCAGATCATCATTCACCCCTCCTAATTACTATACTTATCATATTTCCCTTTTGGTTGGTTATATTACCAAATCACCCTTCTCCTTTGTTATAATTACTAAATTGCCCTTGAGTTGGATAAATTACTAAATTACCCTCCTTCATTATCATGATTACTATTTTGCCCCTTTAGTTGGTTAGACAATTATCACTTTACCCTTTTATCGGCTAATTTACCATATTACCCTTCACTTATGAAATTACGATTTTGCCCCTCTACCTCCAAAATTACCATAATGCCCTTTTTACTTGAACAATTACCATAATGCCCTCCTTCATCCAAAATTACTATTTTACCCCTACTTCCAAAATTACCATTTTACCCTTCTTTCTCACAACTTACAATTTTATCCTTTACTTGTAAATTATCATTTGGCCATTTAATTATAAAATTGCCATATTATTCTTTTGTCTCGAAAATTACCGAAATACCCTTCTCCACTTATAGAATTTCCACTCAACCCCTTTATTCACCATTTTTATGAATTTTCTAACACTACATAAAATAATGATATTAATACTTCATTTTTATTAACTAAGTCCACCAACTTGTCATTTTTCAACATAATACTCATTAGCAACTACACACATTGATTTATATACCTCATAAGCATAATTACTAAAATACCCTTAAACAATAACATCATTCATGCATTAACAACATGGTACATCATAAACAAGTGTTTAACATTTCTATCCATATTCCAACTCCTTCCTTAATTAACATACCTACATATGGCATAAAAGTTATCATGCTATTTCTTTTTAACAAACAATATAAGAAACCATAAACATATCATGCTAAGCATACAAAACATGCATAAAATCATACTAAACCCTAAATGTGCTAGCATGCGTTTTTCCATATATTTAAGGGAGGATTAACGGTTACCTTAATCCCGCAAAATATCAATCTTACCAAGCATAATTAGCAACTCAACACCTAAAAATAATATCCATCATATTTATTAGCATAAGAAGTTAAAAAGGATAAGACTTTATAAAATTTAATTAGTAAAACACTTAACATAAAATACCACTTTACCTTAAAAATTATCCAAACAATTTTTAAAACCAAGGGGAGCTCATGCTGCATGAGCAGCATGAGTTTCATGCAAAATTATGGGGAGAAAAGGGTTCGAAGGGGGTGAAGGGAGAAAAATAAACCATTTTCGGGTTAGGGTCTTTAGGCTAGAAAAGAAGGTGGTTAGGGGAGGTTCTAAGGCAGGGGAATGGTGCAGAAGTGTAGAGGGGGTGTAGGTGGAGGCTAAGGGTGGTTTCGAGGTGGCTCAAGGCGGCGGAGACGGCGGCGGCAAGGCGGCGAAGGTGGGCTGCCGAGGAGGGTCGAGGGAAAGGGTTGAGAACGAAGGAAAAGTGGAGGGAAAAATGGAGGGGTGCAGGGGTTGGTTTCGGCCAAGTAATGGATGGAGGTTGTAGAGGGGGATGCAGGGTGTCGAACGGTGGGTTGGGTGGCGGCAGAGGTTGCCGGACGGCGGCGGTAGGGGCGGTTGCAGGTGGCTTGACGATAAGGGGAAAATCTGGGAAGAAAAAGGAAAAGGAGGAGAAGGGAGGAAGTGTAGGGCTCGAAGGGGCTGTGTGGTGGTTCAGGGTGGTAGTAGACGGTGGCAGAAGGCGGCGCAGGGCTGGGCTTGGTGGCTCGAGCGGCGGAGGGCGGCGGTGGAGCAAAAATAGGGGAAAACGGGAGAGGAAGAAAAAAGAGAGAGAAGGGAGGATCGGGGAGTAAGGGAGCTCGAAATGATGGGCAGAAAATGGACGAAGGGGAGAAAAAAAAATAGGAGGAATGGTAGGGGAATAGAGGCTGATCGGAGGGCAGGCTTAGGGTGGCAGGGCATCGCAGGGTTGCAGGGGAAAGGAGGGAAGAAGAAGGAAAGGGGGAGAGGCATGCGGGGCTGGTTCAGGGCCGGTTTGGCTCGAAAGAGGAAGGAAAGGACGGGGCAGAGAGAGAGGGAGAGGGAGGAAGGCACGGGAGCTGCAGGGCTGAGGTTGCAGGCATGCTCGGTGGTCGGGCATGGCGGCAGGCGTGTGATGAGGACTGGTCGGGGTGATCGAAGAAGAAAGAAAGGGACGGGCGGCTGGACCGGTGCAGGAAAGGAAGGAGCCGGCCGGTCCAGGGGAAAAAAAATAAGGAAGGAGGCGGGCTGGGGAGACGGGCGTGCGAGCGAGGGAGAGAAGGGGGGGAACGGGCCGAAGGCCCAACGCGCGGGGGAGAGGGTGGCAGGCCGAGGGGTCGGGCGGCCCAAAGGAGGGGGGGGGGAAAGAAAAAAAAAAGAAGAAGGAAAAGTGTAAAAAAGAGAAATGGAAAAATAGTAAAATAAATTAAATTAATTTATAAAATTATAAAATGTAATATTCTTGATAATTTATTTAATTTAATAATTTAATTTATTATAATATAATATATTAGTTTAAAAAGGATAAAGTTGGTAAAATATTAGTTTGGGAATTTATTTAAATAAAAATAATATGAAAATTAGCAAAATATTTATATTTAATTTATTAAATAATCTTATCCAAATTTATATACTCTAAAATCCATAAAATAATTAGAATAAATAATTTTACAAGCAAATTTTATATCAAATAAAGTTATTTATTAAAATATAGGTTTTCGAAATTTTTGGGGTATTACATCTCAGCCCCAAGGATTCCCTAAAAAAATGATGTTATTGAGAGGAATAATAGGTCCTTGGAGGTGGTTACAAGGACCATGTTGTGTGACTCTAAGATCCTAAATTACTTCTGGATAGAAGTTGTATCAAATATAAATTACATAATGAATAGGATGCTCATGCTTCATATACTTAAGAAAACGCTATAAGAAGCCAAATATGGGATAATTCCACACATTTGGCTACAAATGCAGTTGAAGAGCCCATTCACATGTCGTTTGATAAGTCTTGTTCTAATGTGTTGGGAACTTATGATGAAAATGTAAGTTTGTCCATACAAGTGGATATCTTATTTTAGGAAGAAGAATCAAACCCTAAGGGGCAACAAAAGGAAGAAGATGTTGTTCCTCCAATTACTTAGCAAGATAATGATCAATGATATGATATTTAAAGACCTTAGAGATAGACATATGGAAATGTTCAAGTGCTCATCATTAGAGATCCATTAAGGAGGAGTAGCTATATGATCTTCTATAGGTAAAATATGTAACTATATTTCATTCTTATCAAAATTGGAACTTAAGTCTCACTTGAAAGCCATGAATAATGCAAATTAGGTCATGGCAATACAAGAAGATCTTAATTAATTTGAGAAAAATCAAGATTAGGAGTTAGTCCCTATGCCTCAAAATAGACCCATCATTAGGATTAAATGAGTCTTTAGAAATGAACTAGATGAATGGGGCATTATGGTTACATACGGAGCTTAATTTGTTGCTAAGGAGTATAACCAAAATGGAGTTATTGTATTTGAATAAACCTTTTCCCTTATAGCTAGACTTATGGCTATATACATGCTATTACATTTGCATCCTCTAAGCATTTTACCTAAGATAAAATGGATGTAAATAGTGCCTTTTTTTATTGGATTCATTAAAGATGAATTTTATGTTAAGAAATCATATTTTTTGAGGAAGTTTTAAAACTTTTTCTGTTTACAAACTCATTAAATCTCTTTATGGTTTGAAATAAGCCCTCATGGCTTGATAGGAAAGATTTAGTAAGGTTATTTTGGAAAAAGGTTTTGAAATATGAGAAAATCAATATAACACTCTGCTTAAAGAAAACCAAGTAATAATTGCTTCTTGTAAAAAAAATATGCAAATGCCATTATTTTTAGTGCTACTAACAAGTCTATATGCAATATATTTTCTAAATTGATGTGTAGTGAGTAAAAAATAAGCATGATGGGGGATTTAGCTTATTTCCTTGGTCTTCAAATCAAAAAAATACATGAGAGAATGCTTTTCAACTAAGAAGTTTACCAAGGAATTACTCAAGAAGTTTTGGTTGAATGAGAGCAAATCTTATAGTAGTATTATAGATATTACAACCAAGCTATATATGGGTGAATGAGGTAAGAATTTTGATCAAAATTTTTATTGAGGTATGATTAGATTACTTCTTTATCTCCCTAATTATACACCTAATATATTATAATGTTCACTATATATCATCTTGCATGATTTTAATGTAATCCTAAGGAACCTCGTTTGATTACTTTTGAGAGACTTCTTAGGTGTTTAACTTAAACACATAACCTATGATTGTTTTACCTTAAAGAATCCCTCTCAAATCTTTTTGGGTATTTTGATTCATTTTTCATTAGATATAAGGTTTATTTAAAGAATATTTCAAGTACTTGTCATCATTTAAGAGAATGATTAGTTAGTTTGTATAGCAAGAAGCAATTTAGCATTGCACTATCTATAGATAAGATCAAATATATCATAGCTAGAGCTTGTTGTACTTAGTTAATGTGGATGAAACAACAACTTAGTGATTATGGCCTTAAGTATGAAAATATTCCGATTAGATGTGATAATATTAGTGTAGTTTACCTTACTAAGAATCTCATCCAATGCTCTAAGTCTAAACATATTGAAATAATTAATTATTTTCATTAGAGATCATGTTGAGAAAAGCGATGTGAGTGTAGATTTTGTGGACACATTGTATCAATATGGAGACATTTTCACTAAACTACTTAATGAGAATTTGCAACAATTAGGAGAGAATTAGGGATTCCATTTTTTTTATTTAAGTTCATTATCTCATTTTTTAAAATAATGACAATTTGATGCATAAATGATGTGATTGAAACATGAAAATTGAATAAAATCAAGTTTTAATGGCCTGTATTAGTACTAATTTGATTATGATATGACCTACATTATTTATATGTAACATGCTCAAATCAAATGATTTTTACATGATTAATTCCATGGTTTAAGTGTTTTTCATGCATTAAATATGTGTTTATAACCTAGAAAGACCAATCAACCATTGGCTAAACTATTAAATGATTCAAGGGAACCAATTAATACTTTCCCTTGAAATCGGTTAATAGGTTATGTGTTTTTATCTTTCATAATTGGATATGAAAAAACGATTGGTTTTATAATTGGATTGAATTGTTTGTAAGACCAATCAGTTGGTTCATCTAAGGTATATAATTTCATTTTTCACCTATAACAAATATGAGCCTCATTTTCTATAAATACTTTGATCACTCTTATCTTTCCTCCACTTTATCGCTTCCAAATTTCTCAATTGCTCACCACATTAAATGAATCAAGGCTCATTTGGTGTGTTGAGAGGAATCAAACTTGTTGCATATAATGATTGAAGTTGTATTACATCATTAAGACAAAATCAGTTGGTAAGAGAATTGAAAATTATAACTTGTTTTGGTTTAAATATTTTCATATCAAGGGTTATAATTGGTTGATTAGGAGTGTATTCTTGTTATTCTACCTAGTATTAGTTTAGGGGAACACAAATTTCCACTTTTTATTTCTCTTTAATTTCATTGAATTAGCCACTTTATGTTCATTCTCTCGTTGTATTTTATCGTACTCTATTTTTGTTTCCCCTATTGGTGATTTGATATTCACTTTTTCTAGTCAGTATGCCTAAATAAAAAAAATCACTACCTCTAGAACCTTCAAGAGTAAGAGGATTGTTGACAACCCTTCTAAAACGGCTCATACCTTGCTTAGTCATTAAGCTATAACTTCAGTTAGGAATAATGAGCCCACAGATACTTCCACTAATAAAGAGTCTACTTTACCTTCTATGGAGAGTAGTAGACCACCTCATGCTCCTAAATCTATTAGTTCAAACTGTAACACTCTCAAAATTCTCTACTAAAAAATTTCGTTTTATTAGAATAATTAGCGGAAGAAAAATAACAAAACCATGAATTCTGGGGGATATTACCGCCACACTTAGTACCAGACCGGTTCACTCCTACTATTCCAGTACCGAGTGCTAAGGCTAAAGGAGAAAAATACAACTTATGGGAAACTCAAACTAATAATTAAATCAGAGTAGCATATTAAATAATTTACAAGAATAGAATCCACCAATGGTGGCTACAAAACAACAAATACATTGAAACCATAAATTTTAAAGGAAAAAAGAGTACACTCCTAGGATATTCTAGATAGTACCTTATGCTCTTTCCTGAGAGCCCACTTGAATAGCACCTGAAAAAGACCTGCAAGGGGCACTGCCCATTGAATAGGTAGGGGCTCCATGAATGGAAACCTTCAGTACTATGGTACTGAGTAACCCTTTAAAACACACCTAACAGTAGGCTAGCAATGCAACACAAGATACTATATACATATATAATGAAAGGTAAATACTTAATATCCACAGTCATACAACCACATACTTAACATATCAATCAGATATTAATAGGCCATAGAGAACAATCGATACTTCTGGGCCTTAAGCCCATAGCCCATCATTATCAATCATATCAGATTATAATTATTCGTGTGAGTGCGGGAACCCCACTATTATTCGCTGGTGGACCGGTCATGTAGGGAAAAATGCTCTTGGCCACTATTATTCGCCGGTGGACCAGTCATGCAAGAAAAAACGTTCCTGGCCACTATTATTCGCTTGTGGACCAGTCTAGCCCCGACTCACATGGTGTTCTACTATAAGTGATTAGTATTTTTCCATAATTTATTCATAACCAAATCAAATTTATTGAGCTTGGGACCCCCACTATTGTAGCTGGTGGATCGGAATACAAATATACATCATCCAGAACAACACGCACCTAGGCCACTATTTTATCCGATGGATCGGTACCCATAAACATCATTCAGGACAAAACCTCCTGGGCCACTATTATATCTGGAGGATTGGTACTCAGAATATAATTTAACTGGGCCCGACTCATTAATCTTTCACTTTAACGATTAGTGTTTTCCCTTCTTTAATCAGCACAACAATTCCATTTATTTGCCTTGATAGGGAGATCAAGATCTCGGGACACAAAGGTACATAGGCCGCACTGGTGCATAATAGCAACTCAGTACCCTTCAACTATCAACCTAGGGATGCAAAGGTACCTTGGTGGTACTGGTGCATAAAGCTGACTCAGTACCCTACCGACAAGGACACCTAATCCATAAGTATGCATACCCTCTAACTAGGTCTGTAGAGCTAGATAGAGTAAGATATAGGGCCTGCCTGGGGTACAAAGGCACACCAGCAAATACCAGAATAACCGTGGGCTAAACTACGTCTTTAGGGTAGCGACCCCTAAAGAGCCACCATTCCCGATCTCGAGGTCTTTCACTTTAAGTATTAGTGTCTTAATTAAGGTGATCACAAAAGCACAACAATTAGATACTTATTTACTTTCAATCGTTCTAACATCCTTAGACATTTTTTATTCAAACGATTATCTAAAGCAACACAGAGGAATCATTAAGGCCATCATACTCTCATCTAATTTAGAATTTGGATTCGTTCTCATGATACTTGCTAATTATCAAATACTCTTACCTTGCTAATTAGTGTTTTTTGAGTCATATTACGAAATTCCACAATCACAACGACATGTTAGATACAAATTACTCATTTGCCCCTTACTTATATAATCGCGAAGTCATCCCTTCCTTACTTGATAAATTACTATATTACCCTCCTTGTTGCATAATTACCAAATTACCCCTTACTCGATTTAGGTTACTGAGTTATCTCCTATACCTATTAGGTCACTAATTCCCCTTCATAATTGTTACACTTAATATATTTTCCATTTGGTTGGTTAGATTACCAATTTTTCCTTTTTCCTTTATTATAATTAAAAAATTGCCCTTTAGGTGGTCAAATTACCAAATTACCCATCTCCGTTATCCTAATTACCAAATTACCCCTTTAATTGGTTAAATTACCAAATTACCCTTCTCCATTATTATAATTACCAAGTTACTCCTTTCCAATTTCCACTTTACCCTTTTAGTTACAAAGTTACCATTTTTCCATTTAATTTTAAAATTACCATTCTATCCCTTAACTTCTAAAAATTACCATAGTACCCTTTCGCTTATAAAATTACCATTTTGCCCCTTTGCATGTAAAGTTACCATTTTGCCCTTTAATTACAAAATTATCATTTTTTCCTTTAATTATGAAATTACCATTTTACTCATTTATATCCAAAATTACCATTTTGCCCCTTTACTTACAAAATTACCATTTTACCCCTTTACACTTAAAAACTTCCATTTTACCCTTGCCTCCAAAATTACCACAATACCCCTTTTAACTATAAATTACCATTTTGCCCTTCATTACACCACTTATATTAAATTATCATCACTACATAAAATATTAATATTAATACCTCATCCACAACTATTATATTTAATATAATACTTATTAGCACCCATACATATTAAGCCATATTTTTGTACAAGATATATTACTAAAATACCCATACAGCTCACAAAAATATTAACCATGCATTAAGGATCACAATAGCATAATACAACATGGATAATCACGATGATGAAACTTTTTGCTAAATAGTGTCTCAAAAATATCGAGAACAGATTTTAAAACATACTTAAGTGAAGCATTATCTCAATGATATAATATTCCAATCAATTTCTCAAAATGTAACATTAAAATCATATTTGCAGGAGAGATATCATTAGATGAGTTAACTTATTCATATGTGGATAAATCATAAAAAAGGCATGAAATGTGGCGGATGTATAAATTGTGCATCATATCATATTGTCATTACTCATTAATCCATTAAATAGAGCTTATTCAATTAACCAAATATGAGCCAAAAACATTTAAGAACAATTATTCCTAATATATGAGTAAATTAACCTAGAAAATTTTATTTTATGAAGATACGAAAACAAAGATTTTGCAGGGATAAAAATGATAGCATAAGTATAACAAAAAAATATCATCAAAATAAACAATATGACTCATGCACTGATATGACCATAGATTATATAGAGATCTAATTTGCACCAATGGTACCTTGATCTTAACTAAATGTAAAGCTAGGCTCAAAAGGTGTGGATCTAGCTGGTTGAGGAATAATGGTGAGATAAATCATGAGAAAATTTGGGTTTAAGTAAAGAGAATCATCCTCAGAGTTCTCTATATCTACATTATCCAACTTAGTGTCAACACCATCTCGAGTTCCCATTGCACACTCAAGATCCTTAGTATTGAGTGGAGGTGCAGTCTCCTTAGTGTCATTAACTTGGACACCATAATCACCAGTAGTGATAATAGATGTAACCATGTCACCCTCAAATAGTAGATTGTGGAGGTGTATATGTGTTATCAACTATATGAGCATACACATGAGTCTATTGGCCTAATGAAACCTTAAAGATGTATTTAGATGCATGAAATGAACAATTTTCTCAAGGCTAGAAAGCCCGATACCATGATTTAGCTTATTTATAATTTGTATGTCTAGATCTCAAGTCAACCATTTGAAAGCCTCTAATAAGCAAATCTTAAATACCTTAAACTATAGCTCTACCCTAAGGAGTTGATGGAGGAGGGCATTGGATATGGAAAAAGTATATGATATAGCAAGAGGAATTGTGGGATGTGTAGTGAGTGGATCACGAGTACTAGGATGGATGTCCTGATCATCTATATCATGAGCATGAGGAGCTAGAGTAGCTGTTATCCTAATAGTGCATGTCAATGAAGCTCTAGCCTCTGTAGTAAGTATGAGACTCCGACCATATTCTCGCAATTTATATCTTATTGGTCATAAGGTCATATTATCAAAAATATCTAATCTATTCTTGAAACAGAGATGATGCAATTGATATCTCCTAATGAGACTTAGACATACCTTAAAGAAGCATGTGTGTGACTCTCCACATGTGCCATGTTTCAATAAATTTCAATCCTAAAGTGCATGGGAAACCTTAATAAGATGTGTTCAACCTCATATAAATTTCTAGGAATCATATCAGCCTTAGATATCATATGACGAACTAACCTTGTGCAAATAGAATAAAGCAATACTCTCTTATGGGGTTGTAGACAATAAGAGCTAACGGTGCCTCAAGTCACATAATGATTCCTAGTCATATCTTACATAATCATGTCATATGTCCTTATGCTTATCTAATTCTTATATGTAATCCCTATAATAGGTGACCACTAAATTCCTTGACTCCTAACACATATAGTTTCACTGACCCAAATGGGAGCACTTAGGAATCTGGTGGTGATAGTGGAACCATTTTAGAAGTGATCAAATTCTCATATAAAAGTCAAATAAGATCAAAATAGATAGGATTATAGAGGTCAAAGAGTGGATGAATGTGGAGATCAAAGAGATTTTACCTTAATGGGCATTTTGATAATGTTGGAACCAATATTAGAATTAATGCATTTTTTCCTTAATTATTTTCTTCCTATGGAATCCCAATAACCTCAACTAACCTAGACTTATTCAAGTGTATCTCAACCCTTCTATCATAAAAGTTATCAATAGGGTGCTCTTATCAAAGGATAGATTGTTCTAGAAGCATTTAGTTAACTCATGATAGTGAGCAGTTTTGAGGATGATTAGTGGGAACATGTGAGAGTCATATAGATGTTGCATAAATGATAAATGGAATTGATTGATTCAAACATAAATGTTGATGCAACATATAAGGATAATCTTTTTTTTTTTACTCAGAGCCACTCAATCATTTTGTTGCTTATAAATAGATGGAAATAAATGGTGGTTAAGAGTTTGTTCCTTGGTGAGGTAAAGATTGAAAGATTTGGTGGAAAAAAAATAGGAATTGAATAGAGTAGTGGAGAAAAGTAGTTTGGATTCAAGAGTCCTAATGAAGGAAATTAAAGCAACATTGCATTTTTTGTTTAAAAAAAAACTTTATTTACACTAGACAAACTAGTTGATTAGTTTAACAAACACATCGACTACTATTTCCCTAATTTGGAAAACAAAGTTCACATCCATCGACTAGTTGAAAGGGGATGTAATGACTAATCCCTTTAATACATCAACTAGTTTTTCCACTAGTCGATTGGTCTCTTCAGGTTATAAATAATTATTATGAGCATGAAAGATAATCAATTTATGAATTTAAACATGCATTGTAAACTTAGTTTAAGCACAATTCATGTAGACTAATTCATAGTTAAATCAACATTTATCCAATCAATCAAAACATGATTTTAACATCACTTTTATGCATCAAACAATGACATTTAAAGAGTGAATAATTTTCAATTTTGATAAGTCAAGTTTAGCTAAGACTTGTTAGCAGACATTTTTGCTATCTACTCATGCAATATTTCACATTAAAGATAATACAATACAAAAAGAGAGAATACTAACATGGAGTTAGAAAAATTCACATGTATTGCTCTTTAATTTTCAAAAAGGTGGAAGAGGTGTTGATGTTTTCACTTTTATTTGATCCCCAAGCTCTTCCTCCTCTTCTTTTTCTCCCTTAAAATAAAATTTCAAATACATGGCTTTAGTACCCATATGTTTTTGAGGCCATAGGGGTTAGTCGTTAATGAATTATCAATGAAAATATAACTCTTTATAATCCAAATTATTTTTAGAAAAGAGAAACAAAGCCTTACTTTTGTATTGATGGAGGTTGTTTCTAAGATTTTCATAGTTTATTAAAGAATTAATTTCAATCTTTTAAAGTTTTGCATCCAATTAAATTTTTAATCTTTTAATCATAGATGTAAATTGTTCATTTTCATTCTTCAACTTTACATGCTTTGAGAATAAGCTGTAGTATTTTATTTAACTCAAAATTTTTACAATCCATAATTACAAAATGATTCAAGCATTGATCATCAATATCATATGAATTAATTATATATTTAGTTGAGAAACAAATTCTCATGAACTTAAAAGGATGAGGTAACCAATTTGTCAACTAAATATATAAGAAATTTCTCATGAAACAATAAGAAACTTAATTATATATTTATAAGGATGAAATAATGATGTGAAATTTCTTCTTCCTCATTATCACCATACGGGATATTCAATATATCCCAAATTTCTTTAGCAGTGGTGCATTCTAGGATGCACTCAAAAATAATTTCTCTAAGGCCACAATGGAAAATAAAGATAGCTTTGTAAGATGGCCCTTTGTTTGTCAAGCTCCGTCTAGATTTGAATTACTCTCTAGGAGTGGATTTATACTTCACCTAGTTATCTTCTCTAGGTTTATAAGACTAAAATTTCAATGACCTCTCTTAGGAATGCTAGACCAATCTTTACTTGTGTTTGAGATGATGAGTTTGAATGAATACAATGAAAATTTTCACTAGATAACATATGAAAGTGAGTAATGACAAGTGAAGATTTTTATCTAGCTAGAGAAATAATAATTATAAGTGTATGAGCACTCTAACTAAATATGAATAACAAATTGAGTACTAGAGAAATTTGATTTGGATTCAAAAGTTGAAAATTAAAACTCTCTTTGATTCTTTATAAGATGTGAAAATGATGATTTTAATATAGTTGTGCTATCTTGATTGATGTTTATTAAATCTAACAACTCTTATTTATAGTTCTAAAAGATAGAAAAAATTAGAACTAGCCATTGGGTATAAAAATTACTCCAATAATCGAATTACAACAAATAATTTTTTTTTAAATTCCCAATTTTAATCTATTGGTTTAACAAACCAATCGATTAGTGGAACATTTTTTAGCACTGAGCGCCTTTACAAAAAAGACCATAACTTGAGCTACAGAGCTAGAAATTGAGTATCATATTTTTTTTATATAAATTAAAAATCTTAAGATTTTCGAAGAGGTAGTATTGATACAAAAATAATTTTCAAAGAATTTATGGTGAATTTTTTAAGTTAGATCACATATAAAACTGCTTCAAAATAAAATCAATTTAAGACAACCTTTTGCACAAATAATTAGAAAACGTTTTGGTGCATGAAATCACTTTAAGATCTTTCAGAATAATTTTTTAATGGGATTATAAATATGAAATAATTGAAGTATCTAAGTGCTCAATATGTAAATCATATGTACATAAAACTTAAGACTGTAACATACTCTTTGAAGCTTGAGTCTTGGAATCTTAAGCACACTTGCTTATACCTTCATGTTTTTTCATTGCACATATGAAATTGAAGTACTTGAAGATAGAGTATTATATTGACCTCATTGTTGATATTCAGCTTGTTCTTGGGATATAATTTGTAATCTTGATCTCTTTAGCACTCCTTGACTTATTTAAATGTTGGATACTTCACTTTTTGCTATGATACACATACACACTTAACAAGATAATTCAAATTCATAATTAAGTTTGTTATCATAAAAATAAAGGTTGAATGACCTATGAGGTGTATAAGAGAGACACTTAAAACTAAAGTTCCTCTTATTTTATTAAAACAATGTTTCAACTACATAGTTTGTGTAATTAACTATGTACTCTTAAATCATTCAATTGCTCATTCAAACTCTATATACTTTCAAATTTTAAGTTTTTACTAAAAAGTGTTAATTGCTCACTTATCTTAGCTATAGTTTCTCTTAAATTTTAGTATCTTTCTTTATATCTAGATACATTACATCTCATATAATGTTATACACTTTTATATCTTATATTCTTAGAGATAATCTTGTGTAATCACAACCACCTTACAAAATTTATTTTAAAGGGGTAGTGAGTTTTTTCCTATAGTTCTTGAATGATTCTTGTGTAGAGTGTAGAGATGATAAATATGTCAAGTTGTAAATTATCTCTTAGAGGGTCATTTAGATTGTAAGGCTTATAAACTGAGAGAAGAATAATCATTAATAAAAACACGTTACTATTTTGAAATCAAAAAAGGAAAACCTTTTGATAGTGGATTTAAAGAGTAATTTTCTCTTGAAACACTTTACATTCTATATAAAAAAACCTTGTCATCCCAAAAATCCTATTCACCCCCTATAGGGTTCTTTTAACCATAAATGTCCCTTTTTTAGGGTGCAAAAATTCCATCGCACCAAAATGACACACCTTCATAATAAAGAATGAGCCTAACCGTATAAACTTTAATTTTCTAAGAAAGTCTTAGTATGGAATTAAAGAGGAGAACTTTTTGTCCTTTAAAGAACTCGCACCCTAAAATGTACTTATCATGTAGATGCTTTGTGCATTATTTGTGGAGTTTGACATTCTCATATGCCTCCAATAAAAATTCATGTATCTCATTTAGTTGATTTTACCTATTTTTACTTACAATGCATGAATTAAAATTCCTAGAAGCTCAACTAGAAGATGGTATACTTTTCCATAAACAAAGTTATACAGAGGCATGCCGATAGGAGTCTTAAATGTAATTCTATAGGCATATAGTATCATCTAACATAATATTCCTATCCTTTCTACAAATGATGATATTTTTATTTTCAAAATGTGCTTAATTTCCTTATTAGATGCCTCCACCTGACCACTAGTCTAGAGATGGTAAGGAGTAGCTACTTTGTAAGTAAGGCCATAGTGCCCTAGTAGGGTTGAAAATAGTTTATTACAAAATTGGTTCCCACCATCAATAACTATTGCCCTAAGTGTGCCATACCACATAAAAAAAATAATCTTTTACAAAATTTTCACAACTAACTTAGCATCATTAATAGGTAAGGAACATCAACCCACTTAGATGTGTAGTCTACAACCACTATAATATAATCATTACCATATAAATGAGGGAATAGCCTCATGATATCTATTCCCTAAAAACAAAATAATTCAAAAAATTAAAATATTAGTTAAGGGCATTTCATTCAAGATATGTTTCTTGTCCTTTGGCATCTAAAACACATTGAAAAAAATGCACGAGCATCTTTATATATGGCCGATAAATAAAATCCACATTGTAAAACCTTGGGTATGGTCCTATTAGGTCTAAAATAACCTCCTACTTCCCTACTATGGAAATGGTATGGAATAGAATGAATCTTCTCATCATTTACACATCCTCTTATCATCTAATAAGCATAAATATTAAATAGATATGGATCTTCCCAAAAAATAATGTCTAGCCTCCAATTTTTTGCTTTTGATAATATAAGAGATTAGTTGGCAAGACGTTACTTCCCAAGAAATTGGCAATATCAACATACCATGGCTTTGGAATGTTCTAAATGTGATATAAGTGTTCATTAGGAAATTCCTCATTGATTGTCTTTGATGGCTTGTCCATGTCAAAAAGGGTAGCCTTGATAAGTGATTGGCTACATAGTTTTTCCTCCTCTTTTTATCTTTGATTTTCATGTCAAACTTGTGGAGAAATATAACCCAACAAATTATCTAGTCTTTAGTATCTCTCTTGGACAATAAATACTTGAGTACGAAGTGATGAGTATACATAATAACATTATTAAGAAATAAATAAGAACAAAACTTATCAAAAGAAAATGCAACAACTAGTAATTCTTTTTCAGTGGCAGTATAATTTTGTTGTGCATCATTAAGAACTTTACTAGCATAATAAATCATATGAAAAAGATTGTTCTCTATTTTTCCAAGGACTAAGCCTACAACTAAACCATTTGCAACACACATAAGCTCAAAATAGAGAGTCTAGTTAGGGGATTCCATAATGGGTGCATTAATTAATTTTTCTTTAAGTGTTTTGAAAGCTATCATATATTCATAAAAAAAAATACAAAAGTAGCATCTTTAGCAATAAAGTCACACAAAAGGTTTTTCAAATTAGTTAGGCGTGGAAGTTTTCAATCACTTTAATTTTTATTTTGTCTACTTCGATCCCTATATGCAAAATTGTTTGACCTAGTACTATACCTTCTTGCACTATAAAATGTCATTTTCCCAATCAAGCACTGAATTTCTATCCTCACATCTTTGAAGCACTTTGTTCAAGTTATGTAGACAAATAAAAAAGGAAGAACAAAACACAAAAAAAAATCATCCATAAAGATTTCTAAGAAATCTTTAATGATATGATAGAAAATAGCCATCATGTACTGCTACAAAGTGGTAAGGGCAGTACAAAAACCCAAAAGACATTCTCTAATATGAAAAATACCATAAGGACACATAAAAGTAGTATTTTCTTAGTCCTCGTATGCTATAGGAATTTTAACATACCCTAAATATCCATCTAGAATATAATAAAACTTATATCTCACTAATCTATCAATCATCTATTTGATAGGGAAGGGGAAATGGTATTTCCTAGCATTATCATTCAAACATCTATACTCAATCCAAATACACCAACCAATGACTATCCTAGTTAGAATAAACTCATTTTTATCATTTTTAACCACATTCATGCCATCCTTCTTAGGAACTACTTGCATGAGACTGACACATGAACTATCAAAAATGGGGTATATTACCCTAGTAACTAAAATTTTAATTACTTCCTTTTTTATCACTTCTTACACCATCGGGTTAATTCTTCTCTGAGATTGTACCACTAGCTTACTATCATCCTCCATAATAATCTTATTCATGCAAACTAATAGGTAGATCCCCTTTGAATCATCAATGTTCCATCCAAAATATCTTTTGTGCTTCTTCAACACTTATACTAATTTTTCCTTCATTAACCTACTCAAAGAAGAATAAATAATCGCTAGAAGAGAAGTAGAAGCATATAAAAACATATACTTTAAATGAAAATGTAGAGGTTTCATCTCAATTTTAGGGGGTTCATTAATGTATGGTTATAGCTTCTTGATTTCCATGCACTCTAATCCTCTAATTGGTGTCCTTGTAAGTCTAAGATTTGAAGGTAAGGTTGCCAAGTTCTAGATGTTTTCCATAAGGCCTTCATCCTCTTCTTTCTCACCAAGACCATTGGTAAGGAAAACTTCCAATGGGTTACCTATCATTTACACTTGAAAATACTCACTAACATACTCATCAATAACATCAACGAGTAAACAAACATCTTCTTCATGAGGATATTTCGTACTATCAAACACATTAAAATTAATTTGCTCAAAATTAATCCTCAAAATTAATTTACCTACATGAACATTAATTAAAGTGCTTCTCGTGGACAAAAATAGTCTTCCTAATATTAGAGGTGCCTCATGGTCCTCTTTTCTAACCAAAATGATGAAGTCTAATAGAAATATAAACTTATCAACCTTTATTAAAACATCCTCTATGATACTAACAGCAAAGGCATGGTCGTACCATTTGGTTCTCCTATTACAAGTATCTTGAAAATAAAAAATGGCATAAGATTAGTACTTGAACCCAAACATCGTACCAATTTGATAGTACCTTATCAAAAATAGTAAAACTCCCTCTTTACTTTATATTATGCAGTAGTTTTCTTTGGAGTACAATAGAACACTCCTCACTTAATCTAACCATCTTAACACCCTCTAACTTTCTTTTGTTATCTAACATTTCTTCCAAAAGCTTAGTATAATTAGGAATCTTTAGTAAAGAATTAGAAAAAAGGAATATTTATATGCAATTTCCTAAAAAAATTTAGAAAATTCAAAAATTAAATATCCATGGTGTGAACCCTCACTAGGTGTGGGTTCCATAATTACCTCTTCAATAGGTTTAATTACTATATTGGGTTGTTTATCAATAGATTTTTCTTACCATTTTCTTCTTAGTGTGGACACAGTAGATCATATAACTCTTTACCACTCCTCAAAGAGATTACCTTTACATCCTCTTATGGGTTCTTTTTTGAGTTGCTAGGAAAATTATAATACCCTAAATTTTATTACTGAAAATTTTTATTTCACAACATAAGCTTATAAACAAAATATCAGGTATTATCACCGTAATTGATAATAGTCTAGTTCACTATACCATTATCACATCAATCATAATGCTAAAACCATTAAAAGTAAAATAGGGTAAATAAAAATGAGAGAAGCTGTATAATTGTAAATATGAGTTTGGAGATTAACTTTAAAATATAATAACAAAATACAACAAAAGGGATACCATGGATCGAAAGGTCCAAAAGGTATATGAATATAAAAAAATCATCCAGATAACATGACTATTCGCTCAAATACCTAATACAGGAAAAATCACTCATCCCCATACAATGCATCATCGGTGGAAAAATCATCCAACTAGTCCTCTAATACCAACACAAAAGCATTAGGGTCATTAGCTCTTAGGAATAAACAATACCCACGAAAAGGATATTTAGTATACTATGAACTAAGCAAGGTACTATCAAGATAGGGATACAATTAAATACATGCATTCATAGTAGATAATAAGTGCACATGCAAAAACATAAAATATCACAAGGTAAGTGTTAATCTGGACCTATTTATTAGATATAACCATTTTATTCTTTTTTTTAAAGGAAAAAAGAATATTATATCATAATCATAAATTACAAATGAGATTGTAGAAATGATCTACCCTTCCTATCAAACTAACATACTTTTCCTTTCGACTAGAGTGAAAACAAAGAGATGACATAGTCAATGCAATCTTATATACTACCCCTCTCAAATCCCAATTTCTATTAGAAAAAATACAGTCATTCCTAGCTTTCCAAACTTCATAAAGTGCAACAGCATAAAAAATTGAATAGAATTGGACAACTCCATCCTTTCTGTGTCTACTTCTAGCCATAGAATTAAATACTCTCTCAATAGAGCCTTATCTGAGTTTGAATCCACCCGTCTTGCTTATAGCAGACCAAATCTTCTTCAATTCAGCACACTGACATAAAAGATGCAGCACAGATTCATTTTGGGTACAAAAACAACATCTCTGATTGATGGAAAGTAAGAAAGTGTTGATATAATCCTTAATGGGGAGCTTGGACTGGGCAGCTAACCATAAAATAAATTTATGTTTGGGAGCTGCAATACTGGACCAAACAAAACTTCTCCAAGCCACCTTAGGTGTAGAAAATCTAATGGAATCATAAACCTCTGCAAGAGAATACAAATGATCTCTCTACAATAGCTGGACAACAGGAAGGATAACAGATCCGACATAACCATTTTATTCTTTTATTTATGTTGAGTTTAGGGATCCCACTATTCTTAAACTAGTGGAACAGTCTGAAGTATCTCTTAAGGACAAAACACTTGAGCCATTGTTATCGTCTAATGAAACACACCCAACACCTATAAGGGAAAACTTCTCTTGATCCACTATTCTAAAACTGATAGAACTATTTAAAACACTTCTTAGGGATAACACACCTGAGACACTATTATTATCTTACTGAAAAGACCCAACACCTCGGTCCTGATCACATACTCTTCCACTTTAAGTTAGTAGTATTTTATACATGAGGTTATTTATCTTAATTCATTAGTATCTTTCACATTGATTTTAGGGACCCACTATTCTTAATCCGATGGAATGGAATGAAGCACCTCTCAGGGATAATGCACCTGCGCCATAATTATTGTCTAGTAGAATGGACCTATTCGGCCTAACTTATATGATCATTCACTTTAAATGATTAATTTTTTTTATTCATGATTAATTTTAATATTAAATTTATCAACACTTTTAAAGTAGGTAAAACCATCCACAAATATCATAAGGTCATATTCTAGGGTTAAGACCCTTATATTTCCTCAAAACCCTAATTTCACTCTTCTATTGTTACTCTTTTATCCATAAAAATTAGTAAATATTCTTTAAATATTACTATTATCAACATACTATAATTTCAAGGCCTAACTTTAATGTCTTGCACATTTAATAATACCCCTGTCAAAAGTTACTATTCCTAGGGCTTATAAACCCTAATTTCACAAATTCATTATAACTTTCCTATAGGGCTCAAACAAATTTTATATTCAATATACATCCTAAAAATACTAATTTTAACAAAATATTCAATTTTTTTAATCTAAATCTATCGTTTCACACATATGATAATAGCATCCTAATTTTAGGGTTACTATTCCCATATCAAATCATTCTCATAATTTATTAAACTTGGGTCATTCAAAGCTACTCTAAGCACTTCATATAATTTCCTTAGCATATTTTAGAATAAATAACACCTTAAAATACCATAATTCTCATATTTAACCCATTTTGACCATAATGCCCTTATCAATAACAAAACTCTTATTTTATGCAAATCTTATATGTTTGGTAACATTATCCCTAAATCATCCATTTATCTCCATATACTTTATTATACTCATTTCATACTCATCATACCATAATTTATAAACCCATGTTACAACCATATACCACACCGAGGGTTTGTTTCTCATAAAATAACAATATCACATAATCTTCACTTACTCATTTCCTATCATATAATATCAACCACATATCATTACATTTAAAATCATACATTAAATCACATAATAACAATAACATGGTATAACACAAAAACATGCATAACACTTTAGCAACCAAAAATCTTAGACTACAACAAGTGCCCTTACAAAAATGACTCTGGCCTCTATATACACAAATCTTATTCTACCTCCTCCGGAATATCAAGAAAATCATCTAAGAAACCATAATAAAATAATATTAGGATTAAACCAAATAATTAAGGAAATGGAAGGGTGCAAGAATGAAGGAATAAACTGAGACAAATCACTTTAAGAGAACTTGCACAAATAAGACAGGAGGAGTGGTAAGGTGGAGAGTTAAGAGGGGTCGTAGAAACAACACAAGTTGCCATTGCTAAGTGGGATGCATTGGTGGTATTGGACAAAGAAGGTGTTGTGCACCAATGGAAATAGTCAAAGAAGGAGGGTGGATTTCTATGAATGTAACCGAAGGTGGAGGGCATGGTGCGATTGTTATGGCCAAATGGTGGGGGTGGTTGTAATACGCCAAAAAAAAATAAACCTATAATTTAATAATTAACCCTTATTTAGGATAATTTCATTTTAAATTTATTTAATTTAATTATTTTATGTATTTTGAGTATATAAAATGGATATGAATATTTAATAAATTAAAATAAATATTTTATTATTTTATCATACTCATTTTATTTAAATAATTTTTTATGTAGCAGCATCAAATGATTCTCATATTCCTATAGATTCTCAAGGTAAGGAAGAATTAGCTTTCTTAATATTGGAGCCAATCATATTAAATGTTCTTGATAATATGTCTATGCTTGGTATTGAAAACAATTCAAGTTGTTCTTCCAGGCATGTTACATATTTGTAAGAAGAAGATGTTAACACACCTTAAAGTGTACAAGCATTCAAAGCATGCAAGACTATGGCATACATGGGATGATACTTTACAACAAGAATATATGGTGATGATTATCATTAGTTGTATTAACTTGTTATAAACCCTAAGTTTATTTTATGTAAGCTAGGGTTTGATGTAATTTCATGTATGTATCATAGTTAATTGTATGGCTTTGTAATGATTAGTCAGTAGTATCATTTAGATGATGATATTATGAGTAAGCTTAGATGTTATATGGTGTTAATTCAAGTGATTAAATGGGATTGAATTAAGGGGGAAACTCAGCTGCTTTAAGCATGAATTTGAGCCTCCTTTTCCTATATATCTATCTACTTGTACCGTCGATCATAATGAAGAAAAAATAGAATTTTTTGAACTTGAATCTATCCATCTTCGCTGCATGTATTCTCCCTTCCAAGACTCATTTGATCAAGGAAAAACATGGGGTTTATCCTTCCTCCTTCGAGCCTTTGAATGATTGATATCATTCAAAGCAAACCGGTGACAACTGCAACTTCCATTTGAGTAACCTGCGTCCAAACCTTTGCTTTCCTCTTCAAAATTCAAGTGGTCGGATTCATAAATCATGGAATGATCGATGCAACTCTTCCCTCCACTTTTATTCACATCAAATTTTGGTATCAAAGCTCGACATTCCCTTGTCTCCAGTGCATACAATGACAGCTTCTTCCTGAAATCGTACAACAGCTACATCCTTTGATTTCTGCAAGAAAACCCCCAAGTACAGGCATGTTCTTTCCCCATTTCTTCCATCTTCAAATTTTTGTTGGATCTTCAAGACCAATATTGATTGAAGATATTGAATTCTTGCAACAATCTTGTTGTATTTTCTTGCTGTCAGCCAGCAAAAATCATCACACATTCGACCATTGTCCAGCATCTCCTTGTTTGCCGAACATTGCACCTATTTGTTTACTTTGTTCTTTTCGAGCCTTGCTTCCATTTTTTTCCACCGTCCCTTTCTAATTTTTTTTTCTCCCCCATTTTTCCTGTTATACCACCATTTATCCATCCATTTCCATTTCCTTTTCTCATAACAACTCTAGTAAGAAAGGAAAAAACCCGAACCCTGGTACCATATCCAGTTCACAGGATGAGGAATTGTTTCGTGTGTCTCAGCATGGTCTGAATCATTTCCTCTCCAAATCCACTCTATACTCTTATTCTTTGTCTTCTCCACATCTCCTATTTTGTACAAGATTCGAATCTTCAACTTGAAGACCTATGCGTGTTGAATAAAAACCGACATATTTGTTATTTTATGTGGTTAAATTTTGGAACCACATAAGAAGATACCTTCCAACACCCTTGGTTCCTGCGTGCTTGCTATGATTTCTTGTGGCTATCTGTCCCTCATTTGTGCCTAATCAAAGACAGCATGTAGTGCTCTTCAACTTGTTTGTGAATTAGCAAAAATATTTGTGTCTTATTTGGTTGTAGGGAAATTTCAGCACATATACATTTTGTGAAATCCTTTTTGTGCAAAGGAAGAGAGGTGTGTTACCCTTCAACATGGGTAGTGAAGAATTTCATGCCTTGGTGGAGTCTATAAAGAGTCTTACCGTATGAATGGATGCTCAATTATACAATCAAATCACACTTCAACACCAACTACAAAGTGTGGAAGAAAAACTAGCCGATCAAGAGGCGCATAGACCATGGCAAAATCTCATGGAGGCCACACATGATAGTGTGGAAGGAAAGATGAAGCCTATCTTCCATGCAAAAGGTGAGCATGGATATTAAAACATACATCAAAATTAATATGAAGAAGATGAGATGAGTTCCTTTGGCTCAAGCAACCAAAGAAGGCCCCATACATTCCAAGTAAGACATGCTTACCATGAAGGTCAAGGATGAAGATCAAGGTATTAAACTTGACCTTCCTGAATTTTATGGTGATTTAAATGTGGAGTTATTCTTTGAGTTTTTGCATGAAATTGAAGCTATTTTTGAATTTAGAGAGTATGATGATGAGAGAAAATGCAAGCTAGCTACTCTTAAGCTCAAAATGTTTGCTTGAATTTGGTATGATAATTTGAAAAGAACAAGAGAAAGACAAGAAAAATCAAAGATAAAATATTGGGAAAAAAACTTAAGAAACACCTAAGAAAAAAATTTGTGCCTAGAGAGTATGAGCAAGATATGTATGTGAAAATGATCACTCTAAGGCAAGGTTTATCTAGTGTAGAAGAATATGCTAGCAAATTTGAAAAAACTAGCCCTTATTTGTGATGTTCAAGAAAGAAAGGAACAAAAGTGTGCTAGATACTTAGGTGGCTTCAATAATTTGATAAGAGATAAAGTTGACATGTATTATTATGATTCTCTTGATAAATTGATTAAATTGGCTTTAAAATTTGAAAGACAAACTAAATCAACTAAGGCCTATGTTAAGTCTAATGTTTTAACTTCAACTAAACCCTATTCTAACACCTTTACACCTAAATCAACATCTACATATGATAAAAAGAATAATCGAGATGATAAAGGTAAAAATAAGGTAGTTGAAATGGAAAATAAACAATGTTTTAAATGTAAAGGATATGGAAATTTGGTTAGAGATTGTCCTAACCAAAGAGCCTTAACCTTGTATAAAATAGAAAACATGGAACCATGTAGTGATGATGAGAACTTAGAAATTGAATCTCCTAATGAAATCTTAACCATGGATAAAGAAGAAGGAGATCCATGTTTTGTAATTCAAAGAGTGTTACAAATCCAACCTACTATGACACCTACTCAAAGAGATAAATTTTTTAAGACTAAGTGTAAAATAGGTGACATGGTTTGTAGACTCATAATTGATAGTAGTTCATGTACGAATGTTGCTAGTGAATCAATGGTTAAGAAACTTGGTTTAGAGACTACTAATCATCCTAAACCATATTCTTTACAATGGCTAAATAAAGATATAAGAGCTAAAATAAACAAAAGAACCTTAATCACATTTTCCATTAGAGACTATCATGATGAAGTTCTATATGATGTTTTGCCTATGGATGCTTGTGGATTACTTTTAGGAAGACCATGGCAATATGATAGAAAAGCAACTCATGATGGGGTAACTAATGAATATTTGGTGAAAAAGAAAAGCAATTGTATAGATTGACACCCTTTTTGTGTGATCATATGCCTTTAAGTGATGACAAAAAGAGATTATGTTTACATGAAAAGGCTATGGAAAAATGCATAGAAGAAGAAGGAATTTGTTATGTTTTAGTTTCTAAAGGTTCTAATCTTGAAAAGTAACAAATTAAAAATCCTAATCTAATTAAGTTTCTTGATGAATATAATGATGTATTTCCTAATGATTTACCTCCTGGATTACCACCTAAAAGAGGTGTAGAATATGCCATTGATCTTGTTCCTGGCATGCCTATTCCAAATAAACCAGCATATAGATGTAACCCAGAGGAAGCTAAGGAATTATAAAAAAAAAACTCCAAGAGCTTATAGATAAAGGATTTGTGAGAGAAATTATGAGTCCTTGTAGTGTTCCTGCTTTACTACTACTTAAGAAATATGGTACTTGTCGTATGTGTATAGATTCTAGGGTAGTGAATAACATTACTATCAAATATCATTTCCCTATGCCTAGGTTAGATGATATGCTTGATGAACTTTGTGGTGCACAAGTATTTTCCAAAATTGATTTGATAAGTGGATATCATCAATTAAGGATTAGAGATGGAGAGGAATGGACAACAACTTTTAAAACTAAATATGGTCTCTATGAGTGGATGGTTATTCCTTTTAGGTTGTGTAATGCTCCTAGCTCATTTATGAGACTTATGAATGAATTTCTCCAACCTTTCCTTGGTGATTTCATTATTGTATATTTGGATGATATTCTTGTATATAGAAAAAGTGGTTATGATCACATAGTGCATTTGAGGAAATTGTTTGATAAGTTAAGGAAAGCTAAACTATATGGAAAACTTTAGAAATGTGATTTTATGCTCCCAAGCGTAGTTTTCCTAGGCTATATTATTAGTGGATGAGGTATTAAAGTAGATCCTAATAAGATTAAAGCTATCAAAGAATGGCCTATCCCTAAAATGTCAATGATGTGAGAAGTTTTCATGGATTAGCTAGTGTCTATAGAAGATTCATTAAGGATTTTTCTACTATAGCTACACCTATTACTAAACTCATGAAAAAGGGTGAATTTTATTGGAGATAAGAAGCTACTCAAGCCTTTGAAAACCTCAAAACTAAACTTTATAATGCCCTTGTTCTATCCTTACCCAACTTTAATCTTCTTTTTGAAGCAACTTGTGATGCTAGTGGAGTTGGAATAGGAGAAGTACTTTTCCAAGAAAAGAAACCTATAACATTCTTCTCTAAAAATTTGATTGGATCCAAACTTAACTATTCAACTTATGACAAGGAATTCTTTGCCATCATACGGAGTCTAGAGATATGGAGTCATTATTTGAGACCAACACCCTTTGTATTACATTCGAATCATGAAAGTTTAAAATACTTACATAGTCAAAAGAAAGTTGATCTGAGGCATGCAAAGTTGGTAAGTTTCTTACAATCCTTTGTGTTCTCTGTCAAACATTTAGATGGAAAAGAAAATGTAGTAGCCGATGCTCTTTCTCATAGATCTACATTACTTGTTATGATGGACGCAAAAATCTTAGGTTTTGAAATGTTAAAAGACTTATATCCTAAAGATGAAGATTTTAAGGACATGTTTAGTGCATATAAAGAAAGTGGATACCATGAAAATTATGTCATACAAGATGGATTTTTGTTTAGACTGAATAAACTTTGTATTCCTATATCTAGTATTCAAGACTTGCTAATCAAAGAAATACAAGAAGGTAGCATTGCGAGACATTTTAGTATACATAAGACTATGGAATTATTGCAAGAAAATTTCTATTGGCCACGAATGGTTAAACATGTACAAGTCATGATAAGTAAATGTTCTACATGTCAAAAAAGTAAGAGTTACTTTCATAAAGGCTTATACACACCTTTACCCATTCCAAAAAAACCATGGGACGGAGTTAGTATGGACTTTATCCTAGGGTTATCAAGAACACAACGTGGTAAAGATTCTATTCTTGTGGTGGTGGATATAGTTTCTAAAATGGCTCATTTTATTCCATGTAATAAAACTAATGATGCCACGCATGTTGTTGACTTGTATTTTAGAGAGGTTGTTAAACTTCATGGTGTGCCTAAAAGCATAGTTTTAGATCGGGATGTCAAGTTTATGAGTTATTTTTGAAAAACTTTATGGCATATTCTTGGTACTAAATTGTTATTTAACACTTCACATCATCCACAAACCGACGGTCAAACTGAGGTAACTAATAGAACTCTTTGTACATTATTAAGATGTTTAGTTAATAAAAGTACTAAAGATTGAGATGTTAAGTTCGCTCATGTAGAGTTTGCTTATAATTGTAGTCCATCTAGTACTACTCAAACTAGTCTGTTTGAGGTCGTGTATGGAGTGAATCCACACATGCCTATTAATATGATTCCTTTGAAAAAAGGTGAATTACAAAATTATGAAGCCAAAGATAGAGTAATATTTATTCAACAACTTCATAAGAAAAACAAAAATAACATTGAAAAAGCTAATGCCAAGTATAAAGCTCAAGCAAATAAGCATAGAAACCCTCATGTGTTTTCTCCTAGTGACTTATATTGGTTACATTTGCGTAAAGAAATATTTCCAAATTTACGTAAAAATAAACTAATGCCAAGAGGTGATGGACCATTTAAAATACTAAGAAAGTATAAGGATAATGCTTATGAACTTGAACTTCTAGACCATTATGGTGGAATTTCAAGAACTTTTAATGTTGGTGATCTGTCTCCTTATTATACTGATGAAAATTTGAGGGTAAATTGTTCTCAAATTGGGGAGAATGATGTAGGATCATCTAATGATTCTCATATTCCTAAGGATTCTCAAGATAAGGAAGAATTAGCTTTCTTAATATTGGAGCCAATCATATTAAATATTCTTGATAATATGTCTATGCTTGGTATTGAAAACAATTCAAGTTATTCTTCTAGGTATGTTACATATTTGCAAGAAGAAGATGTTAATACACCTTAAAGTGTACAAGCATTCAAAGCATGCAAGACTATGGCATACATGGGATGATACTTTAAAACAAGAAGATATGGTGATGATTATCATTAGTTATATTGACTTGTTATGAACCTTAAGTGTATTTCATGTAAGCTAAGGTTTGATGTAATTTCATGTATGTATCATAGTTGATTGTATGGCTTTGTAATGATTAGACATTAGTATCATTTAGATGATGATATTATGATTAAGCTTAGATGTTATATGGGCTTAAGTCAAGTGATTAAATGGGCTTGAATAATGAAGAAATAATGAAGAAATAATAGAATTTTTTGAGCTAGAATCTATCCAACTTTACTTCGTGTATTCTCCCTTCCAAGACTCATTGGATCAAGGAAAAACCTGGGGTTTATCCTTCCTCCTTCGAGCCTTTGAATGATTGATATCATTCAAAGCAAATTGGTGACAACTACAACTTCCATTCGAGTAACCTGCATCCAAACCTTTATTTTCCTCTTCAAAATTCAAGTGGCTGGATTCATAAATCATGGAATGATGGATCCAACTCTTCCCTCCACTTTGATTCACATCAGTTTTCCAAACTAATATTTTATAAAAATTACCCTTTTTTAAACCAATATATTAAATTATAATAAATTAAATTATATGATTAAAATGTATAATTGAGTACTAGAGGGGAGAAGGATGATGGAGATGAATCTCCAAAAAGATGCCTAAAAACCACAAAATATGAATGCTTAAAATCTTTATTTGATCCTACCTTTTATCACACTACATAAATGACGAGTTGTAAAAAAAAATTTGCAATAACGCGGTTGTGTTAGTGTCAACATGCCCCTTCCACCCTAATGTCATTGCCCAGACTTTCAAAATTTGAGCTTCAAATGACATGACCTAAGGTGAATGATATGGGTGTCCCATGTTGTTTCTTTGTGAGGTTGTGGTTTTGACCACGGACCACCTGTGTCCACCCTTCTTTAATTTTGTTTCTTTATAAGCTTATTTTATCCCTAATTTTGCAACTTTTAGCTCATTTTATCAATATTTTCCTTTTATAACCCACAAAATGGAACCAAAAGTCAATAAGTATGAACAAATGGTCTAAATTTTAGATAAAACATTAATAATTCCTTAAAATTTGTATCAAGGTAGCACTAAGTTCGTTCAAAAAATTACACTTATCACCGAGTCATGTTAATCTACATCAAATACCAAAAAAAAATCTTCCCTTTTGGATTTTGAACATTGTTTGTGTTTGTATTGATGATTTATCTTTAGGTTTATGAGCCTTTTGAATCAATAACCTCTCTAAAGAAGATTTAAAATATTTACCAATTACCTTCTCTAGGTTATTCTTACAAGAATCTTTATAAGAGTTATGGGCAACACACAACCTTAAATGATAATTGTTGAAGAATTTTGTCATTGATTACAAATAAACTCACAAATGATTCCAATATGAAAATGTATGAATAATATGTGAGAGTAATCTCCCTAGAAGAATCAAATGTTATAATGAAAGAATTGATTCTAGCTAAGTTGAAAGAGAAATATTTCTCAAGTGAACACTAAGTATTTCTCATAAAAATTAGAACTGTGAAAGTCAAAAGGTGTTGAGTTTATTAAGGATATAATTTAAATGAGAAAGAGTAGCTAAATGCAATTAATGAATAATATTAATCATAATTATAAATAAATATCATAATCCCATTCCTTATATTAATCATAATTAGGTTTGTAATTATGATTATAACTATTATTATTTTAATGAACAATATTAATCATAATTATAAATAAATATCATTAATATTAATTATTATAAATATTTTATTTATTGTTCTTAAATTAAAATCATTTTATTGAGTATTATTATTATTAACTTTATTATTTATATTAGTTATTATTACTATTATTGTAGATTTGATTAAATTAATAATAATAATAATAATAATAATAATAATATTATTATTATTATTATTATTATTATTATTATTATTTGTAGTATTCAATATGCTACTGCTATTGTTGTTGTTATGGTCATCATCATCAATGCTGCGATTGTTAATATTGTCATTATCATCATCGCCATCATCTTCCACACCATCATTATAAAACCTTTTTTTTTTGAAAAGAAAGAAATTTTATAACTTTATGAAAGGTTACAACCAAGTGTATAGAAATGATCTATATAACCTACATGACCACAAAACTTAGAACTTCTACTAGGATGATTACAAATAGAGGACAAAGTATATGAAATTTGGAAAACAATCCTTTTCCTATTCCACCTAATATTAGAGAAAAGATAAGCATTTCTGTAACACCCCCAAAATTTACACAATTTTTTTTAAAAAAATAATAATCAAAAATTCAAATCGTAAATTTCTGGGGATGTTACCGCCATACTTAGTACCAGACAGGTTCACTCCTACCGTTTCGGTACTAAGTGCTAAGGCTAAGAGGACACTTTTAATAACACCATAAAAATACAACTTTATAAGAACGGAAATTAGAATACGCGCAAGTCCTACATAGTTCGAAATACCAGCTATTGTCTTTCCAGATAATAACTAAACAACGTTAGTAAAATTGTTCCAACAATTCAAACATAATAAAAGATAACATGAGTCATAAATTACAAGGAAAACGACCACGTCTCTCCCTAGAAGTTAATCTAGCCCAGCTATCACTTTGTCCCTCCTGATGTCTCGTAGACATCAATAGCATCAAAGTAGGTGTCTCCTACCTGCAATAGGTCAGACGGGCCTTATGCTCGTGGGAATGAGCAACACCCATGAAATGGGTGATCAGTACGTTACGTACTGAGTAAGGTAACCAAATACTAAGGCCGACATATAACACATTAATTCATGCAGGATAATGATCACATACAATTACAACCCACGCATATGATACATAGAAGCATAAAGTGAAATCAATTATAATCAATAGGTCCATACATAAGGCCTGAAAAGGTCCAGATTAATCACTTAATCTTTCTTTTATCAAATGTAGATAAACACCATGTTCTTTATCAAGTCCATATGAGTACGGGAACCCCACTATTTTTGCCGGTGGATCGGTCTCCAGGGCACTTTGGCTCCTGGCCACTATTATAGCTGGTGGATCGGTTACTTAGGGTACACACCCTACCACTATTATATGCCGCTGGATCGGTCTGGCCCCTTCTCGCACGGTGTTCCACTATAAGTAATTAATATCTTCTCATATCTTATCAACATATATGGTTTGGTTTGTTGAGCTCGGGATCCCCCACTATTATAGCCGGTAGATCGGTCACTAGGGTAAAATACCCTACCACTATTAAGCCGATGGATCAGTCTCCAGGCTACCATAGTACCTAGCCACTATTATGCTGGTGGATCGGTCTGGGCCTGGCTCAACATCTTTCACTTTACGTATTTAATAATTTATGTGTCTTATTCAGATATTCATTTCAAGACATGCACATCCGGTAACGTATCCCAATACTACAATAACCCTAATTACCATGAAACCCAAACTCTACGTAAGTCATCTTCCCATGCATGCCCTAGCTCCCATACAAACCCTAGCTCCATGTAAGCCCTAACTCCATGTAACCCATACCTCCATGCAAACCCTAATTCATACACAACTTTAACTCAATGTATACCACGCTCCCATGCAAACCCTAGTTCATACCATCTTAGGCGAACCCCAACACCACGTAAACCATACTTCCATGCAAACTCTAACACACAAGCAGACCCTAGCTCCATGTAGACATACTTCCATGCAACTCTAATCCACATTCAAACCCTAACTTCTCGTACTACACTCTTATACAATCCCAATTCATATGCAAACCTTAACTCCACGTAGACATGCTTCCATGCAAGCCCTAAATTCTGGCCATTTTATGCAAACCCTTACATCATGTCATTTTATGCAAACCCTAACATTATGCCATTTCATGCAACCCCCAACTCCTTGCCATTCCATACAAACCCTAGCACCATGGCATTTCATGCAAACCCTAACTCCCTGCCATTCCATGCAAACCCTAGCACCATGCCATTTCATGCAAGACCCTAACACCATGCAATTTCATGAACCCTAACAACATGTCTCAAGTCATATCATATAATAATGACATAAACATATGCATAGTTCTCATGCCACAACTTATTCACACCAACATACTTCAACTCTACAATCATGCCACATGCGAAATAATTAATAATAACGAACATAAAATACATGGCATATCAAACACATAGTGCATACAAACGCATAAATGGCCTTAGCAGACCCTTACCTAAAACGTCACCAGTCTTGGTGCACGCTCCTATTCCACTTGAGGGATTTGATTGGGTTCGCCTATTATATCAAAGCATACTAGAATTAGGCTCCCTTATAAAATTTTATTATTCTCTAACTTATTCTAAGATTTGGTTTTTAATTAAAACAATACTACACATCAATTAACTATACAAAATATTACTTAAAAATACAAATAAATTATTATTTTCATTCGAAAGGGTGGTGATACAAGGGTTTCTACCCTTCACCAAAATAGTAATAATAATAATAATAATAATAATAATAATAATAATAATAAAAGTAAAAAATTATTAATAACACTCTTATTAGTAGAATATTAATATTAATAATACCACAATTATTAAAATTACAAGGTGGCTTTCAAAATCACTCCATTTAATAATAACACTATTTAAAAATGTAATAATGACATTAATATTATATATACTTATAATATAAAGTTAATAAAGATAATAATAATAATAATATAATTAGAAATAATGTTAAAAATGTTAATAATATTAATAAAAAGTAAAAGTGCGAGGCATAATTAAAATTTTTGGTTTCTGTCCCTCCTGAAATAATTACAACGTTAATTAAATAACTACACTAATAATAATAATATTTATAATATTATTAATGATAATGGTAAACATGTAATAATTCCCTTAAATAACCAAAATTTGAGAATAATAATTTATCTAACTCAAGAATACTCCAAAACCTGTCAACAAAATTTAGTAATTAGGATTCAATTGAAAACAATTATAATAATAATAATTAAAATCGAATTAACATTAAAAATTAGGATAAAAGTAGAATAATTATCAATAAATCGAAAGGAAGTGTTTAAAAGGTCTAGGGTTTCACCTTGAGTCGGAGGGGATGGGTGGCACCGGCGGTGGTTCCCGGAGGTGGCCGAAAAAGTGCTCTAGGAGGGGTGAAAATGAAGAAAAATAAGTAAGGGAGGAGGAGAAAAATAAAATAAGTTTATGGGTCGGTGGAGGAGAATTAGAAGGATATATTGGGTGGTTTAGAGGGTGGCAGAAGTGGCAGATGTGGTGGTGGATGGTTATTTAAGGTTTCGGGGTAGAAATTTCTGGCGAGAGAACTAGCAAACTTTGCACGGTTATGGAGGCCCGTGCAAGGAGAATCGAAGTGTATAGATGATTTAGTTAATTAGATGGTGTTGCAGGGAAGAGTTTGAGAGGAAGAAGAGGCGATGAGGTTGGCTAATGGTGGAGAAAGAGGCGTCTAAAGTGGTGGTGGCACACCGATTGCATTTAGGGTTTTCGGGAAATGAAAGCTCGATTTCGAGCCATACGAGGGGTATTTATAGTAGTGGAGGGTAGGATCGAGTTGTGGAGGTTACCACAAGATCAATTTCGGTGGGAAAATGGGTTGGTTTCGCTGTTGGTCGGGCGGCACAAATTTAAAATTTTGCCCGACCTTCGAGAGGGAAATGGGGGTAAACGTGGGGAAGAAATGGAGAGTGGAGCAATTCAAATGGAAGGGTGTGTCAAGAGGAAGAAAATGGGCGGGAGAAATGCCGGTCATGCCACGTTTGGCAAGCGCCATTTTCGGGGAGAAAGGGAGCTGGCGGTTATGGCGTCGGGCGGGAGGAGGAAGAAGAAGATGGGGGAGGCTGGACTAGGCGGTTCGCGGGAGAGAAAAGAAAGAAAAAGGGAGGGAGACCGGGTGGTTCGGTGCGAGGTGGGGGAGGGTTAAATAGAACAACGCATTTTGGTGCAAAAAGGAATAAAGAACGGCGTTCCGGGCTGTCGCGCAACGGTAAGAAAATGAAATAAAACGCGACGTCTATGTGGGAGAAATACGTAAAACGCGGCGTGGAGAGAGGGAGGGCGGCGACAACGCACGGGCCGGGCCGTGCCGAAGGAAAAGGAAAGAAAAAGGGATTGGGCCGGCGCAACAGGCCCAATTCGGGGAAGATAAAGACAAAAAGAAAAGAAGAAGAAGGAGAAGAAAGAAAAGGAAAGAAAAAGGAAGAAAGAAAAAGGAAAAAGGGAAAAAGGAAAAGAGAATTAATTAGGTTAGGGCCAATTAAATTAATCTGAATATTTAGGATATTAAAAATAATTATATTTAAATGAAATAATATTTAAATCCCCTGTTAAGCTAAAATAGGATTTTTAAAAGATTTTTCATAAATTCTATTTTAATTATCAAATTACTATATTTTTTTTCAAATTAAATTATTTATAAAATTTATATTAATTTGAAACTATTTTATCTTTCTTAATTTGAATAAAATAATTTATTTAAATAAATTCTCAAATTAAAATCTTTAATTAGATAATATACCCAAATTTCCTTTACTTAACATATTTATAAAATCTCTTATTAATTTGCCCTACTAAATTTCCTTTTATTTTAGTAAAAATAATTTACTAGATTAAATTTTCAAATAAAACCTTATTTAAATATAATATTTAAAATTAGAAAATTTCTGGGCCTTTCATCACTACCCCCTTAAAAACAAACTTCACCCCCGAAGTCTCCGGGAGCGCCTAGGGTTAGGGAAGGAAAGCTCTAAGTGACTAAGGAGACCATAATAATGCTAATGCCTATATAAACTACCCCCTTAGTGACAAACTAGGAAGACGGATTCTAACTTGCTGCGAAAAGCTCGGGATATGCTTCTCGCATATCTTTCTCTGTCTCCCATGTGGCTTCCTCAGTCCCGTGTCAGCTCCATAAGACCTTGACGAGAGGTACCGAACTCGTACGTGTCTTCCTCAGCTTAGTGTCAAGAATCCGCACCAGTCGCTCCTCGTAAGTCAGTGAATCGTCCAACTCGACTTCATCTGGTTGAATCACATGTGACGGGTCAGCGACATACTTCCGCAATTGAGATATATGGAACACATTATGAACTCTTGCCAATTCCAGAGGAAGAGCCAATCTGTACGCAACTTCGCCCACTTGCTCTAATATTTTGTATGGACCAATATATCTGGGGCTTAGCTTGCCCTTCCTTCCGAACCTCTGCACTCCTCTAGTAGGCGAAACCCTCAGCAACACTTTATCTCCATGTTCAAAATCTCCATCCCCACATCTCTGATCGGCATAACTCTTCTGTCGGCTCTGAGCTACTTTCATTCGATCCTGGATCTGTCAGACTTGACGGGTCGTATCCTCGAACATTTCTGGTCCCAACACGATCGTCTCACTGATGTCACTCCAACATAAAGGAGTTCTGCACTTCCGTCCGTACAATGCTTCGAAGGGAGCCATCCCAATATTGGCATGATAACTATTATTATATGAAAACTCTACCAGATGTAAGCGCTCCTCCCAACATCCCTGGAAATCCAGTACGCAGGCCCTCAACATATCCTCTAGAGTCTGAATGGTTCGCTCTGTCTGTCCATCTGTGGTAGGGTGAAAAGCTGTACTCATCTACAATTTGGTTCCCAGAACCTCATGCAATTTTCCCCAAAAGTGAGAAAGGAACCTCGAATCTCGATCTGAAACAATATCCTTTGGAACCTCATGACGGCTAACCACGTACTTCATATAAGCGCTCACCAATTGCTCCATACTCCATGTGGACTTCATAGGAATGAATATGGCTGACTTGGTCAATCTATCAACAATGACCCAGATGGTAACACAACCGCTTCAGGTCCTTAGCAACCCACTCACAAAGTCCATAGAAATGGAGTCCCATTTCCACCCCGGCACCTCTAAGGACTGAAGCAATCCTGCTAGTCTCCAGTGTTCAATCTTGACCTTCTGACATACCAGACACCGGGATACTAACTCCGCTACTTCTTGCTTCATTCATGGCTACCAATACACTTTCTTAAGGTCCTTGTATAACTTTGACCCTCCTGGATGAACCGAATAAGGGGTCGGATGTCCTTCCTCCATAATATGACGCTTAAGGTCTGGACAACTCTGGGGTACACACCAACGACCCTTGAATCTAATACTGTCATCCTCATAGACTCTGAACCCATCTACTTTGCCTTCCTGCATTTTCTTTCGGATCCTCTCCAACTTAACATCTCTAACTTGACCAGCTAGGATCTCTTCAAAAATAGTCGGAGTGAGTGTCAAGGCATTCATATGGGCTTCGAGGTCTCCCTACTAAATTATTTCGATCTCTAGATTCGATAACTCCCTTATCGTCCGATCAGCAACTACGCAGCATAAGGTGGAATGTGCGGTCTTTCTGCTTAAAGCCTCGGCAACTACATTGGCCTTACCCTCATGGTAGGTCAACTCAATATCATAATCCTTTACTAGTTCCAGCCATCTCCTCTTCCTCAAGTTGAGCTCTTTCTGAGTGAAGATGTACTTCAGACTCTTGTGGTCTGTAAAGAATTTACACTTTGCCCCATACAGATAATGTCTCCAGATCTTCAAAGCGAAAACAACAGTTGCTAACTCCAAATCATGCATGGGATAATTTTGCACATGCTTCTTTAGTTGTCGTGAGGCATAAGCTACCACTTTACCCTTCTGCATCAGCACGCATCCCAACCCATGTTTGGATGCATCACTATAAACCTCAAACTCCTCGGTCCCTTTGGGTAAGGTCAACACCGGTGTAGTAGTCAACCTCTTCTTTAGCTCTCGAAAAGCTTCTTCACAGCCCTCATCCCACTGGAACTTTATTGTTTTCTTCAAGAGATTAGTCAACGGTCGTGCGATCTTGGAAAAGTTCTGCACAAAATGCCTATAATAACCAGCCAAACCCAAAAAACTCCGAACCTCCGATATGTTCGTAGGGGGTATCCACTCTATGATGGCCAGAATTTTAGCTAGGTCCACAGCCACTCCCTTAGCTGATACAATGTGGCCCTGAAATGCTACCTCCTGGAGCCAAAACCCGCACTTCGATAGCTTTGCATACAAATGATGTTCTCTTAATGTGCTTAAAATAGCATGTAGATGTTGCTCGTGCTCCTCATTTCCCCCGAGAATACACCAAAATATCGTCAATAAACACCAACATGAACTGGTCGAGGAAAGGTCAGAATATTCTTGTCATTAGGTCCATAAACACCGCAGGAGCATTTGTAAGTCCAAAGGGCATCACTGTAAACTCATAGTGCCCAAATCGGGTCCGGAATGCCGTCTTCATGATATCTGCATCAGCGATCCTTGATGGTACTCGGACCTTAGATCAATCTTGGAGAATACTGTGGCACCCTTTAGTTGATCAAATAGATCATCTATCCTCAGGAGCGGATACCAGTTCTTTACCGTCAACTGATTCAATCCCCGATAGTCAATGCAAAGATGGAGACTACCATCCTTCTTCTTCACAAATAAAACTGGTGCTCCCCGTGGCGATACACTCGGTCGGATGTATCCGTGCTCTAAGAGTTCCTCCAACTGGGCCTTCAACTCCTTCAATTCCACCGGTGTCATTCTGTAAGGTGCTTTGGAAACAAGTTCAGCTCCCGACACTAGCTCGATCTTAAAGTCAATTTCCCGAACCGGTGGCATGCCAGGTATTTCCTCTGGGCACATGTTTGGAAACTCTTTAACTACCGGAATATCGTCCAATGCTGTTAGATCCTTGTTCAGCTCCTATACGCTACATAAATACAGAGGATACCCCTTCTGGATCAAGGCGTGTAGTGTAACTGCTGACACCACTTTAGTGGTCGGTTCAGACTGAGTCTTCCGATATGAAACCCTAGTCCCCTTCAGGCCTCACAAGATCACCCGCTCTTGGGCACAATCGATAATCACTTTATACCTCCCCAACATATCCATGCCAAGAATTACGTCAAAGTCTTTCAGTCCCATTCCAACTAGATCTACAAGAAAGTCTACCCCTCCTATATCTAAGTCCACGTCGGAAAATATCCGACTACACTCCATTTTATCACCCGACGGAAGCATAACAGATAATTCTATTCTAGAAGATGGTGACAATCCAGCTTTAGCAGCAAATGTGGAAGATATGAAAGATAATGTGGCACCCGAATCAAATAGCACGTATGCTGGTAATGAAAAGATGGTGAACATATTGGTGACGACATCCAGCTGTCGATCTGCCTCGGCCTGACTGATGACGTTCAGGCGCCCTCCTAACTGGCCTCCCTTCTGAGGGTGTGGCCTAGATCCCTATGGTCTCCCCTCTGTCTCTCTAGCTGGGGCGCCAGGTGGAGCAGGAGCTCTCTGATAATACTACTGGGACAAATTCTGGCGGTGTTGCTGGTAGGCCTGCTGTTGGGGCATTAGTGCCCCTCCCTGCTGGTAGGACCGGTTCTGACTTTACTGAAAACGTGGGGGCTTCCAACACTCTATCGCTCTGTGGCCCAACTTCCCACAATTCTAGCAAGTCACCAACTTGCCGTTGCAGTCTCTGCCTGGGTGGTTTCGGCTGCACCTCCTACAAACTGTGCCTCTCGGGGGCCCTTGGCTCCTATGATGATCTCTCGGTGGTGGTCTCCTGGGATCTCCGGTCCTAGGCTAGGTCCTGCTCCTAGAACTCTGTACCTCGGGCTTCCTCTTCCCAAGGATAGCGGCCTGCTCGTGGACCAGCATGTCTGCCATGCAAGCACGCTCATATAGAGATGCTAAATCTGTAGAGGGCACAGCACCCATCATGTGGCGGATGCTAAAGTTCAATCCCTCCTCAAATTGGAACACCACCGTGGACTCACAAGCGGCGATCCCTAGAGCAAATCAAAGTAACTCTGTAAACCAGGCGTAATACTGACGAACTGACATAGGGCCCTGTATCAGCTGCATAAATTCCCTGAGCTTATCCCTCCTGAGGCTCTCGGGATAGAACCTGGCAAGGATGGCAGTCTTAAATGCCTCCCAAGTAGCTGGAGGACCCTCTTTGGTACGACACTCCTCCCACTAGGTGTCTGCTACACCTCGGAGGAAAAAGGCTGCGATGCCAGGCCGTCGGTCTGGTGGACAGTCCACAACCTCGAACGTGCGGTCTAGGTCTCATATCCATCCTTCTAAGATAACTGGGTCTTCCTTCCCTGAGTACGTCGGAGGGCGATGTCCGGTAACCCTCCTCGGCCAATCTTCCCTAGCGCCTTGAGACCACTGGGTAAACTCTAAGAATGCAGTGACTGCGTCTTCTAGACGGTTGATTCTACCATTGGCTTCCATTTTGCTGCAACAAAGAGAACATTTTTAGAAGCGAACCCACCGGTTCGAGATTACTTTAACACCATTTCCTATTTATAAAGAAAAACCCTAATCTACCCATGTACTCCTCACCGTGGCCGACTCCAAAACTTAAAACAGAAGGAGTTTTTAGATTAGAGTGGAAATTCTTTTCAAAATTCAAATACTCTTTTCAAAATCCATTTCATTTCCCAAAATCAGCTTAAAAAGATTAGAGCCTAAAGAGTTTTTCAAACACACTTCAAAATCTAAGAAAATTTTCGTAAACCAAATTTTATTCTTGAGAACGAACGTGGCCAAAAGGACCAACCCCCAAAATTTACACATTTTTTTTTAAAATAATACTCATAAATTAAAACCGTAAATATCTGGGGATGTTACCGCTACACTTAGTACCAGACCGGTTCACTCCTACCGTTCTAGTACTAAGTGCTAAGGCTAAGAGGACACTTTTAATAACACCATAAAAATACAACTTTATAAGAACGGAAATTAGAATACGTGCAAGTCTTACATAGTTCGAAATACCAACTATTGTCTCTCCAGATAATAACTAAACAACATTAGTAAAATTGTTCCAACAATTCAAACATAATAAAAGATAACATGAGTCATAAATTAAAAGGAAAACGGCCACGTCTCTCTCTAGAAGTCGATCCAGCCCAGCTATCACTCTATCCCTCCAGATGTCCCGTAGACATCAATAGCATCAAAGTAGGTGTCTCCTACCTGCAATAGGTCAGACGGGCCTTCTGCTCATGGGAATAAGCAACACCCATGAAACGGGTGATCACTACGCTACGTACTGAGTAAGGTAATCGAATACTAAGGCCGGCATATAACACATTAACTCATGCAGGATAATGATCACATACAATTACAACCCCCGCATATGATATATGCATAAAATTAAATCACTTATAATCAATAGGTCCATACGTAAGGCCCAAAAAGGTCCGGATTAATCACTTAATCTTTCTTTTATCAAATGTAGATACACACCATGTTCTTTATCATGTCTACACGAGTACGGGAACCCCACTATTTTTTCCGGTGGATCGGTCTCTAGGGCACTTTGGCTCCTGGCCACTATTATAGCCGGTGGACCGGTCACTTAGGGTACACGCCCTACCACTATTATATGCCGGTGGATCGGTCTGGCCCCTTCTTGCACAGTTTTCCACTATAAGTAATTAATATCTTCTCATATCTTATCAACATATATGGTTTGGTTTGTTGAGCTCGGGATCCCCCACTATTATAGCTGGTGGATCGGTCACTAGGGTAAAATACCCTACCACTATTAAGCCGGTGGATTGGTCTCCAGGCTACCGTAGTACCTGGCCACTATTATGCCGGTGGATCGGTCTGGGCTCGGCTCAACATCTTTCACTTTACGTATCTAATAATTTATGTATCTTATTCAGATATTCGTTTCAAGACATGCACATTCGGTAACGTATCCCAGTACTACAATAACCCTAATTACCATGAAAGCCGAACTCTACGTAAGTCATCTTCCCATGCATGCGCTAGCTCCCATACAAACCCTAGCTCCATGTAAGCCCTAACTCCACGTAACCCATACCTCCATGCAAACCCTAATTCATACACAACTTTAACATTAAAAATTAGGATAAAAGCAGAATAATTATCAATAAATCGAAAGGAAGTGTTTAAAAGGTCTAGGGTTTCACCTTGAGTCGGAGGGGATGGGTGGCACCGGCGGTGGTTCCCGGAGGTGGCCGGAAAAGTGCTCTAAGAGGGGTGAAAATGAAGAAAAATAAGTAAGGGAGGAGGAGAAAAATAAAATAAGGTTATGGGTTGCTGGAGGAGAATTAGAAGGATATATTGGGTGGTTTAGAGGGTGGCAGAAGTGGCAGATGTGGTGGTGGATGGTTATTTAAGGTTTCGGGGTAGAAATTTCTGGCGAGAGAACTAGCAAACTTTGCACGGTTATGGAGGCCCATGCAAGGAGAATCGAAGTGTATAGATGGTTTAGTTAATTAGATGGTGTTGCAGGGAAGAGTTTGAGAGGAAGAAGAGGCGGTGAGGTTGGCTAATGGTGGAGAAAGAGGCGTCTAAAGTGGCGGTGGCTCACCGATTGCATTTAGGGTTTTTTGGAAAAGAAAGCTCGATTTCGAGCCATACGAGGGGTATTTATAGTAGTGGAGGGTAGGATCAAGTTGTGGAGGTTACCAGAAGATCAATTTCGATGGGAAAATGGGTTGGTTTCGTTGTTGGTCGGGCGGCACAAATTCAAAATTTTACCCGACCTTCGAGAGGGAAATGGCGGTAAACGTGGGGAAGAAACCGAGAGTGTGGCAATTCAAATGGAAGGGTGTGTTGGGAGGAAGAAAATGGGTGAGAGAAATGCCGGTCACGCCACGTGTGGTCGGCGACGCCATTTTCTGGGAGAAAGGGAGCTGGCGGTTATGGCGTCGGGCGGGAGGAGGAAGAAGAAGATGGGGGAGGCTGGATCGGGCGGTTCGCAGGAGAGAAAAGAAAGAAAAAGGGAGGGAGATCGAGCGGTTCGACGCGAGGTGGGAGGAGGGTTAAATAGAACAACGTGTTTTGGTGTAAAAAGAAATAAAGAACAGTGTTCCGGGCTTTCGCGCAACGGTAAGAAAATGAAATAAAACGCGGTGTCTAAGTGGGAGAAAGAAGTAAAACGTGGCGTGGAGAGAGGGAAGGCGGCGACAACGCGTGGGTCGGGCCGCGCCGAAGCAAAAGGAAAGAAAAAGGGATTGGGCCGGCGCAACAGGCCCAATTCGAGGAATAAAAAGAAAAAGAAAAGAAGAAGAAGAAGAAGAAAGAAAAGGAAAGGAAAGAAAAAGGAAGAAAGAAAAAGGAAAAAGGGAAAAAGGAAAAGAGAATTAATTAGGTTAGGGCCAATTAAATTAATCTAAATATTTAGTATATTAAAAATAATTATATTTAAATAAAATAATATTTAAATCCCCTTTTAAGCTAAAATAGGTTTTTTAAAAGATTTTTCATAAATTCTATTTTCATTATGAAAGTACTATATTTTTTTTTCAAATTAAATTATTTATAAAATTCGTATTAATTTGAAACTATTTTATCTTTCTTAATTTGAATAAAATAATTTATTTAAATAAATTATCAAATTAAAATCTTTAATTAGATAATATACCCAAATTTCCTGTACTTAACATATTTATAAAATCTCTTATTAATTTTCCCTACTAAATTTCCTTTTATTTTAGTAAAAATAATTTACTAGATTAAATTTTCAAATAAAACTTTATTTAAATATAGTCTTTAAAATTAGAAAATTTCGGGGCATTTCAATTTCTTACTTTCCAAATCTCATAAAGACTAATTTCGTAAAAGGCACACTTGAATTAGGACTTGATAGCTCCTCTACCTTGAGAACAGGATAAACCTTTTAACACTACAGGCCAAGTAGAAGGAAATCTTCTACCACCCAAAATAACTCTAATAGAGTTGCAAACCTAGTTCATAATAGGGCACTACACCAACAAGTGTAGAATGCTTTCATTATGCTGATAGAAACAACATTGCAGATCAATGGAGGGAATGAATTTAGCCATAAGATTTTTTGTGGGAAGCCTAGACTATGCAGCAAGTTAGAAGATAAACTTGTGTTTTGGTGCTGCAGGATTACACCACACAGCTCTCCACCATGGCACTTTAGGGACCTTAAACCTTAGAAAATAATAAATCTTAGATATCTTGTATATAGAATCAACCTGCATCAACTGAAACATTGGTAGGAGCAGTGGTCTTAATGTAAAAATTCTTTGTAAAATCTAGGAAGCAATATAAGGAAGATGACAAGAATAAATCTCATGTTGCTTGATATAATATGAATAGATCCATTTAATCCATAAGGAATCCTTTTTCAAACACATATTCCAGAGATGTTTCCCCATTTCAGCGATATTCCATGTTTGCAGATCAATAATGCCAAGTCCCCCTTCCTTCTTAGGCAGACAAACAAATTTCCATGCAAGAAGAGCTCTTTTGTTAGGAAAAGGTTTTCTTATCCAGAGGAAAGATCGAGACAAAGCTATAATCTGCACTAATAATTTATTGGGAAGAAGAAACATCTAACTCCAAAACATAGTTATGCCAAATATGATAGACTTCAGCAATTGCAACTTACCTGCATATGATAGCAATCAATTAGACCAATGTTGCATTCTTCCTATAATATTCTAAATCAAGTAGATCATATCTTCTGACTTAAGCTTATAGGCATCCAAAGGAACCCCCATATATTTGAGAGGAGACCTACCCTCATTGAAATACAAAGAAGATAAGATCAAATCTTTCAAATTCTATGTAATACCCCCAAAGAATATAAAGCTCTTATCTAGACTTATGTGGAGTCCTAACACTACACTAAAATCCTCAAAAATCTTTAAAATAGAAGTCAAATCAGCCTTGTAGAATACCAGGAGGTCATCAGCAAAGGCCAAATAAATTATCTTCAACCTTTTACACTTAGGATGACCATGAAACTCTACTTTGATCCATAAGGATTGCAACATCCTACTCAAATATTCCATAACAATAACAAAAAGATAGGGAGACAAAGGATCCCCTTGCCTTAACCCTCTCCTCCCCTAAAAAGGCTCCAACACTCCATTATTAAAAAATAAAAAGTAATTAACTGTTAAAACACAGGCCATGAGAAGCCTGACAATATACAAGGGAAAATGCATCCCTAACAACACTTGCTCCAAGAAACACCAACTCACAGTATCATAAGCCTTCCCAATATCCACCTTAAGTATGCATCCTAGATAAATATTCCTCCTTTTATACATGTGAATCAGTTCATGAGCCATCAAAATATTATCTCCAATAACTCTTCCCTTGATAAGACCAGCCTCAGAAGCATGAATTCATGAGGGGAAGATGAGTTGCAAAAAATCAGCAAGAATCTTGGCCAAAACCATAAAAAGCACATTACAGCAAGCAATGGATCAAAAATCAATCACACACTGAGCTCCAGCTAATTTTGGAATAAGAGTAAGCAAAGTGTATCCTAAGAAATAAGGAACCATAGCTATTTGGAAGATATTATTCACCAACTACCAAACATCATCCGCCAGTAAAGACCATGAAGCTTTAAAAAACCCAGTAGGAGCTTTATAATTACCTATAGACCATAGAGAATCTTTGACTTCTTTCTTAGAAATAGGCTCCAGCAACAAATGTTAATGTTCAATAGACATAGCGGGGCCCAAATACAAAATATCCCCTGATATGGTGCCTATAGTAGGGTTATCAGACCCTAAAAACTCCTTATAATAAGATAAAAAAAAATTTTAATACCCTCTGCAGAAGAAATTCAATGGCCATCAATGGATTGAATTCCGTGCATAAAACTCTTCATCTGTCTAGCCTTCATAACTGAGAAGAAAAAATGAGAATTTAAATCTCCTAGGTTAAGCCACTTGATACCAGACTTCTATTCGAAGGAGCTCACTTCATATAAAGCATAGTGTTCATACAGTTTTAAGCACTTCTTTTCCTCCTCTTGTAATTTAGAATTTTGTGGTTGAAGATCCAATTGTGAGTGAATCAAGTTAAGTATTCTTTTCATCTCCTACACCTTACTGGATATACCACCAAACTTGGACCAGTTAAATTGCTTCAGTCTAAACTTCAACTCCCTGAGCCTGTTCTTAAATTGTACATCCACAGATCCAGTTGTAGGTTGACTCTAGACAGATGCAACTAAGGGAAGAAACTATAGATCAAGAGTCCACATATCAAAAAACTCAAACTATTTATTGAACTAGAACACCCTTGCAGTAACATGCACCAATGCAAGGTTATGATCAGAAAAGAGAGGGTCCAGAAAATCTGCCTTAGAAGATGGAAAAGAGGAAGACCAAAACATTTTCACCATAACCCTATCTAATTTGGCCATGATTCTATTCTCACCCACTCTTCTATTTGACCAAGTAAACTTTAGCCTTGAGAACCCCAAATCATGTACCAGGAGAGTATTAAAACATTCTCTAGCATCATTAACATCATTCAAGTTTACTACATTACCTTGGAACTTCTCATCATCTTGTAAAAAGACATTAAAGTCTCGTGAAATTATCCAAGCCTCCCTATAAACCTTATGCTCACACAACCAGCTCCATAGAATTTTCCTATTTTCTCAAGCATTAAAAGCATAGATGAAAGTAGCATAAAAGTGAAGACCAAAATCCACCCCAGTCACTAACACATGCATTGCCTACTCACAACTTGCAATAAGATGCAAATCCCATACAGTCTTGTCCTAAATACACCAGATCCTACAATTAGGATGTTGGTCATAATTGCTTAACCTCAGCCAATTATTCCCTAACCTACTACAAGCCTTATTAGCATTATTACTTTTGATCCTAGTTTCAACCAGCCCCATAAGGGAAACATTATGCACTGATAACCAGTGCTTTAATTCCTTTTGTTTATAAGCCTTATTCAAGCCTCGAACATTCCAATCCGCTATCATGAATATGATTAATTAGGGAATTAAGCATCACAGAATCATCAATCAGAGATTTACCTTTTGCCCTTTATTGGTCAGCACAATGATCTGCCAAGGCCTCACATTCTCGCAAGCGTTCAAATATGTTCCCTGATTTCACTATACAATCCTTCCCTATAGAAGAAGATGAAGGTTGAACACTTGGAATTTTATTTGGAACACAATTCTCATTATAAAACCTTGCTTTTAGAGCCCTTTAGAGATGTTAATCCATGTGTGTACTTGTGATTGTGGTGCATTTGATTATGATTTTGATGTGCTTTTAAGTTGATTTTTAGAAGGTTTTTGGAAAGGATTTAAATTAAATAGACTTTGTTTCCCTTAGGAAATATATTGACCTCTAAAAAGGAAATATATTGACCAATTTAGAGGTACACCAGTCAAAAACATTATGCTTTCATTGAATTTTTAAAACAAAATGAACAATCCCACTAGAAACTGGCATATTAGTCTATTAGTTATATCGAGTGATTTGTGTCAAATAAGTCAATTGAATCCTTAGAGTTGTTAGGTTTTTGGGCTTAGAAGATTTTAATTCTCCTTCACATGGCTAATTAATTACCCTAAAAAGTTTATTGTGCAACTAGTTAATAGATCATTTTAGAGAAATTTTTGAATTGATTTAACCATTTGATTGGAAATGGATAGACCAAATTATAAAAAGAAAAAATAGATGATCTTAGCACCCTTGTCCTCTTCTCCCTTATTTTCTCTCTCTTTTATGTAGTTCAAAATGGCATGATCTATGATCAGATGATCTATTGAATCCCTCCTTATGTCCCTCTCTTCCTCTTTATCTCTTTCAGCTTCAGTGTTATTGCTTTCTCTAGGTGGCATACCCCTAAAACCTTTCAATCTCACCATTTTCATGTAGGGGTAGGGTGAAATTTGATCATCCTTGAAATTTGGCCCAAAATAGTTTATATTAGAGTTGAGGAGTAGGGTTTCAAATTATATATCTCCCCTATAGTTCATTTCACAAAAAATCAATCTATATGCCAAAGTAAAATCTCTTTTTTCCTATTCTCCCTCATCCACCGAATTCCTTGTTTTTCCTTATTTTTACTATCCATTTCTCCCTCATTATTTCCCTTATTTCCCTTCTTCTAATCTTCCCACTATCACCCTTTTAATTTTCCCTTAATTAAAGGAGAGTTAGAAGTAGGAGAGACTAAAGGATTAAAGTATTTCTTAATTTTTCTAATTTTAGGAAAAAGGTTAATCTTTTTGTGATTTTTTTCACTTACTTCAAAGTTTTTGTTTCCATGAGATTTTAAGAGGATTTCTAAGCTTTTATCTTTTTTTTCAATGATGTTGAAGGAAATTCTAAAAGTTTGGGTTTTCAAGCTTGATGAAGGTTTTTTGTCAATTAGAGTATTATAGCTTTTGCATTTGTTTGAGGTAAATGATTGACATCCCCATTGTGTGGAAAATGGTGTGGATGGTTGGATGTTTGCCTTACATTAAAGTGAAATCATGAGTTTTATGGATATATATGGTTTGAGTATGTTATGGTTAAACACATAAGAAAATGATAGAGAAGCATGAAGATTGTAATACCCCCAAAATTTTAGAACCTAGGATTTAATAATTAATCCTCATTTGGAATAATTAATTTTTTTTACTGTTAAATTAATAATTTTGTTGACTTTAGATTTATAAAAATGGATGTGATAATTTAATAAATTAAAATAAGTATTTTATTATTTTATCATACTCTTTTTATTTAAATAAATTCCCAAACTTACATTTTACTAAAATTACCCTATTAAATTAATATCTTAAATTTTAAGTAAATTAATTCATTAAAATAATTTACCCATCTAATTAATTAAATACCCTACTTCCAAAATTTATTTTATCTTTATTGTTTCCTTTTTCCTTTTTCCTTCCTTTTTCCTCTTTCCTCCTTTCTTCCCCATTGGGCTACCTAAGCCCACTTCCCCTCCTTCCCTCTCTTCTGCCCCTCTAGCCCACATCCCTCTTTCTTTCCCTTTTTCCTTCCCTTTTCCCCTCGGCTAGGCCAGCCTAGCATCCTACTCCCCTCCAATTCTCCCTCACACATGGGTCGGTTTGCCCCTTCTTTTTTTTTCCTTCTTCCCCCACCCAATCGGCTAGCCCCCTTCTTTCTTTTTCTTCTTCTTCTTCCTCCCCCATCCATTGACAACCATACGCCTACGCACCTGCACCTACATCGACCAACCTACCCTCTCCCTTTCTCCCCCATCCTTTTCCTTTCCATTTCAAGCCCAACCCCTCCCTTGCTCATGTGCTCTCTCTTCCTCCCCATTTTTTCCCTTAACACTTGCAGGATTACACCTTACAGCCTTACGCCGATTGACACCATCAATCAGCAACTTCCTACCCTCCCACTCCCTTTTGTCCTCATCCCCCTTGTCCTCTTCTCCACTCCTTACACATAAAAGCCACCCCATCGCCCTTCTTTCTCTTCTTTTCCCTCTTCCAAACATCCCCTGAAATCATCCTTCGCGTCCATCATCATGCCTCGCCACCATCTAAACCTCCACCCACCCTTTTCCCTACACTACCCTCTACCAAACAAGACCCCTCCTTGCCTCTAACTCCCCTACTCTACTCTCCCTGCTCGTGCAAAGTAGGTAGCTCAAGCTGCCTTGTGCACTTGCTGCCGCCCCTTGTGCCACCCTACATCACCTCCTCCCCACAATCACCACCCCTACTATCTCCCTCTCTACCTAGAAATCCTTCCCTACTATCCCATACCCTTCTTTTCCTTTTTATCACCCTTCTTCGTCCTCATTTCCTCTCCTCCACACTCGGCCATAGCCACTATCGCCACGCCACCACCGCCACTACAATCACCTCTGATCTAGGAACCTACCTCCTCATAACCACCACTTCCCTTCCCATTTTCCAACCCCAAAATTATGTCTTTCTAAATCACCACCACCAACTCCACTGCCTTGTGCTGCAACTGTATGTGATTGTATTATATGTGAGTATGAAGTAAATACCTGTAGTGCAGCTTGCTATGCATGGAGCTAAGGTGAGTGATGTATGTGTTATGATATATGTGACATGGGTGATATGACTTATATTTGTGATATGCCCTTATGTATCGTTGTCCTAATATGACATGCATGTTAGGAGGCCTTAGGGGTATAATGAGGTTGGGGGAGCTAAAAGAAATAAAGAGGATGGAGTGATTAGGAAAAAGTGAGAAAAATCTTAAGCACCTTATGATTCATAAGTGGCAAAATAAAAGGATAATAGAAATAAAATGAAAGGTCAGAGTAAATCTTGCATGGGAAGTGTAAGGCTTGCATGAGGTGGTTAGCATTAGCATGGGCATAACATTTATATAGGAAAAGGTGATTTAAAGGTTAAGCATGGTGAGGGAAGAGTATTTTGGGTAATCGGAGTCCATGGGTGAAAAATAGTACGTGGGTTAATAGAATTTTGCATGGAAGCTCAACTAGGGTTTTGGAAAAACCCTAAGTGTGGGAAGTTTGTGGAGAATGAGTTGACGGTGAGTGGTTGGAGTAAGAGTTGAGACTAGGAGGGTGTCATATAAAGCGGGATGAGTCAAGTGGAAAGGAGGGTGGAGTGTGTGTAGATGGGGGGGATGGCATAAAAGAGAGGAGAAGTACTAAGGTTTTGTGGTGGCCAACTATGGTTTAACTATTGCATATGAAAGATTGTAAGTAAGGTTATGATGTTTGGGTTTGGTTTGACGGGTGTGATGGGTTGGAACAAGGGGGGCATGGGTCATGTATGATAAGGAGAGGTTAGGGCCATATGGAGCATATTAGGGTTTTTTAGGGAAATCCTAGATGGTGATAGTGAGCTAAAGCAGAGATATAGAAAAATAGGCCTTGATCCATGTACGTGTGAGTTTGGGTTTTCATGGTGTGAGAGTGGAAGGTCTAGTGGTGCATGTATATCTAGTAAGAAGGTATCTACTAAATAAGACACTAACCATTTAAAATGAAAGATTATTTAAATAGGCCCAGGCCATTCCACTAGTAAAAATAGTGGCTAGGTGCATTGTGCCCTAGAGACTAATCCACCAGTAAATAATAGTAGCTAGGTGTGTGTTTCCTTTGAGTGTATTCCATCCTATAAGCTATAATAGTGTGGGATCCTAAGCTTAGTAAACCAAACCTTAAGTGATAATAAGTCTTGAAAAAAATACTAAACACTTATAGTTGAACACCATGTGAGTTGATGCTAGACCGATCCACCGACATAATAGTAGCCAGGAGCACTTTGCCATAGAGACCGATCCACCAATGAATAATAGTGGCCAGGAGTGTACTACCCTAGGTGTTTTTGATCTATTAGCTATAATATTGTGGTTCCCGTACATGCATAAACCTAAATCAAGAGTTATGTAAAAATGAAATTAATAGCCTAAATTCTAATGCTTATGATTAACCGGACTAACTCACTACATGCATGATCTGCCATTTATGTGGTATAGTCTTAGCCACATTATTACTTTACTTAGCACGTAGCGTATTAATCACTTCTTTCATGGGTGCTACTCATTTCCACGAGTAATGGCCCTTCCTGAGTTTTTGCAGGTAGAAGATGATGTATGTGATAACTTTAACGCCTACAATGCTTTGGGCGAAACTGAGTGATGGCTTGATTTAATTGTGTAGGGTCCAAGAGGGAGTTGTCCAAACTTACCTTTATACAACTTTATTATCATTTTATTTATCATTTTATTTCCCCCAAAGAGGGTGTTGTTGTACTCGCTTTTCATTTATGTGTCAACTGTAACACTTGCGTATTCTATTTTATTATAAAATGATGGAACTATTGTGGTTGTATTTATTACTTGTATTAATACCTTTTAATTTTCTAGTCTTGTGGTTGGAATGATATTGGCCGAGGGTCAATCCTGTACCAATCACAACAGTAGCACCCCTTTTTTAGTGTATGGTTTTCTGCATAAACAAAAATTTTCAACTATGAATTTTAGGGGTGTTACAAAGTTCTTGTTTGCATATGTATGAAATTTAAACTTATGGATACAATGGTTTAAAGTTAGTTTTGAGCATGATAAGCCTTCTGCAAGTTCTTGTATGGTCTTTGTAAGGTATGTAATGTAAGTATAGATAATTGAAGTGTTTTGTAGATTATTTTATTCCTTATGTTGACATGATAAAATTTTAGGATGATATCAGTGTTTTATTGGGATTTAGAGTATGTTGATCCATTAAGCATGTTGAAATTTTGTGTGTTGTGGAATAAATTATACGGATGATGGTTGGTGTTTTAAATGAATTAGAAATGCATGTCATAGTCTTAAGTAAAATGACAGGTTGAGTCCTTGAGAAAATAAGTTAACCAGTTAAGGTTAGATTCAATCCGCTAGTAATATCATTTGATTATTCTACCTCAATCATCAACTAGTTATAGGGAAAAAGGTGTGGTACCTTTATTTTTCTATCAAACATGATTCCTGCAAGCCATCAATCCACTATTTGGGTAGGACCAATCCATTGGTTACACCAAGAGACTAGTTATCCCAAACTAGTCAACTGGTTGTGTTAATTTGAATAATATGCTTCTAGTAAGAAACCTAAGATAGTCCACACATTTTGTGGACTAGCCAATTGGTTCTCAAGAATGTTGGTGATATTTTGAGGGTTATTCTTAGGATGTGACTATGTATTTGACCAAGCTTGACCTTCATCCTCATATTTGAATAACTAAACTAAGAACATGGTTTAAAATGGTATAATTAGATGAATAAAAGATTAAAATGGATTTTCCTATGGCTTAGTCCCTAGTTAGTAAACCTTAATAATAATAATTAATGGAGTTATAATGGATTATGCCTTGATATGATGAACACCATGAGTACTGATGACCAAACATACTTTATGTAAATAATGTAAACATATAGGATGGCTTTAGTGGACAACCATTCAACTTAAACTCTTAACCTCATAAAGTTGATCATATATACACCTTAATCCTAAACCTCAACCCTCATTTGGTAATTTATATATAAAAAGATGAATAATTTGGATTTATGTTGACCTCTAATTGACCTCCACTTGGACCTTAACCATTTATTTAGGAAGGATGACTTAGTGTCAACCCTTATTAATTGTAAGAATATAGCTAGATATTGGAATTTTGTCTCAGTGTCTATATGATGAACACTTAGTAATATATGATACATCAATTACCAATATGTGAAATTCTTATGTAATTATTGAATAAGTGAATAATGATTAAGCGTTATATTGATGGCTCAAACCCCAACTAAGAGGATAATAGGTTAAGTATATTGAAGTTGTAGCTTAATGTCTTAATTAGGCCATGTAGAATCCTTACGGTTGGTGTGATCATTCGTGATCCTTAGTTAATCTCTTATAACCTAATGGCTTAATGACTCTATATAATCATGTGATTGTAAATAGTGAATAAAAATTTGGTTAAAAATAGTCGTGTGGATTCTTATATGGTAAAATTATATGTTATTCCCTTATTATGTTAGTTTCATTACATTTTTAGAATAGTAATCAACTAAAAGTGAAAAAAGCATTAAAATGAGTTTAGATTATCTCATTGATTAGGTAATAGATGTTAGTTTGCCTTTGGGTGTTCTTATTATCATTTCCTTCAACTAGGATCTCTAAACACTAATGATACATTAAAGGGTATCGATACTAAATAGTTGGTTTCGATTGAAGTATGTAGTCGTATGCATATCTCCGTATACCTTTATGAGTATGAAAAGATTGATCTCGATAATGATTTCAAGTATGTAGGATATGAATGTCTTAGTATGTTTTAAGCAAGAATATGATATGACTCTCTTATGTGTGTCATGATCTACATGATAGGGGTATACTGGTTTGCTCAATATGCATTCATACTAATAGGATTGCAATCCCCCATTCAATTCCATAAAAAGGAGGCCTGATGTACGTTCTTGAGGACGACTAGTGAATGGTCTATTATTGTTTCAGTGTTGTCTCAGTGTAGGTGTTCAAGTGGCAAACCTATTTTGTTGGTCCTTCAGTGGCTGAGATTTCTTTCATATATCATTATTTTTTTAGGATGTTGGTTCTCTTACATATGTATTTTCGTACTCGCATTAAGGTTGATATAACATTAGTTTATAAACCTTAAACTATCTTATATTTTATGTAATATATCATTTGAGCTCTAGTTTTATATTGTATGTGGTTTTGGATACTCAACTTTGTGTTTGGCAATAACAAGATTTCTATTTTATGTTAAATACGATAATAACACCCCAGTTTTTATAAGATCAATTTCACACTTCCCCCTCTACAAATATTTTTAAATATAGTGAAAAACAAAGGTATTATAATGATCATCATCATTAGCAACATTATCGAAAAATTGTTATTATTATTATTATTAATTATTATGAAATATTATTCTTAAACAAATAGTAATATTATTAATCATAATTTATATTATTAATTAATAAATATTATGATTATTATTATTATAGGTATTATTAGAAATAATTATCTTTTTAATATTTTTCTTAATATTTAATTGATATTATTTAAGTAATACAAATATTAGTAATTATTATTATAAAATATTATTAATATTTATCTAATTAAAAAAATTATTTTCATCATTATTAGTTATTATTAGTAATAGTATTATTAAAAAAATATTATTTCTTGGCTGTTAATAGTATTATCATGAAAAAAATAAAAATATTATTTGTTATAATTATGAATTATCTGTATAGATATTATTTATTAATTAAAATTATGGATAATATTTATAAGTCATTTTATTAATTTATATTAAGATTATTTTCATTACTAAATTAATTTTAATATTATTTATATTTTGAAATTTATATGCATATTAAATATGATGTTTTTTTTAATAATTGCTATTATGATTATGAATAATAATTACAGAATTAAGTTTATGAATTATTATTTGTATTATTAAGTTATTTACTATTGTTTATTATTATTATTAGTAGTAGTAGTAGTTTTATAATTAATTGTTATTAGTTTTTAATTTTTAATATTATCATTAAAAAATGAATATTAATATTAATTCATGTTATAATTGTTAATTATTATTAAATTAATTATCATTATTATTATTATAAAGTTATTATTAATATTTATAATAGTAATAAATAATTAAATATTAATATTAATTATATTATAATTATTATTTTTATATTATTAAATTAAAATTAAATTATTATTTATTATTATTATTAATTTTTACTTATTATGTTAATCTTATCTTATTAGTGTTAATCTTATCTAATCTTATCAACTATAAATTAAGATGAAAAAGCAAATCTAATTTTAATAGTACCTAAGAGTTCAAAATTAGCCAAACTATTAGGTAACCTATGAACCATTAAAAGTATGGTCAAAATTAGTTAACTATCACTCAAGATAATTATTGTTTAAATTTTTTAATTTAGTTTACATTTTTTACTTAATATATATCATTGATCTAATTAGTTCATAAAACTATTGTGATTAGTAAATGAATAAATCAATGAAATGGTGATAATATTAGTTAGATGACAACTCCTATTTAAAATTATGGTCAATAATCAAAAGAATATCATTGAGATTTTTTTTTTTTGTAAAAAACATTGTTTCTTTTGAAAGGTTAATGACTAATTTCTATTTTTACTCTTATATATTTTTATATTTTTCAAGACAATAACTTTTGTTTTATTCTCTTCCTTCTTAGATAAATAAAAAAATAAATGATAATATGAAAAAATTAAATTTTATTTAGTAGCCTCCTTAGAAAGGTGTAAAAACTTTAAAATTAGTAACATTCCATATATAGTACCATAAAAATTTTAATAGGAATATTTGTTGTGATTTAATTTCCTATTTCTATTATTACTTTTATGTGGGTGTTCTAATAATTTGTATATTATCCTTTCAAAACTCATTCCCATTTATATATTTGAGACTTACTTTGTTGTTGCTGCGCTTATGTAGTTAATATTATTATTTCTTAAATATTAATTACTTATATGGTTAATTCTTTGATAAGAAAAATGTAAAGAAATTCATTCTCTTTGTAATCAAAGAATAGGTTTGTACAAAAAAAAAGAGTAATAATCTAATCCAATATTCGAATAGCCCAAATTAAAAACTAAAATATTCAATCCAAATTTGAACAAAATGGATTCTTACTTGAAGTTTCGCTTAGATTATACAAACCATTCTAATATTTAAGGTAGTTAAAATATTTACCACAAAATATTTACCACCAATTAAATATGGGGATATTACACCATATATAATTTTTAGGCAAAAGTACATTACATGGACAAAGACGATTATTTTGCACTAATTCAACTATTCAAAATTCCAGCCATTTTGCTAACATAGCACTTGATTTCAATGAATTTCTATCCTAAAGGACCTAAAATATATCCTTATAAGTTACTTATTTTATTATTAATTTATTGAAACAACTATTACTAACTTAAAAATACATAATTCATTAATCTTTTTACAAAAAAATTTATATATTAATTTGTTAACATATTTAATATTTAAAAATGCAATAAAAAATAATTTTTTAATTAAAAAAAGTAATATTATACATTACTAAAATCCTTTATTTAATTGATTCTAAATTTTAATCAAAACTTACAGACTATTTTATATAACTCTATTTTTAAATAATCAATTTTTTTAAAGGTTGAGTTTTTTCTTAAATACATAATGTTTTAAAAACTCAATATTTTATTAAAATTCTAAAAAAACTATGGAAAAATTATCTATCAATTTTATCAAATTATAAAATTTTCTTTTTTAATAAATGAATATTTTAGGAATCAAATAGTTCAGCTTTCAATTAATGCAACAACATACCCATTATTTAAAAAATATGTTTTTACTAGGTAGAAAACATTTAGGGTTGAAATATTAAAACTGCCATTCCTCTATTATTTAAGTCTCCTTCACCTTCCGCTCACTTTCATATTCATTTCTCTCACTCTCTCACTCACTCAGCTAGCCGACAGAAAGGTAAGTTTTTTTTTTTTTGCTAATGTCATTTATTTATACTAGTGAGGAGGGGAAGTTTTTGCAATTTTAATCATTGTTGTTGTGCTAACATCGTTGATTTTTACCTGTGGGTAGGGGATTTCTAACAACTATAGTTGCGTGATTTACATGAAACCAAGAAACCTTATATCTCTACCCACATGTTTACATATGTATAGATTTGTGCATTAATTCATAAATTTTATATATTCTATGAATTACATATATGGAGAGGTTTGGTTATTTTTACCAATGGGAGGAGGAGGGCTTTGCTAATTTTTTACGATAGAAGGGGAGATCTATGGTAATTTTTTCCTATAGGAGGGTCATGAATTTAGAAGTTTGTGCCTATGTGGGGCTATAGGCTTCATCAAAGATCTCCATTTACAAGATTAAGGCTTCAAGTAAGAGAATCTATGAGAGGTTAAGGGCTTTGATAAGAACGAACGGTGATGGAGATAAGGGCTTCGATCAAGACAACTAGTGGGAGGGGTTAGAGTTTTGGGGGTAATTAATTTTTAGTTTGTCATGGGTAATTGATTTTTAGTTTGTTATATTATACTATTAAAATATTTTTTTCATGGATAACTATAGTTAGAATTAATAAAGTAATTGTTGATGTATTTTTTTTAGTTGTTATTTTAATTAATATAAATAGGATATTAGTTTATGACATTATATTTTTAAAGGTGTTAGTGAAGATAAGTGGCTAATTAGATGTTACATAGTTATATTTCTTAGTTTATTATTTTTATTAATATTTTTGTAGAATTATTTTATAACAGAGGGTATTTATGATGTTTGTTGAGTTTTTTATATTATACTATTTTTTATAGTTTATTGGGTATAACTTTGATAGGTTGTTATTTTAATTAATATATTTACAAGACTTGTTTATATGATTGTATAACTTTTCTTAAATCTTTAAATATTTTTTAAGACACTTATAATATAAATGGAATGTTATGTAAAATATTTTTATAAAATGTAATAGATCATTAAATTATATATATATATATATATACACATACATACATACATATTTCTTTAGCTATCATAATATGGGTTGATACTATAATATCTAACGATTACAATACTTTGAACTATGTGTTTACTTTTTTATTTCTATCATGACTATTTACTTGTCGTTCATATAGTTAGTTTTAATTAACTTCATTTTCTTATGGAAATTCAAATGAGTCGCAAATAAGAAAGAGTATCAAATAGAACAGAAGGCCATCCTATTACTACTTTTCATGACATAACAGAAATACTACATAATAAACCACTCCAATGTCTTATCTAATAAGTTTTGGAAAAACTTTTGCTAGAGGACTAAGATGAGATGAAAAAAGCTAGCTATGAAGAACCAAAAAAGTTGTAGAACACTAAGAATATGAAGAAGCTCCTAAACAACTAAGTTCACATTATCAGGCTCCAATCATACTAACATTTACAAGCTATACAGGTCGCCTATCACTTATAACTAATGTAGTAATTTTAGGGTATGGAGGTTCTAGATACAAAGGTTTTCCATTATCTACTAAATATGTTGATTTTCTTACATCACTTAGGAGTATCATAATTTTCATCCCATATAGTTGTTGTGGGTGATTCTAAATCATCATTGGATTTTCCAGCATCATTAACTGATGCAGGATCATCCATAGATGATCCTGAAGATGATAGTGATTTGGCGTACGTTATTATGAAACCGATCATATTACATGTCTTTGATAATAATATTTTGACTAACCTTAATGATGTTACTTTAGGTCATTATTGTAGGCATGTAACATATTTGTAGGAATAAGATTAAACCATTTAAGAAGTCAAGATACATAGCATTTTCAAGTGTTACAAGCTATTATAAAGGAAGCTATTGTGCATGAAAGGCAACTCTATAATTCAAGAAAGCCTAGTTAATATTTCAAGTAAACATCATTTTTTTATTAGGATTCTTGTTAGTTATTTTCATGTACTAATTAGCTTACTTTATTTGTAATAGTTTTTGTTGAGTTGTGTATTATATAGGATATAATTACATTTTTAATACTAATTTATATTCTAGTTAGCCATTTATATGTCATGTGGCTAAATTAGTGTGTCAATTAGCAATGTAAGATTTCTATATATAAGGCATGATGTCAACACATTGTAAAATGTTGAGTGTTGAGTATATTGCAATCTAATACAAGTAAATCAATTGGTTAATTCTATATTTGTGATTGAATAATCCTTTCTAAGACTAATTTTAGTAATCTTAGATAGGTGACATTCAAAGTTGAGTTCTTTGAATTCTTGTTGAATTGTTTATAAATCTTTACTTGAATATATTCATTCCTTCTTCTCATTTAGATAGATAACAATACTAATTCATTTTCAATCACATGAATCTTCATCATCTTTGGAGATCTATGTTATTTTTTGGTATTAAAGCCTCGTCTAGCTTTGCTCCAAATTTGAATTCTTTTCATTCCTTCCACATACGTGATCTTCCATATTTGTTTTTTCTCCCAAGCACATCCATGCATTTAGTTAATCTTCAACTTTAAATTTAAAGATGATCAAGTCATGTAGTACATCTTTAACCCATCCCTTAGTATATATTCATCTTACTCTTCACATCTTCAATATAGAAGGTTAAATACTTTCTCTTCATCTACATCTTCAAATGCTAAAGGTAAGTGATCAATTATCCTTCTTATTATTTTAATCTTCCATCCTTCATCTTCAATTTTCCTTAATTATCTTTGAAGCCCTTTGAATCTTCAATGGTCTCGAGTGATTTTTTGAGTTTTTCACTTATGATAACTCTTTCTTTCTCCCTCGTGATGTCTTGTTTTCTCTCACCATTTAGAGTCAAATAATCTTGGAAAATTCAGCATCAATCTTGTTAGATTAGACTCAAGCAAGAGCATTACCTTTTCATTCTGTCTAGTTGAGTATTATATAGATATTCAACTTGTATTATCTTCTCTAACATTTGATCACAATTTGGGAAGAATAATTGATAATTCATTTGATCCTTAACCTTCCATCTCCATCATCTTCTCCTATTCAAGAAGTCTTCAAGATCTTGTCACAACATCAAGAAGATATCAATAACTGATTTCTAGCATTGGGTGAAGTTGTGTTAAGCCAAGCTTTAGAAAATAATTCAAAAATGGGTGAAGAAGTGTCAATGAAGACTATGTATGATACTCTTCAACAACTTGTGTCAAGTGTATATGGAACAAAAGCACAATTGCATCAACTCCCTTCCATTCAAAGCCAACTTCAAAGATTAGAATCAAGGGTAGCTGATCAAGAGACTCTTTAACACATGCACAACACCATAGAGGTAATAAATTATCGAGTAGAGGGTATGGTGAGGAGGACAGTTCAAGATCAAGATGGCCACATCAACACTCAAATGGATTATTGATGCATAATGCTAAATAAATGGCATTAAGCTAAGAATTAGTATTGAAGTGGCATTTACTTCATAAAAATTATAAAAAAGAAGAATGGAGATAAGGAAGATTTAAGAATTAAAACTTGGTTTTGAGACCTACAAACCTTGGTACTTGCATTAACCAAATAAGTTTACAACTCTTAGCATAAATGGTGCAAGATTTTGCAACAATTCATACACTGCACAAGCTAGTGAGTGTCGAACACAAGGTGATTTTTTTTAGCCAGAAAGATCTTTCCTTCTTATAGTCTTACCCTCCCTTTTAACTAGTGGGGGTAATTGACCAAGGTTACAAAATAGAATAATGACCATGTAGGTTAGTCTTGGTACACCCTTACCCTTAGCTGAAGGCTACCAAAGTTAGCTATGGTTAATCAACTTCAATAAGCTAGTACTAATTGTATATAGAGAACCTATAGCTACCAATCACTATATGGTTGATGAGACAACATATGATAAGTTTTAGGATACATAGATTGAAAATTAGGAAATTTAAGCAACATACTTTAAGTAATCTCAGTTAAATCAAGTAAATAAAGGGCGGTAGCCTACTCGAAGTCCTATAGAGTAAGATTATTGCTTCTCCTCAATTTAAGCATGTTTTGGAGGGCCTATCACTTCCCATAATTATCTTCCCAATACCCTTAATTCTCACACAATTGATGGTGAACCATGTAGGTCTTGATTCGGCCGAAATGGATGTAGTATAGATTGGGTAATGATGGTGGCATGGGTAATTATTTGGAGCCATATTTGAGTTGTTTGTAGTGGGAGTTTGGGTGAGTAATCCAATAGCTATATGGAGCCATTTTTATGTTGGGTGGTGCATTTTGTATGACTTGCGTGGATGCTAGATAATATAGCTATTTATTGACCTGAATAAGAAGAGGTTTGAAGTCTTCAATTTTGGAAAAATTAATAAGTAGAATATCATTGGTTTCGAAAGATAGGGATGCTCCCACATCAGTTATTAAGAGAGAGAATAAGAGAATGGATCAAATAACCTTATCCACAATCAAAGAGGCTATACAAATCATCCACCAAGGTTTAACCATTTTAAAGATGAAGGTATAAAGCTTGACCTTCCTTATTTCTATGGCAAATTAGGTGTTGGGTTATTGTTTGAATGGTTGCATAAAATTGAAGCAATATTGAGTTTAGAGAGTATGATGATGAATGTAAGTGTAAACTACTAACTCTTAAATTTAAAAATTTTGCAAGGTTTTGGTATAATAATCTTAAGAGAACAAGTGAGAGGTAAGACGAAAGTAAAATCAATTCTTGGGAAAAGTTAAAGAAACACCTAAGAAAAAACAATTATGCCTAAAGAGTATGAGCAACATATATATATCAAATTGACTACTCTTAGGTAAGGAATTATTAGTGCAAAGGAATACATTAAGGAATTTGAAAGACTATCACTCTTGTGTGATATGCCAGAAAGAAAAGAATAAAACTATGCTAGATACTTAGGTGGCCTTAATAACTTTAGTAGGGGTAAAATTTAAATGTTTACCTATGATTATCTTGATGATTTGACTATGTTTACCTTCAAATGTAAAGGAAAATATAAGTATACCAAAGCCAATCATAAGATAAGTGCTTCAACTTCTAAATCCAACAAAACTAATTCTAATGCACCTGCATCAAAACTTGGGACACATATCTATTCAAATAATGATAAAAAGATTAATCCTAATTGAGATGATGAGGGTAAAAAAAAAAGGTAAGTGAAATTTTCAATAATAAATGTTTCAAATGGAAAGTATGTGGTCATTTTTCTTGTGAATGTCCTAATCCAAGTGTTTTAACCTTAAGTGAAATTGAGAATATTAACGCATATATTGATGATGATGATGACCTAAAAACTAAATCTAATGATGATGTCTTAAGTATATATAAAGAGGAAGGAAATCCTTGTTTTATAGTGCAAAGGGAATTAAAAATACAACCTAATGATCAATGTACACAAAGGGATAAAAAAATTGAAACTAATTGTAGAATTGGTGATAAGGTTTTTAGGGTCATAATAGATAGTGGTTTGGGTACCAATGTTGCTGGTGAAAAAATGATCAAACAACCAGGGCTAGTTACATCCTACACCATATTCAATGCAATGGCTTAATAAGGACAAAAAGATATAAGGTGACTAAATAAAAACTAATTACTTTTCACATTAGTGATTATCGTGATGAAGTATTATATGATGTTTTGCTTATGGATGCTTGTGGTATTTAACTAGGAAAAGCAAAGAAATATTATAGATATGAAAATTATGATAGTGTAAATAATGAATATATGGTTCTTAAAGATAAAAATATATATAATTTAAAACAATGTCAATGTGATTATATACAACCACCTAAGGTTAAAAAGAGTTTATTTTTACATGAATAGGAAATGATTAATTACATTGAGGAGGAGTATGTTTGTTATGCTTTTGTAGCAAAATCATATTAGTTTAGGGAGAAAAAGTATATCAATTAAAACCTTATTAGTTTGATTGAAGAGTATAGTGATATATTTCTAGATGATTTACCTCTTAGACTACCACTTATTAGAGGTATAGAGCATGCTATAGATTTAATTCCTAGAATATCTTTACCTAATAGACCTGCCTATGTATGTAATATAGAGGAAGCCAAGGAATTATAGAGAAAAATTGAAGGGCTAGTAAATAAAGTTTATGTGAGAGAGAGCATGATTCCTTGTTGTGTGCTTGCCTTATTGGTTCCAAAAAAGGATGGTACCTAGCACATGTACATAGATTCTAGAGCGGTGAATAATATAACTATCATATATCATTTTCCTATGCCTAGACTTGATGACATGCTTGATGAACTATGTGGTGTAGGTTTTTTCTCCAAAATATACTTAAGAAGTGGTTATCAACAAATGAGGATTAGGGAAGGGGATGAATGGAAAACAACATTTAAAACTAAATATGGTCTATATGAATGGTTTGTTATGCCTTTTAGCTTGTGTAATGCACCTAGTTCTTTTATGAGACTAATAAATGAAATTCTTTATCCTTTCCTAGGTGAATTCATTGTACTCTATGGATGATATAATTGTATATAGTAAGATTCATCATGATCATCTTGTACATTTAAGGAAACTATTTGACAAACTAAGTGAAACTAAACCATATGAAAATTTGGAAAAGTTGAATTTATGCTTCCAAGCATAATTTTTCTTGGTTATATTATTAGTTTTGAGGGTATTAAAGTTGATCCTATAAAGATATAAGCTATTCAATAGTGGCCTATTCCTAAAAATATACATCAAATAATAATTTTTTATGGAGTAGCTAGTTTTTATAGGAGATTTATTAAATATTTCTCTACTATACTTACACAATTACTCAAATAATGAAAAAAGGAGAATTCATTTGGGGAAATAAGGCCACTAAACCCTTGATAGTCTCAAGAATAAAGCATGCAATTCTCCTATATTATCTAATCCTAAGTTTAACCTACCTTTTGAGGTAACTTGTGATGTGAGTGGGGTAGGTATTGGAGGAGTTCTTTCATAAGAAAAAGGCCTATAGCATACTTTAGTGAAAAATTAAATGGTGCTAGATTAAGGTATTCTACATATGACAAGGAATTATTTGTCATCATATGAATTTTAGAGACATGGAGTCATTATTTAAGGCCTAAACCCTTTATATTACATTATGATCATAAAAGTTTGAATTATTTACATGGTCAAAAGAAAATAAGTTCTATACATGCAAAGTGGGTAAACTTCTTACAATCATTTATGTTCTATGTCAAACAATTGGATGGAAAATAAAATATAGTGATCGATGCTCTTTCTATAAGATCTGCATTGCTTGTCATGATGGATGCTAAATTATTAGGTTTTGAAATGCTAAAAGAAATGTATCCTAATGATTATGATTTTCATAAAGAATATCAGGCATGTAAAGAAATGGGAAACATGGATATTATACAATATAAGATGGATTTTTATTTAAACTTAACAGTTTTTGTGTACCAAGATCATGTATAAGGGATTTACTTATAAAAGAGGCATATGAAGGAGCTATTGTAGGTCATTTTGATTCTCAAAAAATGGTAGAGATATTTCAAGAAAATTTCTATTAGCCATGTATGGTAAAGGGTGTACAAATTATAGTAAACCAATGTGTTAATTGTAAAAAGAATAAAATTTTCTTTCACAAATGTTTATATCCACCATTATCTGTGCCTAGTTAACCATGAGAAGGAGTTAGTATTGACTTTATCTTAGGGTTGCCTAGAATATAAAGAGGTAAAGATTATATTATGGTTGTGGTAGATTAATTTTCTAAATTGGTCCATTTTATTCCATGCAATAAAATTTATGATGCTGCACATATTACTAATTTGTATTTCAAAGAAATTATCAGAATACGTGGCATACCAAAAAGTATTGTATTGGATAGGGACATTAAGTTTCTTAGTTACTTATGGAAAAACTAATGGACAAACTTAAGTTACAAACCGTACTCTTAGCCCCTTGTTAAGAGAATTAGTAAGTAAAAATACAAGACATTGGAATATTAAGTTAGCTCATGCAGAATTTGCTTATAATAAAAGTCATTATAGTACTACACATTTAAATCCATTTAAAATTGTGTTTAGAGTAAATTCTCATATACCAATTGATATGGTACCATTGAATAAAGGTAAACTAAAAAACTATAAGGCCAGGGAACAAGTAGAGTTCTATCAAAAACTTCATCAACAAATCAAGGGAAACATAGAACTAGCTAATGCAAGATATCAAAATCAAGCTAATAAACATCACACTTAACGGGTATTTTCTCATGTTGATTTAGTGTGGTTACAATTGTAATAACCCAAAATTTTAATTTAGGAATTTAAAAATAAAATAAGAATTAATAGTTGAGATTTAATTAAATATACCATTTTTAATAAAATAATGATATTATAATAAAAATAATTAAAGTCAAAAATGAGGAAAATAATGTAGGGATCAAATTAATGGAGGCTAGAATAATTTACTAAAAAAATAAATTTTAAGTAAATAATAATAATAATAATTTTTAAATTCATTAAAAAATTAATTATTTATTATTACTAATTTTATTATTTGTAAAATTTTTAAAATTTCAAAACACCCCAATCACCACACTTTTCTTGTTTCTTTCTTCCTTTTTCTTCTCTTATTCTTTTCTTCCTTCCCTCATCGACCTGAGCCACACCTAACACAGCCCAACTCCTTCTCCTTTTCTTCTTATCTTATCATTTCTCTTGTCCTAGTCCCTCCTTTCTTTTTCCTTCCCCCGGCCAACACAACCTAGCACATGCCCCTCCCCTATTTTCTACCCTCACCGCTACCTCTTGCTTGCATGCCTATGCACACCGCTACCATTTTCACAACTCACTCTCCCTTCTCTCCCTCTTGCTTTCCTCTTTCAACCATGTAGGGTGTGCAAATAGCACATCCCTGCGCGATCCCCTATCCCCCTACATGTTCCTCTCCCTCACTTACTCCCTAAAAACTGCCCCCTCTCAAGTTGATACCAACTGCCACTACCGGCCGGTAGCCCCTACTACCCCCTTTGTCCTCTTATGTCCCTTGTCTTCTTCTCCCTCCCTTGAACTTATAAAATCCCCCTCATCCTATTCTCCCCTCTCTTTTCTACCATGATTCCCTTCTATCTCCCTTTCTCCCGTCGCCCCTTCAAACATTGCTACTGCTGCCACTAGGTCGTGCCACCATCCTCACTTCCTCCCTTCCTCTTCCTTGTACCACCCTCCACCAAATAAGACCTCCCCCTGACCCTAAATCTCCCTCCTCTTCTCTCCCCCTATGTAAAGTAAGATATCCCTTTTGTACCCCTTATGATACCCTATGCTACCACCATTATAGCAACCACCACTTCCACTACCTCCCTTTCTACCTAGTAAACCTCCCCCTACCTTTCCACATTACTAATTCCCCTTTTCTCTACCTCCTTCCTCCACCTTTTCTCTCCTTCACTCTTGGCCACCACTATTGCCGCCATCTATGCTGCTACCGTGAGACGCCGCCACAACCCCCTCTAACCCAAAAACCATACCATCCAGGAGAACCCAACTTCCATCATCTTTTCTAACCCCAAAATCTCCCCTTTTCTATCACCACCACCTCCACCACTCTTGGACCGTCGCCACCCTAGCCTGCCACTCCCCCTCTAATTGTACCCTTAACCTTTGTATTTATTTATTAAAATTATTTTAAATATTTTACCATTTTTAACCTTATTATTATTATTATTATTATTATTATTATTATTATTATTATTATTATTATCACTAATATTTGGTTAGGAAAAATAAAAGAAAAAGGAAAAGGGAGTAGGAAGAAAGTTTAATATTTAGTGTTCCATTCTTATAGGTTATGAACCAAACCCTTCTTGTAAGGAGGTGTAGGATTTGGGCTCCAAGCCCGGTGTACTATTAGGTAAGGATATGGTTAAGGCTTGGTTTTGCTATGATTTGTGTGCTCATGGATTGAATGATATGTGTTGTGTATTATATGTGAACGGGGACAAAAAATGTGTGTAGTGCATCTTGCTTTGCCTAGAGCTAAAGTATGTTGTGTATGATTTATGATATCTATGATATGACTTGTATTTTATGATATACTCTTAAGTATAGTTGTTATGATATGACATGCATGCTAGGAGGCCTTAGATAGTATTGTGAGGTTGTGAGGATATAAAAGAAATAAATAGAGTGGAGTGAGTAAGAAGAAATGGGAAAAAGCCTAAGTACCTTATGACCTAAGGGTGATAAAATAAAGGAAGAATGTTAATAAAATGAAAGATTGGAGCAAATCTTTCATTGAAATTTTAAGGCTTGCATATAGTGGTTAGTCCTTGCATGGGGGAAAATTTTATGTGGAAAAAGTTCGTTTAATTTTTAAACATGGTGAGAAAATAATACATTGGGTGATTGAAGTCTTTGGGGAAAAGACAGTACGTAGGTTGGTGCTAATGTGCATGGGAGCTTAACAAGGGTTTTTGGGGGAAAACCCTAAGTAGGGGATTGTTGTGAGAGGGTTTATAGTGGCTGGTTGGAATTAAGGTTGAGATTAAAATGGTGTTTATGAAGGGTGTGAGTAAAGTGGAAAGGAGGGTGGAGTGTGTGTGTGATGGGATAGTGTAAAAGAAAAGAGGAGTATTAGAGTTTTGGGGTGGCCAACTAGGGTTTCTTAAACCCATGTGGAAATTGGAGATTAGGGTTGTGATGCTTGGAGTGGGTTGAGGGGAGTGATAGTGTGGGAGTCAAAGAGGAGTATGGGCTATTTATGGAAAAGAGAGGCTAGGGCCACATAGGCCAATTTAGGGTTTTTAAGGTGAAAATCTTAGTAAGTGATGGTGATCCTAGGTGGAGAAATGAGAAAGGGGGCCTTGACCCACCTACACAAGGGCTTTGGATTCATAGTTAGTAGGGTGGAAAGTGAAAAAGTGGTCTTGGAGTCTTAGGGGAGTGTAGAGGTCCCAAGCTATGGGATTAGGCCATTTAGAAAGTCTGGGGTGGAAGTATGGTAATGATTCAAGGGTCCATTAGGGGTATGCATGTCTAGTTAGGGTAATTTGTGGAATAAAACACTAATTACTTAAAGTAAAATATTATTGAGGAAGACCCAGGTTAGAATATTTTTTAGTCCATCATCAATAATAATGGCCAGGAGGCTTCTAAACCTACAGTGTATTCCGGTCCACTAGCTATAATAATGGCTAGATGCGTTCTGCCTTGGTGTAATATTTTCAATCCATTGGCTATAATAATGGGGGTTTTGAGCTCGATAAACCAAACCTTGTAAGGTAATAAATCATGGAAAAGACACAAATTACTTATAGTGGAACACCATATGGGTAGGGCAAGGTTAGGATGATTTTCGGTCCACTGACTATAATAGTAGCTAGGTGTGTACTATCCTAGAGTAGCATTTCATTCTATCCTGGAGTATCATTTTCAATCCACTGGCTATAATAGTGGGGTGTGCATACTCACGTGGATATAATTCGAGAGTTGTGTAAAGATAAAATTGATGGTCTAAATCTTAATAATGGTGATTAATCTGAATGGCATACTACATGCATCATCTCCCTTTTTCATGTTATGATCTATTTTAGCTATATGGTTACCTTACTTATTATGTAGCATACTAATCACCCCTTTTATGTGTGTTGCTCATTCCCACAAGTAGTGGCCCCCTAAGTTTGTGCAAGTAGGAGATGACCCTTTTGATGAATTCGATGCTTATGATGCTTTGGGTGGGACTGAGTGATGTTGTACTTGTTGTGGGGTCTAATAGCGTGTTCTATGGACTTATCCTGATGTTTGTATTTAACCCTGAGGTTTGTGTACTCTAGTTTTATTTATGAAATGTTGAAATTTTATGGTTTTATTTGATTATTTGCATTACTACTTTTAGTCCCTTAGCCTTGTGGTTAGTATGAGATTGGCCAAGGGTTAATCTTGTATTTTTCATGGTGGTAACAACCCCATTTTTAGTGTATAGTTTTATGTAACAAATGAAAATTTTCCACTACAAATTTTGGTGGTGTTACAAGTTGATATCAGAGCATTAGTTCTGATAACTATGCTTTACTATCAAAAAAATTTTAGATTCAACAGTTTTTCTCAATTTTTGAAAATGTTTCATACCCTAAAAAGGTTTTTATATTTCAAAAACCCTAATTCTGGGTTCACTAGTGAGGATAAAGAAGGGTAGAGTAGGAATTTCCCAAAAGAGAAATAATGTGTGGTAGTTGTATCGAACCAATAGGTTCCCTCCTAACATGTCTTTTTCCTTGCAGTAAACTACATGATGAATGAAAGGGTCGGACATCTAGATGAGCCCTTCAAGGCCTCCATAGAGTTTGTCCAATGCCATCCATTAGGGCAGCCCCTACCCCCACTACATCACTTTAAGGGTGCCGGAGAGGATTGGCTCCGAAGGATCACTGGGCATTACCCTTTGCTGTACACGGGTGAAGAGGACCCCGTGATTCTTGAGGGGTAGGTCCAAGACATGGATCTCACCTTTGAAGCTATGGACTTCCCTCCAGCCAGACAGTCCAGCATAGTGGCATTCTTTCTAAGGGGCGTGGGAGATGCTTGGTGGGTTAAGCACCACACTCGAGATGGTCCCCCGATGACCTAGGAGGCATTCACGGCTTCCTTATGTTCTAGATTCTACCCAGAGATCTTGATGATGGATAAGCTTAAAGAATTTATGTAGATCACCCAAGGAAACATAATGGTTAGATAGTACTACACTTGCTAGACCAAGCTACTCCATTTTGCCCCATAAATTTTTACCAGAAAGTCCATGGTGGTGTTTTAGTTTGAGTAAGGGCTGAACTTCAGCGTATGCCATATAATGGGAGCAGTGGCCTTCATAGACTTGGCCAGCCTATACAAGCATGAATGTATTGCCACTACTCTAGTCCAAGGGTAGGCAGCCATATAAGGGAAGAGGAGACAAGAGGGCCAAAGCTTCGGGAGCAAGACCTAGCCCCAAGTAGGAGGACCATCAGGACATTAGTACAAGGGTCAGTTTAGAGCTCATAGACCACTAGGGGGACCCTCTTACAGACGTTGTGGTAGGAGGCACCCAGGCAGAGACTGTGAGAGTAGACTCGTGACTTGTTTGATCTATGGCAGGCTAAGTCACCATTCTTTTGATTGTCGGGGCTAGCAGCACTTCCAGTAACCCCAGAGCTAGTAGTACCAGTAGAGGACACCCTTGATTCCCCTAACAACAATCCTACCAACAGCATGCACAAACCTCATCCCCGTAGTTCCAACAGAGAGCACCTTCCCCAACTAGTGCACTAGTTTAAGATGTCAAGGGGAGGCCTCATAGACCACAGCCTTTCCCTTAGAGAGGAGGTTAGTCAGGCAGGCGTCTGAATATGATTAGCCAAGCAAAGGTTGATCATCAGCTGGACATTGTCATTAGTATGTTCCCCATACTTTCTTTTCCAGTGCATGTTCTTGTTTATTTGGTGCATCTTTATCGTTCGTGCCACTTCTTTGGTTGCTAAGGCTGAGTTATCACCATCTACTAGTGTAATGTTATTTTTTATGCTTCCTTCGGGTGATAATATAGATTGTACTAAATTATATTCAGATATGGCCTTAATCATAGGTGAGGTAGACTTCTTAGTGGACTTGACTAGGATAAACATATGGGATTTTGATGTGATTTTGGGAATGGATATGCTTGGGAGGTATCGAATGGTAATCGATTGTACTCAGGAGCATATGATATTATGAGCCCAAAGGGTATTAGGGTTTCGTACAAAAAGACCAAGCCCAAGCCCACAACCAAAGTGTTGTCTACAATTGCACTACACTCCTGTGTTCCCAAAGGAAATATCAGGGATGCCCCTAGTTTGCGAGATTGATTTTACTATTGAGCTGGTACCAAGAGCTGAGCCTATGTCAAGAGAACCCTATCAGGTGGCACCCATGGAGGATTTTTTAGGGCATGGGTACATACCACCAAGTGTGTTATCCTAAGGAGCACTGGTCATGTTTATGAAGAAGAAGGATGGGAGCCTTCGTCTCTATATAGACTATTGAGCGCTAAACTAGTTAACCATAAAGAATCAGTACCTGCTCCTAAGGATGATGATCTCTTTGACTAGTTGCGAGGTGCCACAGTTTTCTCCAACATCGACATGAGATTAGGGTACCACTAGTTGCAGATAGAAAATGCTAACATTTTGAAGACCACCTTTTAGACTTAGTATGGACATTATAAGAGGATGGTGATGCCTTTTGGGTTCACCAACACTCCTACAATGCTCATGGACTTGATGACGAGCATCTTCAAACCCTTCCTCGATTAATTTGTGGTGGTGTTTATTGATAATATCCTTGTGTACTCCTAAGGGAATGAAGAGCACAAGCGACATCTCCACACTATATTATCGTTACTATCGTCTATATGTGAAGTTGTCCAAGTGTGGATTCTGGCTTTAGGAAGTAGCTTTCCATGGGCATACAGTGTCAACTAGGGGAGTATTTGTTGACCCGGCGAAGATTGCGACAATCACAAAATGAAAGTCCCCCCCAAACATGTCATACGTTCATAGTTTTTTGGGACTAGCTGGGTCAATCTAATACTGATCATGGTGGTGGCACCCCCATTTTGAGTGTATGGTTTTATATAACAAATGATAATTTTCAACTGTAAATGTTGGGGGTGTTACAACAATTACCTGAAGAAAAATTTTCAATTACAAGGAAACATAAAGTAATGTCAATAGTAGATGGACCATTTAAATCCTTAGAAAATTTTGAGAAAATGCTTACAAACTTAAACTTATGGAATCATATGGTGGTGATTCAAGGACATTTAATGGTGGTGATTTAAGGATATTTAATGGTGGTGATTTGTGTCCTTACTTTAGTGATGTCAATTTGAGGACAAATTATTCTCAAGTTAGGGAGAATGATGTAGAAGCATCCATAGATGATCCATAAGATGATAGTGAATTGGCATACTTGATTATGAAACAGATCACATTATATGTCTTTGATAATAATAAGATGAGTAACCTTGATGATGTTACTTTATGTCATTATTGCAAGTATGTATCATATTTGTAGGAAGAATATCAAACCATTTAAGAAGTCAAGATACATAAGATTTTTAAGTGTTACAAGCTATTACAAAGGAAACTATTGTACATGAAAGTCAACTCTATAATTCAAGAAGTCCTAGTCAACATTTCAAGTCAATATTATTATTTTACTTAGGATTCTTGTTAGATGTTTTCATGTATAAATTAGCTTACATTTTTTGTACTATTCTTTGTTAATTTGCATATTGTGTAGGATTAATTACATTATTAATACTAGTTTATGTGCTACTTAACCATTCATGTGTCATGTGGCTAAATTAGTGTACTAGTTAGTAGTATAAGGCTCCTATATATAAGGCATGATGTCAACACATTGTAACATCTTAATGGTTGAGCATATTAAATTCTAATACAAGTAAATTACTTGGTTAATTCTCTCTTTGTAGGTAATTATTTCTAAGATTACTTAGAGTAATTATAGATAAGTGATATTTAAATTTTAGTTCTTTGAGTTCTTGTTAAGTTATTTGATTTCTTTTTGAAATATTTATATATTATTACTTGAATATCTTCATTTGTTCTTCTTATTTGGACAACCAATGATCCTAATTCATTTTTAATCACACAAATCTTTATCATCTTTGAATACTTGTGTCATTAACCCATATAATTGATCAAGCATTCTCATCAACATATGTACACCATGATGATGATAAAGATGATGATAGGGATGAGGGTTATGCTAGTGAAGATAAATGGGATATACACCTGAAAGGTAAATGATACTTACTTGGGCTATGTCCAAGAGGTCTAATGATCCCTTATTTGATCCCAAGTTTTGATAGTCACACCGCGTTAGGTTTATGGTTTAGGAAGATAAATTTAGCACATTCATTATTTCCTATTTTATGTATAAACTATCATATATTCATTATGTTTGTTTCATTTTTTATTTAGGATCGTGGTTATCCAAAGATCCATACTAGAAAAGTGGTATTAAAAACTTCTATTGGAAGTTTTAATCAACTAATGATCACTCTCATACATGAAACCAGATTATCACATTTGAGCACACCAGCATACTGATTATATCAAACTTTATAAAGAGATAGAAATCAAACACGAAAAAACTTTCATATGTCATGCGGTGAGATGGAAATCATCCTTTTAGATGTACATCATATACTAGGGCAACAAGTTGATGGTGATTCATTACATTTGGAGATCACAACTGACACATGTGGCCATATGATTCATGTATTAGATGCCTTGTTTGGGATGGAAGAGGAGTAAGTGAATGAAGTGATTCAAAAGGGTGGACTTCCATTTAAATGGCATCAATAAGTATGTCAATTATATTGGTTAGGGGATGAGGCAAAAGTGATTGGGTACTTATTATAATTGATCAACCTATCATTATTTGTCGATAAATTGGTTGATAAATTCAATCCATACTATCTCCCCTTTCTCCAAAATCTTAGCCATGTTGAAGGTTATGCATAGGGTGCGACCACACTTGCTTTTCTATATAGATAGCATAGTATGACGTCTAGAGCTAACATCGCTCAAATGTTAGGATGTGGCACTCTATTACAAATAATTTTATAATTATCATATATATAGTACATACTTGGATTTATTAGTTATAATTATATCAAATGAATACTATAATAAAGTTGGATATATGAATACTTTTTAAGGTTGGTAGTGGAAGTATCTAATTATGATCCTTACCAACCCCGTTGTATGAGATGGTTTTACAAACATAAATTCAACAATAAATTGTAGACATTTGAATACTTCCTGGAAAATGTTGATTGTATGCATGTGTCAAAGGTATACTCAAATTATTATACTCTTACTACATTAATTATACTAATATCTATATTTAGTTTAATTCTTTTGTGATAGGTCGTTTGGGATCCATACGAATTAGTCGATCCTTATAGGCATTATCTTATGGCATTATATCGTGGTTGTTCATACTTTTTGGGGAAAGTGGAAGTGTATATGCTAGATTGACTGACATGCTAGTTAAGATATATGCAAGTGATCCCTAAGGAGCCTATCAAGATGAATATAAATGCGTACAGAGGCCCTTCTTTCAAGAAACCCAAATTTCATTATGCAAACATGCTAAGCTAATGGTTTTTAAGAACTGAACACATACTAAGCCCTTATGTTTTTGGACTACTAGCTCAATAACCATGAGATGTGGCTCCTAATTATATGGATTGGTATATTTCTAGAACTCAAAGTTATGTATTAAAAATAATAGAGAAATATTTAATTGAACATATAAATGAAGAGCATGAAATTCCGACCAAAAAATATCTTAATCTCAACAACTTAAAAATGAATCTGACTACCATTGGTTGAATACTTAAGCTATCATGGAAAAGTAAAAGGGAAATAACTATATAATCAATGAAAATTCATCATGTAAATGTTTTAAAGGTCATGTACAAATAAAAAAGAAAAAAATACGAGATCTATTCTAGATAAAATTTGACTCCAGAGATAGAGAATGTCGTCCCTACTTGCCATCATGTACACAATGCCTATTAAAACATTTATTTTAACAATTGGCATATATATAATATTGATATGAAAAAAAATACATAAAACATCTACATACCGATATGTCGCGACTCATGTCTTGAAAAACCATATAATCAACAAAAATTTATCATGTATATGTTTCAAAAGTCAGATACAAATAAAATAAGAAAAAATTAAAATAATTCTAGATAAAAGTTGAGTTTAAATATAGAGGATGCGGTTCTTCCATGCCATCATGTACCAAAGAGCATCATTATTAGAATCTTGAAGAATATAGTATATTCCATATTAAAATGCTACTGTCATAGTATCTATTCCAAATTGTAAGCAATGGTGGGAGTGGAAGCTTTTTCCAAGAGATATATACAAGAAATGGCATTGATATAATATTGATATGGAAAAGAAACATAAAATATCCACATATAGATATGTAGTGACTTGTGTCTTGCAAAAACCATATATTCACTTTATTTTTAGGATCTTGAATTCCATGTTGTGCCACTAAAGGTAGGAATGAATCGTACACATTCACAATGAGCAATAATATTGAGAACTTAATTAACAGTATCATATACAAACACATTCTCTTTCAAGGTTCATGTAGCTATAATCTTGTGATATAAGTTAGTATGGATTTGAACCCACCAATCCTCAACTCATATTATAATATACGTCAATGCTCTGGAACTATAGTTTCCATCTCCTAACACATTATACCAGGTATTAGTTTATAGAACTATATATTGATTCATTTGAATCACATATGAACATTATAGTTGGCCTAATGACATAAATGCTTATTATCATTCCTAAGTCTAACCTCAGTCCTGACATTAACTAAGAGATGACCTACCTTGAGATTGTGTTGATAACGAACAACTTGAAGATTTTGTTATGCGCACTCCCAACTAGATGGTTCCCTTCTAGTAAAGTTCCTTTGGCAACTCATATACTATCATATTGGTGGCTCCTAAAGAGGTGTTCTCTAAGTAGGGATGGCAATGGGTCTCGGACCCGACCCAGACCCGCTAGACCCCCCTCATTTTTAGCGGGTCTGGGTCCATGATTTTTGGACCCGACGGGTCTAGATCGGGTCTGGGTCCACATATACCTTAAAGGATCTGGGTCTGGGTCTAATTCTAGATCCAGACCTGACCCGTTAGACCCGTTTGATATACATATGTGTGTGTGTATATATATATATATATAAATAAATACATACTAATATTATGTTTGTCATTATTGTTTTAATCTTATATAAGCTCCTTATTCATTTTTTTTTAATTTTTTTTTTGTATGCTTACTTTATAAACAATATGTATAACATTATATTCTAAAAGCTAGGGATATAAACGGGGCGATTTTATCCGAAACCCGGCGGATTTTGCCCAACGGATATGGATACGGATATGGATGATGGAAAAAAAATACCCATCGGGTTCGAGTACGGATACGGGTATGGGATATGCATACCCATACCCGTAACCATACCCGTATCCATATTCGTACCCATTTACCCGATATATAATTATATTTTTACCCTTAATTTTAAAATAATTATAGTATAAATTAAAGTTAGAATTATCATTTATCTTAACTCTAAATGGGTTTATCTGTCGGGTGATAGATTTATCCATCGGATAATATCCATTAACGGGTAAACGAATAATCCGTCGAGTAACGGATATCCAATGGATACGGATATGGATATGTTAGCGGATATGGATTCGGGTACGGGTACGGATTTGGATATGGATTTTATTATCGGATATGGATATGGGTATACCCGCCCCAAACCCGACCCATTTACATCCCTACTAAAAGCATTAAAACACCATTTGAAAAGTTAATATAACTATTTTAATATATTTATTTTTTCACTTAGATGATTTTTCTAACAAAAAAAATACATATTAAGTTATATAAAATATAAATGTATTTGTATTAGCATAGATTATTAATTATTTTTTAAAAAAAAAATAATCGGACCCATTTAGGACCCGTTTACCCATTAGACCCGATGGATCTGGATCTGGGTCTGAACTTTTAAGACCCGACAGGTCTGGGTCGGGTCTGGATCTAGGTAATATAAACAGGTCCGGGTCTTGGTATGGCTGGACCCGGTCCAGACCCGACCCATTTCCATCTCTATCTCTAAGCAACAGTAATATTAAATATCTCTCTCGCCAATTGATTATGCATCGCTAGTGGCTAGCTCATAACAACTTTCGTGGAAATATGGAGTAAATGAGGTGCAATCGCTATTGGTTCTTGTGGTGCTTATGGAATCATGGGCCCATCTATGTTGAGCTTCTTCTAAAATGGATGAATAGCTTATAGGGGAATAAACATGTAATTATGAATGTAGGTATTAATCTTGTATTTACATGTTATCCCGTGCATATGCTACATGTGGAGTAAATGAGGTGCAACCTCTATTGGTTCTTGCAATGCTTGTGAATTCATGGGACCATGTATGTGGAGTTTCTTCCATAATAGATGGATAAATGACAAGAAAATTGACATGTAATTATGAATGTAAGAATTAATCTCATATGTACATGGTATCATATACATACGCTGCATATAACATTTGCATAAACCATCATCGGTACCTATATTATTACTTTTTAGACACTCTTTGTTAACCAAATCTGTTGCATATAAAGTGACATAACCTTTCAAATTGGAGTGAAGGTCACTTGTAAAAAAATGAGAAATATAGAACCAAGACCTATCTAGTGATGCTTTGATCATGTCATGGTGCAATTACAGGAACACGTGCATTTTTTTTAATAATGTGTTGAATCTACCATGTGATGTCTCTAGAAAACACTTTAAATATTGAAAAAAATCATTATATTAATTTATTATAAAAAATAGGTAAAAGAAACTATACTAGGAGATAAACTATAAAACATACCTATTTGTTATAATCTAATGGATATAAAACATATCACCAAAGAAAGAATAAATAGCTTTATGTTTATCATATTGCACCCAATTCGTCTTCAGATACAAAATTAGGCTAGGCATGTTTCTATAATCTTTATCCAATAATAATAAAATCTCCTCATATGTTTGTTCATTTGTGGCATCTATCACATTTTTCCATCCTAACATAAAACCACGTGCAAATGATGAACGATCGGAGGCTTTCTTATACCTTTCATCCAAATTCTTATTAACACGAAAACAATTGCTAAGTTCCAGTGTTAATTATAATCTTCCAATTCTAATTAACAACCTAGTTAGATTAAAACAACGATCAATTGTTCTAGCCCTAATTAATTAAATGCTAGCAATTAAATAGTGTGATTCAAACAATTCTGACAGCATTCAATCAATTCATCAAATTAAAAATGGAATCAAATCTAATACAATCTTATAACAATTAATTAATCATACATAATTGAAATCATAAAGCATAATAATGAAATCAAACACATAATAGTAGAAGAGAAATACAAGAGTGTAATAAATAAAGCTGTAGAGATGGAGTTCAATGTAGTGCTTCAATAATGTTACAAATCAAAAGAAAAGGATTTAATCTAATGGGTTCTTGCATAAAATAGAGATGAAAACCAAAGAGAGGAATAATAGAGAGCAAAGAGAATGAAAGATGGCCTCCTAATATGCCTTGGGTCGTGCTTCATAAAGTTTAGCAAAATCCGTCATTGAATGTAACTGTCCAATCCTTTAAAATCGCACTGAAAAAACAAAATCTAACACTCAACATGGTTGCGTTAGGGTTAGAAAACAAGTAATCATGTTGAAAACCTACACGGCGATGTTGATCAATATGGAAGGCCGTGTTAACTCATAACTTCTTCATATGGAGTCAAAATGAAGTGATCTTGGATGCATAGGAAAGCTAAGAAGAAGATCTATAAATTTTTTTCCTTTACACTTTTTTAAAGTAAGATTGAATCAAAGGAAAAACTATTCACTTTTCAATCAAATCCTTCATATTATCTCACATTGGCCTTATTTACATCCATTGAGCGCATCTACAAAATAAAATGCCAAAGGACATAGTATCCACAAAACTAACAAAAAATCCAACAATATGCATAAAGAATAAATGGAAATAGGCATATATAAAGAGGGAGAATCATCCTAATATTAGTCATTTTATCAATTTATCACTTAACTAAGAAAGGTAAAATTAAGTTGGTTGAAAGTTGATGGATGGATGACTTCTCGGCAAGCTATAATTGTGGAAAAAAATGGACGTTGCTTCAGCCATAATTCAATTTTGATTTGAGGCTTTGATCTTCCCATAATTATCTTCCAAATGTTCCCTAAATCTACCCATGTTATGTTTGTTGCAAGGTGTAGATTTTGGAAAAAAAATTATGGAGTGTGTAGTTGAAGGTAGTCGTAGCCTTCAAGGAGTCATAATGGAGCTAGCTAAATGTGGCTTTGATGGCTTTATTTTATTCTTGCATAGCTTTGCATGGATTCCTAATAATCTTTCTTACTCATTAAGCCAAGTAAGAAGAGTTTTAAATTCTTCTATTTTCATAAAATTAATAAGTAGATTATCTTTATTATTTTCATTCGAGGGAGATGCTCCTACATCACTTACCATACTCCGTTATTATTTTCAGCTCTAACAAGCAAAATAGGACAATCAATCTTCTTAGAACTTGTATTACGGGCACCTTTACTATCCATAGGTCTAGTACGCACGTATATTCCACCTCTTTCACATCTTATAGAAACTCTACCTGTCCCTATACTATTTTCTTTTTGATAACCTTTGATGATAAAAATCTTCCTATGACTTTGACCCATTTTTTAACACATGCTATAACTTCTTTATGATCAAAGAATATTTGATCCATTATAATAAAAAAATCTAATAAGTTTAGGTCCTAAAAAATATATTCATACATTCTACATCCTAGAAAAATAGTTGAGCATAATAGTATTATAAGGAGAAGTATTAATTTCATCTAACCTAATCTATCAACGCAATTTACAAAAATAAAACAAAATTATTTTACCTCTTTATCCAAGTTGTAATTAATGTTTGGAGAATCCATTTGTATTTTCTCCTTATATCCATAGCTTGTTGGGATCCTAAAACCATCATCATAGTCTGTCAAAATTTTGAACCCACCGTTGTAGTTTATCAAGGTTCCAAACTCATCTTAGTTTGAAAGAGTTCTGAATTCATTATTCATTATGAGTTTTTCAAAAAAACATATTAGACGACTGAAAAGTGAAGTTGTTTTTGAAAAACAAAAATTACATCGAAACTTATCAGTTGATGTCTCTAAGATGAAGAAGAAGAAGAATGAAAGAAGTTTATATAATTTTAAATTAGATGGCACAAAATGGTATATTTATATCAAATAAAACATTATATTTAATCCATACCCTATGTCCATAAATCATAATTATGTATACACATACGCTGAGTTTCTACCAATACAGAATATGTGGCACCACATCCTCTAAATATTTATGATATACAAAATAATTGTCATGGAAATGTGTGAAGTTAAATATAAATGGATAACCAATGGTCTAGGGTAATGGGACAAATTTATAGGCTCGAATGGAAAATGTTGTGGCATATTTTGCTGATGAAGAGGGGGTGGAAATGACACATAATACTGAAGGGGGTGGGATAGCACAAAGTTCTAATGGAGGAAGAGAAAAATGGCATAATGTGCCGGTAGAAGAGGGACAAAATAGTACAAAATATTGATGGAAAAAGATCAAAAATGATAAAATATACTAATAACTAGAGATAAATTGAAAAGTTATTTTTTGTCGATTGAAAATATAATTTTTTACATAGCAAAACTCTTGCAACAAATGCCTTCCATGAACACCAAGTCCTTTCCTCATCTACTTATCATTCACATCACGCCCCCTCTCTTCCTCAATTTTGCATCATGCATCCTCCTTACTACTCCTTTTCCTCCTCCCCCCTTCCTTCTTCTTTCCTTCTCTTTAATTCTCCTCCTCTTTCTCCTCCTTCCCATCATGTTGTTCCTTCACCTTCACCTTTCGCTTCACTTTATTTTCCTTCCCCTTCAACCCATCCTCTTACCTAATTTCATTGGTGTGGGGATGTTGTTGTTAGTGACAGATTCAGTGGATGATAGTGATTTTGGTTGTTGATTAGTACGGATTAGGTTAATAATGGAAAATTTGGTGGTTGGTAGCGATTCTGATTGATTTGTGGTAGATTTATTTGGTGGTGTTGGATTTGGTGACTATCAGTTATTTTTAATTAATTTTGGATGTAGAAGGTGATGATGCTTTGGTGGTGTTGGTGATGGTGGAGGCAGTAGTTTTGTTGTGGTGGCGGTCGGATTGGTGGACTTTTAGTCATTGTATTTTATTTAAGAAATGAAGTTATGGTCTTTTCCCCTATTTTTTTAATTAATGCCTCTTAGATTTGAAATTAATCTTTCTTACTTTTGTTTCTTTTATTTACTTTATTGCAAAAAAAATTTCAAAAAAATATTGGAGCTCAATATCAAATCTTCATCATTCCAAACCATGATTGGTGTCCTAGGAAGCTTGTGTCAAAAAATCAAAACGTTCAAACAGTGAAAGACTTCAAATATTCAAATTGATCAAATTTATGCTGAAGAAAATAATGGTATAATTTTTTTATTTCTCTCTCACACACACACCTACGAGATTTAAATATCAGTTTTCTCACAATTACACACCTGCTCACATCAACTTTACAAATGATGGTTAACCTTTCCAAATTTAGTTCATTAATAAAAATGATAAAGATAACCTTGGTTAAAAAAATAAACTTTCCCAATTAGGAGAGAACCTAAATGCCCTAACAAATTCTCCCTCTTCCAACTGTGGAGGTAATCATCATCCCAAGGACCATAGAAAAAACCTCAAACTTCTATCTTGGTAAGGCTTTTGTCAACATATCAACCCCATTATCATCAGTGTGTACCTTCTCAACCTTTAGAAACTTAGCATCTAAAACATCATGTATCCGATGATATCGTGTATTAATATGTTTTGATCAAGAATGGAAGGTAGGATTCTTACCGAGATGTATATTGGTTTGGTTGTCACAAATGAGCATATATATTTCCTGAACAAAACCAATCTCTTAAATAAATTTCTTTATCTATAGTAACTCCTTGCTAGCTTCGGTCATAGAAATAAACACTACTTCGGTATTCGACAAAACAACACATTTCTAAATTCTAAATTGTCATGACATTGCTCCCCATGCAAAAGTGATCAAATAACCTAAAGTAGAATTCCTTGAGTCAAAATCCCCTACCCTATTTGAATTAGTACATCCCTTAATGACTGGCTCCTCACTTCCAAGATAAAGTCTTAAACTAGAAGTGCCATAGAGGTATCTAAAGATATAATTCACTACATTCCAATGCTCTCTAGCTAGATTAGAAAGAAACATGCTAACAACTCTAATTGCATGAGAAATATTAGGTCTTGTACACACTATAGCATACAAGAAACTACCCACGATAAATTATTAAAGAATGTTTTTCATCTTTTGCTTCTCTACATCACATGAGGGAAATTGCTTAGAGCTCAACTTTATGTGAGGAGAAAGTGGCGTGCCTATGACTTCTCAATATATTTTTCTTGAGATAGCCACAACTTCTTAGATTCTCTATGTTGAATGACTCTAACACCAGGAATTTTCTTCACTAAACCCAAGTTTTTTGTGTTAAAAGACTTACTTAAATCTTACTTCAACTTCTCAATCCTAAAAGCTTGTTTGCCAATAATGAGCATATCATCAACATAAAGCAATAAAAAAATAAAATCACCATCATTAAATTTCTACATAAATATATAATTGTATGAAGTAGTATTCTTATAGCCATGTTCTTTGATGACAGACTCAAACTTATTATACCACTGCCTCGATTCCTATTTCAATCCATGTAGATGATTCTTAAGCTTGCAGACATGGTCTTCCTTGCCTCTCACCTAAAAACCCTCTAGTTGCTCCATGTAAATCTCCTCTTTCAACTCACCATGTAAGAAAGTGGTCTTCACATCTATCTGCTCAACCTATAAATCAAGATTAGAAACCAAGCCTAGAACAACTCAAATCAAAGACATTTTCATAACAGGAGAAAAGATGTCTCCAAAATCAATACCTTTCTTTTGCTTGAAGCCTTTGACTACCAACCAAGATTCATATCATGGGACTGAAGAATTCTCCTTTTACTTCAACTTGAAAACCCACCAATTCTTCAAAGCCCTCTTACCTTTAGGCAAATTTACTAACTCAAATTTATGGTTGTTATACAAAGATTGCATCTCATTTTTCATTACTTCAAACCATCTATCTTTTTCTCCACTCTCAACAAATTATTCATAAGAGTCATGCTCTCCCTCTTAAATTAAAAGCCCATACTCTTGTGAAGAATATCTGGAAGAAGGTCTATGATCTCTAGTGGACCTCCTAAGTGAAGTTCCTAGTTCATCTATAAAAGTTTCTTGGTAATCCCCTACAATATCATCTACTAGAGCATCAATATCACCATCAAGATGATACTCATCATGAGCCAAATGCTCATCCATATCATCTTGTACTCCAAAATCAACAAGTTTACACATCTAGTACATCTTCACTGGATCCTTATACGTCAGTTGATCATCACTATCAACCCTACTCATCTTTACCTTATCAATGGTGTAGTTTTTAATGAACACTACATCTCTACTTCTCACTATCTTTTTCTACACGAGATCATATAATCTATAGCCAAATTCATCTTAACCATAAACTATAAAGATGCATTGATAAGTTTTTGGATCCAACTTTGACCTCTCATCATTGAGTATATGAACATATACCTTGCAATCAAACACACACAAGTGATCATATAGAGATCCCTACTAAACCAAACTCTATTGGGAACATCACCATTCATAGAAACTATAGGACATAATTTAATCATGTGTAGTTGTAAGTAAAATTTCACCCCAAAAGGACTTAGGCAAATACATCAAACTCTTTAAATTAGAGTTACATTGATCCTCTTTTCTAATCCATTTAGGAGTCTTCTGGTGCTTAATACCTTACTGAATGCAATTCCTATAAAACTAACAACAATACTCAACACCATTATCAGTATGAATGCATTTCACCATCTTCCTGATTTCTCTTTCAGTAGAGGCATGAAAATGATTAAACTTCTCAAATAATTCATTTTTAGATTTCAAGCCATAAACCCAAATCTTTCTATAATGATCATCAATAAAAGTGACAAAGTAAAGTGTACAACTAGATATTTTACTATAATGGGACCACAAATATCTGAATACACTAATACAAGAATCTTAGCTCTTTTTTAAGAAGGACCCATGTGGAAAAATCCCTACATTTGTTACCTGCCATATAATTTACACTACTAAATTTTTTTAAAACATTGCGGAAGCTAAAAATACACGTAAGACAAATAGAGTGGTACGGAGGTTAGACATCTATCGCCTACCTCATATCAGATACAAGGCTAAATGATGCAGAATACGATCTTCAAAACTTCTACAATACTTTAAGACCTTTTTTTAAGGATCACAAGATGCATAAATGACCACCCAAATATTGACTTCACTTGTATATGATTTAGTTATTCGAATGTTGATAGATTTTGAGTAGATCTAATCCAATATCTAACTCTTCTAATGATAACCATCAATTTCTTACAATATTACCCTCACTACTTCTCAATGTACACACTTGAGAAAAGAGAAGAGAAGAAGACAAGCCACTCTCATGTAATTTTCTCCCAAAAATCTCAATGAACTTTCACAAAATTATCATACATGTTGTTTCAAACCCTTAAGTGCTTATATAGGAATATAACCATGTAAAAATTTTCCATGAAGAATCCCATTAGAATCCTCATTAATGAATTAACCTTCCTAAGGCACAGCTCATTTCTTACAATAAAAGTTACAATAACAAGTTTATAAGAATTATAACGTAGGTAACAAAAACAACCACCCCATTCCCTATTTTCACTTCACCGTCTCTAACTGTAGCTACTGCCATCCAAACAACCACCCCAACCACCCCCTGACAACCCATCAACCTCCTTGCACCACCCCATCACCCCTACACACCCCTATAGTCTTCTTCCCTCCCTCTCTTCTTTTCTCTCCATCTTGGCATCCACCCTACACCACCATTGTCTATCATCATTCCACCTCTTCCTCCACCTCCACAGCCATAAATCCACTCCTTAGAACCTCCCTTACCACCACCTTACCTCCCTTGGCCAAAGCACCCTTGCAGCTCCCCCTTCTCTTCTTCTTTTCCCTTCTTCTTCTCCTCCGCAGCCCTTGTACCCATTTTTTCAAGCCCCACAGCCACCCTCTCCGCCGCCTTGAGCCGATCACATACCCCTGACTACTAACTACCACCAACACTCCTACTCCCTCCTTACACCCAGCCACTACCCTAATTCCCCTCCACAGGCTCTCCACCTTACCCCCAAAACCCCAAGTCAAGCCACCCCTTCCCTTCTCCCCATTTCTCCCTCTTCAACACTTCTTCCTTCTTCCATACATGCAGCTCACGCTGCATGAGTAGCATGAGTCTGCTGCCTCCCTTTTGGGTAATTTTAGCTAATTTTTTGAGGTATAATGATGATTAATGCTAGTATGTACTTACATAAGTTTTAGATAAAGTTTATTCTTTTGATTTTCTACCTTCTAATATGATAAATATTGATATTATTTTTGGGAATTGATTTTTCTAATGAAAGCTCAAACCTTTAACCAGGTTTCCAGTAAGGTTTAATTTTTGCTAAAAATAAGGTAACTATTATACCCTACTAAAATGCATGGATATACGTATGCTAGCACATTAGGATTTTTAATACGTTTATATGCATGACATATGTTGTTAAGTATAGTATATTTAGTGGCATATGTTGGTTGATGAAAAGAAAAGCATGATCATTTATGGACCATATGTAGGAATAATGCTTAAGGGAAGGAGCCATGTTATTAATTATAATGTTAAATACATATGTAGGGACATATTAGTAATATTTCATGTGTAAGGGTGTGGCCAAAATAAGTGTAGATGCTAATGTGTATTAATAATAAATAATAATATTTGTTGGTATTAGATTATGTGTATGGAGCATGTATATCAATATTTTATGTAGTGAGGATATTTTGGTAAAATTGGTACAATAAGGGAAAAATGGTAAATTATACGTGTAAAGGGGGTAAAATGGTAAATGGATAAGTAAGGAGGGCATTTTAGCAATTATAAAAGGAAATGTTATGTTGGTAATTTTGTAAAGTGAAGGGTTGAAATGGTAATTTAATAAAAGATAAGGGTATTTTGGTCATTTGGCATAAAATAAAGGGATTATGGTAATTTTATAAAATAAAGGGGTAAAATGGTGATTTAATGTAATAGCCTAAATTTTTAGCTAAACTTAATACCGAAACCTAATTCTAACCATGGGAGTTTATTTTTCTATCTTACACTAATTTCCTAATTCTAAATCTTACCCTAATCCTAATTTTTATTTTGGGTTATTAATATTTTTCCTAACCTAAATCTAATTCTGGATAATTATCTAACCTAAACCTAAATATGGATGCTCACCTTTTTCCCTTCCCTTTTCCTTTTTCCTTCCCCTCTCCGTATCTTATTTAATTATTATTTTCTTCCTCTCCATGCCAAGCACCTTACTCTCCCTCTACCCCAATTTACCTCATTAATACACTGAAAAACTATCTCATTATTCCTCAAATTTTCTATCAAAAAAATCACCCCAAAAATCCTTCCTAATTGTTGCGAAAAACTACCCAAAAACACCCCCCAAAAACCCATCTTCGGTGACCATTACCGCACCACATCCACCACCACTCGAAAAACCTTCCATTCCCTCACCCTTAACTGTAGAAAAAATCACCAAACTACCACCCCCTAGCTACAGAAAAACCACTCGTTCCTACCCCCAGGTTACAGCAAAAACCAATGGAAAATTACCCCCTAACCATCTGCAAAACTCACCAAAAATCACCCCTACCTTTCGGCAAAATTGCCCAAAACTCCCACCGTAGCTTTGACACAAATTTTCGAAGCCTAAAACCCTTCTAGAAGACCTCACCATTGCATACCCCTACCTTTCTGCCCTCCTTGTCGTTACCCATTCCTTAGCAATGGTAGTTTGTGCCGTTGCTAGCCTTCTTGGCCAACGACATTTCTTTAAACCCGTTTTGTTTTTTTTTTCATTCATTTCTCTTCCATTACCTTAAACCTTAATTAATTATATTATTAATTCTAATTATGTTTTTCTAGTTATTATTAGGTGATATTCAGGAAGTTTTAGAAGAAGTGTATTAGGATAAGTGTGCTTAAAGACCGGAGCCTTATTTGTAAGGATACTAGTCGATGTTTCAGGTTTTGTTTTAAATGCTTGTATGATTATGTGTGTTATCATGTTATTATTATTACACTATTAAAATGAATTTTTTTTTATGGTATGATATATTAATATGAATTAGATGATAAGAAGGAAGTGAGAATGACGAAAGATATGCTGATACGATGGATATTACGTTAGGATACATATTTGTGGATGAGTATAAATTGTGGGAGAGTAATATGGGACTAATAAATTATTATAAGTGGGAAATAATTATATTTAATATTTTTTTTTGATAAAATGAGGATTTGGAAGAAAAAAAAAAGATATTGAGGATATGGGATTTTTGTAAAATAAGGGTTATCGGCTACTTTTAAGGGCATTTTTTGTCTATATGGGTTAATAAGGAAATTTTGGTATTTTAATGTTTTAAATGGATTAAAATATTCTAGTAATATCACATGAATTATTTGGGAGTGATTATGAAGGTTATAAGATCTTCAGATGAGAAAATAGCCAAATTTGATAATAATAGCCTTAAAACGGTAATATTATTATCACAAGTGTAAAATGTTAGAGATAGGCCATGAATTTTGGATATGTTGTTAATATGGTTATTTTTAGGATTTCAATTTAATTTGGTAATTATATGAGCCTTATGAGAGAATTTATGGCTTACCTGTGAAATTAGGGTTTTGAGAGCCTTATGAATAGTAACTTTTGAGACAAGTCTATTATCGCATGTGTAAGACGTGGGATTTAGAACTTGAATTTTTGGTATATTAATGATAATATTATTTTAGGAACATATACAAAGTTTGATGGATAAATGATCAATATGGGGGAATTTATGCTTAAATTGTAAATTTAGGATTTTGGGGGAAAATAGGCATGTTAATCTTCAACAACGGTCTTGTTATCTTTATGTTGATGCCTTTTCTTGCCTCAATTATTTTTTACTAATAAAAAAATCATTAATAAGACACTAAGCATTTAATGTGAAAGATCATGAGCTAGGACCGGTTATATATGTCTGTTCCATCAGACGAGAATATTAGCCGGGTGTGTTTTGCCCCAATATTGTATATTATTAACAGTTCCACTAGTAAGAATAATGGCCAGGAGTGTTCCCTGGGGTGGGATAACCTTTCCACATGTTGAGAATATTGGGGTCCCCAAACTCAATTTAAAATAAATCATGAGAACTATTATAATCATTGATAAGACACTAAACATTTAAAGTGAAAGACTACATGAGTCAAGACCGGTTGTACGTGTCCATTCTACTGAACAATAATATTATCCTGGATCATTCTACCCCGAGAATGTATATTATTAGTCGTTCCACCGGTAAGAATAGTGGCAAGATCTATTTTTTGGGGTTGTACGCTATTAACCGTTCCACCGATAAGAATAGTGGTGAGGAGTGTTTTACCTTGGGGTAGGATAACCATTCCACCGGTTGAGAATAGTAGGGTCTTTGAACTCAACGTAAATAAAAGAATGGATCTAGATATATTATAATAATACGAATCTAGACTAGTAATTGCCTTGTGTTGATTCTTGTATCTCGCGTGTACACTACTTCCCACTGTGAATGTGTGTAATGATATGTTTTTTTGGTTTTAACTGTATTGTTACCTTACATAGTACGTAGTATACTAATAATCTTTTTCATGGGTTCTACTCATTCCCATGAGTAGATGACCCTAATGGTTTTGTCCAGGTCTTTAAGGACCCAGTTGATGATTTTGCTGCCTTTGATGCAATGAGTGGGGGAGAGTGACATTTATCTGTACTGGGTGTTTGGACGAAGAGTCATGTTATCAGAAGGATGTTTTTACTCGGATACCCTTTTTGGACTCTTTGATCCACAATATCCCTTTTGTAGTATTTTGTTATTGTAATCCAAAGTTAATCTCCAAATTCGTATTTGGTATTATGAAACTTCTCTCATTTCGGTTTTATCCTATTGAGCATTTTAAATTATTTAGCCTTGTGATTGGCATAAGGTTGGGATAGTAAGCCCAACTTATCTCAATTATGGCGGTAGCACCCGATTATTTTAATTATGTTTTCGCTGTAAAATTAAAAAAAATTAGTAGTAAATTTTGGGGTGTTTAATAAAGGAGAAGGTATTTTAATAATTTGGTATAAAGGAACGGTATTTTGGTAATTTTATATAAGTATGGGATAAAATGGTGATTTAATAAAATAGAAGGGTATTTTAGTAATTTGGCATAAAGGAAAGGGTATGTTGGCAATTTAGTAGGGTAAAGGGGTAAAATGGTAATTTAATAAAGGAGAAGGGTATTTTGGTAAATTGGCATAAAAAAAGAGTAAATTGGTAATTTTTAAAGTAAAATGGGCAAAATGGTAATTATAATAATGGATGGAAATTTGGTAATCTTAATAAGTAAGAATGGTAATTTGGTAAATTAACCAGCCATAGGTGCAATTTGGTAATTTTAATAAGAGGGATAATTTGGTAATTTAACCAACCAAAGGGATAATTTGGTAATTTTAATAAATAAGAAGGACAATTTAGTAATTTGACCAATCAAAATGGCAATTTGTTAGTTTAACTAACTACATGAGCAATCTGAAAAGTGTAACAAGTATGAAGGATGATTTGGCAACTTCATAAGCCTAAGGTACAATTTGGTAATTTGAGTGAGTATAAAGGGTAATACAATAATTTAACCAAGTAGAAGGGTAAATTGGTAACTTGACAAATATGAGGGGGTAAAGTTGGTGATTTAATAAGTATAGAGGATAATTTGGTAGTTTAAGAAATACAATGGGTAATTTGGTAATTATGAAAACATGAAAGGTAATATGATAATTTAGCAAGGCTTGATAATTTTATAAACAAGGGGTATTTTAGTAAATTTATAAGGATGAAGGGGGTAAAGTGGTAACATGCATATAACATATCATGGATTAAATGAGTATCCTTGATAAGACATAAGTAATATTGAATAATAAGATAAGATTAATTGATAAGTCAGTGGGTGTCACAAGAGAGTATCACGAGAACATGGTATAACCTAGGGTTGGATGGCTAATTAAGGGTGTGATGTAGTGTTTATTTCATAATTATACAAGAGGTGCCTGGTTTGTAAGTATGCATGGAAATGTGTGTTAGATATGCTTGATTCTATGGCCAGTATATCTTTGTGTCTCTAGATTCGTGACCTTTTTCCTTCCCTCGAATTAAATAAATAGACCTATTGAATAAAACATGAATAAAGTACTAATTACATAAAGTAAAAGATTATTGAGCTAGGCCTAGGCTGATAGTGGCCAAGTGCAAGATGCCCTAGAGACCGATCTACTAGTGAATAATAGTTGTTAGATATGTTCTACCCTAAATGTTCTCAGTCAATCGACTATAATAGTGGGGGATCCCGAGCTCAATAAACTAAACATTGGATATTAATAAATTATGGGAAGACACTAATCACTTACAATGGAACACCATATGAGTCGGAGCCAGACTGATCCTCTAACAAATAATAGTGGCCAGGTGTAAGGAGCTATAGAGACCAATCCACCAGTAAATATTAGTGGTCAGGTGCGTGTTAGCCTATATGTTTCCAGTCCACTAGCTATAATAGTGGGGTTCCCGCACTCACATAGATATAATTTAAAAGACAATGATTGAATAATGATTAATTAATGGCTTAAGACCAAAAATATTGATTTCGTGTTTTAATCTATTGATATGATATGAGTTTGGCTTCGGTGCCTGTCCTTGCTTGGGTATATGATGGACTTGCTAAGTATATGGATTTTGCATTATGCATCTTTTATCGTATGTGGTGTTGCATTGTGTATTAGTTCTAGCATCGATTGTGATTTTCCTAAGTCTGCATATGGTATTGTCTTATGTCGTTATGTGCTATATGTTGCATGCAAGCCTTACTTTCTGGTTTAGTATAAAGGATTACTAAGTACCATAGTACTAAAGGGTCCCATTTATGGGTTCCTACCTATTCAATGAGTAATGTCCCTTATAGGTCTATTGTAGGTACTATTTAAGTGGGTATCGGGTACAAGCATAGGGATTATCCTAGAACTTTTAGGGTTTCTCTTCCACCTTTTTAATTCCTTAGTAAATGATCTTGGTTCTTGCAACCACTATTGGTGGATTTTATTCTTATAAAGTGTTTATTACGCTACCCTAATTTAAATAAAGTCTGATTTTGAGGAAATTGTATGTTAATCTTTTAGCCTTAGCACTTGGCACTGGAACGTTAGGAGGAAACCAGTCTGGTGTTAAGTGTGGTGATAATATCCCTGAAATCTATGGTTTTTGCTTTTGGCTTCCGTTATTTTCTTTAAATAAAACGAAATTTTTTATTAGTAAATTTTGGGAGTGTTACAAGTTTTCTTGATCTCCATCATTAAAACAATGAAGTTAAGAGTTTTCAAGAGATGCTCCTAAATCACTAAACCCAACCAAGACATTTAAAACAATAGAATGAGCGAATAAAAGATTACATAAACAACTTAAAATATTATTTACATCAGAGGACCTTAATGGTTCCTAATCAAATGATTACAAAATATATGTAGATGATAGTATAAGGCTACAATAAAACGAGTTAGGGTATGTTACCTAAGTTAAAACCACGGTCTATTACGGACACCACAAGGTCTTCGGATGCCCACGCTCTCAAGCTCCGTCCCAATTGAGGTAGGCCCTCTATTAGACATTCCCAAAGACTTGCACATGGCCCTCTACTCATGGGAATGAGTAGGTGACATGGCAAACGGGTACATTAGTATAATATGTACTGAATAAGCTAAGTTTCTCCCTTAATGTAAACATAAGTATGCCAATCTATTGTACATGAATGTAATACATAACATGCATCATGATAGAGCCATATATTAAAAGGAAAAAGTACATCAGGACATGCTATCATGTATAACTCAAACAATGCAAGATATATTATGGTTGGTTTCATATTATCATCTTATAAGTACTCACACATGTTATAGTAGATAAAATCTAAGCAATATCTATGGTTTATTTCCAATTACTCAATCCTTTAGGTTATATCATTCCCTTAGCCATATATGAGAAAGGTCAATCATTCAGTCAATATTTCATCCAATAGTCAATGGGTTATTTAAGTCATTTGCCAAGTGTATAACCAATTTTGATCCTTTTTGGTCATCCATACCATTACTTCCATCGTTATCCTTTTATTAACCATTCACTTGGTCATCATTCATTTTTATCAACCAATTACTCATCATCTATATTTTATTATTATTGAACGATAAACTCTGCATTACCCCATGGTCTCACATACCATGGAAGCCTATCCAAATAAGGGATATAAAGTCCAGAGCTAAGCCAATCACCATAATAGACATAAGTCTAAGCTGAAGCCAATCACCTAGGTAACTAGATCCTTTAGTATCAATACCCCCTAGTACATCATCAGTTTTTAGAGTAAGTAAGGCACCAGGATCTCTTAGGATCTAGCCTGAAGGCACCAAAATTACTTAAAGGTAGGCTAACCCCCAATAGCTAATCAAGGATTAGGTAACCCAAACCCATACTCAAATATATTGTCATTTTCTTTATGTGATTAGTATATTATTCATAAAGATAAGTGATCACACAAGGCTCATACAAAAGCAAGTAAGGTAATTTCAATATTTATTCCATATCAATCCTTTCCTTTCCATTTTTCCAACCATATGGGTTTCCATTTATTGTTGTACCATATTATTCATATCCATATTATAATTATGCTCAAGCCCATGTTGAGTTTCATTACTTTTGTCTCAATATCATCACGTATCATAAGTGAAATACCCATTTAACCTTTACATTATTCATAAAGTATATCATAAATTATGATCCATTTTAATCCTTTCTTTAGGCCAATAATCCATATTAAAATACGTATTTTATCCACTTAATAATCATAATATAGTCACAAACATAACCTCAAAGTATAACCAAATTGAAAGGAAACAAACCATGCAAACTAGTCTATCGGTTTGACTAAACTAGATTATGTTTTTCCTCAAATCGATCGATCAGCTTGGGAAAATCAGTTGATTATTTATAGACCAATCAATCGATTCTGCCAGACCAGTAGATTAGTTCTGCCTAGCAAATCGGGGAGTTCTAGCAGAGAGTAAGGCCAAGGTCTCTACAAGCTTAACTAGGGCTGTTCACGGTTCAAATATCTAATATTTCGAATATTTGATTGTCGGATATTTGAAATTTCGGATATCTAAAAATGATATTTGATATTTGATTTGAAACTTCGGATATCCGGAAGATCGGATATTTGAATTTTCAGATCGGATATCATCGGATATCAAATATAACCGATATTATCCGAATAAAGTTTCAAATATAAAAAAATTACGAAATGACAAATATATTTCATATTATCCGATTTGTTGAGCGAATGCTGAGCAAATATCCGATTCGCTTAGCAAATATTCAACTTACTCAACAAATATCCAATGTTAAAACTAAAATAAGAAATGAGTAGATGGAGTTTATCGGTATGCAGAGTATTTTTATTTTTATTTTTATAAATATCTAAAAAGGGATTGTATTAAAAATATAATTTCAATTAAATTAAATTTTTCCTCAAATAATAAATAAAGTAAGTAAAAATTATACACAGACACATATAAATTTATTTATATACAATTATATATAAAATAAAAAATTATAGAAAAATGTATAAATATTTTTCTTCGGATCGGATATTATTTGTATTTGTCGGATCGGATATTTGGTTTGTTTGACTTTTCATTGACCGGATCGGATATTTGATTTGAAAAAAAAATCGGATCGGTTATTTGCTTTTTCGGATCGGATCGCTTCGGATATCGGATCAAATAAGCAAATATCGAATAACATGAACAGCCCTAGGCTTAACAGTCGATGGATTGGGTTAACCACTCGACTGTTCTGGGAACAATCTATCGATTTGACCTAACCAGTCAATTAATTTATCTTATCACAACACCAATCCACAATTTCATGCATATTCTTACATATAAATTATCCTTAACCATATTAATACACGTATCAACATAGTCTAGCATATTTCTGGCTAAATTAACTTGTATTTCACAATATGGTATCATGACATCCTATTTTTACCAAACTTCATGCTTTTTACTCAAATTATAACACCTATCTATCCAAATCTCCTACGCAAGCTATATTCATTCATGCCAACATGTAGAACCAAATTAAAGGAACTCATAAGATGCAGGGATACTCATTAAATATTTTAGAAGCAAGAATCACTTACTTGATGTAGGCAAAATTCACTTTTAAACTAGACTTTCCAATTATAAATTTCTCAACTTGTAAAACCATAAAAACCATAATCTCACACTAAAAAAATTACACTAAACCATATTAAATTTTTGAACTTAAAATAGAATGAAAGAAGAACATACCAACTTAAGGCAAGACAAGGAAATGCTCAGATGAGCCACTCAAACTTTTTGTCAAAATCTAACTCTTCTTTGCTTAACAATTAAAATAAGATAGAGCTACATGCATGAGCATAAGAGTGTAAGAAAATCAATTGAAAGGCTCAAAGTGTGGAAAGATGAAAGGTGAATACAAGACTTGTAGCTAAAAGAAAAGGTGTATAAAAGGGATGATTGGGATTATTTGTAGCTATCCAATCGAAGGGAATCACATAGGATTCAGGAATCAAATCGAAACCCTACAAATTACCATTTGAATTCAAGCTAAACAGACAGATTTTGTTCAAGATATGCTAACCTATTTTCAATAGCTTAATTGGTGTTTTTAGATAATGCATGTCAATTAGGCTAATTTAGTATACACAAGAGAATTAATGGAAGGTCAGTTTATAATGCCCCAAAAATTTCCTCTAAGAATAAATAATAGAATAATAATAATATATTAAATGAAATAAAATATCGATACATATAATAATAATAATAATAATAATAATAATATGAGATTTAAAATTTATTATTTAGAAGCCTTATTTTAATTATTTAGCCTAAAATAAATTATAGGTAAATATTATAATTTTAAATTATTTTATTAATTTTCCAAACTACCCAAAAATCCCACCATCTCTTTTTTCTTTTTTTCTTTTTTCTTTTCCCTTTTTCTTCTTCTTTTCCTTTTATTTTTCTGCTTTCTTTTTCTTTCCCTTTTCTTTATATCTCCTTCTTTCTTTTTCTTCTTTTCCCCTATCTGTCTGCGCTACAATAGCCTAGCACTCCCCCTCTTCTCTTCCTTTGTCCCCCCGACCAGCCCCAATGCCCCTCCCTTTTCTTTCCCTATAGGCAATGGCCCAACCACCCTTTCTTTTTCTTCTTTTCCTTTTTCCTCCATCATTTCTTTCTCCTTTTCCCTTTCTCTCCCCATTCCCTACCTTCCATATATAAGTCATGTGTGCACCCCTTCCTCATTGCCATTTTCACACCCAACCCCCACTACACCCAGCCAACCTCCCCTCCCCCTTTCCCTTTCTAGCCATGCAAGGCATGCACACTAGTATGTCCCTACACGATCCCCTTGCACGCCCCCTACAACTCCCCTGGACGTAGGCATGCACCATCCTCCCTCTGCCACCACTGGCCACCTAATGACCAACCACTTTTATCCTCTTCCCCTCTTATCCTTACTCTCCCCCATAACCTATAAATACCCCCAGCTCTACCTCTCCTCTGTTTCTCCCTTGTTGGTCCCTATCTGTGCCCTCCCCTACCTATGCCTTCAACCGACACTGCCACCACCGTAGTCAGGCCACACCGCCACCCCAACTCCACTCTTCTCCCTTTGTTACACCCCTACATCTACTAAGACCCTCACCTTCCTCTTTCTCCCCTTCCTCTCCTCTCCCCAAGCATGTAAGTGGGCAAGTCGCACCACCCCTCACCACCTCACTCTAACACCACCACTGGCCTATTTCCTTTTCCCTATACCACTGCCACACCTCCACCTCATACACAAGCACCTACCCTATGCAGCCAGCCCTCTCCACCACCTTTCCTCCTCTATTTATTCCCTTCTCCTCCTCTCTCCCTCTTGGTTGCGCCACCACAACCACTATTACCGCCATGACCCACCTCCCCTTCCATTAGCTTACATAGTGATAACACCACCCACAACCTTAAAGAAATAAACCCCACTCTTTTCCCAACTAAAAAACCACCACCACATTATGCCGCTGCCACACTGCCCTCCACTCCTCTTACCTATTTTGGTCGCACCACTCCCCTTTTCATCCATTTTAAGCTTCTTTCGATTAAATTCATTATTATTATTATTATTATTATTATTATTATTATTATTATTATTATTAAGGAAAGAAAAAAAGGGAAAAGGTAGAAAAATGATAAATTAGCCTAAGTTGGGTATTCCTCTTTTTAGGTACTATCTAGGTGTCTATAGGAGAAGAAGCATAGGGTTATTGCGTTAAGACTGAAGCCATTTCGGTAAGGATAAAGTTATAGTTATGGATTTGCACTTATGTGATTTTGTTATATGATAAGTGAATGCTTGCATGAAATGTGTATGTTTTAGGGTTGTTTGTGCAGCTTGGCTTGCAAGGATCTAAGGTAAGAGTATTTATGGGTCTAACTACTTGATTCATATGTTGGTGTAACTCTATTATGAGGTATTGCGTGCTTTAAGGGTCGTTAATAAAATTCTTACAATTTAAGCCATGATGATTAGGTAGGGTTTTAGGAGACCTAAGGGAATTTTGGGTAAATATTGTGGAAAATGGCATATAGGGAAACCCTGGGTAAAGATTTAGCCAAATTTCCTTTGGTCAATGTTAAATAATAAGTATGATATCTATAAAAGAGTAATTAAGGCAAATATTGCATAAAGAAGATTGACTATGCATGGGGTGAGTAAAACTTAATGTAGCTATATCTGAGGGTGACTAAGGGAGGAATGGTTGTTAAGGATGGTTATGGGGGAAGATGATGGTATTTTTAGTGGTTTGGCAAACCATGGGGGAGTCTTAGGATGCTGGGAGATGGGAAGGTACTAAGAGGATGAAATTAGGGTTTTGAGGGTAGAAAACCCTAATGGTGGTTCATTATCACATTTAGGAGGTGGAGAACTTAGGTTATGCCTCTAAACTATAATGTGGGATATGCCTTTTGGGGAATGTGTGTTAAGTCTAATATTTAGTTTAGGGATAAATAAGTAGTAGAGGAGGGGTTAGGCCCATATGGGCCAAACTAGGGATTCAGAGGGTAACCTTAGGGGCCAATTGTATCATATGTAAGGAACCTAGAAAATAGGCTATGACCCATGCATGAATGGGGTCCCTAATAATAGGGTTGGGGTGTTTGGCATTTTGGGGACTCAAAAGATCATTAACGGGCAAGGATACCTTGGTCTTAGGAAATTAGTGTTTCCATGGGGCTAGGGTGGGCCGGAGGTGGTAGGAGGCTAAGAGTCATATGTGGGTTGTGCATGGTTGTGTGTTATATCTGAACGAATAAGATATTAATCACTTAAAGTAGAAGATCACTTAAGCCAAGCCATGTGTATTGTATTTAACAGTCCACTAATGAGAATAATGATCAGGAGCATTCTATTCTGGATTGTGTTATATTTACTATTCCACCATTGAGAATAGTGGTCAGGAGCGTTTTGCACTAGATTTTATTATATTTTTCGGTCCACTGGTGAGAATAGTGAAGGTCCTGAGCTCAAGAAATAAAACCCTTAGATAATAATAATAATAATAATAATAATAATAATAATAATAATAATAATAATAATAATAATAATAACCTATGGGAAGACACTAATTACTTACAGTAGAATATCACATGGGTCGGGACAATGTGTATTATGTTTATCGGTCCATCGGAGAGAATAATGGTCAAAAGCATTCTGCCTTAGATTGTATTATACATACTAGTCCACCACTGAGAATAGTGGGGTTTTCAAACCCACATGGATATAATTTAAGAGATAACTAACTACTATACTAGTGGCTTGAGCTCAAACAGTAACGAACAAACTACTATAAACTACTTATGTGCCTTTATGTCTTGTTTTAGTATCATGAACTGCTTTATTCTTTCTTGACGGTATTATTACCTTACTTAGTATGTAGTGTATTGATCACACCTTTTATAGGTGTTGCTCATTCCTATGAGTAGTGTCCCCTCCTAAGTATGTTTAGGTGACTAACGATGCCTTAGATGACTTTGCTACTTATGATGACTTGATTAGGGTAAAGTGATGCTATAGTAACCCAAGGTTGGGGCACAAAGAGAGTGTTATCCGGATATGTTCCCTATTCAATTTCTAGATTAATTTTTAATCTCATTTGAACAATGTTTTTGTTTCATCATTTTCTTGATATCAACATTTAACCCTTATTATGTTATAAAACACTTTGCTTGTGATCTTTATTATAGTTGCATCTGTTTCTGATAAGCCTTGTTGTTGGTGTATGATTTTATGTTTTAAAAAGAAATTTTTCAATGGTGATTTCTATTGGTGTTACACGGCATGGAAGGAATCTTTCAACTACTCATAGTCGTGTCTGAGATTGAAGAATTGTACTTAGAAACATGCAAAAGAGGGACGTTAAAGAAGATAGGGTTGAGGTCATCTCTCCCGCTCAATTGTCCCAATCAACCTCCAAATTGATCTGAGGCAATATTTCTATTTAAATACAGCATGAAAATGGCTAGGAATCTATAAGGGACAATTTGTTATAGGTTGGTAAAGATCCATTTCAATGTAAGAGATTATTTTCAAAGTTCAAGTTCAAGTTCAAGAAATATGCCTAGCTCGACAAACCAATCGATTGGTTTGGACCTACTAGATGAATGTTCTACAAACCAATCAATTAGTTCCCCCAATCAGTCAATCAGTTTAGTTGAGAAAACCCAATTTGTTGAAATGACAAACCAATCGATCGATATACCTTAAAAACTCAATAGACTCTATTTTTCAACATGATTTCAAATCAAACTTTGCCTCAAACCAAAATATAATATTAAATCAAGATCAAAGGTCTAAAATTTTGCAACATTCTCATTCAACCATTAACAAAGATATGGGATATAACAGATTGCTTCTCTAATTTGGCACACTACAAACCAGAGAACAATTTTTTTTTTTTTTTGCTAAGTAGTTAAGTCCTTTCTCACTTATGTGACTAAGCCTCCTATACCACAAGTCAGATACATCTTTATTTGCCATTGTATTCACATGACTACTAGAAATCAAAGCTTGTATAAAATACAAGTTATCACCTTCGTTACCTAAAGCCACAATCAAATTGCCTTTGGTGAGCTTCCATTGACCTAAACCAAAGCTATTATAAAAACCCTCATCATCAAGTTTTCCAGCCAAAATCAAATTTAGGTGAACATCTGATGCATTTTAAACATCTTTGAGAACAAGATTATTCCCAAGCTTAGTCTCCAAGCATACATCTCCCACCCCAATCACTTTAGATAAGCCATCATTACCCATCTTCAAAACTCCAAAATTACCATAAGTGTAAGACATGAAGAATTACTTCCTAGAGGTAACATGTTGTGAAACGCCACTATCAATAACCCAACTCGTCTCGTGATTCATGGGATTTATAACGTTCTCATCAAAAAAAATGAGAAGATCATTAGATGCAACAATAGAAACAAGATCATTATCATCATCATTATTCTTTTCTTGCTTGGGATTCATAATATCTCTCTTCCATTTGTAACAATACTTATTGATATGCCCTATTTTACCACAATAATGGCATTCAAGATTCTTGTACTTATTTATTGACTTACCATGTCTTTTATCTCTACCTTTCTGAAATTTTTCCTTGCTTCTCCTCCTAATTTTGGTGAATACAACATCTGACTGTGAGGATGGGCCTTGAGTCCTTCTTGTCATCTCCCCATTCAGAACACCACTCTTGACAAGCTCCATGATAACCTCATCATTTGGGATAAAGTTGGTAAGTGAGATTCGAAATATCTCCCAAGAATCTAGTAAAGTATTAAGAAGGCACAATGCTTGAAGCTCATCTTCAAACTTTTTGCACATACCTAACAACTAATCTAACACATCATGGAATTCATTCAAATGATTAGAAATCAAAGAACCATCTTTATATCTCAAATTCTTCAATTGTTTCAAGAGATACAATTTATTATTCCTAGTCTTCAAGGCATACAATTTTTCTAGCTTATCTCATAGTTTCTTTACATTTGTCTAATTTACAATGTGGTTGTAAATATTTTCCGGTACCCATTATTGAATAAAACCACAGACTTGTTCATGATTGAATTGCTAATCTTCATCAGTTTTATCTATTGGTTTATCCTTACAAAAATCGATAGATGCAAACTTTTCACATATAAGAGATCCTTCATTTTGCCCTTCCATCTATGTTAATTAAGCTCAGTTAAAGAATCTATCTTAATTATATTAGTCTTCATCTTATGCTTTAATACCACTTTCGTGGGACAAAAGGGTGAATGGATCAACAACACCAAGTATAAAATAGAAACAATAACAAATCAATGACATACGATTTACATGGAAAAACCATTTAAATGCAAAAGAGGAATAACCACGGCACACTTCAATCCACTTAGAAACCTTTCACTATAAGAAATCTGAGTTATAAAGTTTAGTATTCAAGTGCTAACCAAATGCTACAATTATCAACCCAAAAATAGCATAACTAGACAACAATTGCAACACCTAAAGAAAAAAGTTTGCAATCCTAAAACAAATCTATACAAACACACCCAAAGGTTAATATACATGCCACAAAATAAAGAGCCCTTTTATATTAATTAACAACATGCTGTTAACAGCAACCTTACAAATTTTTAGTCAAAACCGAGCACAATAGACTACTCAATTAGAGAAAAAAAAATGATCTAAATAAAAAAAATGCTAACTTAAATACCAATAAAAATCTAATTTGGAGAACTCAAAATCAAATCTCCACCATTCAAAATCAAGATTGGTGTCCTAGGAAGTTTATGTCAAAAAAATCAGAAAAATCCAACGGTGAACGACTTCAGATCTTTAAATTAATCAAACTTATGCTAAATAAAATAATGGTAGAATTTTTGTGTTTCTCTCTCTCTTACCTATGAGATTCAAATATAATTTTCTCACAATTACACACCTTCTCACATAAATTTTACAACTGATGTTTAGCCCTCTCAAATTTAGATCATTAATAAAAATGACAAAAATAACCTTAGTTTTAAAAAAAAAAGGTTTTACCACATTGGAGGGAACCAAAATGCCCCAACATATTGAAGTTGAAGATTAAGTTTGAAAGTCGAAGTAGGTTGGAGATTGGTGGTTGAAGGTTGAAGTAGGATGTCACAGGTAAAAGAGGAACATCAAAAAATAGAAAAATAAAGAAAACTATAATATTTGAAGGTAAAACATGAAACATTAATACCTAAACATTACCCTAAAAAACAACAATTACTAAATTTTTAATGCAAGGGTAACCGATACTGCAAAATAAAAACACAAGGACATTTGGTGTAAATATATATATATATATATATATAGTCTCTATCTATATGCGTAATTTCACCTAAAGAGTAGAATGGTATAGTATTCTTTAATCATATTTTATAGTATTTAGTATTATACTATACTTAAATCATATTATATTGTATATTGAATAAATAATTATATATTATATTATATTATATTCAAAACATATTATACTATATTTGTTTCATGTTTTGAGTATTATAATTAATTTTATGTTTTTTTTTAATTTTATCATTTTTATTTTCAATATTGATAAAGTTGGATACTTTTTTATGTCTTAAATGAGATCCAATTTTTTAAACATTTGAAAGTTATCCAATGGAGCCAAGATAAATACGGATTCATTCGGTCAGATACAGATATCTAGCCTACACTCTCATGCCAAGGAAGTGGCAAATAATTTTTTACCGGAAATAAGATTACATACAAGTACATAGTACAATACAACAATTTAGAAGAACAATTAGCATACAATACAAGATACAAGAACTCATCAATTCATGGCTTTGATAAAGCTAGAAGCGGAAGATCCAAAATCCTATTCTAATTCACCGCAATCGCTTTCAAAGAAAGCAGAATGGAGAGCTTTGACACAAGCTTCTGCTTCACTGTCGTTCACCACCAATGAGATGTTTACCTGCATCATTTAATAGAATAGAGCCTAAATCAGCCGAGTTGAGCTAAAGTAGATTTGGATTCTACTCATTTAATAAACGATCATAAATATAAAGATCGTATTTGATTCATTTATAAACGAGTCAAATTCACGAGCTTTTGTACTCTAAACAAGCTTAAGTCTAAATTTTTCATGATTGAGCACGGCTTGCTTAGCTAAATAAACGAGTCAAGCCCAGAAAGCTCACAAACCGCCTCTGTTTATTTACCAAGCTATGGAAAAAGATAGTTGAATTCTTTTAGGCAAGGGATAACATGGTAGAAAAATTATCCCATATTTTAAACCTCTTATGCCATCCCTTTAAAATATAAACACTTTCTTGGGATTAATATTTGTTTTAGATATTTGTTTGAATTAAAATGAGTATTTTCTTCAAAATTCTTTTATTGTTTCCATATACACTACATGAAAGATGCAAAATAATAGGGCAACTTTTCCACCCTCACCCCTTACCAAACTAGAACCAAGAGGTGAAATGGGAATGAAGGATATCAATAATTGGCTGTGGGGAGCGAAGAACATGTATAACAGAACGTTCAGTTCGGCTAAAGAAGATAACGACAAGAATATCGATGGAAAAGGTTAGTTCAAGAATGCACATTATATATGAAAAAAAATATATATTTAAAACTAAACCATAGTTAACCTTGGATGCACCCTGTGAGATCATCTGAACATTTGTACCATTTGCACGAAAATTGCAGAAGACCTGTTGCAGAAATAAGCCGGCATATCATGTCACATTTTAAGAAAAAATTGATATTCGATTTAACCAAAGCAAACAAAGGGCAACATTAATGATTTTTCTATAATCACAGGTTAAATAAAAACATTAAGAATAACAGGGCTGTTTACATGACATTGAAAGCTAAAATTAAGAGAAACTGGGAAAGATGAAAATCAAACAACACAGAAACGAGTCAGACTGAAGTAGACAACAAATCAGCAACAATACCTTCGTCTTTTTCGTTTTCTTTTTTGGGTTTTGGTGGGATGGGGGGCGTGAACCAGAAATGCATCATCAATTTGCAGCAAAGTGGGATCTTTCTTTCATTCATATGATCAGCAAGTTCAAACAGCACAACAGCTTAAATAACCACCAAAGCTTAAATGACAATTGTGAGTCGCTATTTTCTTGTCATAATATTTTAATAAATTAAAGTATTTTAAAGTAACAGTAATGAAAGCATATCTAGAACTTATTTTCGCAGAATAAACCCTGCAAGCATAACTCAGGAGAAGAAAGACCAGATACCTTCTCCAGAATTATGGAGGACCTCTGAACATTTCCTATAAGAGAGATTATGGATCTCTTCTGAAGAAGATTGACTACTGCAATTTTGTCAAGTTTCGCAACCAAATGATCAAGTTCCTGCACAAGATGTTATATGTAAAATATAAGTAAATTGAAATCTATTGCAGATAGGATAAAATCATCTACAGATAATTTGCATTAGCCCCACCCCCCTTCACAGGGGAAAAAAAGAGAGATTAAATCAGAGAAATGAAACTTTCATCATGTCCAGCCATATCAGAAATGTAATCAGAAGTTAAAACAGATGAAGAAACTCCGTAACACTTCAATCCCAGGGAATTAGTAGACAGATCATGCAATGCCATTAGTCTGTAGCTCCCAACATTCTAAACCCGAGATAGTGATCTGGTCTCATAAAGCATTGAATAACAAAACACATGAAAGCTTGGTTCAGCATCTGAAAACAGACGTTTACTGAGATGAAGAGTTAAGATAATCTAGTTTTCTAGGTTAACCTCACTTATTCCACCAATCATCTAGAGAAAATGAAGTGAATCCATGCAATGAAGAAACTGAAGGCATTTCCATGCAATGAAAACCTCACAAACCTGTTGAATAAGTTCTCGGCTCCACAGCTTAGAAGGATCCAGAGTCAAGGAAATACTGACTTCACTAGTAGCCACCACATCCACAGATATTTCTAGATCTTCGAAGATGGAGAAGACCTTTAATGAAAGAAGGTAAGATTAACAAATGCATTTCAATGTTGAAACTTTCGGCCAGACAAGCACCAGAAACACAGATTGTTACCTCAGCAAGGAAACCAAATTGACCCAGCATGCGAGTGCTAACAATATCGAGCATGGTCACATTCCGCTTAACAACAATGCTGGTTAAGATAGCCTACGGACAAAAGAGTACAAAAATTGCAATCGAGACATTCCACATTTCATACAACAGTAAACTTCACTTGAAAGATCACTTAGTCCGACCTTGCTTATATCTCTTGATTTACTGATGAGGGTACCTGGAGCCTTGGGGTTGTAAGAATTTTTAACCCGGACAGGAACATTAGCTTCCCTTGCAGGTATCATAGATTGGGGGTGCAAAACCTGTACAAGAGTAACAGCATGTTATATTTTTAGTTACAATAATAACCCATAGTTTTCTTCTTTCTTCCAAGGATAATGGAGAAAGAACCTGCTAGTAGGAAAATTGACACTATTGATAGAAACTCCAGTACCATCAAGGTTACCTGAGCACCAAAATATGCAAGTTCAGCAGCCTCATCATATGTCAAAAACGGCACAGGTTCAGCACTAGTACATATTTTAGGATCACATGTCAAAACACCATCAACATCCTTCCACACCTAAGAAGGGAAAACAACTAAAATTTGTTATTTCAGCCTCATGGACAGGTGAAATTTACTAGAATGACAATAGACGATATTCATCTTCATACTCTTCCATAACGTCTTCTCCCTGCTTCATAGAATTGCTTGCTAGGATTGCATATATAATTGTCAAAAATAAGTAAATAATCAAAAAAAAATTCACATTTAATATACAAATGCAGTACAAGATCTCCCAGGGTTTTTTTTTTTTGTCTTTTTCCAGTAGCTTCAATGGCGTCCAAATATTCAGTTAGGCAGGCCATTAAGTCAGACATACTATGACCGAATCACGAGATGCCATAAATAGGATTCTATAAATGGATTAATTCCATAATGATTCCAAAACAGCTTCAATCACTTCCAAATATCCAATTAGGCAGGCCATTAAGTCAAATGTACATATGCAGCAAATTGGAGGAATCAGTTATTTTAGTACTTGCAGCAAGACTACAAGGTCCGCACAAACCTGAATTTCTCGTAACCCCAATGCCCTGCCAATGGTTGTGGCTGTTAAATCACTGCCACCTCTACCTATGGTAGTCACAGCACAAGTCCGCAACCCCTACAATCAGTATTAGATCATGCAACAAAGCTTTTTCAGAAAACAATTTCAAAATACTTGGAAAGGAGAAACAACAAATAAATAGAAGTTGAAACAAACAATAAGATGAGTAAATCAACAGTTTGTGTGAGAAAACACCTTTCCAAGGAAACCAGTAACAACAGGAATGGCAGGATCAGCTACCCAATCACTAAGCAAACTTTTGGCGACAGCAGGGTAGGTCGCTTCCAAAATTTCCGCATTGGTGAAATCATCTGAGGTTATAAATCCCATATCAAAGGCATCATACTGCAAATAAAAAAAAATTAAAAAAAAAAGGAAAAAAGAATTGATATCAGCTGAATTGGTATAGACAAGAATATTAACAAAATAATTAATATATAAATAAATAAGTAATTATTACAGATCTTTTCATTTCCGACCACAACTTTAGACAATCTGCTAGGAATAAAAGTGGATGCATATCAAGATAGGACAAGCAGCCAAGAAAGAACATATCAAGATAGGACAAGAAGCCAAGAGAGAACATATCAAGGTAGGACAAGCAGCCAAGAGAGAACATACTTGACGGGCCTTGGCACCAATTTTATTCAAGTATGCTGTAAAAATCCTTGTAGACATACACTCTCCAAAGGAGACCAAGAAATCTTTTGTTCTTGGGGTCAATTCCTTCATCATAGAGATCCCTTTAAGAAGTTGCTCCAATTCTTCTAAATGTCCTGCAATATAGTTTCAGAAAAAGGATTAAGAGGTCATCTATTGGCTACACTATCGAAAACATCCCTCCAACCAGTCACTCATCATTTTTCTACGATTCGTTTTCAGTGGCCGTCTAAATTCCAAATAGCAATACAACAACAATGGAAAACATGACTTAAGTTTCACACCAACACCATCATTACCTCGTAGAGTTTACTGCAGTAAACGAACAACGGGAACAGTGGCAACACAATAAACAATGAATCAGAAACTCACCAGAAATTGAAGATTTGTCAACTCCAAGCTCATCAACGCATCTGTGGAAATAAGGAAACCAATGACACTAAACAAAGGTTCAAAAGGCTACCATTGTACTTGAAAATACAGGAACAAGAGGGAAAAGCAATCCCATACCTACGATGCAACTCTTTGATGGACCATAACTCCTCGATCTCACCAACACTTGAAACACCACAGGTGACAGCTTTTTCTCCAGCCTATAATACATAAAAAGGGCGTAATTGCCTCAATCCACCATCCTTCTACGCATAACATACGGCAATAACGAAGTTTGAGTCGAATAAATAAATAGCACGATCATTTCCGCATACCAATAAAAGCTTACTGGTTGTATTGCCCATAGCAGAAAGAACAATAACGGGCCTCTCATCGGTAAATCCAAGTATAAGCCTTGCAACCTCTTTCATCCTCTCTGCACTCACAACAGAAGATCCACCAAACTTCATTACACAAGTCAAACCCAGCCTGCCAACAGGTCCATTCTGGCTTTTCGTCTCATTCACATTGCTCCCCTCAAGCACTTCTATTCTGTTTTCTGCTTCGCAACTAATCCTCAATACTCTTCTCTGCCTATACATATTAGTCTCTACCTTCTGAAAAACGTGTTTAGAAATTGGTGCCGCGGACATGGCGAAATCAAGCCGCCCTGAATATTGAGGCTTCAAATGTACCGAAGCATACGGAGACTTGACCCCGATAGAATGAAACAGGGTTGCCATGGTTAAATGAGTGATCTTGACAAACTGATGAATGGGAGTTTACCTCAGTGGAGTCAAAAAATAAAATGTTTCGAAAATTGTGAAGAATGAAGAACAAGAAACCGAAAGTAGTAGCGTTCTCACACTCACAAATTTGTGTCCAGCAGCTCAATTTCTCACACCGCCGGTATAAAACAATGAAAACGTCGAAATGTAATGACTTTTACGACTGCAAATATGATCACAATCAAAACAAAGCCAAATAAGATTAAAGAGGAAAAGTGAAATCTAAAATAGATGTAAAACATGCAGCAGAAACAAAAGCAGAGGTCCAACCTGAGCACAAAATTATATGTTGTCGCTCGCGTCGGACTGAATAAAATGCAATATAGTTGCAGAAAGGGAGAAAAAGAATGAAAGAGACAAGAGTTTTACCATGATTTGCGATAGTGGATTTTGTCTTCAAACAATCAGAGATCTCTCTCTTTCACGGTCGAAGGCTCGTAGCAACGACCGTGAAAGAGAAACGAAATTGAATAAATCGCACCCAAGACGCGGCGGCGCAACGAGCACGTTTTATAGCTAAGAGTACCCACAACAAAGAGAGAGAGAAAAAAAAAAACTTAATATACTTTTTTAAATTAAAAAGTATTTTTTTTTTTTACTTTTTTAAAATTCTAACTATGCAAGACTTACGGTCAATTTTTTACACTCTGCTACACTTTTTAATTTTTTTCATCCTGCTGCTGCAATGCTTTTGCACCGAATCAACTGCACCCATCATGGACAATCTAAGAGAATCTAAAATGAAAATTCCCAATCTTAAATCTTAGATAACTCAAATTTTTAAAAAAAAAAATAGTTATAGGTATAAAAAAAATCTTAAATTTAAAGTTATTTTAAAATGTTGAAGGTGTCTATAATTTTAATTTTTATTGTTAGAGCATAAATAAATTTTTTTTATTTTTTTTAAAAAATAGTTATTATTAATTAAATTATTTGTAAAATTATATTTAATAAAATTTGATTATATAAGATTATTAATTGATATTTATAGATTAATATAAATTAAAAGTTAAATATTATAAAGTATAATAATTGGTGATGTGATTGATAAAAGTAATTAAATTATATAAATTTAAGGTAATGAGATCTACAGTAAAAATAAATAAATTTGAGATAAATTAATAAAAATATAGAAAAAAATAATTAGATAGATAAATTTAAGTTAGCAATAGAGTAGATCTAATACCAGTAGTACTCTTTATACTTTTCTTTATGTCGTGCCCTAGATGCTTGTATTTTCCATTGGATAATTTTTGGAACGTTGGAATTACACTTTTTATATATTTATTTATTGAGGTAAGAGATTTTTTGGCATCACAGTTTACAATTTAAGTCAATGCCATGACTAGAACTTAAAAATCTTCATGCTCATGAATCAATTCAAAAATCTTAGGCAGATGCTGCAGATATATCAAAACATCAGATGGTTAGCATTCAAATGCAGCACCTGTGAGGATTCTGGAAGCAGAGGAACATCATGACGGCGGGGGATGCTGTTATTTTGGAAGGTCAGGGATCATATGGAGCTAAGGTTCTCTTCCTCATTGTCTCTATTTTTATTTACTTTATTTTGTTAATTTACTTTCCAAAATATTTGACAAAATCCAATGGGCCTAAACCTGAAGACAACTTTTGCTAATGATCTCAACCCTTAAAAAATAAATAAAGGAGAAAGTCTATGTACCTGCAGTGCAAGGCTTAAACCACCATTGTCATCCTGATCAAAATATAGTAGCTGTAAAATGGTGGAAATCATGTAAGAACAGAGAGTGCCATAACATAGATAATATAAGCATCAAATGGATGCAGAAGGAGACTTCTAAACATCATCTAGATTTTGCAGTTCCAGAGAGTAATACACGTTCTGATACATACTGATTACTGATACCACATGCCAACCAAATATTTGGTAAATAAATAATTTATAAGAACAGGAAAATTAGGCAGAGGGGGGGCTATAAGATCCTTTATTATAAGAATATTTCCAAACTACTACCATACCAGTTAAGCATATCTACAGCAGTCAACAAATTCGGAACTACAGCTCTGCTGCGATAAAGTGAGAATGTGAGATGGCAGTCATACTCATTCCACAAATTCATCACTGTTACAGTTAGTAGATCCTTCCTCGTTTATAATAATATGTGACACCAATCTAAGTAATAAAGAGATAAAGTCCTAGCTCTCTGAGCATAAAATCACCGAATGAAGTTTTTACAACAAATTCAACACCAGATACATAGACAGGAAAATGGCAGATTACTTCCATTTATAGGTGAAAATGGTTCAGTAAATTAGGAAACGATGGCTCTCACTCACAAGATAAATAAATAAATATTAAATGAATCGGGGCGGCACGTTCTTATAACTTTTAGGCACTGTAAACATTAAGCTCAGACTGAGTGTGGATCTCACTATTGTTTGCCATAAAGGTATAAGTAACAAGAAGAAAAGCACTACAGACAGAAAAAATAGGATCACGGTATCATTGTGAGGACGTTTGAAATTTTCATACACTACACAAACCTCGAATTTGCTTTCAGAAAAAATAGGATCACAGTATCATATTGAGGACGTTTGAAATTTTCATACACTACACAAACCTTGAATTTGCTTTTGTCAGGTGATTGCACACGACACACAAGTCCATCCCTTGCTTCTTCTTCTTCAATTGTCACTGAATAGAAGTGAGCAGACTGCTTCTCAACCTTCCTAAACAAAGATGAAAAAAATAGATATAGTTTTATAAATTTATCTTTTACTATTCAACAAACCACCAACAGATATGATAGATATAATTATACTTTTAGAATTTAAAAACAAATATATACAGTAACTTCTTTCTAGCGTGGTCGTGATACAATGTACCACTCTTTGCCCTTCTTCTTTTCCCTCGGTCAATAATTGCATCTCTCACAACGTTTTTCCCTTATTCACTCGTGCGATGCATAGAGTGAAAAATATATAACACTAATTTGATGACCAAATGTTAGCATCGGAGTCCATTATCATTGCGACTTATGACTATGATGGATGAAACTCTGAATTGTGAAGTGTAGAAATATATTTTTTGGAACAAAAAAAAAAAAAAAAAAACTAAAACTAGTACCAAATTGGATATAGAAGTGGTCAAAATGGTATTAAATAAAGACATGAAAAATATATTATAATATGCATGAAACGTATATTAACAAATATACGGAAATAATTAAGAGCATAGTTATTCTTTGAATTGTGATATGCTAGAATAACAAGCACAATATTGTTAGAAAAGAGTATTAAATATGTTTTGAATTAACAAAGAACTCTCCATAATATGGATCCAAGTTGTAATGTTGTTTACGAGTAAAGCATGAGAATAAATGCATTTGGGTCATAAAAGGCGTAGGTTAGGAATATGTATACCGTGTAAGCATGCCTTATAACAGGTTATTAGGTAATATTTTTTTTTTACCTTAGTTTATCTTTAATTAGAGTTATTAAAATATAAAATAATTTTACCATTATATTTATAAAATAATATTCTATAAATAGAGATAAATATTAATATACTTCTTAATTAAAAAAATAGTATGTAAAACATTGTTATATGTGTTATCACAGTTGTAGTTATGGTTCACCACTTTTGTTATGATATTTAATATTATAAATAATTTTATTATTCTTATACTTATGTTTTATCATTATTGTATATATTTATATTTCACCGTTATTGTCTTCATGTGTCATCATAGTTACATTCATAAATCACCAATGTTAATTGTACTTGATTTGTTTGAAAAAATTAACCTTTTGTACTTTGCCATAATTATTTTTATATTTTACCACTAGTGTCTTCATATTTTATTATAGTTGCGTCCATATTTCAGCATAGTTATCTCCATGTTTTATCATAGTTGTTGTTATATTTTACCAATATAAGTTGTGATTTTCCTTAAAAAACTAACTTGTCATACTTTAATATAGTTATTTTTATATTTCCCCACTTTTGCATTTATATTTCACTATAGTTGTCTTTATGCCTCATTACTATTATTTTTATGTTGTACCATAGTTTATTCCATGTTTTGTTATAGTTGTATGTATATTTCGCCAAAGTTAGTTGTAATTTATCTTAGAAAACTAATTTATCATATTTTGCCATAATTGTTATCATATTTCACCACTATTATCTTATGTTTCACCATAATATTTCTATATTTTACCATTGTTGCCTTTATATTTCACCATAAATGCCTTCATGTTTCACCATGACTACTATTATTTTTCACCCATGTTAGTTATAATTTTTCTTAGAAAACTAACCTTCCATGTTTTACCATAATTACCTTCATATTTCACTACTATTATATTATACTTGATAATTATTTTTCACCATATATTTTTTTGCAAAAAATATATCAATATAGATCTCTATTTGTAGATAAAATCTCAAGAACATTGTAGTTGACTTGATGCTTCATCATATTGTTATATTTCATCAATGTTAGTTGTGATTTTTCTCCGTGTTTCATCATAGTTATCTCCATATTTCATCACAGTTATCATCATATTTCATCCATGTTAATTTTAATTTTTCTAAAAAAACTAAGTTGGCATACTTTAATATAAACGTTTTTTTTTTATATTTTGTCACTATTTTTTTTTAATATTTCACCATTGTTGTATTTGTATTGTACCGCAGGTGTCTCCACATTTCACCATCGTTATCTTTATGTTTCATCATGGTTGCTTCTATATTTTGTTGTAATTATTGTTATATTTCCTTGATAATACTATAAAATATACTATTCTATGTTGACTAAAGTCATTATTGAAAGTTAAAAATATTGTTGGAGAAAAGTTGTTATGAGTATGGATCATCGTAAATGCTTCATAGTAAAATATTCAAGTTTATGATGATGGTGTGCATCATTTAAAACCCTATATATTGGGATGACTTTTTTTTTTGCAAGAAAGGAGTATTATGTATGGTAGTAAAATTAAAGAAAGATATTGACACCCATGGTGTCTTTACATAGGGTAGGAGCAACCTCAGGAGGAGGGTTTTATAACTCCCTGAATTTTTATAACCTTAAATTAGACCATTTAACCTTTTATCCAAAAAAATTAATCTTTAATTATTTATTTAATTATTTTTTCTAACCTTTGACTTATAAATCTAGATAAATTATTTAATAAATTAATATAATTACTTTAATTATTTTATCCTAACCTTTTTATTCAAATAAACCCTAAACCCATAATATTACAAAAGATATTTTCTTAAGATAATGCCCTAATTTTTGGATAAATTAATATAATATTATCTCAATAATCGAAATTTAGTCTAATTTCTTATCCTAACCTAAATCTATTTTTCTTTTTTTTTCCTTTTTTTCCTTTTCTTCCTTCTATTTATTTTCCCTTTTCTTTTTCTTCTCCCTTCTTTTCTTTTTTCCTCGAACCAACCAAGTCTTCCCCCTTTTTTTCCTTTCTCCGGCGTAGCTGGGCTAGTTGCTCATTTCCTTCTTTCTTCTTCTATTTCCGCACAACCAACCCTGCTTCTCCTTTCTTCTTATTCTTTCTCTCTAACATAGGCTGACCCACTCGCTTCTCCCTTCTTTTTCCCCACACGTCCCATCCTCCCTTCCATCTTTCTTTCCCCCATTTACGCCCTTACCAAACACTTCCCATTTCCCTTCTCCACATGCATTCTTCTTCCTCTGCGCGTAGCATCCCTACACCTCTGCATGCTTACATCGCCACCTTCCTTTCCCAACCAAACACCCCCTACAACACCTCCCTCTTGACCATCCCTTTATTTCCCTTTTTGGCCCTACAACTCCTTACTCTCCTCCCTCACGTTTCATCTCCCCTTCCATTTTTGCCCCTTCCACCCCTATCCCTACTTGCCATTTCTTACACTGCCCACTTGCCCGTCATATGCTGAAGGTCCCCCCCTCTCCTCCTCTTCCTCTTCTTTTTCTTCTTCCCTTCTTCTCTTATCCCTCATGCTCTACTCTCCCTCAAACTTCCTCTCTTCTTTCCTTCTTCTTCTCCCCGCCCCTGTTTTTCCTTACCTCCTCCACGTACAACAGCCCCCATCGCCTCCACCACCAACCTAGCCTCCACGGTCCGCCACCACCCTTTCCTTCCTTCCCTCCTTCTTCCTCATCCTCTACCACCCTATCTCCTTTTCTTTCTCCCCTATGGAAATTCCTATAGATCCTTGCCTCTACCACCATACGCTCTCCCTACAGCGTCCAATGCAATGGTAGTTTTGTTATTACCACCTCCTCTACTACAGCTACCACAAGCTTCTTCTCCTTACATCTCCTTGCATGACCTCAAGTAGCTAATTCCATAAGCCACCTCCCTACAACCCTACATCCTTCTCTCCCTTAGACACCCACCCTACATCTACCACCTCCATTCGACCACCCATTCCCCTCCATTTCCTCCACCACCATAACTCCTCCCAACTACCTAACACCAGCCACAACCACCTCAACCTCCACTCCTACATCATCACCCGCAACCACCTAACATTACTTACCCTTTTCTCCTTCTCCTCACTTTTTCTTCTTCTCCTTTCCCTACTCTACACCACCTCTCCCTACAGCATGTGCCACCGCCGATACCTTTGACTCACCTACACCACACCATCCAACCAACAGCCATGCCCAACCCCACCTTCTGCACCCAACAATCAAACCAACACCTCCCATCATCATCTACAACCCTTGCTCATACCAATTCCCCCTCCCTTTGCATGCATGGCTCACGCTGCACATATAGCATAAGTTGTGTTAGGTTTTTAATTAAATTTAGGTAATATTTAATGTATAGGGATAGTTTGGTAATTTTATATTTAATAAATATTTTTAATAAAAAAATTATTTTATTTATCAAATATTAATATGGAATTTGTGATGCTATTTTTAGATACAAAAGTGTTATTAACGAAGCCTAATCATTTTTAGATTGTTACCAGTAATGTTTTCTTTTGCTAAAAATCAAGCAACCTTTATAATCTACTAAAATATGTGGATATCGTATGTTAGCATATTAGGGTTTTGGCATATGATTTGTGTTAGATATGGTTGTTACAAATGTTATTATGATTATTAATATTATCTTAGAAAATGTAAAAAGAAGGCATGTTATCCTATATAAAATGTTATGTGTGAAAGTGTGATAAAAAGGGGTCTAATGTTGGGAAGTGGTATTGTATGTTATGTGCATATAAAAATTTTAGGTTAAGTATGTAACGACACACTTGTAGCAAAATTATTACTACAATAAGCCCTAGGGGCAATTTAGTTATTTAGACATATTATGATATTTAATCGTAACCAGTATGCTTAGCGTGCTATAAATATTGCTAATAATAGAGATAGGGGTTGGTTATCTTAAAAACACATGTTTGAGTATGAATATTAATATTATATAGTCTAGGGGCATTTTGGTAATTTTAATTGTATAATGGTGGTTATCCTAATAAATATGCATAATAAGTGTTATGTGATGTTGATAATGAGAATAGGGGTTTGTTGTCTTAGAAACATATATTTGAGCATGAATATCAATAATATATAGCCTAAGGACATTCTAGTAATTTGATATGTACTAAGGTGATTGTTATAATAAACATGTATGATAAGTAGTATTTGATGATAAGTATGAGAATATGAGTTTGTTGTATTAGTAACCCATGTTTCAGCATGATTATCATTAATTTTAGGGTCTAATAGTATTCTGATAATTTGGAGTGTACCATCATGAATATTTCAATAAAGTTGTATCAGATGTGCTATTCATTATTAAGCATGAGTATAAGGGTTTTATTGTATTAGATATTCCTGTTTCAGCATGTTTATGACTATTGTATGGTTTAGGGGTAATTTGGTAATTTGAAGTATGCTATGATGATTAGTCTCATAAACATGCAAGATGTGTATTATTTTGTTGATTAAGCATGATAATATGTGTTTGGTAGTTTTAGAAGTGCATGTTATTGTTTTACGTGCATAATGGTGTATAAAGGCAAAATAGTCATTCAGAGTGTCGGGTAACTTAATTATGTGATCTATAATTTAATTATGGTGTGTTGTCCTTTTTATGGCAAGTTGATAAAATACAATGGACTTTGTAATGGAAATGGATGATAAAGTGGCAGCTTTACCTTTAGAGGTGTTTTGGTTATTTTTACCTAAAATGCCTAAATGTGAGTAATCAAGCCTAAGTTAGTTTTACTAGACTTCTGATGTTGATGTTGATAATGATCTTGATTTTGGTTACCTCATATGTTGGAAATGACTAAAAATGGTTAAGTATGAAGAACTAATTATATGTGATTAATGTATGCTTTTCGTGGTGACCCTCATAAAATACTAATACTTAAAGTGAAAGACCTCAAGATTGGGAACGGTAGCTCTTTAGGGGTTGCTACCCTAAAGATGTAGTTTAGCCCATAATTATTTATGGATTTTTCTAGTGTGCCTTAGTGCCCCAGTCAGGCCCTATATTGTATTCTATTTAGCTCTATAGACCTAAGTAGGGGGTATGCATACTTATGGATTAGGTATCATTGTTGATAGGAACCATGTACCTTCATGTACTAGTGAGATCAGGGTACTTTTGAATTCTTGGGTTGATAGCAGGTAGGATACTGTGCTGCCCCTTATGCGCCAATATGATTGGGGTACCTTAGTGTATCTGGGTTCATTGATCTCCCCTCGAGGAAAATAAAAATGGCAAGGTTTAATAATTGAATGGAAATGATTACTAGCATGATTTGGTAGGAGCCTTTGTGCCTACCAATGATTCGGTTGCAACTTTTGTACCTACTTATGATTCAGTAACAACCTTTATGCCTACATGTGGTTTGGTAGCAACATTTGTGCTTACCGATGATGATATGTGTATTGGTTGTGTTGATGGGCCTACCTATGAATTGAGAAGTTGTGGGTTGATTTAGAGAACTATGCCTATTGTTGAGAATGATGTGGCTTTTTAATTATACTATAGAGAGCATTGCTTGGATATTCCATTAGTAAGTTTTAGTTATTTCCAAGTGAATGAGCATGGGCAGTATATGATCTTGATGCATGTGGCTATATAAATAATTATTGCATTTTAATTAATATATGTATAATTAAATGTTCACTTAATTTTTGTGATGTATCTGATGTGTTCTATGCAAGCCTTGCATATTAGTCTTGTATAATGGGTTACTTAGTACCATTATATTGAAGAGTTCATTTCTTGGACCCCTACTTATTCAATGGATAGTGGCCTTTGTAGGTTAGCTCAAAAACTCTATTTAAGGCTATCCTTTGGGTTACGAGCATAAGGTTATTCAAGGTTCTATTCAGTAAGTTGAACCGAAAGTTTTTGTATTTCCTTATAGCCTTTTTATATTTCCCTTTCACTGACACTTTTGTAAGCATAGTTAGTAGGATTTATTTGAAAGGCAGATTAATCTCCTTAATTATTTCACTACTCTAATTTATTATTGTATTCTTGAATTGAAGTAAAGTAATTTTTTGGCCTTAGCACTTGATAACGGAACGATAGAGGAAGTCAACCTAGTGCTAAGTGTGGTGGTAGCACTACGAAATTTACTATCTTAGCTTCCACTTATAACTTTTAAAAATAAAAAATTTTAATAGTTAATTTTGGGGGTGTTACATGCTTAATAATTCTATAAGTGACTAATACACAACGAAGAGATAATGAAGCTAAAATGTCAACACAAATATTGGCTTCCCTAAACACATGTGTAACACCCCAAATTTTACTACTAAAATTTTTTGTTTTAGTGGAAGTGTAATATCAAAATAGTTGGATGTTACTACTATAATTGACATAAGTTTGGTTTACCATACCATATTTTCGTCAATCACAAGGCTAAATGATTAGAAAGTAAAACATAATAAAACATGATAAGAGTCTAGAGATTAACTTTGAGTACAATATCAAAATACAATAAAAGGAATCCTATGGAACTAAGAGTCAAAAAAAGGTATCTGGGTCATACTAGCATCCGGATAACATGATTATATGCCCAAATCCAAATACAGAAAGTAATTCATCCTCATATAAGGCATCAAACTCATCCACTAGGTCATCACCGACGTGTACAAAGACATCTGGGTCATCTACTCATGAAAATGAGCAATACCCATGAAATGGATAATCGATGTGCTATGTACTAAGTAAAGTAACAATACAATCTAAGTAAGGTTATACATAATCCATGAGTTCACATCAAAGAAGAAGCATATATACATTAACATAAAACAATAATAGATGAATACTAACTCTAAATCTCATTATTAGATATGTCATATTCCATTCTTTTATTTATGTTGAGTTTAGGGACCCCACTATTCTTAATCCTGTGGAAAGGACTAACACACCTCCTTGGAAAAAATTCTCACAACCACTATTATTAAGCTAGTGGAATAGACTCTACATGTCCCAAGGCAACACAGTCCTAGCTACTACTACTATTCTTAAATTAGTGGAACGGTCTAAAGTATCTCCCAAGGAAAAATACACCTAGCCACTATTACTAAACCAATACCTTTCATATGCAATGGGATGAGATGACAATCACCCTTTTAAGCATACATCGCATATTAGGGCTATGAGGTGATAGTAATCCATTAAATTTGGAGATGATTGTTGACACACGTGAGAAATTGATTTGTACAATTGGTACCTTGTTTGGGATGTAGGAAATGTAAGTGAATGAAGTCATTCGAAAGGGTGGGCTTCCATTTAAATGGTTATAGGAAGTATGCGAACCATACTGGTTAGAGGATGAGGAAAAAGCGATCGGGTATTTATTATGATTGATCGGCCTACCATTATTTGTCAATAAGTCTGTTGATATAGTAAATCCATAATATATCATTTTTCTTTAAAATATTAGCCAGGTTGAAGGTTATGCATAGGAAGTAACCACACTTAATTTTCTATATCAACAACTTAGGATGGCTTCTTGAGCTAACGCTATTCAAATGTCAGGATGTGTTACTCTATTACAGGAAATTTTATAATTACCATATATATAATACATACTTAGATACATTTAATGTTAATTATAAAAACCAAATATTATAACATACTTAGATTTATGAACACTTTTCAGAGTTTAAAGTAAAATGATTCGGGTATGAACCAAACCATCCTCATTATAATAAGGTGGTTTTATAGATATAAATTTGATAATAAATTGGAGATGCTCAAGTACTTGTGAGAAAAGATCGATCTTATGCCTGTATCAAAGATACACTCAAATTATCATATTATCACTATATTATGTTAGTGATATATGTTTTTAGTTTAATGTTTTTGTGACAGGTCATTTGAGATCCATACGGAGTAGCTAATTTGTATAGGGATTGTACTATGGCATTATATCATGATTTTCTATACTATTTGGAGAAAGTGGAACCATATATTACTAATATAGTCACACACCAATTCGGATATACACAAATAATATCTGAAGAGCCCATCAAGTCCACTAAGAACACGTATAGAGGTCCTTCCCTCAAAAAGCATAAGGGCTTTTATGCATAAATGCTTAGCCAATGGTTCTTGAGATATGCACACATATTGGGACCAGATGTTTTTGGACGGCTGGCTCAATACCCATGGGGCATGACTCATGACTATATGGATTGGTATGTTCCTAGAACCTACATGTATATATTAGCAACAATGGAAGAATATTTAGCTGAACATCCAAATGATGAGCATCAAATTGTAGTTGAAAGATGTCTGAACGAAGCATGTAAAACTATCCATTGATTCTATTGGAGGGGAGAGCCAACTCTAAATTATGAGTAGCTATTACATGTATTGAAAATATTGTGCATGATTTACGAGTTACTCTTACCTAGGTGTGGCTGTGGGCGTGGGCATATGTGTGGACGTGGACTTGGATGTGGGAGTTTGCAATAACCTTGATGTATTACTATAGGGTTATGTGCTTTGGTTAAAATATGTCTATTACAATTAATGCTAGATGATGTTTATTTTAAATGTATTCGTTGAAAGTATAACTTAACCCACATTAATTATGTTGAACTTTGAGATACTTACATTGATTAAAGTACAAATATATCCGATTACCATAGATTAGGTACTTAGGCACTCATGGAAAGATAATAAGAACAAAACATAAATTTTTATTAAGAATAATGTCAATGTTTCAAAACATGTAAACACAAACAAATTAAGAAAAAATTACAAAAAATCTAGATAAAACTCTCATCTAAAGATAGAGAATGTGTCTCTTGGGTGTCATCATTAACCAATGAGTGTCATTGTTGTAATATTGCAGAATATAGTGTATTTCATGTCGAAACATTGTTGTCATAGTATCTATTTCAATTTGCATGTAGTGGTGGGAGTGAAATTTTTTCCAAAAGATATATCTATCAGACACAAAAAAATTTAGCAACTATCGATTTTCATAATATTGAAATGGAAAAAAAGTCATAAAACACTTGCATACCGCTATGTCATAACTCATATCTTACAAAAAACATATAGTTATTTCATTTTTAGGACCTTAGATTCCATATTGCGCCACTAAAGGTAGGAATAAAATGCAAGTATTCAACAAGTAATATGCAAACAAAATATAATAATAGGTTACAATGACATGATCAATATCAGACATTTCCATCCAGTGTGTCATCAGAGATCACCTTTTTTTATGGGCGGTAGTATCCAGAACTTGATTAATGCTGTCATATATGAACACATTATCATACATCCATTGTCTTGCCAATATCTCTTGATATAAGTTAGTACAAATCTGAACCAACCATTCCTTATCTCCTAGTATAATATATGTCAATGCTCTGAAACCACGGTTTTCATTTCCTAACACATTATACCATATACTAATATACAAAACTATATGTTGGTTCATCCAAGTCATATATAAAAATTGTAATTAGATCGACGACATAAATGTGGACCGTTGTTCTTAACTCCAACCACGACCCCAACCTTGTGTTGATATCGAATGACTAGAAAATTATTATTCTATGTACTCCTAACTAGAGTGTTTCCTTTTAGTGGATTTTTTTGGGCGACCCCTATGCTATCATAAGGGTGGCTTGGAGAGGTGTTCTTTGTGGAACAATAAAATTAAATATTTCTCTGACCAACTGATTCTATATCGTTGGTAGCTAGCTCATAACAGCTTCTATGAAAATATGAAATAAATGAGATGCAATATCTATTAGTTCTTGCAGTGTTAGTCAATTTATCGACTAATCTATGTTGAGTTTTTTCCAAAATAGATAAATAATCGAGAGGAGGATTGACATGTAATTATGAATGTATGTATTAATCTCATGCATACATGGCATCATGTGCATACGCCGAACTTAACATCCACACAAATCATTATCGATACTTACGTAATTACTTCTTTCACACTCTTTGTTGACCAACTCCATTACGTATCTAGCAATATGACCTCTCAAATTGGCGTAAAGGGCAATTGTAGTAAAATGAGGAATATTGAACCGAGACCTCACAAGCTGCTTTTTATGCTTATTATTAATCTTAATGTATGATATCATTCATGTTGCAATTCAAGGTATGTATGCATTTGTTTGAACATTGTGTTAAAGTTGTATATTTATGTCTCTATAAATCTCTTCAAAGATCTGTGGGCACCTTTAACCTTATTGTCAAAAAATCAATATATTACTTTATCACAAAAGAAATACTACCAATTGTCATCCACCATTATTATTTTCAACACCAATAATAATAAAAAATGGACAATCATTATTTTTAAAACTATTATTATGTGCATCTTCGGTATCTATAGGTCTAGTACAGATGCATGTTTTACTATTTTTACATCTTATCAAGACTCTAGTTGCCCCTACACTATTTTCTTTTCTAGAGCCATTCATGATCAAAATTATCTTATGAGTTCTAACCATTTATTTAACCTATGTTACAAGTTATTTACAATTAGAAAATATTTGTTTTGTTATAAAAAAACCTCTGATAATTTTGGGTCGTAAAACATGTATTATCTATATCCTGAAAAAAAAAAGTTTACCATAATAATATAATATAGAAAAAAGTATTAATTTTATCATGGTAAATTTGTTGACATAATTTACAATACTAAAAAAATAAAATATACATCTTTGTGTAAGTTGTAGTTAAAATTTAGAAAATCTATATATATTTTTTCTATGTATCCATAGTTTGTTGATATTCTAAATTTATTATCCTAATATGTTGGAGTTATGACTCTATCTTTATGATTTATCATAGTTTTAAAGTTGTTGTAGTTTAAAAGACTTTTAAATTTATTATTTATCATGAGTGTTTAAATAAAATAAAATATAATTTTATCAAAAGATTTAACAAAGATTTCTTTCGATGAAAATTTTATATTAAAATGTGTACTTAATTTTTTAATAACGAAGAATAAAAATATTAAAGTTATTCCTTTATACATATCAAGTCAGACTATACACATTGAGATAATACATTAATATCCGACATATAAAACGTCGGTTATGTTTAATCTTCTGATAAAAAATATTTTTTTTCTTCCTTATAATACTCGTAACTATTTCTGATAATCCGGAAAATTACTTATTTGTTTCGGTGGGATACAGATGAGAGCAAGGTAGCAGGCTGTCAAAATAATTGGGATGGTTCGGCATAGTTAGCTGTCGTCAGGGGAGAGATTAGCAGTTTTTGCCCGTTCTAGGGGGTTCGGCAGTTCCTGTCGATGCCGGGAGAGTTTCGCTGAATTTTGTAGCGGATGGGAATGGGAGAGAGGTGCGGCAAAATTTATCATTGTTTTACGGAATAACTATTTTCCACAAAGTAAAAAAAAAAAAAATCCAAATATAAATTCCAAGCAACTTTTGCACCTCACGAGCGGACAAAGGCATGGACTGTAGCGCGTGGCACCATTCATGGAATTATTCCAGTGTTGAAGACCCGAACTTTCAGCTCCACTTCGCCCGATTGGGACGCAAAGAACGAACAGATATTTTCCTATAGAATACTTGCACTAGTTAATATTTTTCCGAATACGACCAGATGGCTCCCGCCAGTGTTGCATAGGAATAAGGATGAAAAATAAAAATAATATTTTTTAAAAAAATTAAAAAAGAAAAATGACAAAAAACGTCAAACAAACACACATTATATATATATATTTTAAAAATAGACTAATTCTATTAAAATTAATAAAAATAAAATAAAAATAAAAATTATTATCTATCTTAATTAATGTAAACTATTAATAAATATTTTTTTAAAAATAATCGGACAAAGTTAGTAACAATTTTGGTAGCGAAAATTATTTAGAACATATTACGGTAAAAGGTTGTTTTTGAGAAAGTTGGACGGGGTCCCCCATCCCCGAAACATTTCAGAGACGTTTCCTCTTCCGAAAATATCTTTTTTTTTTAAAAAAAAATTAGTGTTGGAATTATATTAAAATTATTTAATTAAATTTTTATATTAAAAAATCATTTAATTATTAAAATTAATTAATATAGGTAATAGTTTTTAACAAAAATATTTTTCTCTCTTAATTTTAATATATTTGATATATATATATATATACATATATATATAATTTTTTTATGTTTTCTATCATCCCCATTTCCTATATTTTTTTTAAAAAAAAATGATGTTTCTGTATTTTTTTCCATCCTCATTTCCTCACGTTTCTGCATTTTTTCCATCCTCATTTCCTCATCTCGATCCCCGTCCTCGTGCGATAATGTAAATAAAAAAAATATTAAAACAGGGTTTGTAAAAAGTAAATATGGCCTTGTTATTTTGTTGCGTCTTAAGAATAATCAACTTAAACATTGTTGATTTTTCAATATAATTATACGTAAATTTAGTTATAAAATAAAATATTTGAAACTGATTATATATATAGACATGTTACATATTATCAGAAATATGATTTAAATAGGACTCTATCCAATTTAGACAAACAGTATAGGCTTCAATCCCGTTTGGTAGAAAACCGAGAGGATATTAAACTCCCACGGCTTACATTATTGCCCGTATATGAATGGCGGTTGAGCTTTAGACTTGTTGTCTAAATCTTTAATAATATAATTTAAGCTTTAGCTCTATATATATAAGTTAAAGTTAGCACATATTTCTATTAAATTAAAAAAAAAAACAATGTTTAGCTCTGATAGTTTATGATATGCAAATTGAACCTTTTTTAATAAAAAATTATAATGTAACAAGTGATTCTAAGATCAAATAATTTAATTTTTCCTAAATAAGGTATTAAAAAGAAAAGGAAAAAATACTTTGAAAAATTAAGAAACAAAAACAAGAAAGAGGGGAAACAAAATAAAGTAAAAGAATTAGTTGTGCATGATAGAAATTAATTATAGGATCACATGTTAATTCATTAAGATTAATCAATATAATTAAGTCGGAAGCGAACCTAAATCCATAATAATAAAAGAGTTATCTGATACCGTTGAATCTGATGTCAAACCCTAATGGTCAGTTTTGTAGTTTTCTAGATCACGCACGTGCCCGCTACTTGCCAATGACTAATGGGAACCAATTGGAGTGAAGTACGTGTGACCTAGGGACCATAACCACATATATATATAGATAACAAACATGTTATCTATCGGGCTATCCTAGTTCGGTCCATCAACGATCTAGGACTTCCACAGTCTCTACACATATCGGTCCACATTCAATAAGATACATTAGGCCCAACTTAATTAAACCTAATTCGATCACGTTTATTCGAGCTTAACCATTACGACAATGTCCAATTCGTATCGTTCACATGCAAGCCCAACGTCAGATAATAATCCAACAATCTCCCACTTGGGCTATATGTGCAACGTTGCTAATTGTGACATAACCGAATGAGCTCAAATCTGTTGTCGTTATAAAATGTATCTTTAACCAATCCGGTCCATCAATCACATAAACATAGGATTAAAGCGGCTTTCTCACATATCTACGTAACTAAACCCTCAATGGTCACATATGTTGACATGACTGAATGACATGGATCAAGATGTGGATGTGTAGCATGGAAATATCATGCAATGTGATTCTAACATGCATATTTCCAACTGGTCCACCTTAAAACTTTAGTGAGATCAAACCATAACAAAAGATAGAAAGAAAATAAACTGAAACTTTATTTCTGCAGAAAACATATGGTCAAAATATCCATAAGTCAAACCAAAAAGAGTTTATACATAGAGCAACTGAAATTACAAACTCCCACTGGAACTAAATATCATTAACTGATATAACACCTATACGAGCTACATGCTCGAGAAACTGCTTGAGTGGTAAGGCTTTAGTGAATGAATCCGTAATTATAGAGTTTGTATTGATATGCTCTGTAGACAATTATCCTTTCTGAACCTTTTCTTTAACAACTAAGAACTTGATATCGATACTCTTCGATTTCGTAAAACTTAGATTATTGTTGGAATACTGAACTGTAGCCTTATTGTCACATAACAATTTGAGTGGTTTTTCAATACCATCAACTATACGCAGCCTCGTGACAAAATTTCGCAGCCATATACCATAATTAGAAGCCTCATAGCATGCCACAAATACTACTGCCATGGTGGAAGAGGCAACAACTATCTGTTTCGAACTCTTCCAAGACACAGCTCCTCCAGCCATCAGAAAAAAAAACCTAATGTGGACTTCATACTATCTTGGCACCCAGCAAAGTTGGAGTCAGTGTATCCTACGATCTCAAGCTTGACTGACATCCGATATGTGAGTATGTAATATTTCGTTTTCTGTAAGTACTGCATGACGTTTGGCTGCTGTCCAATGGTCAAGTCCTGGATTGCTCATATATCTGCCCAACATCCCAGTAATGTACGCAATATCCAGACGCGTACATACCTGAGCGTGTATAAGACTTCCCACAGCTAAAACATAGGGAATATTCTGCATTTCCCTTCTTTCATAGTCATTTTTAGAGCACTAACTGAGACTGAACTTGCCTCCCTTAGTGACAGGGGTATTTCCCGGTTTGCAGTTATGCATTCCATATCGTTTGAGAACCCTTTCAACATAGGCCTTTTGTGACAACCCTAGGATACCTCGAGAACGATCCCAGTATATCTCTATGCCCAATACAAAAGATGCATCACCAAGATCTTTCATTTCGAAATTCTTAGCTAGAAATCTCTTGGTCTCATGTAACAAACCTATGTCATTACTTGCTAGCAATATGTCATCAATATATAAAACCAAAAATATGCTCTTACTCCCACAGAAATTATAGTATACACATTTATCAACCAAATTCATCTCAAAGCCAAAGGAGGTGATTACTTGATGATATTTAAAATACCATTGTCGAGACGCTTGTTTGAGCCCATAGATAGATTTCTTAAGTTTGCAAGCCATATTCTTTGGGTCTCCGGACACAAAGTTTTTTAGCTGTACCATATAGATCGTCTCCTCAATGTCACCATTGAGAAAGGAAGTCTCTACGTCCATCTGATGTAACTCAAGATTAAAATATGCCACTAATGCCATAATTACCCTTAAAGAGTCCTTAGAAGAGACCGGAGAGAATTTCTCTTTGAAATCTTCTCCTTCCTTTTGTGTAAAGCCCTTAGCGACTAGACGCGCCTTATATCTTTCCACTTTGCCTTTTGAATCCCTCTTAGTCTTAAATATCCATTTGCAACCAATGGGCTTCTTTCCTTCAGGCAATGGGACAAGATCTCATACGTCATTGTCCATCATGGACTTTATTTCTTCATTCATGGCATCAATCCATCTTTGAGAATTCGAACTCTCCATGGCTTGACGGAAGTTGATTGAATCATCTTCCATCATGCCAATGCCAACCTCATGTTCTAGGAAAAATACAATATAATCATCCGGAATAACACTTCTCCTTTCTATAGTGGATCTCCTTAGCTCTTGAGGTTGTTGAGCTTGTCCTTCTGGAACAATCACTTCATTTTAATGGATGGTTGTTCTACATTGTCTTGTTGAGGTTCTTGATTTGCCTCCTCATCGATGGCAGGTGTTGGGACTTGCACATCATCAGAGACAATAGTAGGAATAGTGACTAATTCTTCCTCAAAGACAATGTTTCTAACCTCATTTCTCCCCCCAAGCTCAACATCCTCAAAAAATGTGGTAGTTCCCATCTCGAAAATCGACTTAAGTGTGGGATTATAAAACTTATAGCCCCTAGATCGCTCCGCATAACCAATAAAGTAACTACTAACTATTTTTAAGTCTAATGACTTTTCATGTGGTATATAAGGCCTTGTCTCAGCTAGATATCCCCAAATATGGAAGTTCCTTAAACTAGGCCTTTTGCTTGTCCGAAGCTCATAAGGTATTTTAATAGTTGCTTTAGTTGATACTCTGTTTAGAATGTAAGATGTTGTTTTTAGTGCTTCTCTCCAAAGTGATTCTGGTAAGGTAGAATGACTAATCATACTCCTCACCATGTCCTTAAGAGTTATGTTCGTCTTTCAGCTACACCATTCATGTTAGGAGATCCCGTCATGGTGTATTGTGGGACGATACCGCACTCCTCTAGGAATTTAGCGAATGGTCCTAGACATTGTTCACCTGAACCGTCATATCTGCTATAGTACTCACCACCATGGTCAGATCTAACACACTTAATTCGTTTGTTGAGTTGATTCTCAACCTTAACCTTAAATGATTTGAACACGTCCAGCGACTGTGATTTCTCATGAATGTGACACAGGTACCCATAACGTGAGTAGTCGTCTATAAATGATATGAAATACTGTTGACCATTCCAAGAATTTGTAGGGAACGGTCCATAGATATATATGTGAATAAATTCTAAGACATTCGAAGATCTATTTGCACCTGTTCTCTTAGTTTTGGTCTGTTTTCCCTTGGCACAATTGACACAATTATTTAAGTTCGCAAAGTCAAGGAAATTAAGTATACCATCAGACACAAGCCTATCAATTCTAGCTTTTGAGATATGACCTAAGCGCTTATGCCATAATGACACTGAATTTTCCTTATTTAATTTGCATTTGGTACCACGTGATTCCACGTGCAGGGTTTCATGATATGAAGTGATAATGTCAAGCATATATAGGTTATCGTAAGTGCATAATGAACCGGTGCTAATCATATTTGAATTTAATGAAAGACTAAATGTATTATTTCCAAATGAACAAAAATAACCAGACTTGTCCAATAAGGAAATGGAAACCAAATTCAGTCTAAAAGACGGTACAACGAAAGTGTCTTTTAGACTCAAATAGAAACCAGTTTCTAATAATAACCTAAAGGTGCCAATCACTTCAATTGGTGCTGCCTTGCCATCTCCCACATAGATGTATCTTTCGCCATCACTTGGCTTTCGGCAGTTCAGGCAACCCTACATAGAAATACTTATGTGAGTAGTAGCTCCAGAATCTAACCACCAAGTATTTCTAGGTACTGAGGCTAAATTAATCATAGAATAGACCAAAGTAAGGATTGTACCTTTCTTTGCACGCCAAGCATGGTATTTAGGACAATCCTTCTTTACATGTCCAATTTTGTTGCAAAAGAAGCAGCTATCATTTTCCTTCTACTGTTTCTTTTGAACAGGACCCTTAGGAGCAGCTTCATCCTTTCTTTTCTTGCCCTTGCCTTTAGACTACTAGCTAAGTGATCATTTTTAGTCCCATCATGCTTCAGTCTTTCCTCTTCTTGCACACAATAAGAAATGATCTCATTGAGAGTCCATTTCTCCTTTTGGCAGTTATAACCTGACCTTAAACTGACTGAATTGTGCAGGAAGTGAAAGCAACACCAAGTGCACGAGCAAATCATCTGATAACTCGAGCTTTAGAACTTTCAGTTTCGAAGCAATGTTGGACATTTCCATTATGTACTCCCTTATATTTCCTTTGCCTTTGTACTTCATTGAAATCAAGCGCTGCAAGAGAGTGCTTGTTTCTACCTTATCGTTTTTTGCAAAACGTTTTTCAATTTTGGCAAGGAAATTCTTAGCATTGGTGATGTCCTGAGACACACCACCCCTAAAGGTTTCCGGGATGCTGTGCTTAATGATCATTAGACTCATGCAATTCGACCGATCCCACTTCTCAAAGTTCCTCTTATCATCAGAGGTACTTTCAGCTGTCAGATCAGCAGGTTTCGGAAGCCTAAGTGCATGATCTAGATCCATGCAGCCAAGGACAATGATAACATTATCCTTCCATTCCTTAAAGTTATTCCCGTTCAGTATGGGAATAGAGCTTAAGTTAGCAGATATAGTAGTAGCAGACATGGATGTATAGAGAACATAAACATAAATAAATATTCATGCTCACAAAAATAATTCACATAATAAAATAATCAATGAATTTAAATATTGGTGATCCCATCATAAGAAACCGGCGCAACATAAATGTAACACCCCCAAAATTCACTACTGAAAAATTTCGTTTTATTAAAAGATAATAGCGGAAGCAGATAAATAAGACGTGAACTTTGGGAGTATTACCGCCACACTTAGTACCAGACCGGTTCACTCATACCGTTCCAGTACTAAGTGCTAAGGCTAAAGGAAAATGAAATACAACTTGCAAGAAATTCAACATACTTAAATCAGAGTAGCGCATCAAATCATTTACCAGAATAAAATCCACCAATGGTGGTTATAGTAATAACGTATACATTTAAAACCAAGAATTTAAATGAGAATGAGAAGCCTAACGATACCGGATAACTCCTTACTCTCTTTTCCCGTAGCCCACTTGAGTAGCACCTGAAATACCTGCAAGGGCACTGCCCATTGAATAGGCAGGGGCCCATAAAGGAATCCCTTCAGTACTACGGTACTGAGTAACCCTTTAATACCACACTTAAAGATAGGCCCGCATACGGCACATAATGCAACTACGCACATAAATAATGAGAGGTGAAAAAATAACAATAACATGCATAATACTTATAAGTCACAATCGATACTTTGGGCTTAAGCCATTATTCTGTCATTAATATCAATATCATACTTCATATCCATGTGAGTACGAGAACCACTATTATAGCGGTGGACGGAAGTCAACACAAGGGCAGAACGCCTCTGACCATATTATTGCGGTGGACGGAAGATACACACAGGGCAGAACGCACCTGAACACTATTATTTGGGTGGGGACGGTCTGGCGATACATGGCGTTCCACTATAAGTGATTGTATTTTTCCATAATCTTATTCACATACATAACTGATTTTATTGAGCTTGGGACCCCCTATTATTGCCGGTGGACCGGAATATATATGTAATCATCATCAGGGCACAACGCTCCTGGCCACTATTATAACGGTGGACGGTACTCATAATCACACACCAGGGCAACAGCTCCTGGACCACTATTATAACCGGTGGACCGGTACGCAATATCACATACCAGGGCAACACGCTCTGGACCACTATTATAACCGGTGGACCGTACGCATATCATGAACATCTGGCCCGGCTATTAATATTTCACTTTCAATAATAGTATTTTCTTTCGTTAATAGCATCTTTTCAATCATCAATCGTCTATTTATTTGCCTCGATTGGGAGATCGATAACCGGGACACAAAGGTACACCGGTCGTACGGTGCATATCAGCTACTCAGTACCCTTCAACCATGAACCCAAGGGAGCAAAGGTACCCTGGTCGTACTGGTGCATAAAGCTAACTCAGTACCCTACCGACAAGGACACCTAATCCATAAGTATGCATACCCCTAACGAGGTCCGTAGAGCTAGGAAGAGTAAGATATAGGGCCTGGTGGGGCACAAAGGCACACCAGCAAATACCAGAATAATCGTGGACTAAACCACGTCCTTAGGGTAGCGACCCCTAAGGAGTCACCATTCCCGATCTCGAGGTTTTCACTTTAAGTAATAGTGTCTTAATTAAGGTGATCACAGAAAGCACGATGATCGATACTTATTCACTTTCAATCGTTTCGATATCAATAATCGTTTTTATCAGGGGTTATCAAGGATGTCATAGAGAAACCATCAAGGCCATACTAATCATTAGATACTCTTACTTGGCTAATCAGCATTATTTAATATATTAATATTACAATATCAAAGGCATGGCAGTACAAACCACTCATTTGCCATTTACTCATATAATTGTTAAGTATCCGTTCCTTACCTGATAATTTACCACATTACCTTAAGGTTGCATAATTACCAAATTGCCTTTGTCCGATTTTAGATTACCAAATTATCTCATACATTTTTTTGATCATCATTCACCCCTCATAATTACTATACTTATCATATTTCCCTTTTGGTTGGTTATATTACCAAATCGCCCTTTCCTTTGTTATAATTACTAAATTGCCCTCGAGTTGGATAAATTACTAAATTACCCTCCTTCATTATCATGATTACTATTTTGCCCCTTTAGTTGGTTAAACAATTATCACTTTACCCTTTTATCGGCTAAATTACCAAATTGCCCTTTAGTTGAACAAATTACCAAATTGCCCTTCTCCTTTATCATAATTACCATTTTACCCTCTCAATTATTTTAATTGCCATTTACCCTTTTTAATTATCAAATCCCAAATTACTCTTCTTCATAATTACCAATATTAATTTACCATTTTTCATAATCAAAATTACTATATTACCCTTCTCCATTATTAAAATTACCATAATGCCCTTTAATTGGTTAATTTACCAAATTACCCTTCTATAGTATCATACTTATCCAATTGCCCTTCTACAACCATAATTTAATTGTTAAATTATCTTTTGTCGTTATCATAATTACCAAGTTACCCTTACTCCCAGGTTTACCATAATATCCTTTCATTTATAAAATTACCATTTTACCCCTTACATCCAATTTCACCATAATATCCTTTTATTTATGAAAATTACCACCATACATCTTTTACTTTACAAATTACTATTTTACCCTTTTACATCCAAGATTACCATCTTTTCTTTCATTACATAATTACCATTTTGCCCTTCTTTTCCAATTTACCATATTAACATTTACTTATGAATTTCCACTTAGCCATTCACTTATAGAATTTACCATATTACCTTTACTTATGAAATTACGATTTTGCCCCTCTACCTCCAAAATTTTCATAATGCCCTCCTTCATCCAAAATTACTATTTTACCCTACTTCCAAAATTACATTTTACCCTTCTTTCTCACAACTTACAATTTTATCCTTTTACTTGTAAATTATCATTTGGCCATTTAATTATAAAATTACCATATTATTCTTTTATCTCACAAATTACCGAAATACCCTTTCCACTTATAAAATTTCCACTCAACCCTTTATTCACCATTTTTATGAATTTACTAACACTACATAAAATAATGATATTAATACTTCATTTTTATTATCTAAGTCCACCAACTTGTCATTTTTCAACATAATACTCATTAGCAACTACACACATTGATTTATATACTCATAAGCATAATTACTAAAATACCCTTAAACAATAACAGCATTCATGCATTAACAACATGGTACATTATAAACAAGTATTTAACATTTCTATCCATATTCCAACTCCTTCTTTATTTAACCTACCTACATATGGCATAAAAGTTATCATGCTATTTTTTTTAACAAACAATATAAGAAACCATAAACATATCATGCTAAGCATACAAAACATGCATAAAATCATACTAAACCCTAAATGTGCTAGCATGCGTTTTTCATATATTTAAGGGAGGATTAACGGTTACCTTATAATCGCCAAAATATCAATCTTACCAAGCATATTTAGCAACTCAACACCTAAAAATAATATCCATCATATTTATTAGAATAAGAAGTTAAAAAGGATAAGACTTTATAAAATTTAATTAGTAAAACACTTAACATAAAATACCATTTTACCTTAAAAATTATCCAAACAATTTTTAAAACCAAGGGGAGCTCATGCTGCATGAGCAGCATGAGTTTCATGCAAAATTATGGGGAGAAAAGGGTTCGATGGGGGTGAAGGAGAAAAATAAACCATTTTCGGGTTTAGGATCTTTAGGCTAGTAGAAAAAAGAAGGTGGTTTGGGGGAGGTTTCAAGGCAAGGGAATGGTGCAGAAGTGAAGAGGGGGTGTAGGTGGAGGCTAAGGGTGGTTTCGAGGTGGCTCAAGGCGGCGGAGGAGACGGCGGCGGAAAGGCGGCGAAGGTGGCTGCCGAGGAGGGTCGAGGGAAAGGGTTGAGAACGAAGGAAAAGTGGAGGGAAAAATGGAGGGGTTCAAGGGTTGGTTTCGGCAACTAATGGATGGCGGTTGTAGAGGGGATGAGGGGTGTCGAACGGGGGTTGGGTGGCGTGCGGCAGTGGTGGCCGGACGGCGGCGGGGTAGAGGCGGTTGCGGTGGCTCGACGGTAAGGGGAAAATCTGGGGGAAAAAAGAGGAAAAAAGGAGGAGAAGGAGGAAAGTGAGGAGGAAAGGGGGCTGTGTAGGGCTCGAGGGGCTGTGTGGTGGTGCAGGGTGGTAGTAGGCAGTGGCAGAAGGCGGCGCAGGGGGTTGGTGAGGCGGCAGAAAGAGTAGCGGCGGACTGGTGGTGGAAAAGAGGAGGGGGGGGGGGGGGGGGGGCGAATGGGAGGAGGAGAAAAGAGAGAGGAGGGAGCTCGGGGGAGGATGATAGGCTCGAAAAAAAGTGCGAATGAGGGGCTTGGGAGATGAAGAAAAAGAAGAGGGGGAAGAGAGGAGGCAAGGTTGGCCGATCGGTGCTGTAATGGCAGGTGGTGGTGGGTGGGTGGGGGGGGAAGAGGGGAAGAAGAAGGAAAGAAACCAGGGCACGCGAGGCTGTGGTCAGGGCTGGTTGGGTTCGAATGAGGAAAGAAAATGACGGGGGGAGAGAGGAGAGAGAGGGCAGGGAGGTAGGTGGTGGTCGGGTTGCAGGCGTGTGGTCGGGCAGGGCGGCAGGCATGGCGATGGTGACGAGTCGAGGGCTTGGGGTCGAGAGCTGAGACGCTGGGAGAAGAAGAAATAAGGAGAGCAGGTCGGGGGGGAAGGGAGAAAAAGAAAAGGAGCTGGCGGGCCGGTCTGGGGAAGAAGGAGGGGGGTCGGCCGTGCGGGCTGGGGCGCGAGAAAACGGGCCAACGGCCCAAGCTGGGGGGAAAGGGAGAGCAGGCCGAACGGGCGGCCAAGGGTGAGAAAAAGGAGAAGAGAAGGAAGAAGAAAAAGGAGAGAAAGGAGAAGGAAAGGAAAAGGAAAAAAAAAAGGAAAATAAGGGAAATAAAATAAATTAAATCCATTCATAAAATCATAAAATGTGATATTCTTTATAAATTATTTAATTTAATAATTTAATTTATTATAATCTAATATTTTAGTTTAAAAAGGATAAAGTCGATGAAATATTAGTTTGGAAAATTATTTAAATAAAATAAATGATAAATAGCAAAATATTTCTTTTTAATTTATTAAATACTTTTATCCAACTTTATATACCCTAAAATAAAATAAATAATTTTACAAGAAAATTTTATTTCAAATAAAGTTATTTAGTAAAATATAGGTTTTTGAAATTTTGGGGTATTACATCACTACCCCTTAAAGAGAAACTTCGTCCCGAAGTTTGGGTCTTAGCACTAGGGTTACAAAAGGTCTTAAGTTAATTGGGGTAACTACCCCCTTAAAGAGAAACTTACTTAACTAAGGAAACAACTACACACACAAAGTTAATAATACAAATAATCACGCGGGGCCCGATGGACAGCTTGAAGAGATTACATTGATCGATCACTTGCTCATCTTCTTCGGTTAACGAGGTGAATGGATTACTCCAAGCGCTTGATTCTGTCGATCCGATGTCTGCCTAGCCTCTGGATTCTTTCACGGGCGTACTGTAGCATTCGAAACTTCTATGCCCAAGTTGTCCACAATTGTGGCACTGAATCAGCTTTCCCATGCAATCCTTGCCCGGATGGTCTTTTTGCAACGTCGGCAGTGGTAGTGTCGATCTGGTCTCTTGCTAGACTTTGCCTTGGAAGTACTTTCATTCTTCTTACGTTGAGCTTTAGTTTGAAGTTGAGGCTGGTCCAGCAAAACTTTGCTACTGGGGCGATGACTCTTGGCTTCGGCCTCAGTCTCTTCGTTCTTTTCTTGCCTAGGATGGAGGCTTGTTCTTGGATCAAGGCGTCTGCGTTACATGCTCGCTTTACACGTACTCAGGTCGTGAAAAAAAGTCAGCGCCATCATGCTTCGGATATTGAATCGAAGTCCTTGCTCGAATTGAAAGATTGTCGTCGCCTTGTTAGTGCTATTCCAGGGGCGAACCTCAGCAACTCTATAAATCGTGCGTAGTACTCTCGAACCGATAGGTTTCCTTGTGTCAGCTCCATAAATTCCTTGAGTTTGGCCCTCTTGAGGCTTTCTGTGTAAAAACGCGTACGAATAGTGGTCTTGAAGTCTTCCCATGATGTCGGTCGTCTCCTTGAGTATGGAGATCTTCCCACCAAGTGTCGGCCGATCCTCGAAGATAGTATGCCGCGATGTTCGTCCTTCGTTCCTCGGGACAGTTGAGCGCCTCAAACGTCCTATCGAAATCTCGTAGCCAGTTCTCTAAGACCACGGGGTCTTCTTTTCCATCGTAGGTCGGAGGTCGATGACGTGAACTCTATCGAGCCAATCTTCTCCGATGCTTGTTGAAGGTAACGTAGCTTGAGGTTGGATGGTACGGGGATCGCTGGGCTAAACCCACGAGCACTTCAAACGCTCTCTCTAGGTTGTTGATTCGTTCATCTTGGTCCATCTCGAGTTAGCTATAAAACAGAAACGTGTCAGGGAAGGTGCTATCTCTCAAGCTAGATGATTAAACCTAGATCACTTAATCTACCCATACCAACTCTCAGGACTAGTCGGTTTTTGCAACAAAAGGGAGAATTAGGGAAAAAACTTTATAAAAATCGTTTAAACTTCAAAATTTCTATGAAATACTGTGATACTTACTTACATAATCAAATCAAAATATTTAAGAACCGAAGAAGGCTTTCAGAAATTACCTGATACCAACTTGTGGTACCAGCTTAAAAAGATAAGAGCGGAATGGAGGCGCGATCAAACATGCCTCAAAATCAAATACAAATTTCAAAACACAATTTTTATTTTCAAAAACGAGCGTGGCCAGAGGACCAACGCTTGATACCATATTGTGGTATCAGCTTAAAAATATTAACATCGGAAGAGCGGTCGAAACCAACTCTGATACCAACTTGTGGTATCAGCTCAAACAGATTTAAAAACGAGAGCGTGGTCGAAACCAGCTCTGATACCATATTGTAACACCCCCAAAATTCACTACTGAAAAATTTCGTTTTATTAAAAGATAATAGCGGAAGCAGATAAATAAGACGTGAACTTTGGGAGTATTACCGCCACACTTAGTACCAGACCGGTTCACTCATACCGTTCCAGTACTAAGTGCTAAGGCTAAAGGAAAATGAAATACAACTTGCAAGAAATTCAACATACTTAAATCAGAGTAGCGCATCAAATCATTTACAGAATAAAATCCACCAATGGGTGGTTATAGTAATAACGTATACATTTAAAACAAGAATTTAAATGAGATGAGAAGCCCTAACGATACCGGATAACTCCTTACTCTCTTTTCCCGTAGCCCACTTGAGTAGCACCTGAAATACCTGCAAGGGCACTGCCCATTGAATAGGCAGGGGCCCCATAAAGGGAATCCCTTCAGTACTACGGTACTGAGTAAACCTTTAATACCACACTTAAAGATAGGCCCGCATACGGCACATAATGCAATACGCACATAAATAATGAGAGGTGAAAACATAACAATAACATGCATAATAACTTATAAGTCACAATCGATACTTTGGGGCTTAAGCCATTATTCTGTCATTAATCCATCAATATCATACTTCATATCCATGTGAGTACGAGAACCCCACTATTATAGCCGGTGGACCGGAAGGAATACACTCAGGGCAGAACGCCTCTGACCACTATTATTGCCGGTGGACCGGAAGATAAACACACAGGGCAGAACGCACCTGACCACTATTATTTGCCGGTGGACCGGTCTGGGCCCGACTCACATGGCGTTCCACTATAAGTGATTAGTATTTTTCCATAATCTTATTCACATACATAACTGATTTTATTGAGCTCGGGACCCCCATATTATTGCCGGTGGACCGGAATATATATGTAATCATCATCCAGGGCACAACGCTCCTGGCCACTATTATAACGGTGGACCGGTACTCATAATCACAACACAACAGGGAAAACACGCTGGACCACATTATCAAAACGGGACCGGTACGCAATATACATACCAGGGCAACACGCTCCTGGATACTATTATAACCGGTGGACCGGTACGCAATATCATGAAATCTGGGCCCGGCTCATTAATATTTCACTTTCAATAATAGTATATTTCCTTTCGTTAATCAGCACATCAATCATATTTATTTGCCTCGATTGGGAGATCGATAACCGGGACACAAAGGTACACGGTCGTACCGGTGCATATCAGCTACTCAGTACCCTTCAACCATGAACCCAAGGACGCAAAGGTACCCTGGTCGTACTGGTGCATAAAGCTAACTCAGTACCCTACCGACAAGGAACACCTAACCATAAGTATGCATACCCCCTAACTAGGTCCGTAGAGCTAGGAAGAGTAAGATATAGGGCCTGACTGGGGCACAAAGGCACACCAGCAAATACCAGAATAATGTGGACTAAACCACGTCCTTAGGGTAGCGACCCTAAGGAGTCACCATTCCCGATCTCGAGGTCTTTCACTTTAGTAATAGTGTCTTAATTAAGGTGATCACAGAAAGCACGATGATCCGATACTTATTCACTTTCAATCGTTTCGATATCAATAATCGTTTTTATTCAGAGGGTTATCAAGGATGTCACAGAGAAACCATCAAGGCCATACTAATCATTAGATACTCTTACTTGGCTAATCAGCATTATTTAATCATATTAATATTCCACAATATCAAAGGCATGGCAGGTACAAACCACTCATTTGCCATTTACTCATATAATTGTTAAGTATCCGTTTCCTTACCTGATATTTACCACATTACCCTTAAGGTTGCATAATTACCAAATTGCCCTTTGTCCGATTTTAGATTACCAAATTATCTCATACATTTTTTTGATCATCATTCACCCCTCATAATTACTATACTTATCATATTTCCCTTTTGGTTGGTTATATTACCAAATCGCCCTTCTCCTTTGTTATAATTACTAAATTGCCCTCGAGTTGGATAAATTACTAAATTACCCTCCTTCATTATATGATTACTATTTTGCCCCTTTAGTTGGTTAAACAATTATCACTTTACCCTTTTATCGGCTAAATTACCAAATTGCCCCTTTAGTTGAACAAATTACCAAATTGCCTTCTCCTTTATCATAATTACCTTTTTACCCTCTCAATTATTTTAATTGCCATTTACCCTTTTTAATTATCACAAATCCCAAATTACTCTTTTCATAATTACCAATATTAATTTACCATTTTTCATAATCAAAATTACTATATTACCCTTCTCCATTATTAAAATTACCATAATGCCCTTTAATTGGTTAATTTACCAAATTACCCTTCTATAGTATCATACTTATCCAATTGCCCTTCTACAACCATAATTTAATTGTTAAATTATCTTTTGTCGTTATCATAATTACCAAGTTACCCCTTACTCCCAGGTTTACCATAATATCCTTTCATTTATAAAATTACCATTTTACCCCTTACATCCAATTTCACCATAATATCTTTTATTTATGAAAATTACCACCATACATCTTTTACTTTACAAAATTACTATTTTACCCTTTTACATCCAAGATTACCATCTTTATCTTTCATTACATAATTACCATTTTGCCCTTCTTTTCCAATTTACCATATTACACATTTACTTATGAATTTCCACTTAGCCATTCACTTATAGAATTTACCATATTACCCTTACTTATGAAATTACGATTTTGCCCCTCTACCTCCAAAATTATCATATGCCCTCCTTCATCCAAAATTACTATTTTACCCTACTTCCAAAATTACCATTTTACCCTTCTTTCTCACAACTTACAATTTTATCCTTTACTTGTAAATTATCATTTGGCCATTTAATTATAAAATTACCATATTATTCTTTTATCTCACAAATTACCGAAATACCCTTTCCACTATATAAAATTTCCACTCAACCCCTTTATTCACCATTTTTATGAATTTACTAACACTACATAAAATAATGATATTAATACTTCATTTTTATTATCTAAGTCCACCAACTTGTCATTTTTCAACATAATACTCATTAGCAACTACACACATTGATTTTATATACCTCATAAGCATAATTACTAAAATACCCTTAAACAATAACAGCATTCATGCATTAAACAACATGGTACATTATAAACAAGTATTTACATTTTATCCATATTCCAACTCCTTCTTTATTTAACCTACCTACATATGGCATAAAAGTTATCATGCTATTTCTTTTTAACAAACAATATAAGAAACCATAAAATATCATGCTAAGCATACAAAACATGCATAAAATCATACTAAACCCTAAATGTGCTAGCATGCGTTTTTCATATATTTAAGGGAGGATTAACGGTTACCTTAATCCCGCAAAATATCAATCTTACCAAGCATATTTAGCAACTCAACACCTAAAAATAATATCCATATATTTATTAGAATAAGAAGTTAAAAAGGATAAGACTTTATAAAATTTAATTAGTAAAACACTTAACATAAAATAAATTTTACCTTAAAAATTATCCAAACAATTTTTAAAACCAAGGGGAGCTCATGCTGCATGAGCAGCATGAGTTTCATGCAAAATTATGGGGAGAAAGGGTTCGATGGGGTTGAAGGGAGAAAAATAAACCATTTTCGGGTTAGGATCTTTAGGCTAGAAAAGAAGGTGGTTGGGGGAGGTTTCAAGGCAAGGGAATGGTGCAGAAGTGAAGGGGGTGTAGGTGGAGGCTAAGTGGGTTTCGAGGTGGCTCAAGGCGGCGGAGACGGCGGCGGAAAGGCGCGAAGGTGGGCTGCCGAGGAGGGTCGAGGGAAAGGGTTGAGAACGAAGGAAAAGTGGAGGGAAAAATGGAGGGGTTCAAGGGTTGGTTTCGGCCAACTAATGGATGGCGGTTGTAGAGGGGGATGCAGGGTGTCGAACGGTGGGTTGGGTGGCGGCAGAGGTGGCCGGACGGCGGCGGGTAGAGGCGGTTGCAGGTGGCTCGACGGTAAGGGGGGAAAATTGGGAAGAAAAAGGAAAAGGAGGAGAAAGGGGGAAGTGTAGGGCTCGAAGGGGCTGTGTGGTGGTGCAGGGTGGGTAGTAGGCAGTGGCAGAAGGCGGCGCAGGGGGTTGGTTGAGGGCTGGCAGTAGCGGCGGACGGTGGTGGAAAAAGAAGGACGGGGGGGGGGGGGGGGGGGGGCGAATGGGAGGAGGAGAAAAGAGAGAGGAGGGAGCTCGGGGGAGGATGATAGGCTCGAAAAAAAGTGCGAATGAGGGGCTTGGGAGATGAAGAAAAAGAAGAGGGGGAGAGAGAGGAGGCAAGGTTGGCCGATCGGTGCTGTAATGGCAGGTGGTGGTCGGGTGGCAGGGGAAGAGGGGAAGCGGGGGGAAAAGGGAGGGTGAGAAGGGGTGGGGGGGGTCGGGGGGGGGGGGTGGGGGTGGGGGGGGGGGTGGTTGGGGTGGAGGTGGGGTGTCGGGGGAAGAAGAGGAAAGAACCGGGCCGCGAGGTGTGGTGGGCTGGGGGTTGAATGAGGAAAGAAGGGGAGGAGGAAGCGAGTGGGCGGGATGGTAGGTGTTGGTCGGTGAGGCGGTGGTCGGGCAGGGCGGCAGGCATGGCGATGGTGACGAGTCGAGGGCTTGTGGTGAGAGCTGAGACGCTGGGAGAAGAAGAAATAAGGGAGCAGGCCGGTCGGGGAAGGGAGAAAAGAAAAGGAGCTGGCGGCCGGTCTGGGGAAGGAAGGAGGGACGGGTCGGCCGTGCGGGGCTGGGGCGCGAGAAACGGGCAACGGCCAAGCTGGGGGGAAAGGGAGAGAGGCCGAGACGGGCGACCCAAGGGTGAGAAAAAGGAGAAGAGAAGGAAGAAGAAAAAGGAGAGAAAGGAGAAGGAAAAGGAAAAGGAAAAAAAAGGAAAATAAGGGAAATAAATTAAATCCATTCATAAAATCATAAAATGTGATATTCTTTATAAATTATTTAATTTAATAATTTAATTTATTATAATCTAATATTTTAGTTTAAAAAGGATAAAGTCGATGAAATATTAGTTTGGAAAATTATTTAAATAAAATAATATGATAAATAGCAAAATATTTCTTTTAATTTATTAAATACTTTTATCCAACTTTATATACCCTAAAATAAAATAAATAATTTTACAAGCAAATTTTATTTCAAATAAAGTTATTTAGTAAAATATAGGTTTTTGAAATTTTGGGGTATTACAATAAATATCAAGTCTTTGAACAATAATATTAACTGCAAGTGGTGTTCCTGTTGCAATAATCAAATACTGACAATAAGGCCTGTCAGATAATAAGCCCATCTTTGGATTGACTTATTTTCCACAAGGCAACCAAATAATTGTCACATATTTATTATCGCACGTGCATATGAAAATCTGCCAGATATTTGTCTTCCTTTGGGCCAACTGAATAACCGCACAAATAGATATATGCACAAACATCTAATATGTTCGATAAACCAATTTTCATAAAAGAGGTCACTTTGGTGACATATTATTTCAACTAGCTTATCTATTAATATTAGACAACCAATCATTTAAATAAATTAATCCCTTAATTTTATTTTATAAATTTGGACCTATAATATTTGGACCAACCTTATTTAGATTTAATATATATAAACCAATATCAAATCTAACTTTATTTGCATAAATTTCAAGTAATGCACATAAGTAGGCCCATATGAAATTTTAATTGGATAAAAAAAATGAACTTGATATCCAATTTAAAAAAATTAATTAAGTCAATTATGTATTATTATTTTAATATAAAAATAATAATACACAAAAAATATAAGGCCCAAACTATAAGTCCAAATAGTAAAAAAGGAACATTGGGCTATAGAAGAAAAAAAAATAAACGCAGGCCCAAAGCTAGACTGGCCAAAAAAAAAACTAAATATATATATGTGTGAGCTGTTGGGCCAAACTCGTAACAGCCCACCCAATACTTCGCTCGGCCCACAATACACAGCTACCGGATGAGGCAGCTGACTGAAAGAAAAAAAAAATTGTTTGCTGATAATTTTTTTGTTTGCTGGCCATAAGACGAACCAGCTGACCTAATACTACGCTACGCCGGTCCACCACAGCCCTACCTCCTTTTTTTTTTGCTGATAATAGCTGGGCCAACCCTAAACTTGTCGACACAAAAGAAACAAAAAAGCTGTGAGCAGCACCTGCTGCCGCAGCCCTACCTCCCTTTTTTTTGTTAAAAGGCTGGGCCACACGCCTAGACAAAAAAGGAGAGGGTGCGAGGCAGTTAGGTAGCACCTGCCGCCGCAGCCCTCCTTAATCCTTTTTTTTTTGTTAAAAAGCTGGGCCAAACGTATTACACAAAAGAGGAAAACAAAAGATTGGAGGCGGGCAGCCACTTGTCGCCGCCCTCCTTCAACCCTCTTTTTTTTTGTTGAATGGCCACCGAAACAAAGGGTGATTAAGAGCATATATTAATACTCATATACAGGGCAAGTATATCAATCCATAGATACATATATGAACGGAGGAAATTTGATATGGAACCAAAACGGGGCAACAACAACAAAAAAGAAACCGAATATAAATTTAAAGAAAAATATATCCCAATGAATCAAGCATGCAGGCTTTGATACCAATTGATAGAAATTAATTATAGGATCACATGTTAATTCATTAAAATTAATCAATATAATTAAGTCGGAAGCGAACTTGAATCTATAATAATAAAAGATTTATCTGATACCGTTGAATCTAATGTCAAACCCTAACGGTCAGTTTTGTAGTCTTTTAGATCACGTACATGCCCGCTACTTGTCAATGACTGATGGAAACCAATTGGAGCGAAGTACGTGTGACCTAGGGACCATAACCACATATATATAGATAACAAATCTATTATCTATCGGGTCATCCTAGTTCGGTCCATTAACGATCTAGGACTTTCACAGTCTCTACATATATCGATTCACATTCAATCAGATATATTAGGCCCAATTTAATTAAACCTAATTTGATCACGTTTATTCGGGCTTAACCGTTACGACAACGTCCAATTCGTATCGTTCACATGCAAGCCCAACGTTGGATAATAATTCAATAGTGCAAGACAGAAAAATAAATAAATATAATAAATGAAAAAAGAAAGGAACTTTCCTACGTAAGACTTCCACTTAGAAAAGAGCAAAAGAGATGAAACAAAAACATAAGACTCCTTCCGGCTTCCGTGCTGTGAAAGTATGACAATGTGTAGGAGAATGGGGAAAAGAAAAGCGAAGGACATTCCGCATACGACTCATAGTAACGAACAGGCAATTACAAGTTAACAGGTGACAGGAGTCTCGATCCCGAGTTAGCATAAAAAAATATGCACCGTCTTACCACTTGTGGTCGTAGAGAATCATACCTCAAGTAGAACCGTAAATTAATCAAGTCCGGTTAATATAGATTTAAATTTAATTCATTTAATATATAAATCTAAAAATAAAATTTAAGTTATACTTATTTAATAGATAAATTTAAAGGTAGAATTTAAACTCAGTATGTTTAAAAATATAAACATATCAAATCCATATATATATAAACTTATACTAGCGTGTTTCTTTTTTTTAAAAAAAATATAGGCCCCTCCGAAATAGAAGACCTGTGCAGCGGCACCCCCGCCGATGCCATTCCAAAGCTGGCCCTAAAAGGTGCGCCCAAAAGAAATTGAGGGATACGTGTGATTCTGAATGCGGTCATTTCGTGGCGTTTGAATATGGTATGGTAACCAGTACCACAGACATCAATTTGTCTCTACTATAAAGTCGAACCGTGGCAGCAGGCATAGTAGAAGCGGATAAAACAAATGAGATCTTACAGTTTTATTGAAAATCATCAAGGAGTCAAAGCGCCTACTCTGCAGGCCCTCAATTCCTATTTATGACTCGACACTTACAAACACAGAATAACAGAACCATCAGACCAAATGATATATATGCATTATTGTAGACGGGCCAAGTAACTCAAGTCAACATTTTGATCCCACAGTCCACAACTTGATTTACTGGCCAACTAAACCAAGTCCTCTTTATGTCTGAGGCGGACTTACCCAGACAACATTCAGAGGAAGAAGAGACCCCGCATTAGCCAATTTCCTAGCACTTGGGTTCACAGTCTCATAGACATGGCAGCATGCCCTCTCATGATCCTCCAGTAACTCGGAAATTTCAGTCATATACATGACAAGATTGTCGGGAGCTTTATTCATCTGGTTAACACACCGAATAAAGGCAATACTGTCCGATTGGATTATAATCTTTGTTTCCGGTGTCAAGTACCACTGCATACATACAAGGCCCACCAACATACCCATTGCATGTGCCTCCATTGACCCTGCATCAGCAGCATTTCCAGAATATGAGAGTAAAGTATTCCCCGCATGAATGATGGACCCACCGAACGCTGCATTTACACTACAATTGCCTTTTTTTGCAGCAAAGTTCAGTATCAAAACACCTGCAGGAGTGAAGAGTTGTCGTTGGCGGTACAAGATAGGACCGCGGTATCTGCTACACACACACCCCCAATCTTTGGGTCTTGGACCATCTGGATTATCCAAGAGGTAAAGATTGCGATACACAGCGTGCACAAACCTGCAATTATAACATCACAAGCTAGACAATGAGGAGCTAACGCTGCAAGAATCAAGGAAACAGTAGTCGGTGGCATAATAACAGAGATGAAATTGCGTGAATGGTTGGAAGGAGCAGATAAACCCACAAGGAAAAATGACGGTGGTTATGCTCTGGCAGTTCTTGAATTTCCAATCTCAGTTTGACTCTTGTCTGGGGTGGGAGATCTACTTGACCTGGAAATTTATAAAGTTATTATTTGTCATAAGGACATTTTCTTAGTGGACGTGAAAAACATAGTGAGGGAGATATTCACTGAAATACCTGGCAGAAAAACTCCAACCTCTTGTTCGGGGTCCAGATCAAAAAAGTGCCAGTAGAAGTCCATCACGGATTGCATATTCCCACAGCAGTATTCAGGCAATTGGTACTTCTGAACAAATTTTTCAATAGCCCTTGAATACTTGGCCATGACACTGTAAATCTCCCAGTCATCCTGTTCATCATCAGGCATACTCTCCAAGGCAATATCTAGGCTGTTGGCTAAAATAATCATTTTGTTGAGACAGCCAGGAAACCAATTGGCATCCAATAAGTTCCAAATGAGATAACTTTCTGGGAAAGGCATATAGAATAATGTAGGCTCCCGCACCAACCGTCTGCAATACTCATTATGCCTCAGAACTTTGATGCCCCAGGCTTCCATAACGCGAATGTCTCTAGGGGAAAAAACTGGATCAAAGGCTTCAATGGCTTCAATCCAATGAGGCAAGTCCCTTTTCAAGGCAATTGCCAGAGCTAACTGATATTGTGATATGTAGCTATACTCTATGCTGCCAACAGCATAAATCACCATAGTCAAACGAGGACCATACCCCATCACACGTGAGATGTTACACTTAATGGTTGAATCTGTTTGCAACTGGTGACGAAGGCCCTGATAAAAAGCAGATACCTGAACATCATACACTGTCCGCTGCATTTCACACATTAACATCCTACTTTCATCATCCCAATTTATAAAGCTCAGTGCCATTCTTTTCACTAGGGGAAGGATACAAAAGAGATGTAAGTGCTACAACTGCAATCAGCCTGAAATCCTTGTCAGAAAAATGCCTGGTATAGCTGCCAAATAAACCCAGCATAGCTTGATCACATTCAACAGAGACTAATCATTACATATACGGTAGTAATCAGGGCTGGATCTGATCACAAATAATTTTGCAACCTAATCTAATGTAAGCCATTTCCCAACTTTTCCACAAGTACTACAGAATAACATGCAATTCCTAAAGAACTACTTCATGAATCCAGAGTTATCAAACACAATAAACATATAACACCCAAGCTAACCAATAATTCAATTGACACAAGATTTACCACAATATCTGCTAACTTGAATATGGATGCAAACAAATCATGAATGAATAGAGTACATAAACTGAAATACATCATCCATTTCAAATAGACTTATATGTAAAGAACTGATGAACTTCAGTGAATGCCAGCCAGCAATCTGATTACATAAATATACTTTGTAACAATGGCACCAGCCTACAGACATAGAATCATCACATTATCGGGGGCACTAACACCAGAATACCTATTACCAAACTGAACCAAGCAAATTCAACAGAGACACACCCAGCCAGAGGGAAGCATAGTAAACTAAGGCACGAAATTGACAATATCACTCATTGGTGACCCAAAGATAACAAATAGGGGCAATTCCCATCAAAATCCAAACGAATCAGATGCAGTTTCCATAATCTGATTATTCATATCATACTACTATACTTGATATGGCCCAGAAAATCCAAATCTAACAAAGCCTCAACAACTGAATCAAGATCCAACCCTAACAGGCCACAAAATTGCAAATTGAATTGCAGTTAGGAGATAACAAATACAGGCACTTCCAATCAAAATCTAAACGAATCAAATGCAATTTCTACAATCTGATAATTCATATCACCCAACTATACTTGGTATGGCACAAAAATCCAAATCTAATGAAGTCTCAAGATCTAAACCAAGACCCAACCCTTGCCGGCCATAAAATTGCAAATTGAAATGCAGTTAGGACAGAAAAAAGCCCAATTTTCCTGAACTAAATTCACTAACATGCTAAACACAATGTAAAACTGTAACTTATACATGCAGGGGTCTGGGATTAGTCAGCCACAGAAAACTCAAAACAAAATGGACCTGCAAATACTCAATCAATTCCTGGAGAATTGAATTTGTGGGAAGCCGCGCATGGGGGGTGGGAGGGTGTTTGGGTTGTAGATGAGTACTTACAAATCTGATGGAACATCAAGGTCTATTGGAGTCCAAGCACACTTCTGTTGCTAGTTTGTCTCTCCCACCCACAACGTTTCTCGCCCTCACACAAAAACTCATTATATATAAACACCACCGACCATGCTTATGGATGAGGACAAATGCATATGAGGCAAAATAGTGAAAAACGTAATTTCCACCCTAGCAAACTCACGTGTAAGTTACAACTCATTCACTCACATGTACAACTGTGTGAGAGAATATGCACATGAGAAGTGCGTACAAGAATATGCACATGAGAAGTGCGTGTGAGAGTAAGCACATATGTGAGTGCTTTGTATATTAACGATGTTGACTACATTCATGAGCATTCAAATCTAATAGGAAAGGAATACTAACTATCAACAAAAGTTCATGCCATAAATAGAGGAGATTATATTCAATTTATAACAAAGCTAACTGCATACCAACTACCAAATTGAAGGTGATGAACTCATATACAAACACCATGACCATTTGAAAGAAAATTTAAGCTGACCGCATTTATGAACATTTAAATCTTATAAGAGAATATTACGAAAAATCAGAAAAAGTGCCCACCATAAATGCACTTGTTTAATTTCTAACACAACATTAATTGCATGACAACTAGCAACATCATATGTAGCCTTTAAACGGTGGGCAGCCTACGAATTGCCACTGCATAGATGCCATAGCCATTCAAAAGATAATTTACGCCAGCAACAACTATGACCATAAAAGTCTAATAAGAGAAGATTACGAACAATCAGCAAAAGTGCACACCATAAATGGAGGGGATTTTTTTCAATTTATAACACAATGTTAATTACATACCAACTAGTAAGATGGAGATGATGGAATCATATTTGTAGTCTTTTACATAATAGGCAGCCTATAAATTGCCTCTGCATAGGCACCATGGCCATTTAAAGGAAAATTTGGGCTATGGACACTATTGATAGCTAAAGCCCATTAGACATAAATAACATATCTCTTAGGAAGATGGAAAGCATCAATATCAAGCATCACTCACATCCTAACACCAACCGTCCCCCGGGGGCAATAAAATAAAATAAAAAGTTTCACCTAGGGAGAGAGAAAGAGTGAGCAAAGAAGCAAAAGAAAGGAACAAGATTAGCTATCAACCTGGAAAAATACTAAGACCCCCCCCTTCTCTGAAAAGGGGGCAAAAAAGAAAGATAAACACCATAATAGGTAAATGGCCATGCCTAGTTTACATGTGAAATATCTTCCATCATTCTGAGACTAGGGACTATAATTAAACTAGAAATACAAAATAATGTCATAGATGAAAGCGACATGGTTGAAGTTCCATGAATGTCTAAAGCACATCAAATTTAATTCTAAAACATTTAGGCTTTTTTTGGCAATCCCAGTTATTATTTCATTACAATTGATATGAGCCATTATTGTCTAGACTATCCTTACCTTTTATCACAACTACAATAAAGTACTTTCAAAAAACAATTTAAGGTAAAAACTCTAAAATGTCGATATGAATTTGCACTTACAAACAGGGAATTAATGATCAAAACATATCTTCCTTAAATTCATAACAAAACTGCCACAAAAAACAGCATAAATACATCATTGCTCCCACTAGATATCGATTGATCAACTATGATGTTTAACTCTTATATCTAATCAGAAATCATTTACTTCCAACATTTCAGTCTCAAGCAAATGAGCAGACAAGGAAACATTTGATTATTAAGTTGATGGGGCTTGGTTATTCACATACTTAAGGGTCAAAAAAATTAGCACACAGGGACACAATTCTCAATCCTGTCCAAGAAACATTCATCATGAGAGGAACTACTTCAGCCAGCAAATATAAAAACGATTGGTAGGAACAGAAGAAATCAATAGGAGGAACTCAGTTACACACAGCAGTATCAATTATTCTGTGAGAAAACTATTGATCGTCAATTGACCCATGTGATAATGGCACAAAGGTAAAATTCATGGCAAACAAGTAACAAAAGCTGAATTTACTGAATACAGAGAAAATGACATGGTAATGTCTTCCTCTTCAAGTTCCTCCTCCAAAACAGAAAAGCTACAACACACCACGGAAGCCAGCTGAATCCAAGAGTAAAGCTTCGATTTGGTCTGGCAAAATATCCTGGCCTTCCCTGCATTACTGATAACACAAATAGAAAATTAATAATAACAAAAATTCACCATAGTTCCTCATGGCCAATATATAATGTCTATAACTTCACTGCTAATAAAATTATATGTAACTTTGTTGTTATATAAGATAGGGCTCAACATGACTAGCATAATTGGATTTTTAAACATGAGTAGCCCACTACAAACACAAGATCCATAAACCCTCTCTAAACAGTTAGAGTTGTGACTTCACTGCCTATGAATCACAATCACTAAAGAGTTCTTTCTATGCATCAAGCACATTTGTTATTCGATGACAAATAACCTTAGTTTCAAGTTAAAATAAATGTACAAGAGAGCTCCAGGGAGCTATGAATAAAAAAAATAGAAATTACTCACGAGCAACATAACATTCAAATGGGAACGTAATGACAATAGATGCCCCATTTGGATGGTAAAAGGCATATAGAATTTCCTTTTTTTGTTGCATAAAATTGAATATAAATCCTGAATAAAGAAATTCAGCAACAATGAATAAAAAATCCTTCTATTGGAACACATTAAACTCTTCTTTTGTCCTTATTTCCATCTCAACTAATCTATAAAATCATATCCACCTACTTTTGCTAATCCAATAAGAAAACAAAGCATGAACTTTAAGCTTCTTATCATTCCTGACTAAAAAAGAAAAAGCCACAGTCAAAATTAGAATAATAATGCTGGATAATTATTGCAGTGGAAGCCTCCATTTGCTATAAAATTCAAAAGGAAATCTCCTCAGTGTCTAATTCTGACAAATATAATAAGACCTCAGGTCAAAGAGATTCCTACCTCTGCTCGATATACATCCAAAGCAAAGCCATCAAAACAGCTGATGACAGGCTGCTGAATGTCCAGCCCAGGGTTATCCAGAGCAGTCAAAGTGGAGAGTAAAAGCCCAGGCCTGCGGGCACAAAACATGTGTATATTGACAGCTCTTCCTTCTCTTGCCCGTACTTCAACCTACAATATTTTCATAAAAAGGAAAAGAATTTATAGTATTTGGTATGATGCAGGTGCATCCTCAGTCATAAATCTAAACAAGTGTTTTGGATATGTTTTAGATGTTTCTTAACGTTACTGGAAGTGCTTTTAAAGTTCCAAACACTTTCTTGAAGATTTGGGAATAAATTGAAGAATCTTGCAAAATAGGCAATTTGATACAACCAAACAAAGCTTTGCTTAGTTAGACAATGTGTTGACAAGTCAAAGATGACAAGATGACATCTTGGACATGGAGAAATATTCATGCAACGTAGAGGCTTACAACTAATTTGGTTTGACACTAATTAGTTAAGATTTGTTCTTGATTAATTCCCTACTTGTAATCAAGCTTGATGACTAGATATGTCGTGGTTTATACCAATATATATGACATACATACAACCTTGCATGAGAATAGAATGTAATGTTGAGTAATAGAATTCTCTTTGTGGAGTTTCATTCAATTTCATATTCTTTGTGAACTAAAGTTGTGCATGCTCATTCATCTTAGTGAGTTTGGATTTGTGTCTTTGAAGATATACTTTGTGAATCTCTTCAAAGTTATTCTTACCTTTAGAAGTTTACTTTGTGTCTTCTTCTTGAGAGATCCCAAGTGAGGAAATCCTTGTGGATCCTTAGTTGGCAGTTTGGGAGTATTTACTTTGTGAAATCACTTTCATTCACATCCATTTCCTACCCCTTTGGGTTCGAATTTCATCATTTGAATTGGAGTTGATATATGATGGTGGTTGCACTTGCATGTCGGAGTGGGCATGTAGATACACATCGTGGTCTAGCTAAGTTCATTCCACAATGTGGTTCCACGTGCTGAACTCTTATTTCAGAGAACATTTAAACCTACTATATGATCAAATATCAAACATAAAAGCAATCAGAAATAACTTTCTCAAACATCAAAATGAGAGATAATCTCTCCCCCAGATTTATGTAAGAGACCTAAGTTGAAGTATCTTTCACAAGACATTGTATCAACTTTTCCAAACAGGTAAAAGTATGGGTAGCAGCCACTTTACATCTTGTCATTGAGAGGTCAATATTTACATAGCATCCCCTCTACTATCTCATGAGGTAGGAGCAGATTTTTCCCAAAATATTTTGAAAATACAACGTGAGGAAGATTTGAACGCAGGAACTGTAGGCACCCAAATCCCTTAGTCTTAACCCGTAGACTAATTCCACTTTGGTGTCAATATCACTGCTAACAGCTAAAGAGAACAGAACAGAACTAGGTACAGGCGTAGGACTTCCAATTACTAAAAACCATGCTCAAAAGATGAATCCAGTTAATCCCATAGAACTCAAGCATTAACCTGCTCTTTGTTGAAAAAAAAAAAAGTGCCTAAGTTCTTACGCAAATTTTCAACAGCAAAAGCAATAAAATTCTGAGCTTTAGCATATGAAGATCACCTTTGCAGGCTGGTCCTTGGGGCTACGCAAAGAATTTGAGCACGGCTCCTCCTTCGCGAGGCAGGGAAGAGTAACCAGAGCCGCTGTCAAAGGACCGAAGCTTGCTGCCGGCATCAGAGGGCAGAGCTGAGCAGACTCCAGTACACTGTGGAAATCATTGATCCTTTGCAATAACTCCTTCAGATAGTCTATCGCATCCCCCAGTATCGAAGCCCTATCCATCTGCATGTACAACATTGTCGTTCAAGTACAGCCGGACACTAGTAATACTAACCAGAAATAACTCACTTGAAAATTGATGTACCAAAATTTATAGCACTTGCCTTGCTTATCTTCGGTACAACAGATCTCAGCATGTAAAGCCTATCATTCAACTTCTTCCTCCTCCTCCTCTCTGCCATCAAATTCTTTGCCGGCACCCCTTTTTTCTTCCCCTTTCGGTCACCGCCACCGTTACATTGAACACTAACCAAACTAATTGCATTGAAATTCGAGTTGTTCCCTTCATTCCTCACACAATCATCAATCTTACTAGTCTCATTCAGCTCCTCAGAATCGTAGCTAAATCCAGGAATATCAAAACTCTCACACGCTCGCACCTCACCCTCATCACTTCTCATCCCATTCTTCCTCAAATTCTCATTGCCTATCTCCCAACCCTCTCCCAAACTCATGTCCGAAAACACGGAATCCTTCAACCCATTCGAGCTCCGACCGGGCATGGGCCCCTTTTGGAACAGTGCGGATGAAGCTCCAATTGGTGGAAGAGCCTCAAAAGATCTCAAAGCCTTATTAGGCCTGTGAAGCAACAGAGGGTTCATGGAATTCTCAAAGCCCTCAAACCCATTTGAGCAAAACCCGGATACCACAGCAGGAAACTTCGATTCCGAACTCGGTTATGGAGTATTCATTTCAGGCTGAGAGCTCATACCACTAAAATTCATGACACCACCCTGAATTGACCCTAGAAATGTCAGATCAGAGATGCAATTGTACGCGCTACTGTCATAGGGATTCGAGCAAACGACACTAAGAAGAGAAGATAAAGAAGATTTAGGAGCGGTTAAGGAATCTTGAGCTTGTGACGCATCAAGCGCAATACCAGGTGAGTCAGACAGGACGGCGTGGAAACATCTGATTGTTGGTGAATCAGAAGAGCGTTGTCAGTTATAATGCCTTCAGAATGGGGTGACGGGTCATGCAGTGGTTGGTGCGGTGGTGGAAGAGGTAGTTGTGGTGGAGGAAGGGCAATATAATTGCCGGCGGCAGTCATGTACCATTCACCGGCGTCGAGCATTGAATTGAAGGTAAAAGAAAGGGAGATGTTTACGTGGTTAGCGTCCGGAATGGTTTATGCCGGTGGCAAACTATTCAGCATTGCTTCTTGCTGGTATCTTTTTTTTGTCCCACGTGTGGTAAATAATAAATTTATTCTATTTTTATATACTTTTATTCATTAACGTATTTAAATATTGAATTTAGACTATTTTATGCGGATATTAAGTAGGACTATATATCATACACACATGCCGCCCTCCACCGGTCAGTCTTGTCTCCACTCTTCCACTTTTTTTTTTTTTTTTTATTAATGTAAAATCTCTATTTTTTGGTTTTGAATTCTCTTGGAAATTCCATATATTCGGACATTATTTTTGCAAATTTTATTTCTTTGTATGAGATCAAATGAGTTGTATTAATTTTAGGAGTGGGCCAACTATGAAAAAATTTATACTAGAGTCCGATTAAAATTTACTTTAAAACACTGATTTAATGTCACGGCACAACATTCAATAATATATATTTCTGCAGTTTCTGCTGCTGGTTGTTCATTATTGGCGACGGTGGTGGTTCCTCTTGGCCAGGAGACAGCGTCGTCTTCCTCCTCTTCAACCCATACGGTGCCGCTTCCCCTAGATAGCATTTCGTAGCATTGGAGCAGGTGGAGATGGAGAATGAGAACGAGTAAAAGGACGGTAGCTTTTAGAGACAAAAAAGAAACCATTGTGTACAGAGCCTATGTGCTTCGAAATTTTGATCGATGATCCTCCACTTACCTTATAACATGGAGATAGAGAAATTGAGAACGTTGCGCGGTTAAAATTGTTGAAAAATTAGTTCGGGATCTAAATAAAATTAATAGGATTTAATATAATTATAAAATATTTAATTTTAAATATAAAATATTATATATATATATATATATATGTATGTATATTTAATTATATATAAATATATAGATAATATTTTTATATGTATATATAAATTAGATACTTAAAAAAGTAATTTAAATACTCAATAGATTATTTAAATTTAAATAATTTGACTTAACTAAATTTTAAAATAAATTATCCTATAATTTTTATTTTCTTTTGCTTTGCTGTAGGTACTCACAGGTCCCATTTCTCTATCAAGCATCTAAGATGGTATTTTAGTAATAAATTAATTATGCTTTTTTTAAATTAACAAGTATTTTTTATTTTAATTATTACTCCTATTTAATTTTATCAAGATAACTCTGAATTTATAAAAATAAATAAGATAATTTTAAATTTTAAATGTTATACATTATATAACTTTCAACAAATAATGTCCTTTGGTTTTATATTAGAATTATATAAATCTCACAAATCACCCAATCAAATGACATTTTTACCTTCAACCCTTATTGAACCTCATTTTTCCTATCATTTCCATGGTCTTTTTTTCCTAATCAATTGGTTTTTTTGTATACTTTCTTTTATTTTATCTACTCTTCATTCAATTTATTTATTATGATAAATGTAAATAAAAATGCAAAATTATAAATAAGAATAGAAATAAATTTTAAAACCAACAATAATAATAAAATAAATAAATATGCTAAAAATATTTGGCAACTTGAGATTCTTTCTCCAAAAATATGTTTATTAATAATTATCTAATAGATTGATTAATTAAAAAATTATTGACATAAATTAATTAATTATAACACCGAAACTTACTTCATCATTGTCTCCCCCAAAACTCCTACATCATCTCCACCTCCTCTCTCTTAAGTCTTCTTATTCCCACCAAAGCTTCCTCATCATCTCTCATCTCCCAACCCTCTTCAACCTCCCAACAATAGAGGAGCAACTAACGATGTAGCCAAACACCAACGCTATTTGGCTTTTTCCTTCCCATCCCAAGCTCTTTGTTGCCACCACCCAACTAGCTAATGGTTATCTCAACCAAAAGCCAAAGCTTTTTCTATGTTGATTTATCTATTTCATGCTTTGATATGGGAGTTCAGTGTTTGTTCCTTTGGTTCATGCATTGATATGATTATGGATCGATTGAAGTGAAGTCCTTAGAGGATGTCCTTAGAACTAGTATTTGTTGGTGACTTAGATCTAGGATCTATTAGTTATAGATTTTGAATTCAATTCAATCCTTGCCCTCAAACTCATTATGTTAAATCATCTTAGGTTACAATGCATTTGTGGGTTGATTACTTGAGTTGTTAAGGCTTGATGTTGATGTGTGATCCCATTCAAAACTTGTGAGATTATTTGTAACACCCCCAAATTTACTACTGAAAAATTTTGATTTAAATCAAATAGGTTTAGCAGAAGCGAAAGATAAACTGTAAACTCGGGGGCGTTACCGCCACACTTAGTACCAGAGCGGTTCACTCCTACCGTTCCAGTACTAAGTGCTAAGGCTAAATCCGATCATCATTAAGTACGAAGTATCATAAAACGCAAGACGACATTTAGCATAAATCATTAATAAGATATAAGTCCAATAGAAGTTAGAATACGATTTAGGATTACAACCCCATAATACATTTTTTTTCTTTAAAATAGGAAACGTAATACAAAATATAGCTAACAAAACAAATTCCAAAAATGATCAATATCTGAATCGCCTACTCACTCAAGTCAAACCTTCCACCCCAAAATAGTACCCGATCATAAACATGCATAGGAGGTCTGCTCCCCACCATCAGTGGATCATCACAGGACCCAATCAACCAAGGTAGTATCAGTATGGGTCCAATACTGAGTAAGGGCACAGGTGCGCTAAGGCCAAGTTTACCATCATACAACATAACACACACAACACAATCACATAAGCAACATATAATATTATGGATGATGTAGATTGGTTATGGTCCAATCCAACTTCTTCTTTTCATAACTCTGATAATTATAGTCGATTCACATCATTATCGTTATGAATCCATGAGAGTGCGGGAACCCCACTATTATAGCCGGTGGATCGGTCACTTATAGGGTAGAACGCACCTAACCACTATTTTATGCCGGTGGATCGGTCTCCAAGGCAGAATGCTCCTAGTCACTATTATGCCGGTGGATCGGTCTGGCCCCGACTCTCATGGTATTTCACTGTGATTATAACGTATCTTTCCATGATTTATTTGTAAGTCATTTCACACAATAATCTTTGTTAATCCATGCGAGTACGGGAACCCCACTATTATAGCCGGTGGATCGGTCACTTATAGGGCAGAACGCACCTAACCACTATTATATGCCGGTGGATCGGTCTCCAGGGCACAATGCTCCTGGCCACTATTATGTCGGTGGATCGGTCTAGCCCCGACTCTCATGGTATTTCATTGTAAGTATATAGTAGCTTTCCTATGATTCATTTACAACATACTGTTTGGTTTGTTGAGCTCGGGATCCCCCACTATTATAGCCGGTGGATCGGTCTCTAGGGCACCCCGGCACCTGGCCACTATTATGCCGGTGGATCGGTCTGGGCCCAACTCAACAATCTTACTCTTTAAGTAATTAGTATCTTATTCGTGTCTTATCAAATAAAGCTTTCTACCCTTGACATGCATATCAACTACCCTCTACATCTATCCTCCCCAGGGGGCCCGTCCCATATCTTGAGACTCCTGCGCCCCTTATCACACCCCGACATCCATTCCCTTTACACTTACCTTTAGATGAAAGAGTCAACCCCTACGGGTGTGGGTTAGGCCCTACACTCATGACATCAACTCCACCTTCCATCATCCCCTAGGGTTTTCCCTTGAAAACCCTAATTGGGCCGATGTAGCCCAACCTTCTCCCACTTACGCTACCTTTACCTCATTCAACACCCCACATCTTACCTCAATTAGATCCTCTCCCAAAACATATCACTTTACCTTTCGATTCAGCACATAATCATGAAAAACCCTAGTTGATCACCTCAACCCTAGTACCTTTCTTCTCCCACAAGTAATCTCTCTCTTTTCATCCCAAAGTCTCTTCTTCCACATGGGAACCCATACTCACCTTTTATATAAATGAAATCTCACTCTTAACCTATACTCCACCCTTCCTTAATCATTCTTACTTTTGTACTTCCCAAATTTTCACTTTCTCCCAAAAACCCTAATCGGATTCCTTATACACCCTTGCGCCAACCTACGTACTATTTTTCATCCTAAGTCTCCAATCGCTCCACAACTCTCCCATTCTCTTATTTACACCCTAATTCAACTTTTCTCACGTAAGATTCGCCCCCATGCAAGATTTAGCCATCCCATGCAAAACACCCAAGTCACCATGCAAATTTTACGACTCCCATGCATGGTTCCCCAACTCTCTTTTATTTTGGTCATTCCTCCCTTATTAAATCTTCTCTCATGGATCATGAGGTACCTAGGTCAATCTCATATCTCCCTTAGTGAACTCACTTCCCATTTATTTCCGGTCATCCTTATATTCCCAACTTATATTACCATTTATCCTAACATGCATATCCTAGAGGGCCATATCATATCACATCATCAACATCATACACATACATGTCATGCTCATGTCATAGGAAACACATATAAACATACCTCAATCTCCAAGCTGCGCTACATAAGACAAGTTGCCCACAATCATATAATACACGACATAGCATGGCATATACAACATTCAAACATACAGGTCACACATCACACAAAGGCCATAGCTTCTTCCTTACTTAAGGCGACACTGGGCTTGGAACACGCTCCTCTAACTCCTTAGGGCTTTGGTTAGGATTACCTATAAAAAAGGGGAAAATACTAAGTATTAGTTTCCCTCGAAGGTACCATCATCCCTTATTCTAGTTTAGGATTAGGGTTCTTATTACTAAGGAGGGTATTATACAAAAACTAGAGTTTTTACCTTAAAATTAGTATACTAAATATTACTAGTCAGAATATATTTATTTTTGATACTTATCGTTACACTTATATTATTAGGCCAGTTAGCTCTATTCTTATAGTAATAATGTTCATGCTAACTATAGAAAAATAGTGATAATAATAATAATAATAAAACTAATAATAGTGACACTAATGTTTATAGTGATAAAAACTCTAGCGTTTTTAAGGCTAAGTCTAATAATAGTATTAGGGTTAAAATAATAATATACTAATTATAATACCAATAAGTAAAATATTCTTAAAGATGATAATGATAAAAGTTGTATATTTTTGAATAGTAATAATATAAGGGTTTCAATGTTTTTGGTCACAATAATAGGAATAATAATAATAATAATAATAATAGTAAAGATAAAGACAATAATAAATCATGGCTAGCGTTAGTATTATTAGTAAAAATAATAGTGAGGTTAATAGTGGCAATAATAGTAAATGAGGGAATTCTTAATCACATTAACCCTAAAGTCTTAGACCATTATTAATGATAATAGTATTATTCGTTAGGAAAATCATAAGGAGGTTGAGTAATAGTAATAATAGTAATGATAATAACAAAGGAGGTAACTATATTAACACTAAGTTGTTAGTAATAATAATAATGATAACATCATTAGTAGTAGTAATATAATAATAATAATAATAATAACAATAATGATAATAATAGTAATAATAATAATAATAATGAAAGTAATAATAATAATAATGATAATATTAAGTATAATATCATTAATAGTAGTTAAAAATTAATAACAGTTATAGAAAGGGGATATTAGGGTTTGGGTAAGTTGGAAACCACCTAAGGTCGGTGGTGGTCCGGCGGCGGCGCGTGGCGGCGACGACGGCGGTGGTGGAGGAGGAAGAGAAGGGAAAAGATCAAGGTGGAGGCTGGATGGAAGGAGGAAAATAGAATAGTAATAATATAAGGGTTTCAATGTTTTTGGTCACAATAATAGGAATAATAATAATAATAATAGTAAAGATAAAGACAATAATAAATCATGGCTAGCGTTATCAAATATTTAGAATAATAATAATTTTGGAGGGTGGTGGAGGTGTTGGCAAAGGCGGAATTGGCGACAGAAGGCGGTGTAAGGGGCGGCGATGGCTGGAGGTGGTGGTTTCAGGGTGGGAACTTTGCACTGCCAGGGCGGCATGTGTAGGGCAAGGCGGAGCAGTGGCGGAGCTAGAGTTTCAATCCCATGGTGTCCCGTAGTGTTATATATGAACACATAACATTAATATATATATTTTTTAATTTTTTTTATATTAGCTATAAGTTTTACTGCAAATGACATCAATAATAAATGTATTTGCAATTATCATAAGAATATATTCACTTACCGATTTCTCATTAAATTTTATACCTTGATCTTTAAAAAATTATAGATAATTGGGGTAATTTATTTCATACAATTTAGTGACTAAAATAATTAGCTTGATTTTGTGTCTTTCAATTAAAACTCAAACGATTTATCAGACAATAAAAATATTATAAAAATGATAAAAGAAATATCCATATTTAATAATAACAATATCAAATATTTAGAATCACTAATCAATTTATTTACTAGAATCACTTATCAAACAATTTAATGAATTAACTAAGGAATTTACCAAAACTTAATTGATAATATAATTTTATAAACAAACTAATTCAAAAACTAACTAATAAATTAAAACTTCAATCTATAAATCTAAAAAATTTGATTTTACAAACTAATTTTGATTTCTACCTAATTAATAAGCCAATTTCTATTTTCTACATTAATAAGATAAATTAGAATTTCTATAAACTAAAAAAATTTGATTTCTACAAACTAATTTTGATTTCTACCTAATTAATAAGCCAATTTCTATTTTCTACATTAATAAGATAAATTAGAATTTCTATAATACTAAAAAATTGATTTCTACAAACTAATTTTTTTTCTACCTAATTAATAAGCCAATTCTATTTTCTACATTAACAATATAAATTAGGATTTCTATAAACTAAAAAATTTGATTTCTACAAACTAATTTTGATTTCTACCTAATTAATAAGCCAATTTCTATTTTCTGCATTAACAAGATAAATTAGGATTTCTATAAATCTAAAAAATTTGATTTCTACAAACTAATTTTGATTTCTACCTAATTAATAAGCCAATTTCTATTTTCTGCATTAACAAGATAAATTAGGATTTCTACAAAACTAAAAAATTTGATTTCTACAAACTAATTTTGATTTCTACCTAATTAATAAGCCAATTTCTATTTTCTACATTAATAAGATAAATTAGGATTTCTATAAACTAAAAAAATTGATTTCTACAAACTAATTTTGATTTCTACCTAATTAATAAGCCAATTTCTATTTTCTACATTAACAAGATAAATTAGGATTTCTATAAACTAAAAAATTTGATTTCTACAAACTAATTTTAATTTCTACCTAATTAATAAGCCAATTTCTATTTTCTACATTAACAAGATAAATTAGAATTTCTATAAACTAAAAAATATAATCAATTAATACTGCATTCTAATTTCATAGATTTATAAATTTATAATAAATAATTTAAGAAACTAAAAATTAACTTAAATTCTACCTAATTACATAAATAATTTAACAAAACAAAATTTACCTTGTATACACTATAATTGTCGACTTGTCGACTGTGGTGGCTCCTGGCTGCTTGGAGGCTGGATCAGTGGACTGTGGAGTGTGGACGGTTTGAACTTTGAAGAAGGCAACTAGGCAAGGCAAGTAGCAGTAGCCAAGCCAGCCAATGAAAAACACTCACTCAACTGCAGAGTCTGCACTACAGTCTGAATTGTGCAGAATAGAAGCAAATCAAGCAATTCAATTCAAGCAATAGAAATGCGAGAGAAGACAGTATAGAAATAGATAGACAGAAGAAATGCGAGAGAACATTGCCGGAGACCAGGCCACACTCACAGTCACAGTCACAGACGCACAGAGGCAGCCGCTGGAACTTGGAAGAAGAAGAAATGGCGGCATTCGGAGTTCGGCGGCAGAAACGGTGAACTCCTCCCGTCCTCCGGCAATGTTTGTTGTCGGCGTGCCGCGTGCGTCTTCAATCACTGGAGTGGAGTCTGGAGTGGATTGGTCGAGACTCGAGAGAAGGAGCGGCCGAGCGGGAGAGGGTCGAAGTCGAAGCCTCGATCTACTGGTGCGCAACTGGTTGTGGTCGAAGGTCGGCGAACAGAAGTCCAGGAGGGGAGGGTAAGGGTTTGGGGGGAAAATTTCATCAAAACGACGTCGTTTTGATGTTGCGATAAAAATTCAAAATAAACGGACCACGGGACTTGAACCCGTGACATCCAGAATAATACACGGGAACCTCACAGGCCTTTCCGCTCATCCATTTTAATTCTTCGAATGGTGTCCTACAAACATTGTTTATATATAGTACCTAAAAATAAGCAAAAAATCTATATTCCAGCCAGGGCTCCGTGGTGTCCCGGGACACCATGCGGAAGCCCTGGCTCCGCCCCTGAGGCGGAGGGTGGTGGTAGCTTGGTTTTGTCGAGGGAGGTTCAGGGAAGATCACGGTGGGCAGAGGTGGCGGCGGAAAGCTCGTCTTTTTGAGGAGACGGAGAGGCAGGGTTTCGGGGCAAAATCGAAGGAGGGAGCTGATTATGGCTGCCAAGGGGGGTATTTATAGGCAATTGGGAGGGGGAAAATGAAAAGAGAAGAAAGGGACGAGCGGGGCAAGTGTGGTAGGACCACCGGCCTGCGGTGGCAGGCGGTGCAGCCCTGTCAATTACAGGTTAGGTCGGGTCGGGAGAAGAAGGGAAAGGAGATGGCACGCGGGGAGGGGAGAGATGGGCTTGTTGGGGTCGAAAAAGGGAAAGAAAATTACGGGAAGGACAGGGGAGGACGTTCGGCACTAGGCTGGTGGCTGCCGGCGAGATTCGAGGTTGCAACGTTGAATTGCAGGTCGGGGTGCAGGTCGGGGAAGAAGGGGGGACGACTGGACCGGTCGGTCTAGGGGGGAAAAGAAAAAAAAAAAAAAGGACCGGCTGGCCTGGGCAAGGAGGGTGTGTGAGACGGGCCAGGGAGGAAAAAGGAGGTCTGGGCAAACGGGCTGGCCCAAACCGGGGGAAAGAATGGAAAAAAAATGTAAAGGAGGAAGAGAGAAAAAAAGGAATAGAAGGAGAAAAGGAAAAATGGAAAATGGAAAAATGATAAAATGGTTGGGTTGGGGGTATTTGGGTCTTTATTTGTTTATATTTAATTTTAATAATAATTATTTTAAGTATAATAATTAAATTCATTTTTAAGTTAATTAGGCTATTTTGGATAAATTATCCTTAACTTCCATTTTAATTAGTAAAATGTCCAAATTTTTTTTAAATAACTTATTTATTATTTTCTCCTTATTTTCCTCAATTAATTTCCTCTTTATTTAATAAAGTGATTTATTTTCTTAATTTTCCCTAATAAATCATTATTTTGCCATAATTCCTAAATTAGGATTTTTGGGGTATTACATTATTCCTCTAGGGCTTTGAAATTGCTAGCTAATCTGGTTTGTGCATATGTTCTTACCCTTTGCTATCTTTTTGTGGGTAAACTTACTAGGTCATGGGGTGATTTTCTCTTTATGCTTAGATTGTGGCTTATGTCTTCTGATGGTGGCAAATGGAGATACATTATGGTTGTGCTCTTTTGTGCTTGTTTGATTTTATTCAAGTTTGGTTGAGGTTCTTTATGCTTTGATTTAGAGTTTGGTTGCTTTATGTATGTTCATTTGAATTTTTTCAAGTTCATTTGAGGTTCTTTCATAGTTGAACCCAAAGCTTTTATTTTAGGTGTTCTTATAACACCCCCCAAATTTTACTAAAGAAAAATATCATTTAAAAAAAGATTTATGGAATCCAAAACACAAAATACAGGGTTGTTATGCCACATTCAACATAGAGAAAGTACTCATTATACCTAATTAATGTCAAATTCAAGGCTAAAAGTAACTTATATCAAAATCAAGCGTATGAAGCACTTAACCTTAAAAATATAAGATTATAAAAATAGAAAGTGAGGAGATTAAATAGAATGCACTAAATAGAGATTTAGGATATGGAATTCCTAAAATTGAGAAACAAAAAGTAATTGGATAACACTCTATAATCATATCCAATAACCATTGATCATAGGCAAAGCAACAAAAAAATAACAAAGATAAATCAACAACCTGCATATATCACAACTTGGGCCCTCAAAATTGGTGGGATGCGATGCATTGGTAAGCAAAGTTACCTAAAAGACATAACATGTTGCACTTTGATCATGGTATACATAAATTAAAGCATGAATGCATATGTTACATCATACTCATGCTTGAATACATACAAAAAAAAGATAATATAATCATATGGTTACTAAACACAACATCGAAAGATAACATCATATAGAAACTAGTATTAAGACAGTAAACATCATAAGAAGAGAACATGCATGACACAAACAACCTCATGGTAATAGAGATACTGAACATGCATTCTACTCATGATATAATATGACCTAAGGATGATTATAGCACTACTGCTAATACATCTTCATCTAGTGTAGGGAAGAAGGGATTTTTTTTATGGATTAAATGGATTCATTCTTATTATATTAAGCAATAGGAGGTAAATTATTGTAATCTTCCCTGTACTACTTCATGGATCCTGCAAAGTATATTTTCTTTAAGGCCTCTGCTACTTCCAGTATTTCAACAAATGTAGGCTGGTTATTCGTATTAGATCTCAGATGTTTATGAATATATAATATTTAAAGCTTCAAAAGTGATTTGGTGGAGGTCAGTATGGTGCAATCAAGCTTCTCCAAAGCATAAATTTATTTTTTAGCTTGCAGCTCAACCTAGAATCCCTACAAAGGATCTTATGGAAAAAATTTCTTCGTCCATTAGCTTACAATGATGTTTTTGCCATCATGAGGAAAGCATTAGTCACTTATTGGTACATTGTCCAACTTTGAAGTAGATCTAGGTATCTATTAGAAAGATTTTTAGAGAAAGAAGGAGTTATTGTTCATGGTCTGCGATGTTAAGAGCTATGTCCTGTTCTTGAGGTAGAGGAGTGGCTAAAGCCTAAATCAAATGTGCTTTCTATGCTATTGGCATATATGAGATTTGGAAAGCCAGAAATGCTTTTATTTTCTCGGGTATTAGGTGGAACATGAAAAGGATAGTTTTCTAGATTTCCTTTATTTTGTCCTCTATTTGTTATCATCCTAGTAGAAGTTCTAAGTTTGGTGGTTACATAGGTTATATAGATCAATTCTATAGACTTGGATGTAATTTTTCATAATTTATAATACTCCTTTCTTTTAAAAAAATTAAAAAAAATTATATAATCTACATAAAAAAAATAAACTAAGGATGCAGCCATATTAAAGTCCATGCTTAGTTGATTATACATTTTTAGTTACTTAGTCACTTGAGGTCAAATACTCCACTATTCCATAGCTAATGGATCGGTAACATAAATATAACAAACCCTCTAAGGCATAGCGCATTTGGAAAACTACAAGCCTAGACTCCTAATCCTTAAGTATGCATATCCCCTATAAACAGGTAGAATGGACAATATAGAATAGATTTAAGGTCACTCTAGTTTGTTCTATTGCCCTCATCTACTACTGCACCACTAAGCTCTTGCCTCACCACCATTTATCGACCACGTGCACCGCCACCTTGTGGACACCCTACCGACATCACTAGTGAGTTTTTTTTTTTATTATTTTTGAATTAATTTAAATCTAAACTAATTTTTTTGTTGAATTCTTTTTGTTTTTCTATTTCTAATTTCACTGTGAATTTGTGATATTGTATATTTCTTGTTATTTTCATGCCAATTGTAAAGTAATCTTAAATTAAGATTATGTGAATTAGTTGATTATTATATACTTTAAATTAGGTTATGTTAATTTAGAATGATTGTAATTTTTAGTGGCTTGAATTAGTTTGGCTTATAACTAAGCTAATTATTGTGTAATTTTAAATTAGTTGAGTATTTGTTCACTATATTATCTGGTGTATGTTTTTATTGATTATTGATGTCATAAAGATTGATCAATAAATATTGATTTCAAACCTTATAGTTACTAGATTGGAACTTTGTTGTTTTGTTACTAGAGAAAGAGCCATAAAGAATGTTGTCAAATCTTATTGTGTCAACTTTATTGTTTTTTTAAGCATAATGAAAAAATTATTCTAGCTTAATAATATCATAAGGTGCTTGATTAGTGTGTGTCAAATATGTTTTGGTAATAGATGGATTCTGAAAAAGTAAAGTAGAGGTTAGAGTGGATGTAATGGCCCGATAACTTAGTGAAGTTTTCTTTAAAGGGGTTGAGGAGTTCCTTAACTTTGATTTTTTCCCAAATAGAAGAAGAAGAAGAAGAAGAAGAAGTTCCTTGTGCTTATAAAAAAAATGCAACAATAATGAACATAAGAATATGGATGTAACACTCCAAAATTTACTACTGAAATTTTTATTTTTTAAATTTAAAAGTGGAAGCTAAGACAACAAATTTCGGTGTGCTACCACTACACTTGGTACCAAACTAGTTTCCTCTATTGTCTTAATACCAAATATTAAGGCTAAAACATTACTTACTTAAATGCCAAAAATATAATTATAAAAACAGAGTAGTGCAATATTTAGGAAGGTTAACTCACATTCTAAATAAAACTCATTAACTGTGGTTACATAAAGAATTTCAATATAAAAAAATACAAAAGTGTTTTAAGAAAGATACAAAAAGAATTCTTGGTTTAATACATCAGTCAACGCTCTCAATCCTAGTAAATAATCCTGAAGTGAGCTTGTGAGATAATCTGCAAAGGCCTTTGCTCATTGAATATGCAGAGGCCTAAGAAATGAACCTTTCAGTACAATGGTACTGAATAACCCATTAGAAAGACTAATATGTAAGGCCTGCATGCAATACATTAAATGCATCACATCAATCACATGAATATGGAATCGTATATATATTAATTGAGATGCAATAAAAATTCCTATAGCCACATGAATCAAGGTCATCTCCCACCATTAATCATTCACTTAGAAATAATAGGTGTTATTATTGGAACATCCAAGTGATGCTTTTTATAGTATAATTAGAAAATCACATTATCCTCAACAGGATGTGCAACTCACATAACTGACCCACAAACTTCTCAACAACATCACAAAAAGAATGACATACACATCAGTAGGTCATATTAGTTCATTCATTTTATCTAAACTCAAGCCATTAGTGTCATAATTAGTCAATTCATGAATTTTTATATCCACATGGGTTTGGGGAACCCACTATTCTCACCTTGGATCGGTAAATATAATATAATTCTGGACAAAATGCTTCTCACCACCGGTGGACTAGTAAATATAATACAATCTAGGGCAGAATACTCCTGACCACCATTCCCACCGGTGGATGGGTAAACATAATACACATGGTCCTAACCACATGCTGTTTAACTGTAAGTAATTAGTGTCTTTCTAGAAATTATTATTATCCAAGGGTTTTATTATTTGAGCTTGGGACCCCTACTATTCTCAATAGTGGACTGGTAAATATAATAAAATCTAAGGTAACACACTCCTGACCACTATTCTCACCTGTGGACTGGTAAATATAATATAATCTAAAGTAGAGCACACCTGACCACTATTCTTACTAGTAGACCGATAAACATAATAAAATAAGCCCTACTCTAGTGATATTTTACTTTAAGTGATTAGTGTTTTATTTGTGTCTTATTTGTTCAAATATCACATACAACCATGCAAAACCCATGTATGACTCTTGGCCTCCTACCACCCCTAGCTAACCTGACTCCATGAAACCTTCATATCCTAAGTTCAAGATAACCTCACCCCTTAATGATCTTTATGTCCCCCAAATTATCTAACAACCCAAACCTATTATTAGGAACCCCATTCATGTATAAGTCATAGCCTATTTCCCCCATTCCTCACATATAATACTGCTGGCCTCTAGGGTTATGCCTCAAAACCCTAGTTTGGCCCAAATGGGCATAAACCCTTCTCTACTACTTATTTAGCCCTAAAATCCCACAACCATGCATATAAGTTACCATGATCATTTATCCCCTAAATTTTGTAGCCTAACTCCCCCATTTTGCTTATATGATTCTAACCTTCCAAATTGGGCCCCTCTATAAACCCTAATTCCATTCCTTTTGGTAACCTCTCATCTTTTAGCATTCCATGAAATTCCAAATGTGCAAAGACACTCAACCCTGTCATCATTAACCCACATATCCATTCATAGCAACTAAACCCTACTATTCTCACCTATAGTCATAGCTCCCTTAGGTTTGACTCCCCATACATATTCATTAAAATAATCACCCTAATACATGTCAAATCACTAAAATATCCTTATGCCATGTAATATTGATAACCATGCTAAAATAGATGATACCAAGACCATAAACCCTTTATTCTTGTATCCAACACCAATTAACACTCACCGTGCTTCTTTATTTTACTACTCTCCATGGTTTATGCAAATTTAACAAAATGCCCCTATACCATAATTTGATGTTCATAATCTCACATAAGTTGCTAATGCCACATAGCCCTATTTTTCACACTTAGCACCAATTAGGTCAACCACCATTGCCTTCTCAAAATTTTTAAAATACTCCTAGGCCATATAATATCAACTTTCACACCCAACATGTGTTACTAATATCACAAAACCTTATTTTCATTCTTAGAACTAATTATTACTTAACATGCAGATGTATTAGGATAATCACCCTTACACCTTCAAAATTACCAAAATACCCCTAGACCATATAATATCACTATTCATGCCCAAATATGTATTACTAAGGCCACAAAACCCTATTCTCACTCTCAACCCCATATAACACTTGGCATTCACATTTATTAGAATGATCACCATTATATATTAAAAATTACTAAAATATCCCTAGACTCTAAAATATTGATATTCATGCTAAATCATATGCTTATGATACACCAAACTCCTACTTCCATTCCTAACATTATTTGTAACACGATTGGCACCCCAACTAGGGTTAACTATCATGATGGGTCTAAATAACCAAATATCCCCTAGGGTTCATAGTAGTATTATTTTTGTTACAAGTGTCCACACATACCTAACGTGCATACATCATTACTACTCAACCTTACACTCACCCTTTTTCACACACATAACAAAAATAACATGCATTCTTTTTTCATTCTCCAATATAACATTAATAATCATGGAATTAATTATAACACGTTATATCCACACAAATCACACGTAAAAACCCTAATGTTCTAACACACTATAATCAAAATATTTTAGTGGGGTTATAACGGTTACCTGATTTCCAACAAACATCAAACTTTACCCATAACAGGTTAAAAATGCTTAGGCTCCATTTAATAAAATTTTGTACCTAAAAATAATATCACAAATACAATATTAATATTAGATAAATGAAATAATGATTTTTATTAAAAATATTTTATTAAATATAAAATTACCAAACTTCCCTTATACCTTTATATTATAAAAAAATACATTAAAATTATATGGCATAACTCGAATAAAGATGCATGGAAGGGGGTATAGCTCAAGTGAATGATGTGGGTGATGGTAAGAGATGGTGGTTTTGGTTTTGGGGTGTAGGAGGGGAGGAATGAGGTGGTCGACAGTTAAAGGGTGTGGTGTAGGCAGCTTAAAGGTGGCGGAGGTTATGTCATGGGTTGTAAGAAGGGAGGTGTAAAGAAGGGAAAAAGGGGAAGAAAAGGAGAAGGAGAGAAAGAGAAGAGGGAGAGGTAGGTAATGTTGGGGTAGTTGTAGGTGATGGTGTAGGAGGGGAGGTTGAGGTAGTGGTAGGCAGCTAGGAGAGGCTATGATGGTGGAGGAAAGGGAGGGGAAGGTGGTCGAGGGTGGCAGTTGTTAGGGTGAAAGTGTCGAAGGAAGGAGAGTGTCGGGAAAGTGGGAGGTGGGTTGGAACGAAGGCATGGTTGGATGGGCAAGCAGGTTTGGTACTAGTCTGTAGGGACAGAAATTTTTTCCATGGGTTGGGACCCCGTTAGGGATTTTGGGTTTGGGTTAAGGGATTCTTAATGGGGATTTTTTTGGAGATGGGTTTGGGGTCCCCATTCTTGAACATGCCCCAAATAATTTATATATATATATTTATAAAATATAAATTAAAATTATAATATAAAAAATTTTTGAGGATCGAGGATGGGATCAGGGATCAGGTATAGAGTCGGGTTTTGGGGATCGAGTTGGGTTTCAATGTCGGGGAATAAATTGAGGATGAAAAATAGATCAGGAATTAGATCGGGGAATCTCCAATAAAAAAAATTGAGGATCGAGTCGGGTTAGGGGATTATTTTTCTTATCAAGTTTGGGGATGGGGATGGGGTCCCCATCCCTGACCTGCCCCGTTGCCATCCCTAATGTAGGGAAGATGTGGGGGGGAGGTGGTGGCAGCTATCGTGGAGGAGGGGTTGCTATAGGGAGAATTGGTGGAGGTAGGGGAAATTAGGAGGAGTTTCCATAGGGAGAAATAAGGAGGGGTGGAAAGGTAGAGGAGGAGTAGAAATGAAGGAAGGAAGGAGAAAGGGTGGTAGCTAACGATGGAGCCTGGTTGGTGGCTGAATCGCCAGTGGTGGCTAGTGGTGTTTGTAGACAATAGAATGAGGAAAACAAGGGTGGGGAGAAGAGGGGGAAAAGAGAAGAGAGGATCGGGAGCGAGAGGGTAGGGCATAAGGAAGATGAGTGGAAGGGAAGAAGAGAAGAAGAAGATAAGGAGGAGGAGGCAAGGGGTTCTACTATTCATGTGAGGTAGGTGGTGCAAGCTGGTTGGTAGGGCATATAGAATGTGGAGGTGACTGGGATAAAATTGGAAGGAAAGGCATGTGGGGGAGAAGTGACCAAGGGATGTAGGTTTGAAAATGGAAAAGAAAGGGTGGCAAGGGGAGGTGGTGGTGTAGGTTTTCCAACCCGGGAGAGGGGCCCGTGTAGGCTAACAGGGGTGCAAGGGTGTAGGTGGAAGAAAGGGTATGTGAGGGTAGAGTGAGGGGGGGTGCTTGGTGTGGATGTTGTAGATGGGTATAAAGGAAGGGGATATATAGTTCGTGTAGGGGAAGAAAAGAAAAGGAGGAGGGGAGGGGTTGAGATGACCTAAGGGGAAAAGAATAGGAAAGAAAAAGGTGGAGGGCCTAGGCTAGACCATGCAAGGAAGAAAAAAAAGAAAAGAAAGGGGTGGTTTAGGCTAGCCCAAGGAAGTAGGAGAAAGAAGAAAAGAAAGAAAAGGACCAAAAAAAGGAAAAAGGAAAAGAAGAAAAATAAAAAAAAGGAAATTTTTTTTAGAGCCAGGATTAGAAATTAGGATAAAATTTTCTATTAAAAAATATTAAATTAACTTATCTAAAAATTAATATATTAATTTGAGAAAATAATTTCAGTAAAATTATGGGTTTGGGATTTATTTAAATTAAGAGAGTAAGATAAAATGATAAAAAAGAATCACATTAATTTCTTAAATAAGTAAGATAAAATGATAAAAAACAATCACATTAATTTCTTAAAATAATTTTATTTATTTTTGTAATTCAAAGGTTCACAAAATAATTAAATCAATAATTTAAAGATTAGTTTATTCTAGATAAAAGATTACATATTTAAATTTTAGGTTTTAAATTTTTGGGGGTGCTACAAAAGGTGATATTTGGGATGATTTAATAGTGAATGGGAAATTAAAAGGATATGTACATTGGTTATATCATGGGGAGTATGAACCCATAAAGAAAAAAAACTAAGAATAGTTCAAAATTTCATGGTTGTGGTAATATGGTAGGAATGATTTATGACACCCTTGTGACGTAAGGCATGGATATATTGGCAGATGAGATATTTGATGATCAACATGAAACTTTTCTATCTATAAATCACACTAAAGAGAGTAATTTAGATGAAAAGAATGAGAACTTGGTGAGATATGCTAATCAAGAGTTGTATCCTAGATGTGGAACTAGGTCAAAGTTATCCTTTATTTTGAGGTTGTTCCAAGTTATTTGCGTTGATGGGATGACTAATAAATCTTTCACAAACTTGTTAAAGTTTTTTAAGGAGTGTTTACCTAGAGGTGAGTTTGTGCCATCGAATTACTATGAATCAAGTAATATTATTTGTGTTTTGGGTTTTGATTATATAAAGATTGATTCATGACAAAATGATTGTATGCTTTTTTGGAAAGAAAGTGCAAGCCTCGAAAAGTATAATATATGTAATGAGTCTAGATGGAAAGAGTTTATTTTCAAGAATAATGGTGGGAAGATAATTTACATGTATAACTCAAATCTTAGTAAGATTCCAAATAATATGCTATGATGTCTTCCCATCATAACAAGGTTGCAAAGGCTTTTTGTGTCGAGAAATACTACTTCTGACATGAGATGGCACTCTGAGGAGCGAATCAAAGATGGAGTGTCCAGATACTCAGTTGATGCTAAGGCTTGGAAGTTTTCTTATGAGAATTATTCAAAATTTAATTATAAACCTCATAATGTGATACTAGGATTAACAAGTGATGAATTCAACCATGACGGGATCCTTAAGAGAGAACATAGCACATGGCTAGTGGTTATTATGTCATATAACTTTCCTCCCTAGATGTACATGAAATAAAAGTTTTTTTATTTATGTTATCCTTGCTAATTCCTAGGCCAAAGGCTCCTAGAAATAACATTGATGTGTACCTCCATCCTTTAATCGATGATTTGAATAAGTTACAGGAAATTGAGGTGAGAGCATATGATCCTTCAAAGAAAGAAAATTTTCAAATGGATGTAGCTCTTTTGTGGATTGTGAATGATTTTCCAGATTATCCGAAATTATCACAATGGTCCATAAACGGTTAAATGACATGTCATTCGTATCATAAGGACAATTACTCTATTAGGTTATAGAATTTTCAAAAATTATGCTATATGGAAAGTTGTCATTTTTTGCCCCTAAATAAAAAGTGGAGATGTAGTAAGTCTTTTGATGGCTATAAAGAAAAATTTCTTTCCCCAAAACAATTTTCCAGAGAATATGTGTTAGCTCAAGTAAATGACTTGGAATATATGAAGTTTGGGAAACGATACAACAACCTAAGAGAGATGCTAGTTGGAGGAAGAAAAGCATAATTTTTAAGCTTTTATATTAGAGTATCCTTTCACTACATCATAACATTGATGTCATGCATATAGAAAAAAATGTTTGTGATAGCATTCTTAGTAATTTACTAGATATTACACTACTACGAAAAACAAGAAATAATAATAGGACATTAATAACGGTAGTTCAAAAACCATTGTTAAACGCATGAACATTAATGACAGGATAGTTTTGATAATGGTTATAGTTCAAAACCGTTATTAAAAGGGCAGCGTTAAAATTTGCATGGATGTTTTAATAACGGTTCAAGTAAAACCTTATTAAAAGAGGTTTTAATAACGGTTCATACAAGAACCATTGTGAAAAGTCTGAAAGTTTTAAAACGGTTCTTTTAGGAACTGTTATTAAAACTCCAAAATAAAACTTTTATTTCTCTCAATTCTATTTCATGCTAAATATTTCAGACTCTCTATGCCTTCCTTCTCTTCCTCTCCTTCTCCTTGCAAACGCTCGCACCATCACACCGTGCACCACCACTCCGGCTCCTCTTAAGTAAGGGAAACCCTCGCACTGCCAACTCTCCACCACCCTCTCCCATTGTCGACTTTGCATGTGTGTGTTGTCATTGTTCCAAACCTAGCCAGCACTTGTACCTTCATCCTTCATCGTGTTTGTAGGCTGTTGCCACTCTTAACTTGCTCGCTGCCGCTCACTTTACGTATGTGTTTGTTTTTTTGCTCGTAATTTTTTCTCTACTTATATATAAATGCAAGCATGTTGCTACAGGGTTGCGTTTGTTTGTTATTGAAAAATTGCGATTTGTCATTCCAAAATGTATTGTTGAAAATGTTTCTGTTCATTGTTGAATTTGTTGTGTTATTGTTATATACTAACAAATACATGTGTTGACCAAGACCTTTACATATATACATAATATAAATGAGAGTGTAGAATTATATACGTTTTCACTTATAAAAACTATATATATATATACATTTTCATTAATAAGTATAGGTTACTAGCTATAATATATAGGAAATGTTATATAATGAAATGAAAATATATTTTACATATGCACATCATTATATCTTTTTATTAATTTTTTAGCATGATTCGTACATATATATATATGGTTTATCATTTCCTATTCTACATAAAAATGGGGTTTATCATTTATTATGGTTAAAAATAGGGTTAGTATTATATCTTTTTAGAAATGTGTTAGCATTATTCGTATATATATATAGAAATAAGATCATATGCAAACCATTTTTTTGTACAAACGTGGGAACGTTTTTCAATCGTTGGATCTAAAATATCCGACGGTTGAAAACGCATCTCCCTGCTTCTTTATCCCATTCTCCATCCCGCTCCCCTATCTACCAGCCTCTATCCCGCACCCAACCCCCTTCTCGTCTCCCGTCTCCCTCTATCCATCGCACCTCCCATCTCCCTCTGTCCATCACACCCTCTCTCCATCGCACCTCCCGTCTCCATCTCTCCATTGCGCCACACGTCTCCCTCTCTCTATCGCCATTTCTGCCCTTATTCAGTTCGACCATACCTCACCTTCTTCATTCTTAACCTTCCTCTACCCTTATTGACTTCAACCTCCACACAACGGATGTGGACAAGCACCACCAGTGGTGTAGCATAGCGGCAACGCGACCTGAGTAGGAGCTCCACTATTGCTGCAGCTAGAACAACCAATGCAGCAGTCCAATGCAACCTTTGCGACCGACTGCCACCTTAGTGCACACCGTTAGTATAATTCCGACCTCTCTCCCTCCAATTGGTAAGTTTGTTTGCGTGATTTGGCTTTTCTTATGTGGTTGTTCATTTTTAATTTGATTTTTGTGCAGATTGTTCTGGTATTATCGACTGATTTTGTTAATTTTGAATTTAATTTCTATGCTGATTTGTCTGGTATTTCGAAGAGATTATTGTCAATTTGCTATATAGTTTGCATAGTATATGCTGGTATGGTGTTGTATTACCGATTTATGTCTGAGTATTTGCTTCTTGTTCGATAATCTCCATTATCAGCAACATCAAGCAACAACTTGATTTTTTTTTGGCCGAGTGATTTGTTCTTTATTTATTATTTTCTATTGGTGTTTGACATTTATTTTTTCTTTTTTTTGGAACAAACATTCATCGAGCAAACCAAGTCACAGTCGTACGTGAACACGTAACAAGACTCCTGGTTCTGCGCGACTTGTCGAAAGCATTCTCGTTAGCTACAAATGAAACCTGTAGTTCCGGTGCCCAACCTTTATTCATTCTTATACTTTGCTGGGCATAAGAGTCGGCCAGCAATTGATACAAGCACAAAGTCCCGGAGAGTTCGCCGTGAACTAGTTTGGTGCTCCGAAGAGGCCTACTTTTTAGTGTGGATTATGAACTTTTAGTATGGATTGCTCATTGCTTATAATTTTTGTAGGAATTTTGAAGCGGTTATAAGCTGCATAATTAATTTTTAATTTTTAAGGCATATGAATCGTAAACCGAATCATACCGGGCCGTAGATTGTTGATTTCGTTTGGATCGTTTAAATATTGTTTGGTTCTAACATGATTTGCTGATTTATCTTTTGGTCGGTATTATTATATGGCTAATGTTGTCGCTTATTTCTTTTTTTTTGTTGGCCCGAATTTAGGAATTACATGCAGTTACGTGACTCCTCTGCAAGGAATTGGTGCTTACGCAAAGACAGCTAACCAACAAGGTTGTGCACAAGAAGGTTTAGGGTTTGGGGTTTATGGTTTAGAGGGTTTATGGTTTAGGGTTTAGGGTTTGGGGTTTGGGGTTTGGGGTTTGGGGTTAGGGTTTAGGGGGTTTGGGGTTTAGAGGGTTTAGGGTTTAGGGTTTGTGGTTTAGCGGGTTTAGGGTTTGGGGTTAAGGGTTTAGGGTTTAGAGGATTTATGGTTTGGGGTTTGGGGTTTAGAGGGTGTAGGGTTTGTGGTTTAGGGTTTAGGAGGGTTTAGAGGGTCTAGGGTTTAGGGTTTAGGGTTTAGGAGGGTTTAGAGGGTCTAGGGTTTAGGGTTTAGGGTTTGAGGTTTGGGGTTTAGGGTTTAGGGTTTAGAGGGTTTGGGGTTTGAGGTTTGGGGTTTAGGGTTTAGAGGGTTTAGGGTTTAGAGGGTTTATGGTTTAGAGGGTTTAGGGTTTGGGGCTTAGGGTTTAGGGTTTATAGGGTTTATGGTTTAGGGTTTAGAGGGTTTAGGGTTTTGTGGGTTTAGGGTTTTTAGGGTTTAGGGTTTTGCGGGTTTAGGGGTTAGGGTTTAGGGTTTTAGGTTTTAGGGTTTAGGGTTTAGAGGGTTTAGGGTTTGGGGTTTGGGGTTTAGGGTTTAGAGGGTTTAGGGTTTTGAGGGTTTAGGGTTTAGGGTTTGTGTAATTTATGGTTTTAGTGGTTTGGATATAGGTTTGGATTTGTTTTTTGGTTTGGTATTAATAAATGAATGTGATTAAATTTTGATCTAGTGGTTGAGATTGGTTCTTATGTTTGTATATTAGTAATAGTTTGTATGTGATCCCTCCCCTATATATATATATATATATATATATATATTATATATATATATAGAATAGCAAGATACATTTGAGATTAATTATTTCTAAGCATGATTCGTGTCGATAATATAATGGTACATTATGCTCAATACATAACATTCTAACATAATTTATTTATTGATTTTTTAGAGATATGGCCAATAAAAAACATTAATAGGGACAACGGTGATGAAGAAGGGAAAAGAGGACCTACAATTATGAGAATCATCACAAATATGAAGAATAAAGGAAAATTAGTTGAGTTGGGATGGAATACTTACAATCTTCCCATTGGCCCTTACACAAACATGTTCTTAACTTACATTTCACATGTGACCCGTAACCGTGTTCCTATCTCCTATAATAATTGGAAGCAGGCGTCAAAGGGTCATAAGGAGCATATTTAGTAGGAAATCACGGTAAGTATGTTATTTTATGTAATCATTTTTGTATGTCAAATTTTATTAATTTTATTATATTAACATCGGTATACATCTACATATCTTATTTTGCAGAGAGTGTTCAATGTCCTAGAGAGTAGGAAGAAATGGCTTCTTAGACATTGTGGGGAGCGTCTAAGAACATTTAGGTCATATTTAGGTTGTAGGAAAATGTATAGAAAGAGGGCTGGTTCTCTACAACAAAACCCACCCAAACGATACGGTTTCATTGATTAAGAAAGTTGGAACCAATTTATTACATATCGTCTTACGGAGGATTTTAAGGTATTTGTTAGATAACAATTACACTTTTTGTATCGATCCCAGTATTATGCTTAATATTGAAATAACCATGTGACTATGTTTTGGCTTGTCACATAGGAAAAAAGTACCCAAAATAAAGAGATTGTGAAGTAGAATAAATATCGGTATAATATGGCTCGCAAAGGCTATGCGGGCCTTGAAGAGGAGTTGGTATGCATTTTATGATTTATCTATTTACATGTAAATGTCAAATTTTATAATAATATTCTTAATTAAGAATATATTTTGATTTGTAGCTCCTAGCCCAAGACTTGGACCCATGTACCTCATCCATCAATATTGGTATATTATGGAAGAATGATAGAGCAACAAGAGATGGATATATTAATGAATATTTAGATGTTGTAGCCAAAAAAATTATAAGTTTGTAGATATATAGAACCCTACTTAATTTTCTTTCAGAAAACTATTATATTATGTTTATTCCTATAAGTTAAATTTACATATATTATATACATTACAGGATGAACTTGAAACGTCAGATGGTGAGGAGGGGGTGGACCAATATAGCATTGTGTCCCATCCTACAGAAATTGTCAAACACCCTAGAAGACATAGGGGTCTTGGATTAGGTGTTACGAGAATGAGCATATGTGGTCGATCTCGTGGTTCTCGTTGCACTAATGAGCAAGTCGCCATCCTCACCTAGAAATTAAACATGGCATTTGAACGGATGGCAACAATGGAGCAAGAGTTTTAATTTATTAAATCTCAAGGGTATAAGCCATTCGATTCAGTAGACCATGTTCAGCTTCACGTACCTAAAGTAAATAGCATTGGAGATAGTTGTGAAGCTGATGCATGTCTTTCTACTCTTCCCGAGGTAAGCGTTACAAAATATTAATTGTTATTAAATGTATTCATAGTAATAAATAATTAATAATGTGTAATATTTTTGTTTAGGGTTTGCATAAATGTGACTTGTTAGAGAATGACCTTTCAACACTTTTGGCGAAAGGAAGGGTTCGCTTCAGTCGTAGTACCCAAACACAAACAGTCCACGAGTACAATTTAGCCCTAAATACAAAGTCGGTGAGTATTGACACTCTAATCATTGGTAGTGCGCACTTGCCTTGTTATAAAGAGGGTGATGAGGTAGCCACAGTGCTAGAAGCACATGGAAGCTTCGTGGCTTGGCCTACGGATCAGATACGTCTCACTACTGAAGAGGTATTGACATTCGAAATCTTCATTAGACCTTGTTTAGTTGTTACACTATTTATATCTTTTTCATATATATATGCTCAATACATATTTTGTTTATTATTATCAATTAAAGAATCAAAAAAAGAATAAAAAAAGAAGACTTCTCCTACTAGTAAAACCAAGAGAGGTACTAATAAACGAGCAATACAAAAGAGGGCACTACTAAAGGAAAGAGAGCTAAATCTAAAAAATCAGTTATGCCACAAAAGATTCCTTCTTCAGAGAAAAGACAACCTCCACCAACAATAGCTTTTTTTTTTGTATTTTTATGCCCAAAACTACCTCAAGGACAATTATATTTTCATCGATTGTCATCCTAAGTATGTTGGAAGGGACAATGCTACTTACATGGTATCGATGGTTGACATAAGCAACATTTATAATCAGGAATGGATGTCAACCATGAGTGTCGCAGTCTATGTCACATAATTATTATTTCATTTTGAGATTTTAGTACTCTTAACTTGTACAATTGGAATTTTTTTTGACCTCTTATATGAGTTATTAGTTATTAACAAATATGCATTGTTATTGTCGTCCACAGGTTGGTAGCTAATAGCACTACGATGGAGGGAATGTTGTATTTTATTTTAATTCAAATTAATATCTAATAGTTAGAGAGCTAACTAAATTCATTTGATAGTGTCCACAACAGCAAAACAACGATGATTGTGGATACTATGTATGTAGAGCAATGGATCTGATAGTCCATAATAGATTGGTTAATATAGATCCAAGCCATGTATGTTTTCTTTTCGATATTTTTCCATTAATAAGTCATGACATTTATGTTTGGTACTTGGCGTAAGTGCTAACTGTATATTACTCAAAACTTGGACGTTGTAGTTTTTCACCGATGACTATGCATGAGGCCAACAATACAATGTTGATGAAATTGATGAAGTTAGAGACTAATGGGATAAGCACGTGAACTCATTCATTCAGTATTAGGTAGGAATCTATATATTCTACAAGCATGTTTTGGTTTGTATTTCGTCTATGTCTGGTCTTCTAGGCTAGATTTATTAACTTTTTACTTTGGGTTGTAGAGCTACCAAGTTGTGGTATGGCTACTAATTTTGATTCCTAAGTATGCCTGGTGTATTAGGACATGCATACTAAATAGAGATTGATTGAAATTGTGGTGTGATTGCAGATTTGTTATGAATTGATGTTGTTTTACAATGCAGATTTGGTAATTATTTGAACATACAACTGGGTAGGTCGGAAGGAACAAAATAGCAAAAACATTAAAAAAACTATAGTTTTAATAAGGGTTCTTATTAAGAACCGTTATTAAAACCACATATTTCATCTCAAATTTATGCTTAGTTAATATGTATTAGGGTTTAATAAATGTATAATCAATCTGAGAAACCTTAATTAGATGATAGAGTTCTAATAACGGTTTTGATGAAAATAGTTATTAAAATATAGGTTTTAACAACGGTTTGTATTAAGAACCATTATTAAAAATGTGCATTTAATCTCAAATTTATGCTTATTTAATATGTATTAGGGTTTAATAAATGCATAATTAATGACTGAAACCCTAATTTGATTATGTTTTAACAACGGTTTTTGTAATAACCATTATTAAAACCTGGTTTTCCACAACGGTTTTTACTTGAAAATAGTTATTGAAACCTTGTTTTTAACAACGGTTTTACTAAAGAACCATTATTAAAACCTTTTTTAACAACGATTGTTACTTGAAAACTATTATTAAATATAAATTTTATGCACATATTTGCGGGTTTTTGTATATTTTTGATAATGGTTATGAACCATTATTAAAGATTTAATAACAGGCGATTCAATAATGGTTATAAACCGTTATTAAAACTATAAAATAACTGTTATTAAAACCCCTTTTCAGGGTAGTGTTAAAGGGATGGCAAAGGATAACATAAAGGATAGACTTAATCTAATGCTTTTGAAGATAAGGAAAGACCTCTACCCTAAGTTACTAGATGGAAAATGATATATTCCACCTCCAACCTTATACATTATTGTCAAATGAGAAGATAAGATTATGCAAATTCTTAGAGGAGCTCAATGTTCTTGATGCATATTCATCTACCTTTTCAAGATGCATAAATGTTAAAAGGAATCTCAGGATTCAAAACTCATTATTATCACACCTTTTTGGGGTAAATATTACCTCTTGTTATTCATGGAATTGTATGCCCAAATTATTACAACATAATCACCAAATTTAGTCATTTTTTAAGGAGTTATGCTCTAAGTCACTTTAATTGGAGGATTTAGAGCATCTTGATCACAAAATTGTTTTCACTTTGTGTAAGTTGGAGAAGATTTTTCTTCCTTCATTTCTTGATATCATAGTTCACTTATGCATTCACCTTGTCAAGGAGGCAAATTTTTGTGGACCATTCCAATACCAATGGATGTATTCTACTGAAAGGTAATATAAATCTCTCAAGCATATTTAACACATCATGCATATTATCATTTATGATTATTTATTCTCTAATACTTATTTCCTAACACTTATGAATAGTACTTTAAGTGAGCTCAATTTTTTTGTGTGGAACAAAAGTATACCATAAGGTTCAATAGTAAAAGGGTATATAGTTGTAGAATGTATGCTATTCTGGTCAAAGTACTTAGATGGCATTGAGACTAAGTTCAACCAACTCGAAAGGAATTAAGATAGTCTAAGTTATGATTTTAAAGAGATATTAATATTCTAACCATGTGGCATACATTTAGGAAAGGCTAAGCCTAAATTCCTAATCAATGAAGAGTGGACACAAGCTAAGGACTATGTATTAAAAAATTGTGATGAAATTCTACTTTGTCTAAAGTATGAAAATTTACTTAGTAAGCATAAATTTTATTGTTTATTTTGAAACTAATATATTATGATATTGATTTTACTTTTATTATATTGAATATGAATCAATAAGGCATGGTTATGATTTTACACAATAGTTTCTTAGCCAATTATGTTAATTTCAACTCACATATATGTTATGACACCCTATCCTGATAACATGATACTAAGTTTTATTTTATTCTTATAATAGTTATATAGGGTGTCTGAAGAAAGTGGTGATAAAATGGCACAAGATTTGAGGTATTTAGTGTTAAGGCCTTTAGTAGGTGTTCAAAAATATTGGGGTTATATAGCTAATGGCTTCATATTTCATATTAAGGAGCTTAAGGGAAGGTATAAAAACGAGGACAATGGGTTTATAGTTAGAGCATAAACAAATATTAACCTTGTTGATAATTTTGGAGTATTAAAGGAAATTGTTTCTTTGCAATACTTAGGAGGCAGATGAGTAATTTTGTTTCACTACAATTTGTGGGATGTTCATAAAAGGCAGGGGATTAAAGATAGACAAACATGGCTCTTTTAGTGTCAACACTAGTCTCAAGTGATGCATTCATAAGCCATATATTCTTGCTTCTCAAGCACAACAAGTGTTTTATGTGAGAAATGGATATGATTTTAAATGTCTTGTTGTTGTTAAGACCCAACCTTGACATCATTATGATATACCAATGGGAAAAGAATTAAAAATGGGAAACTCACTAGTAGATATAGGAGCTTTTCAGCAAGAGCTCATTTATTCTTGATTTAGTGGGTGATATGTTTACAAGAAGATGTGATATTGATGAAACTATCTTACGTGTCAATGAAAGAAACAAATCTAAGATGGCTGATGAGGATGAAAGTGAAAATAATAAGCAAGAGGATGATAACTTTATGAATGAAGACATTATTGTTAGAGATGGTAATTTCAAAAGTGATATTGATAGTGATGTTGATAAAGATAATATGAATGACAATAAGGATGTAACTTATGCTTTTAGTGATGTTAGTGATGTTAGTGATGTAAACGTCACTCTTTGATTATTATAGTATTTTTATATGTTTGGATCATTATATGTTTAGGTTGATACTTACATTGTGATGTTGAACTTACTATTTGATGATGCCAACATTTGTAAAGTTTTGGGTTATTATATATTTTGTTTGATACTTACATTGTGAATGGGAAAATTTATGCTTTGTATTATATGACAGTTAAAAAGTGACAAAGGTGGAAACTTTTGCTTTTCCTCTTCCCTTTGCATCTACTTCATGCATATCATGTGATATATTATTTTATTACATAACAATTTGTTGATTTAACTATGTAGAGATACTATTCCAGATGGTAAGGTCAAGAGGTGGAAAGTCTGGAAAAGTGGTGGACGTTCGTGTACATAAGAAGGATACCTTTTGTGATTATAATGTGCATGAACATATGGACTCTAGGTTAGAATATTTAGGAGATCAAAGAAAAAATTGAAAGGTAATTAACTAAATAGGATAATGATTTTGTAACAGTATTTCATCTTAGTTTTTACTAGGTTACTCCACAACTTCAACTTATATTGATCATCACCAAAGCTAAGATCCACTATTTTTTAGGCCTTACAACCTAGATGTCTTATAAATTTAACTTAATGATTAGAGTTCTAGTATTTGAAAATTTTGAAAAAAATATATCATTAAGAGGTTGAACCTTATGAGTAAATTATTGTTGATTTTATTTCTTTTGTATTGGTATGATTACTCAGTGATTTGATTTTTTAGGAATTATGCCACCTATACTTACATCTAAAGGTACGAGATCTAAAATTATCAATGTCATTCATAATCAAAAGGATTGCAAGACCAACATCTAAGTGGTTGAAGGTATTATTGAGCCAATAGAACCCAATTTCAATGATAATTTGGATCACTTAGTAAAGAAAACACAAGAGATAAGAAATGAAGAACCAATTCCAACAAACAATCATGGAGAGCCTTCTAAATTAGGTAGCAATATCTTTATTAATAGGGAGCTTATATATATATCGTTGTTGAGTCTAGAAACTTAATAATTAGAATTCTATCATTAGAAAGTGGTAATTATTTTTTTTATTTAGATTTGAACCTTATGATTAAAGCATGGTCGGTGATCTATTTCATAGGAATTATTCCAAGTGTGCTTACATCTAAATATAGGAAATCTAAATGTATCAATGACATTTATACTCAAAGGGAATATACCTCAATAGTTAAAGGTATTATTAAGTTGACAAAAGCTGATTTTGATGAAAATTTGGATTACTCAGAAGAGGAGACTCAAGAGATAAGAAATGTAAGACCAGTCTTAAGAAACGATCATGGGGATACTTCCAAATTAGGTAATATAATATATGTTAATAGTCACTTTTTTGTTATATAGTCTCTACCTCTTTACTTTTGGAGATAAAAAATCTTTCATTTTGGGTTTGAAAACATAAAGCATATATGTTTTTATGTAAAGAAAAATAATAGAGTTTTTAGGTATTTAGATGACTCTACAAATTACATTTTATGATCAATGGGCTAGTTATGCTAGATGCATTGAAATACCCCAAAAATTCCTAATTTATAAATTATATTTAAAGGAGGTTTCATTAGAAAATTATTTAAATAAATTACTTTTATTAAAATAAAAGGGTATTTAATTAAGGAAAATCAAGAAGAGATTTATAAGTATTTTAATTAGGAGGAATTTGGGTATGTTAGCTAATTAAGCATTTTATTTAAAGAAAAAGTTAATTAAATAAATTGTTTTATTTAAAATAAGAAGGAGAAAATAGTTTCAAAAATTTTAATAATTTTATAAGTAATTTAAATGGGAGAAAAATTAAGGTGTTTGCTAATTGAAAAGGAATTTATGAAAAATCCCTTAAAAATCCTAATTTAGCCTAAAAAGGAATTTAAATATTATTTTGTATACATCAAATATTTTAAATAATTTAAATATCCCATATTATTATTTTTCCTTTTTTCCCTTCTTCTTTTTCCTTTTCTTCTCTCTTTTTCTTTCTTCTTTTCTTTTTCTTTCCTCCTCTTCTCCCCGTTTGGGCTGCCCCTTTTCGCGGCCCGATCCTCTACCTCCGTCCTCCTTCCCCCGCGGCCCAGTGCCGTTCGGCCCGCCCTCGCACAGTGAAACGTAGTGTTTCGTCCCTCATTTCGCTGAAACGCTGTGCGCCGATTATTGAAGTAGCCGTTGCCTGCCAGCTCCTCGACGCCGCGCCTTGTCCAAATAACCACCAAAACGCCGCGTTTTGATAAGGCGTTTTATGTCCGCTGAACCGGCCGGTTTTCCCCTTTCTTTCTTTCTTTCTTCCCGGACCGTCGGTCTAGGCCTCCTCCCTGTCTTCTTCCCCCGCGTGCCGCTGCAACTCGCCGCCTAGCCCCCTCTGCGCCAACCAGCCACCTGCGCCGCCTGCACGCCGTCTCTCTCCCTCCCCGACCTTCCAGCTAGCCTTATCCGACAGGCCGACACCCCTACACCTCACACAAGCCTGCTCGTGCCCCTTCCTTTTTCCCTGACCGAAACGCAGGTCTGCCATGGCAGACCAGCGCCGCCTGCCACCGACGGCCGGCGTGACGAATTTTCACCTGCCCGTGCCTCCCTCTGTCCCCTCTCTCGATCCCCTCCCCATTTCGAGCCTATAAATACCCCCACGAGCCCGACCTCAGGCTTTTTCGAAGACCCAACCTAGAAACCATTCCTTGCGTCGCCCCATCGCCGCCGCCCATCTCCGCCGCCCGAACCACCCCCGAAACCCTTCCCTGCAGCACCCTCCACCCAACCAAGCCTCCCTCAGCCCTCGATTTACCCTGCACACGCCGCCCCAAGCGCGCGAAGTGCCCTTCCCGACCAAGCCAACCTCGAACCCCGCCACCCTTTGCACCGCCGCCCACCGCCATGCCGCCACTCCCAGCGCCCCCTCTGCCTCCCAGAACCACCAAGGGAACTTCCCCAACCCTCCTAGGCCCTCTATTTCCCCTGCCAATCCCTCCTTTTCCTTCCTTTCCCCTCCACCACCTCTCTACCCTCTTTCTCCCCCCAACGCCGCCGCCACCGTGCGCCGTGCGCCGCCACCTGTGCCACCCACACCCTAGGTAGTTCTCTAAACTCCCCAACCCCTAAACCTTTATTATATAAGTGCTAATTATTTTAGTAGCATAATTAATATTATTCTTACTATTATTATTATTATTACAACTAATAATATTATTATTAGTATTATTAATATAATTATTATTACTATTATCATTATTATTATTACTATTGGTATTATTATTATTATTAATATTATTATTATTATTATTATTATTATTATTATTATTATTATTATACCTAACCTTGAAACATTTATAACTATTAGTCTTACTAATACTAGTGGCCCATAACTTTAGTATTTTATTTTAACATCATGATCGCTATTATTATTGCTAGTATTATTATTATTATTATTATTATTATTACTATTATTACTATTATTACTATCATTATTATTAATATTATTATTATTCACTATTATCATTATTATTAGTAACATTGAACTACTACCGTTGGTAATAAATGTCATTAAAATTACTTTAAATTATTGTAGCTACTTTTATTAGTAGTAGCTTGATTAACTACCTTGAGAATATTGACCATACTTCACTTATAAAAGTAATATTACTATTCTTGGCCCTAATGGTAAGGTAAAGAGTAGGGGTAAGATAGAAAAGAATAGTGTTTTGGTCGAAGGAAAAGTAACCCCAATTTTCCCTCTTATAGGCGAGTCAAGTCGACACCCGGAGGAGGCATAGGAGCGTGCTCCAAGACCGGTGTCGTGTTAGGTAAGGACGAAGCTATGGCCTTGTGTTATGTGTGATGTATGGTGTGGGTGAATGATGAACATGCCATGTTGATGTGTATTATGCATGCGTTATGAATAACCTGTTTTGTGTAGCGTAGCGTGGATCCTGAGGTATGTTGTGTGTGCCTTGTACTATACGTGTATGACTTGTTCCATGTTTGACGTTGATGTTGATGATGTGACTTGTTTTGGCCCTCTAGGACATGCATGCTAGGGTTTAGAGTAGCATGAAATGATAATTAAAAGAACAATGGGGAAGTGGAAGTTTAGGGATTTTGCATGGGGAACTAGACCTTGCATGGGCATGGTCCCTACGTGGGAAAAGTTGACTTGGGTTGTAAGTAAGAGCTTGGGAGAGTCTTGGAATGATTGGTGACTTGGTATGAGAAATAGTACGTAAGTTGGTGCGTAAGAGACCTTATTAGGGTTTTGTGTGTAAGTGGGCGTTGGGGAGTCTGCATGGTTTATTTGAATTACGCATGGGGATGAATCTTACGTGAGGAAAGTTGATTTAGGGCGTAAATGAGATAATGTCAAAGTTATGGGTCCATTGGAGACTTTGATGTAAAATAGTACGTAGGCAGATGTAAGGGTATCTAAGGGACCCAATTAGGGTTTTGGGAGGAAATGAGCAATTTGAAGGGTACCAGGGTAAGAATGGTCAAGGAGGGTTGGAGTATGGGGTTGAGAGTGAGAGTCCACTTGTATGAAGGATGAGTATGGGATTATAAATCAGAGAAGAGGTTTTGGGGCAAAGAGGAGAGGTTACTTGGGGAGGAAGTAAAGTGCTAGGGTTTGGTGTGGCCAACTAGGGTTTGGCGGTCATATGCGGAGTTGGGGAATAAAGGGATATATTTTGGGAATTTCTTAGTTGAGACGGGATGCGAGACAAGGAACAAAGTAAAGTTAGGATGAGTAAGAAAGAGTTGGGCCATATAGGCCCAAATTAGGGTTTTCCAAGGAGGAGCCCTAGAAGGGTGAGGACATGTGGGACCGATATCGTTGTGTTAGGGTTAGCCCACATTCTTGGGAGAGTGTACCCTTACTACGTTTCCTTATGTATAAGAGTAAGAGGGGATGGACATCGGGCGAGAGAAGGGGAGAACAGTCTCAAGATATGGGACGGGCCTCCTCGAAGGGAAGAAGTAGAGAGTAGTAGACGTGCATGTCAAGGGTGGAACCTTATTTAATAATACATGAATAAGACATTAATTGCTTAAAGAGTAAGATTGTTGAGCCGGGTCTAGACCGATCCACCGGCATAATAGTGGCCAGGTGCCGGGGTGCCCTGGAGACCGATCCACCGCGTATAATAGTGGTTAGGTGCGTTCTGCCCTATACGTGACCGATCCACCGGCTATAATAGTGGGGGATCCCGAGCTCAACAAACCAAACAGTATGTTGTAATTAAATCATGGGAAAGATACTATATATATTTATAGTGGAACACCATGAGAGTCGGGGCCAGACCGATCCACCGGCATAATAGTGGCCAGGAGCGTTGTGCCCTGGAGACCGATCCACCGGCGTATAATAGTGGTTAGGTGCGTTCTGCCCTATAAGTGACCGATCCACCGGCTATAATAGTGGGGCTCCCGCGCTCACATGGGTTATTAAAGAGTATGTGTGAAATGGACTTATCATTAATGAGAATAAAGAATAAGTCACCAGAAAAGTACTCAAGCCTTATCTTGTGTGTTATCGCATGTGACTTATATGTTTGTGTTGTGTGTGCTATGTGGTATGATTGTATGCTTGGCCTTAGCGCACCTGCGCCCTTACTCAGTACTGGACCCGTACTGATACTACCTTGTTTAACTGGGTCCTGTGATGATCCACCAATGGTGGGGAGCAGACCCTTTGATGCAGGTTGATTTGTTACTAAATTGGGGTGGAAGGCTTGATTTGAGTGAGTAAGCGGTCCGGATATTTACCCTTCGAAAATTGTGTGGTTTAATCGTATTTGTCTTTAGAGGTTACAAATGTTGTATTTAATTTTTCGAAGGTTTTATCGTACTTTGCTATTCCGTTATATTAAATATTCTGATATATGGACCTTTTAAATTGTATTTCGGAATGTAACTTTTGACCTTCGCACTCTGATTTCGTAAAACTTGTGTTTTATGAATGATTTGTTCTGGTTTTATTCTTTCTAGCCTTAGCACTTAGTATCGGGTCGGTAGTTATGGATCGATCTGGTACTAAGTGTGGCGGTAATACCCCCGGATTTACAATTTCATTTGCTTGCTTCCGCTAAACTTCTTTTAAATTTAACGAAATTTTCCAGTATTAAATTTGGGGGTGTTACATGCATATTTTTGGAAAAAATTATGTATAAATTGGAAAACAATTATCCTTTCATTTATTTTATAGATATTAACTAATTGGGTTCTATGACTAGTAACCACACTTGTAATAGGCTTTATAATCATATTTTCATTGGTAATAAGAAAAGGGAGACTAAAGGATTAGTATCTTGTAGGGATATTATAGATTTAACATCAGGAGGAAAATTGAAAAATTGAGTTCAACAGTTATTGATAATTAATTGGTATAAATGCTTCTTTGTACAAATTATTTGTAGGTTAAACAATCAGATACTGTGCATGTTTCCCTTTGTGAGTAGAGTAATGGGGATAAATTAGTGACTATGTTATAGACTTGATATGGGAAATTGTTTAGGCACTTTTAAGAAAAATATTTTTCAATCTAGACAACTGCTTACTTTAAGACACAACAATCCCTATCCCCTTAATTGTTCAAGTTTTTCATCCTTCTCTATTAAAGGATAACATTTATATCTATGAATTGTGTATGTTCCTTGCTATTTTTTTGTTCTTGAGTAGTCCTCTTTTTTGTTGCTAATGAAATGACTTTTCCTAATTATGATTCTATCTCTTTATACTCACATCATGCATTTTTTTTAAATCCTTAGAAGCTAATTTTTTTCAAGTAGAATCTTTTATCCAATTCAAATCCTTAGCTTAGTCACAAAATTTTCTACCTTGTATTAATTTTGTCATTGGCCATAGGCATGTCCTTTGATATATGCTTATTTTGAGTTATAGGGCATGTTTCTATTTTCTTGTCACCATAGGCGTTTATAATTATGTTTTATACTTATTTATGTGATTAAATTATTAAAATATGTATATTTTACAATCCTTATATTTTCTATTAGGAGAAGTTCAGTTTTGATCTACCTGATATGAGAAAGCTATATATAATGAGGCACATAGGGAATTTATACAAGGGGTATAGATCCAAGCTCAAGGCTGAGTATTATGAATATGATCAGGAAAAAAAACCTATAAATATTCTTCAAGAGTGAAAAAATAATAGGCCTAAGAAGGTGCATCAAAAGGATTGGGAGTATTTGTGTCATTTATGAAGTAACCCTAAATTTCAAGTATAATAAGTAATGAACTTCCTATATGGTAAGTTTTTATATAAGATATTATCAATGATGTGTTGATTTATCCCATATTTGTAGGAGAAAAATGGAAAAGCTAAAACTAATGGGGCTCTTAAAAAGATGCCTCATTATGCTAGAAGCAAAAACTATGCTAAAATTATAGAGGATTTTATAAGCATATATACTTAATTATTTCTCCTTAATGTAGTTTTGTATCATATTATTGAAGTATTTTAGTAATGTTTTTTAATACCTCATCTTTTTGTAAGGTTGGTTGAATGAAAATGGTGTTTATTGCAGTTTGATAATGTTTGATTTTGATTTGGAACTATGTTTGACTTTGAGGGAAGTTGTATTTGAACAAGCCTTAGAAATATAATAAAATGGGGTTTTCAGGTGAACTGATCAACTAGTTCATTTTCTCAGCTAAAGGATTTTGTTCGACCAAACTGATTAACTAGTTTAGGGAACCAATCAACTGGCTAGTAGAATAGTCAACTAGTAGGCCAAACCGATTGACTAGTTTATTGAGCTGAGTATATCTTTAGCACTCAATTTTTTTGAGAAAATTCCTTATATTAAATTGGAACCTGATAATCCCACTCTAAGCTATTCTTTAGATATTCTTAACCCTTCTTATCATACATTTGGCTCTAGCTATTGCCTTGAACTGATTTGAGGGTTATATTTGGACAATTGACGGAGAGGACGGCCTTAGCTTTATCATCTTTCCCTCTCTCTTATGCACACTTCTAGAATTGTTGATTTAATTATAAGACTGTATCTACTTAATTGGGACATTCCTCCCATGCTAATCTTCCATTACCTCTCTTGTGTTTGAAAATTTCTAGGCAAATTTGACCCGCATTCTCTAGAAATCACTATTCTAGCTCTAGAAAGAAAGTCAGTCTATCTTGATGAAATTTGCTTGTGCAGCTCAAATTCAAGTTGTAGAAATTAATATTTTCCATTTGTGCACAACCCCCCTCATTCTTGAACTGATTTAATGGGTACAATACTCACTTTTCTTTCAGCCTCCAAGATATTCTATCTTTCTAGCATCGGTGTTCTTTTGCCTCACTTTGAGATTGATTTTTATTTCCTTCCACTATTCTGATCCTCTCACTATCCCCTTATTGTTTATCTTTAAGCAAGGGAAGGTTAGATTTAGGATGAAGTGGAGTCTCTCTTAGCAAAACTTCTCTATGCTTTTCTCTTAAGTTTGGTAATATAGCTTCCTTCTAATTTAAATTCTAAATTATGAAATGTATTCTTGGATTTTTGAAGCTTTAACTTTCTATTTCTATGGTTTAGAGTTTGATACTCTTACACATTGAGTTTTCCTATTTGTGGAAATGTTTTTCTTACATCAAGTAAGTTATTTTTACTTCTAAAATGTGACCTGGTTAAGCATGTGATATGGCGTATTCTTTAAAGTTTTAATTTTATGGGTTTGCATGAGAACTTGGGTTCTGATTGATGCATGTGGATTTATTTGTGAATCCTAAGTAAAAGGCATGATTTTAGGGAAATGGAGTTGATTTGATTAATTATGAAGCATGTTTCAGTATATGAGCTGATAAAATATTGGCATGATGATATGATATGTTTTGGTTTAGATGTGATAGGATATTTGAGGGTGATTTACATGAAAAATGAATGTTCTTTGCTATTTGGTGGCAAATAAATCGATTAGTTAGGTCAAATCGATAGATTAGTGCTTATAATAGTCAACTAGTTGACCCAAACTAATTGACCAATAGGTTTGTGGTGACCTTGGTTGCTCTTTACTTAATCCCATTAACTAATTTGTCAGAATTAATTAACTAGTCTCAGAACTATCGACTGGTTTAGCCAAAGAGATCGATCGGTTTGAGGAAACCCTAGGTTTGGCTGAGCCAAACCAATAGCTTGGTTAACCCAAACTGATCAACTGGTTGGTGAAATCAATCGACTAGTTAGGCTAAATTGATCAACTATTTCAACTAGATTGTGTGATTTTGATCTTTTAAATTTGATATGCTCTGAGACTAATGGTGTTATATGATTATTTAATGGTGAAATATACCTTTTAACATAGATTGTCAACCTAATAGATGGATTAAATGGATTATAATTCATGACATACTCAATTGGTGTTTATAATGGCCCGAGTGGGAAGAACTAAATATGTAGTTTTTGACTTTAAATGGGTAATGTAATCTAAACTATTGGCCTCAAATAAATTATCTAATGGATGGATTAATATTAATTAAGCAATAATGTAAATCCCACCAGATAGTTGGGGGAATAGAAATGGTTAAGATGGAATAAGTATATGATTTCCTTGCTGTCATATTATGTGGGCCTTGTGTGATCATATACCCTTAAAAATAACATACTAATCACTTAAAGCAATAGATGATCGAGCTGTGTATGGGTCTAAGTTACTTGATCCTCGATTAGTTAGTGGGGTAAGTCTACCTTCGGTTGAGATGTTAGTAGATCCCGATATCTTACCTATTTTAGATAGTGATGATGTACTAGGGGGTATAGGTAATAAAGGGTCTAGTTACCTAGGTGGTTTTTAGCTTTGACCAAACTTTTTGTCCTTTAGTTTAGATAAACTTCCATGGTATGTGATATTATGGGGTGATTTAGAGTCCATCACTTGATAAGATTTTGGAATAATTATGTGGCTAGGACAAAAATAAAAAGAAAAGGAAAAAGAACGTTGAAAGAGATATTAGCTTATAAATAAATGACGTCATGGATTATGTAAGTTGGAAAAAATTGAATTAGTGAGAAATTATGTGCATGGATGATAGAAGCCTTAAAAATATCTTGATAATCTACCTAGTATCTTGCATGTTTTCATCTAAGATAGAGTGTTATGTTGATACGCATGTTGAGTCGTGTATAGTATGAGTTTCCTATATATGATATGACCACGATAGAGCATGTATATCTGTTTATATGGAATAGGCATGAAATATGTTAGTATGATCTCCATAATATGTTGGAAATTTTGTGCCTATGAATCATGTTGAGGAGGTAACTTAGCTTATTTAGTATGAAGCATATTGATGTGTCAATTTGCTTGGTCACCTGCTCATTCCTACGAGTAGAGGGTCATGTTCAAATTTTTGAGGATGGTGAATAGTAGGCCTACCTCGTGTTGGGGATGGGTTATGAGAGCGTGGATAGCCAAATACTTTTGTGCAATCCTTAACGAACTTGAATTTTGGGCTACATGTTAATTTTGTTTATGTAATTGAAATTTTATACTTTGGCTTAATTTTCCCTTATGTATTTGAATGTTTATAGACCACTAAGGTCCTATGCTTGAAAGCCTTTCTTTTAATATTTATATAATGTGTTTTTGGCACACTTTAATTTGGTGTTGGTTGGATGATACTCATCCTTGTATCTCATATGAATGGGTGGCTGGTGCCTGTCCTATGATCAGTGTGGCAGTGACACCCCATTTTCTTAGGTGTTTATTAGTTTTTTGCTTTTGGAAGGTTTTTAAAATAAAATTTTTTAGTGGTGAAAAATAGAGGTATTACATGTTTTGAGTGATTCATAGTAGAAAAATTCCCATCAATGAGATGCTTCATAATATGATGTATTGATTGAAGCTAGGAAGAGAAAGAGAATTAATGCAGGTGCTACAAAAACTATTACAAACAATAATGTTATTATTGTAAATTTTTTTTTAATTTTTAATTTTAGGATAAAATAAATAAACCAAGAAGTGATGGGGAATGAGGTCAACATACCATAAATGATGATGAAATTTTGAGGGAAACACTTGGTCCTGACAAACATGGATATTTGCACGCTTATGGCCTAGAAAAATCATAATAGGATACTTTGGAGTCAAACCTAGCTGATTAGATCTTGTAAAATAGGTTGTGGAAGCTAAATTGAAGATGGAGGGATTTTTGAAGAAGCATCAACAAAGAATTGCTGATAAGTTATATGTACAAGGTTTGTTTTCTTATTCATAGTAACGAAAGCCTTAACTATTAGAAAATTCTTATGGAACCATATGGTTTGATTTGGTTTATGCAACTGATACGCACACAAACTTGCTAGCTAGCTCTTACCCCCATGAGCTTATATATGTCATTCATAATATTTTATTATCTAATTAATTAGATGATGACGGTAACAACAAAAACAATAATAAATATAAATTTTATTATACTTTCAATCTTTATAAAAATTCACTTCCTAATTTATATTAGTGAAATTATGCACAACAAACATGTAAGTTACTCATTAATATTATAAACCACTCAAGTGATTTTTTTAGTTTGTATTGAATGTGCACTTACTCATATACTTGTTATGTTTCAATTTTTATCTATGGATTCATATTTATCATCTACTATATGAGCTGGAAGTGCAAAGAAGGATTTACAGTTTGGATTATATTTGAAGACCCAATGACGAACATACATTTGTTAATTTGTAATTATTATTTTTCGATTATTAAACTAAGCATAAACTTTTGGTAGTTCAATGTTAGATATTTGATACACGATATTTGATGTTTGATGGCACACACAATATCTTCTTTGAGTGAAGGTTAAATTGGCATTGAAACTTTATTTTCATTGTTACTATTATTAGGGTCGCTAATAATTTTACTATTATTTTGGTAAAGATATGTTCATAAGAATCATAGTTTCCAAATTAAGATATGAGCTATGAAAATTTGTAGCTAATTAAAATATTGGCCATGGGAATAGTTTTGGTTATCAAGGATTTGGTTATAGGAATACTTGTTGCTATCAAGTTATGTGCCATAGGACTACTCATGGCTAACAAAACGCACATGACAAGACTACTTGTGGCTACTCGTTTCTATCATGACATGCTCCGTGGGACTACTTGTGGCTATTGAGGTGTATGATATATTGGACTACTAGTAGCAATTAAGGAGTGTGCCATGGGAAAATTCATGACTACGAAGACATAGGCCACTAGAAGACTCATGACTGCCAAAACATAAGACATATAAGTACTCATGGATATCTAGGTGTGGGCCCCAAAAATTCTCATGGCTATCAAGGCATGCACCACAGGAAAACTTGTAACTACCAACACATAGACTATAGGAAGATTCATGACTATTGAGATGTATCCCATAAGAGTACTTTTGGCTACTAAGGTGTGTACTAAGGGAGTAACCATGGCTATTAAGGCGTGCACCATGGAAGTACTCATGGTTGTTAAGGCATATGCTATATGTTTGCATATGGCTACAAAGACGTGGGCCATGGGGTTTCTTGTTGCTATGGATGCATGTGCCATAGGAATATTTGTGGCTATAGGCACATGTGCCATGTGATTGCTCATAGCTATGTATGCATGTGCCACAAGACTACTCAAGGCTATTGACTCATGCACCATAGGATTGTTTGTGGCTATCGATATATTTAGTAGCTCTAGATACATGCACCATTAGATTGTTCATGGTTATCAATATGTGCGCCATTGGAGTAATTGCAACTATTGAAATATGGGTCACGAATTACTCATGGCTAATTTCATCAATTATAGCCACCAAATGAATTTTCCCATAGCTAAAGTTTTCATCATGGGCTTATAAGTCATGAAAGGTGATGTAAACAAAATTTGTGGCAAAATTCTCTAGCCACTGGATTTTTACTTACTAGACACAAATTCTCCATAGGCCTATGTGATGATTTGTTATAGTGTGTATGTTTCTCTCTAAGGGTATAAATTAATAATTAACTACATATTTTATTAGAGAAAAGCTCAAAGAAATTTATTAAGTTTTAAAGTAATGCATCAAAAAGGTTACTATATGAAAACCTTGAATGAAAATGGGAAAGAGAATTTGTGCATTACAATGCATGAATCTAGTAAGATATATACTCATGAGAAAAAGCCAGCTTATGCCTTGGGATTGTATTATACTAATATAAGTTAAAATGAAATAAATATGGTATCTAACAATAAGTTAGATGATAAGAAAATATTGGTTTTATAACATGACCATTTGGGTCAAGCATATAGATGATGCATAAAATTATTGAATATTTAATTGGACATTCAATAGAGAATGTTAAGGTTGCGAAGTCCTTTGATTTACCATATTCTTCCTGTTCACTCCACAAGTTGATTAGAATGCCATCCACAAATAAAATTTATATTGAATCTCCAAAGTTTCTTAGAAAGAAAACAAGGAGACATTTGTGGATTGATTATCCCTCCATGTGGACCATTTTGTTATTTTATGGTGTTGATAGATGCATCATCACATTGGCCTCATGTGATTTTATTATTGGTAGAAATGTGACATTTGCTAGACTCCCAGCTCAAATCATTTAATTATGAGCTCATTTCATAAATTATACAGTAAAGATGATAAGACTTGATAATGCTAGTGAATATATATCCCAAGTGTTTAATGAATTTTGTATGTCAATTATGATTAATGCGGAGCACCTAGTGGCTCTTGTTCATAAACAAAATAGTCTTGTTGAATATTTGATAAAGAGATTATAATTGATCGCTTAACCATTAATAATGATTTTTAAATTACCCTCATAATCTTGGGGGACATGTAATAATGTTAATTCAGTTGAGACCAACTATTTATCATAAATAATCCCCATTTTACAAACATTAAAAAATATTGATATTGATCCACCACAAAGAACAAAAATGGGTCCACAAAAGCTAGAATTTCTATTAGTTTTTAATACCCATAAATTATTAATTATCGTGAATTAGTGAATTTTTCTATTATCATTTTAATGAAATAATATTCTCACCCTTGGGGCTTATAAGAACAAAGTGGACTAATATACAAAAGAGGTTAAACGGAGTGCAATACATTTATCTCATCTTGATTCATGATCAAACTTGCATAAACAAGAAATTCATAAGATGTAAAATTACAAGGTGTAACTTACCTAATGCATTCATTGACACGAAGAAAATGAAAAATCACAAATTTTAGCATTGAATATTCTTATAAAAATTATAGTTCCTACTAAAATTTTAGATAGAGCTTCTACAAATGAAAGTACAATATATTGAAAGCATAATATAACCCTTGAATCAAAAGATTTGAGACTAACAAGGATGAGAAAAAATGACTACATGGAAAATAGTCTTATAATTACTTTTCCTACTAAATAAAAAGATAATTACATTTTAAAAAATGAGGACAACACCCAAGAAGAGATGCATGGTGATGGAAACACCAATAATATAGAAATGATTCTATAGTGGATGAAGTATTTGCATACTAAGTTTCATTTGAAATGATGTCAAAAGAAAATTATCTTTGGCCAAGGACACTAAATAAATGTTGTTAAAGATAAGATTGGCTAAATTAGAAAGAGGCATTCCAAGTAGAACTAAAATTACTAAAAAATTGAAGTTTTTGAATATATGGTATTTACACCTAAAGGTAAAGGAACAAAGTGTGTATGTTGTAAAATGAGTGTTTGTGCACAAAAAATGAGAAAAATAAAATTATAAGGTATATGATAAGACTTTTAGCCTAAGGTTTGCCTCAATTGAGTAGAAAAGATTATGAAAAGACATACTCCCAAGTTGTTGATGGAACAATGTTGACATTCTTAATTAGTTCGGTCTTATTTTAAAGGCCAGAGATGTGTATTATGGATGTCATGACCACATATCTATCTATCTATCTATCTATCTATCTATCTATCTATCTATCTATCTATCTATCTATCTATCTATCTATCTATCTATCTATCTATCTATCTATCTATCTATCTATCTATCTATCTATCTATCTATCTATCTATCTATCTATCTATCTATCTATCTATCTATCTATCTATCTATCTATCTATCTATCTATCTATCTATCTATCTATCTATCTATCTATCTATCTATCTATCTATCTATCTATCTATCTATCTATCTATCTATCTATCTATCTATCTATCTATATATCTATATATGTATGTATGTATGTATGTATGTATGTATGCATGCATGTATGTATGTATGTATGTATGTATATATCACTTCATATATCCATCTACATAAAATTCCCTAAAGGAATAAAACTGTTCAAATCTCACAATTTGAATGTTTGAGAAATGTTCTCAATTAGAATTAAGAAAGGTATTATATGTTTTAAAACAACCTTGATGTATGTTGTATAATTGTTTCAGTAAATATCTTTTAGAAAAGATCTAATTAGCCCATGTATATTAAAGGATTATGTTCTTATCCACCAATCAACATACACCAAGAATATTATGAAGATATTTCACATGGTAAATGCACTGTCTCTCAAATCTCTAATGGTGGTATAATACCCCATCATTTTGTTAAGTTGTGTTGAATGGGAAGTTATGGTGTTTATTAAATTTTGATAATATTTGATTTTGATATGGAACTATAATTAATTTTGAGGGAAATTTGGATTTAAATAAGCTTTGGAAATTGAATAAAATGAGTTTTTAAATGGGCCGATCAAGTAGTTCATTATCTCAACTAATGAATTTTTTACTCGATCGAACCAATCAATCAGTTTGGGGAGCTGATTAACTGGTCGATAGAGTAGTTGACTTGTAATCTAAACCAATTGACTGGTTTGTCAAGCTGAGTATATTTTTAAAACTCAATTTTTCTTAGGAGAACTTTTTATACCAAAATGACCTTGATAGTCCCATTCCAAGTTATTTAAATAATCTTAACCTTTCTTATCATGCATTTAGCCCGAGCTTCTGGCTTGAATTGATTTGAGGTTTCAATTTTGACAATTGAGGGAGAAGATGACCTCAACTCTTTCTTCTTTCACTACTTTATTCTGCACACTTATGGAAATCATTTCTTTGATTCCTAGGTTGTCTTTGTCCAACTAGGAGATTCCTTCATTATTGATCATTCATTTCTTCTCTTCGTTTTACATTTTTTGGGCGAATTTGAACAACATTATTTAGAAATCACCATTTCATCTCTAGAAAGGAGGTCACCTTATCTTTGACAAATCTACCTTTTTTTTCTTCTTCTGAGCATAACCACACTAGTTTTGTATCGATTTGTTATCTATACATAGCCCTAATCACCCCTACCACTCACTTTTCCTTTAGCCACTGAAATATTCTAGCTCTCTAGCCCTATGTTCCTTTTCCCCTAATTTGAGCTTAATTTTTGTTCCCTTTCACTCTTCTAATCCTTTCTCTAGCTCCTTCATATTTGTCTTTAAGCAAAAGTAGGTTAGATTTTGGAGGAAGTTGAGTCTCTCTTTTAACACACATTCTCTTTTTTTCCTCTTAGGTTTGGTAAGTTCATTTTCTCTTAATTTGTATTCAAATATATGAAATTACTCACTGGATTTTTAAAGCTTTAACCTTATGTTTTTAATGTTTGGAAGTTGAAAATCTTCTAGGTTGAGTTTTCCTATTTGTAAAAAAGTTTTGATTGTATCAAATAAGTCATTCTTACTTCTCAAATGTAATAATGTTAAGCATGTAATATGGTGTATTCTTAAGTTCCTTATTCTATAGGTTTGCATGTGATGTGGTGTTTGTGGTGACCATGGTTTGATCTCTACTTAAACCCATTAACTGATTTAGCATAACCATTGATTGGTCCTAGAACAATTAACTGGTTTGGCTAAACCAATTGACCTGTTTGAGGGAACCTTGGTTTGAACGAGCCAACCCAATCTATCGGTCGACCCAAATTGATCAACTAATGTGCCCAACCAATTGATTGGTTGGTAAAACCAATCGATTGGTTAGGAAAAACTGATCGACTGGTTTGGCTAGATTGTGCGATTTTGATCTTTTGACATAGATATACTTTAAGACCATGTGTATTGTTGCTATATGAATATTTATGGATTCAAATGCATATGTTGACATGGATTGATAATCTAATAGATGGATTAAACGAATTAGAATCCTTGGCATATTCAATGGGTGTTTTAAACACCTTAATGGGGAAAATGCGACTAAGTATTTATGATTCTAAACAAGGGTAATGTAATTTGGATTATTAACTTGAGATAGATTAATATGAGGGATTAGTTAATATTGAGTAAACATTAATGTAAATCCTATGCATGGTTGGTGAATGGTAATGGTTAAGATGGAATAAGTATATGAATGCCTTGCATGCATATTGTATGAGCCTTGTATGATCACGTAATCTCAAAAATAATGTACTAATCATTTAAATAGAAAGATGGCCAAGCTAAATACGAGTTTGTCTACCTTCGAGCATTTATTGGTGCCTTCGGGTGGGATCCTAGTAGATCCTGATTCCTTACCTACTCTAAACACTAAAGATGTAATAGGGTGTATCAATACTAAAGGGTCTTTTCACCTAGGTGTTTTTGGCTTTCTGGACTTATGTCCATTGGTTCTTAGTTGGCTTTGGCTAGGAATTTTATCCGTTGGTGTTACTTGGCTTTGGCATGACTCTATATCCTTTGGTTTGGATAGACTTTCTTGGTATGTGAGACCATGGGGTGGTACAAAATCTATCACTTAATAGTTATTGGAATAAGTATTTAGATAATAATTTGAATAAGTATATGGATAATAATTCGGAATAAGAATGTGACCAAAGAGAAAAGAGTAAAATTGAAAGAAAAGGAATGGTAAAGGAGGTAATGTCTAAATATATAAATGACCTAATAAATTAGGTATGTAGAAAATTACCTATGGTGGAATTATATGCATGGATGAATGAAACCTTAATCATAGCTAGACTTTCTACTTAGTATCTTGCATGTTTTCATTTACGATGATTATGTTACATTGTCAGGCATAATGATTCATGTATGCTACAAGCTTCCTATGCATGTTATATCCATGATAGAGAATGTATTATGTTTACATGAAATATTTATGAACTATATTAGTATCATTTTCCTACTATACTGGAATCTTGTGTGCTGGTGACTCCATTAAGGAGGTAACTATGTTATTATGCCTATTTACCAAGTCACCTACACATTCCCACTTGTAGAGGGCCATATGAAGGTTTTTGGGTATATGATGCAGGAGAAAACACTCAAGAATTGGAATTCATCATTATAGAAGCAAATTTTCTTTATTTAGAAAGGATATCCCACAAAATTGAAGACAAACGGATGGTTACGTTGCTAGTTATAGATGAAACGTACTATCCAAGCTACTAGGCATATGCGTGCATGTGCATGGCATGCATGGAGTGCATGGCTATGTACATGGGGGAAATAATATGCAGCTTGGACATACATATTAGTTGATTTAGTTAATTAATTAATTAATTAGTAGAGTTAGAGATTAGCTAGGTAATAAAATAGCATAAATCTACCTTTTTGAAGAATATTCTATATTCTAGTATCTTTTAGCTAGGTATCATTTGAAGAATTATGCTTTTTAGTGAGTATCTTGTAAATGGTAGCTTGGCTATATAAATCCATAGAACCCACAATTGGAGATAGATCATTGATTGAATTGACGTTAAATGCAAATTGCAAGAATTGAATTTCGTGTGAGTTCATCTCAAGTTTAATCAAATCTATGTAAAAAATTAATCTTGAAACCCTTAATCTCTTCATCTGTGTGAATTAGAGATTAAGTACTATTTTCTATAAACTCTATAACCCATGCATTTCTAGTCATATTTATCATCCAAACACATCCCAAAATCAAAACATTAATTCAAAACCCTAACCCTAATTTCAAAACTAAACCCTAACCCTAACCCTAACCCATGAAACCATCCATCATCAAACCCTAATCATCAAATAATCTCCATCATCATCTCATCAAATTCAAATCACCTTAATCATTCACTCATCATCATTGAATCATCGTCTCCATTTTTGAATCATCATCATTATTAGTATACCATATTCGAACATCCCTATATTTAATTCAGCACTTTTGAGACTTCTTCTTAATTACAACCTAATCGAGCATTATTTTTATAGATTTGATAATTTCATATTCCCACACACATCAGTATGGTAGTAGTAGCCCAACCTTGTATGGAGCATAGGTTCTAAGAGTGTGAAAATCCATAAACTTTTGTACAATCCTTGATAGACTATGGTTTAGGGCTATATTCTACTTTTGTATTTGTAATTTGAGATCCTATACTTTGACTTAATTTTCCATGTGTATTTGAATTTTTACAACTGTGGAGGTCCTTCACTTGAAAGATTTTCTTTCAATATTTATATAATGTGTTTTGGCACACTCTACTTAGTTTTAGCGGGATGGTCCTCAATATTGTATCTAGAATGGGATAGGCAGCTGAGGCCTATTCTATGTTAGGTGCGGTGGTAAGACATCATTTTTCCTAGGTGCGGTTCGATGGTTCTTAACATTGGCTTAGAAGGATAGGGTATCATCACCCACTAAACTTCGAGGGTTAAAAGAACCCTGACATTATGGAGAGATGGGTCAAGGACATAGAGAATACCTTCACTGCATGTGGTTTTACTTTGAATAATAAGGTTGATGTGGTTGTATATTACCTAATGAGGAGAGAAAATGTTTTGTGGAGAAGCGTCCAACATAGAGGTGGAGGGCTTTCGGGTTTTACTATACCTTGAGGTGCTTTATGCCTATTTCTACCCTACTCATATCCATACGTAGAAGTACGATGAGCACATGACCCTTCCATAAGGATTCATGTTAATAGAGGAGTACTAAATGAGAATTATGGACTTGGTCCTATTTACTTTTGAGGTAGAAGCCAATGAGGCGATGCAGGTCCACCATTTCAAGATCGGCTTGGGAATTAGATACCAAGAGCTATTATTGAGAGTTAATCTGCCAGACATGGTGGGAATGTATAAGAAGAATTTATAGGCTTCCCAATTTATTAAATCTTGAAGTGCCCACTTGGTGGGTAAGAGTGAGTTTGAGGATCATCAGTATCCCGACAACAAGAATAAGGCCTACTCTAGAGGTAATATGCCTCCTAATTATGGAGGGATTATAGGGTCAACACCTCGAGTTGAAGATTAGTCTAAGGGATGTGGCAAGGAGATGCATTAACATTGCAAGCATTGAGGGGAAAATCACCTGGGAGTATATTGTGGAGGTAACAAGGTGACTTGCCATGGGTGTGTTATGGTTTGACACAAAGCCTATGAGTGATATGTCTGAGGTGGTAGTGTTCATAGAGGTCATACTAATGTGATGTGGTGTATTCTTTAAGATCCTAATTTCATGGGTTTGCATGAGAATTTGGTTTCAAATTGATGTAAGTTGAGTGATTGGGGAATATTGAGAAAAAGGCATGACTTTTAGGGAAATTAAGTTTGATTTGATTAATTGTGAAGCATGTTTCAGTTTATGAGATAATAAAGTGTTGGCATGATAATATAATATGTTTTAGTTTGGATGAGGTAGAATTTTTAAGGATAACACTTACATTAATATTGTTTGTTCTGTGCTGTTTAGGTGCAAGCCAATTGAATGGTTAGGTTAAACCAATCGATTAATCCTAAGAACATCCAACTTTTTAGCCCAAAACAAATCAACGTGTAGGTCTATGGTGACCATAGTTTGCTATTTTATTAAACCCATTGACTAGTTTGGCAAAACCAATCAATTAGTCCTAGAATAGTCAACTAATTTGACCAAACTGATTGACTGATTTGAGGGAACCCCAATTTTGGGTGAGCCAACCCAATTTACTGGTTGGCCCAAAGTGATTGACAGGTTGGCCCAACTGATAGAATGTTTGGTAAAGTCAGTTGATTTTTTAGGCCAAAAAAATTAATTAGTTTAGCTGGATTGTGTTATTTTGATCTTTTGACTTGGATTTGTGACCATGACCAATGTTGCTCTATGATTATTCGATGAGTGAAATACATTTGTTGATATGGATTGACAACCCAATGGATGGATTAAATGGATCATAATTCCTGGCATATCCAATAGGTGTTGTAAATACCTTAATGGGGAAAACCTAACTAAGTATTTTATGATTTTAAAAATGGTAATGTAATCTAGATTATTGACCTGAAATGGATTAATACGAGGGCTTAATTAATATTGAGTAAATATTAATGGAAATCCCACCTATTGTTGGAAGTAAAGATGAAGATGGAATAAGTATGTAAATACCTTGCTTACATATTGTATAGGTCTTGTATGATCACGTAACCTTGATAATAACGTACTAATCACTTATAGCAAAAAATGACATCTAAAGCATATAACAAAATATAGCAAGTAAATATTCAAATAGTGTATTATGGGTAGATAATTTTTTATTGGGTAAATTGAATAGTTTGTTGTACTTGGGAGAATGTTCACATTGCTAAGTTCCATATCCACTTAATACATATATAAATATTCACTCTTCCTCTAGATTTTCTAGGCTATTCTACATTATCTTATTCACCAAAGTATATAAATAAATAGCTGGCACTAAATGTAAAGATCAAATATAAATTACTACTACTATTTTTATTGATTCAAGAGTTTACAAACATCAAAAGAGTTACATGAATATTATATAAAACAAAAGTTATTTAGCACTTAACATTGTTGTAGTGCACTATTTTTACCTTAAACTATCCAAAATACCTTGTTGCAATTGAAAATTTTACTAAAAAAGTAGCATCTTCTAAGTAATATATATATATATATATATATCCACTCACTACCCTTGATGTGTCTATGACATAGACAAGAAATGAAATGTATGCATAGGAAGAGAAAAAATGGAGTCACAATGATATAGGCTAACTCTATCACGCAACACACTTGTAACTTCATCTATTACAATCAATAATTACACATGATGATAGTGATGATAATAATAACAAATGTGACACAAATAATAATTTAATATTAATAATGATAAAAATAAATTTTAATTATATACTTTGATATTTAACCTAATATAATGTTATAACAATATATTAGGAATACTAATATATTATATTATAAAAATTACACAATAAGAACCATTATCATTAATATGATGATGGTGATGATCACAACAACAGCAGTAAGAACAAGAAGAAGAAGAAGAAGAAGAAGAAGAAGAAGAAGAAGAATATCATCATCACCATTATTTCAATAACAATTATTATTATTACCAAAACTATTGACCAAATTTCACTTAATTATCATATCTTTCAAATAATTTCACTTAGTTATCATGTGATTCAAATAATCAATACGATTAGATATTGGAGTAATAAGGGAATAAGATATGTCATTGAATACATGTGATAAACTATCTACAAAAGTGTAGTATCGATATAAAGCTATACTAAGTAACATAATTTACCTTAAAAAGGTGGTCATAAAACACATAAGTCCACATGTTATCACAATTCCCAGTAATAATAAAGATAAAATTTGGACATAAAATCATGGAAACAATTAAAAAATGATATAATAATAAATTAATGAGGAAAAAATGCAAGGGTATAGCAATTGATTATTATATTCTACTAATGGTGATCATATATCTAGTTATTATTCAAATTAAAGAAAATGACTCAACTAACCTAGTGGACGAAAACACTAGACGTGCTAGGTAGGCCCCATAACTCTCATAAAAATATTAGTCTGGTACATGAAATATAACAATTTTGTTGGTTTACCACTAACATAGCCAAAACTTCTTCATATAAGGATACTTAATAATTTAAGTATGCATAACCTTTATAGGACTTGAGACATTTATAAAGTAAAAATGGGTTACTCTTATCCTTGAAAGGAGAATGGAACATAGAAATAAAAATATTGAAATGACATAACATCCAAACCTACCTCATAGGCCATCTCAAGTGACACAAATCCTGACACAAGCCTTTATTTCACTTTAAGTAATCAATGTCTTATTTAAAGAATATTAGCAATTCATAAAAAAAACATCTCATGTATAACACTTTTGAAGACCACAATCACATTTAGCCATTTTTCATATTATAATTTATTATTATCAAATTTGCACTTGATTTACAAGTGATCAAAGTTGAACATCAACCGCACGGTACAAAGGCCTAACATTATTCACATGAAACAAAGGTCCTATACTATTAACTTGGCAGAAATTCCCAATACTATCATAGAGGATAAATTCATGATAGCACTTGTGCTATAACAAGATGAGTAAAATTATACTAAGGTGTGATTGAGAAAAAATAAACCAACATTAACAACAAGACCAAAATGAATCAAGAAAATCCATAACCTTATTGATTATAGCAAACCCTCTAATTAATCTAAATAATGAAAAAATATTAAGGACACACTTAGAAATGTTATCTAGAACACCATAAATCTAAACTATAATCTATAAAAACGCATTATACACATAAAATGATAAAAGTACCTCTAGAATTATTAATATCATTTTAATCAAGTTGAAGAGCTAAACCAAGAAAATGATGATTTTAAACCACATATATAACTCTTAAAAGATTTCCTAATCAGTATCCATTTAGTTAACTCAAAATTATGTAATTAAGGTAAAATGAAAAAATATCCTTAAACATTTAAAAAATTTTAAAAATCATAATTAACTCTAAACAAGCCCAAATTCTAACAGTAAACTCTACCGAACCTAAAATACTCCTAAATTAAAACAACCAAGGGCACCCTTTTAGGTAAATGCCTAATGTGTGCTATACTCAAAATTAATTAAAATAAACTAGAAAGACTAAAATATTCTTAAGGCTAATAATGAACCTAACAAAAATCTAAATCTAATTTTGTTCCTTTAAACTCCATATTAACATACATGTATGTATGTATGTATGTATGTATGTGTGTGTGTGTGTGTGTGTGTGTGTGTGTGTGTGTGTGTGTGTGTAATGGCATAACTAAACAAAATTAAAACAACCAAGAGCACCCTTTTATTCCCTAAGGATGAGGGGTCATAAATCAAACATACATGTTTTTCCCACTATTTTTCATACTTATAAACATATAACCCTAATGTTTTCTAAGTCATTAATTACCATATAAACAGTTTAACTTCATATAATAATAATAATAATAATAATAATAATAATAATAATAATAATAATAATAATAATAATAATGGTCATATATCAAGGGTAAGAAAAAAATCTAAAAAATATAATTTGATATTGACTAATCAATGTTTTAGCAAATGATAGATTTGACACTTCATAGTTCATATGGTTTTAACCATAAATTTTTACATGCATAATGAAATCAAGATCCAAAAAATATGTAGTAAATTTGGCATCATAATATTTCATATAGTTACTTAAGTATGCAAAAATCCAAATTATACATTCTTGTTTTGATTCACAATAGAGGCCAATTTTTTTAAATTTAAATTAGTATGCTTTACACAAAAATCATAAAAAAAAATTTAATCTAAAGTTTACAACACTTGAAACATGTAATTATGCTATCATAAGATTAAAAAATACACATTATTAAGAATAAATAATAAAATATGAAACGCATATAATCATACTTCTAAAGGTGAGGCCATATTACCAAAAAAATTAAGCTCCAAAGCAGGAGAGAGAAATCAAAGCTTGTCACCACCAATTAGGGATCTTGATCATCTACATAAAAATGAGCAAGGATATATTATAAAACTCATGACCTTGATGGTGATGAGATTTGATAAGAATGAGCAAGATTCACCTCTACCTTTCACTAAATCTTATGAAATGCCCCGAAAATTCCTAATTTTATAAATTATATTTAAATGAGGTTTTATTAGAAATTTATTTAAATAAATTATTTTTATTAAAATAAAATGATATTTAATTAGGGAAATTCAGAAGAAATTTATAAGTATTTTAATTAGGAAGAATTTGGGTATTTTAGCTAATTAAGCATTTTATTTTAAAAATTAATTAAATAAATTATTTTATTTAAAATAAGAAGGAGAAAATACTTTCAAATTAATATTAATTTTATAAGTAATTTAATTGGAGAAAATTAGAGAGTTTTGCTAATTAAAAAGGAATTTATGAAAAATCTTTTAAAAATCCTAATTTACCCTAAAAAAAGGGATTTTAAATATTATTTTATTTAAATATTATTATTTTTAAATATCCTAAATATTTAGATTAATTTAATTTGCCCTGACCTAATTATTTTTCTCCTTTCCTTTATCCTTTTTCTTTTTCTTTCTTCCTTTTTCCTTTCCTTTTTCTTTCTTTTTCTTCTTTTTTCTTTTTTTCCTCTTCTTCTCGCCGAACTGGGCCAGCTCGCGGCCCAGTTTCCCTTCTCCTTTTCCCGCAGCCCAGCCTGCACGGCATCGTCCTCCTTCCGCCCGTGTCACACCGCGTTTTGACCCATTTTTATCGGAAACTTTGCGTTACATTTAAACGCACCTCCCTCGCGCCCGACCGCCCGGTCTGCCTCCCTTTCTTTTCTTCTCTTTTTCCCGAACCGCCCGGCTTTTCCCCCATCTTCTTCTTCCCTAGCCCCGTTTGACGTCGAGCACCTGCAACTCCCAGCCCGAAAATGGCGGCGCCGGCCACGACGAATTTGACCGGCCGAGTCACCTCTATTTTTCTTCCTCACGGCTCGCACATGAGCTTGGCATAATCAATTACCCTCAACTCTCGCTCGTTCCTTCTCTTTTGGCTCGCAAAATTTCGGCCCCGACCCAAATGTTCGACGGTCGATTCCTGCCACCGGCCACCAAAACCCTATCACCCAAACCCATCTTGCCGACCTCCAAAACCCTAATAACCCATCTAAACCCTTTAAATAGCCTAATGGTGGATGTTTTTGAGACTTCTTCTTCTCGAAAACCCTAAGAGAGACCTGCCTACCACCGCCCCATCAGACGCCATTATCTCCTTCCCCGGCCAACTTCAACATCTCCTCTTGCTACCAATCTCTTCCCTGCAATTCCCTCTAGCTAACTAAGCCCTTCAAATCCTTCGATTCTTCTTGAATGAGCTGCCATAACCATGCAAAGTTTGATGCTCATCTCGCCCAGAATCTTGACCCCTAGACCTTAAACCACCGCCCGCCGCCACATACGCCGCTTCTGCCACCCTATAAACCACTCAAAATCTTCTACTAAGTATCCTCCACCGAACCATAAGCTTAGTTTATTTTTCTCCTTACCCCTTCCCTCTTTTTCTTCATTATCACCCCTCTTAGACCACTTTTCCGGCCACCTCTGGGAACCACCGCCGGTGCCACCAATACCCTCCAACTCAAGGTGAAACCCTAGAACTTTTAAATACTTACTTTCGATTTATTGATAATTATTATGCTTTTATTCTAATTTTTAATGCTAATTCGAGTTTAATTATTATTATAATTATAATTATTATTACTATTGTTATCAACTGTATTTTAATTTCTAAATTTGGTTGATAGGTCTGGGAGTATTATTGAGTAAGATAAATTATTATTCTCGAATTTTGACTATTTAATGTAATTATTACATGTTTAATAATATTATTAATAATATAATTAATATTATTATTGTTAGTATAATTAGTTATTTGATACTGCAATTATTTTAGGAGAATTAGAAACCTAAAATTTTAATTAAGTCTCGTAGCTTTGCCTTTTATTATTATTTTTATCTTTTTTAACATTATTACTAATTATCTTATCATTATTAACCATGTTAACTTTATATAATAAGTATATGTATAATATTAATATCTTTTTACATTTCAAATAGTATTATCATTAAATGGGGAGGTTTCGAAATCCACTTTGTAAATTTAAGGCTTAGATTATTATTATTATTATTAAGTTTCTATTAATATTACTACTATTAGTAATAATTTGTTATTATTAATATTATTATTATAATAAATATTATTATTATTATTACCTTTACTAACTTTATTTCGGTAAAGGGGTAGAAACCCTTATATCACCTTTTTACTTTAAATTATAATAGTATGTATTAATGTTTTAGTAGTTTTGGGCATAATTAATTAAGAATCAAGACTTAAGATAAATTAGAAACTAATAGTAGTATAGGAAGGAAGCTAATCCTATTTCTTCCCCATAATAGGTGAGCTCAGTCAAACCCCTCAAGTGGAATAGGAGCGTGCTCCAAGATCGGTGAAGTTTTAGGTAAGGAGTGCTAAGGCCTTTTATGTGCTTATGTGTATTATGTGTTTCGCATGTTATGTATCTATTGTTTATTATTATTAAATATTTTATATGTGGTATGACTTGGAGTTGAAGTATGTTGTGCATGGTATGTGTATTAATTATGTATGATAATATGTGTTGTGTATGTGAGGAAGTCAATGTGGTTTGTGTGAGAGGAAGGATGAAAAAGGAGGATGGGGAAAGAGGTTGACCAAGGGAGGTGAGTTGACCTAATTATTTTAGTGATTCACGAGTGACAAAATAAAATGGAGGATTTTAAGGTTTTGTGGGGGAGAATACAATTTATTTTTTGCTTGGGAGAAACTAAATTATGATGTTAATTGGGAGAATCTAATTTATGATGTTATCGAATTTATGGTGTGTTTGGGAGAATCTAATTTATGATGTTAATTGGGAGAATATAATTTATGATGTTATATGGGATAATCGAATTTATAATTTGTTTGGGAGAATTTAGTTTATGATGTTATTTGGGAGAATGTAATTTATGATATTATATGGGAGAATTTAAGTTATGATTTGATTGGGAGAGTTAATTTATAATTTGTTTGGGAGAATTTAGTTTATGATGTTATTTGGGAGAATGTAATTTATAATATTATATGGGAGAATTTAAGTTATGATTTGATTGGGAGAGTTAATTTATAATTTGTTTGGGAGAATTTAATTTATGATGTTATTTGGGAGAATGTAATTTATAATATTATATGGGAGAATTTAAGTTATGATTTGACTGGGAGAGTTAATTTATAATTTGTTTGGGAGAATCTAATTCATGATGTTATTTGGGAAAATGTAATTTATGATATTATATGGGGGAATCTAATTTATAATTTGCTTGGGGGAATTCAATTTATAGTTTTCCTTGGGAGATTCTAATTTATGATTTTATATGGAAGAATCTTTATGGTTTGAATTTAGAGTTGGTATGGACAAATCTTTGGGTCTTATATGGTTTGAATTTAGGGTTTCGTATGACGGACTCTAGGGTTTGCCTGGTGGTATTAATGGATGTAAGTTGGTATTAGGGTTTATATGATAATATTAAGGTTTGTATGGTGGTAATTATAGTTGTATGGTGGTATTAGGATTTACATGGTGACATTGATGGTTGTATGGTGGTATTAGGGTTGGAATGGTTGAATTTAGGGTTTCACGTGGAATTTTAGGGTTTACATGAAAAAGGTTCGAAGGTTTGCATGGAAAGATTAGTGTTTGCATGGAAGTGAAATTTACGTGTGAAAAGTTGATTTGGGATATAAGGGAGGAAGTAGAAGAGTTATTTGGGTGTTTGAATGTTTTGGGTGAAAAATAATACGTAAGACATTATAAGGGTATGGAGGTGACTGAATTAGGGTTTGGAGTGATTGACTATGGTTGTGGGGGTCAATTAGGGTATGTGGTGTTTGATTAGGGTCTTTGTGTTATCATGTGTATGTGGTGATAAAGTGTAATTATGATGATGAAAGCCTTTGAATAAAATATTTAAGACACTAATTACTTAAAGTGGAAGATATTGAGACGGGACCAGCCGATCCACCGGTCAGTAATAGTGGTTAGGGTTTTACCTTATGTGCGACCGATCCACCGGTTAAAATAGTGGTTAGGGTTTTACCCTATTGTGACCGATCCACCGGTAATAATAGTGGTTAGGACATGATGTCCTATTGTGACCGGCCCACCGGTTATAATAGTGGGGGATCCCGATCTCAATGAAAATAAACCAGAGTTTTGCTAAGGCAAATAAAAGACACTAATTACTTACAGTGGAACACCATGCGAGGAGGAACCGAACCGATCCACCGGTTAGGAATAGTGGTTAGGGTTTCTACCCTATATGTGATCGATCCACCGGTAATAATAGTGGTTAGGGCATGATGCTCTATTGTGACCGATCCACCGGTAATAATAGTAGTTAGGGCTTGATGCTCTATTGTGACCGGCCCACCGGTTATAATAGTGGGGTGTTCCTATGCTCGTATGGATTGAAAAAGGCATGGTGTGAATTGAACTTTGATAAGAGATTAATGAAACGATTAATCTAGACTACAATTGGGCCTTTGTACTTTTACCTGGTTGATCATATGCATTTATGATTGTGTTCTTCTATTTTTCTGCATGGATTATGTATTTATGTGTTGGCCTTAGTGATCAAGTCACCTTACTCAGTACTGGACCCGTACTGATACTACCTTGGTTGATGGGTCCTGTGATGATCCACCGATGGTGGGGAGCAGACCGCTTGTGCAGGTTTAAGATCAGAGATTGTTTGGGGTGGCAGGCCTGACTTGAGTGAGTAGGTAATCCGAAATTTGACCCATCGGGTTTTATCTTGTTTAAATGTATTTCTATTTGGAAGTTACAAGTATTAATAAATGTTTATGCGTACTCTGATTTTGTTGTATGATCTTTCGAATTCTTTTATGAATTGTTAATTTGAATTTAACGTAAATATTTTCTTTAGCCTTAGCACTTGGTACTGGAACGGTCGGAGAGAACCGGTCTGGTACTAAGTGTGGCGGTAATATTCCCATAATTCACAGGTTTTAAGTGTTTCTATCTTAATTGCTTCCGTTTTAAAAAAAAATTAGTGAATTTTGGGGTGTTACACCTTAACTCTTTAACATTTGTGAAAATGAAAGGTAAGACATGTGGTATGTGAAAGATGCGTAAAGTAACAAAACACATGCTACTTCCTAGTCAATAATCAAATAAAAATTTGATGGCAAATGGGTAAATTTTTGTTTGTTGACTTTATCGAGATGATAAGAAAGTTTGTGTGTAGGTAAAAGAAGTATTTCATGCAATAGAATGATTGGAACTTATAATTTTTAACCAAGATTTTGGTTCAATGAAGGTTTAGAGATCATAAAATAGGATTCAAGGGCTTTTAATCTTGTGCAAAGGGGTTTTCATGGTCAATGAGTCAACCACCAAAATTTAAATAATTTAATTAATTAAAGAGTTAATTAAATTTATATTTATTTGGAAAAATATTAAATAAGTCACAGCATTAAGAAAAATTAAGAATATATGTGGAATAATATTAGGAACCCAAATATATAAAAATATTTGATTTTGGAAAATATTTAGAGCTTAATGAATTAAAATGAGTAGATATGGGTAAATTGTCTAACCATACAAATGGGATTTATGTGAGTTAACAAGATGAAATATGTAAGGTTAAAATATGACAAGGATTAGATGATTAATCAAGATTAGAATAGTAAAATGATTTATAAAGCTAATTACCTAAAAAAACTATGCTTAGAGAAATGAGCTATTACATTACTAATATAACACCCCAAATCTACTACTTAAAATTTATATTTTTTGGAAGCATTAATTACCAAATTACTGGACGTTACCACCACATTTAGCATACGTCCTTTTTCCTAAAATTTTCTTATGGAAAGTGCTAAGGCTTCAAACAAAAAATAACCAAAAGAGAATAGCTAAAATAAGAGACAATACATAAATAAAAGTTATGGATAATACTCTTTGTATTTTTTTTAAAAATACAACCAATTACATAAGATTCCATAGGAAAACTAATACAACCAAAAACTAGTTCTTGAAGGTATAATGCATGTTTACCTTAACTCTTAGATCCAAAATATCATTGTGTGGAAGGGATCTCTTTCTTGCCACTATAATATGCTTGGAGCTACTTTATCCTCTTCACAAAATCATTTGCAAAAATATCATCAGTTCGACTTCCTCGTACCGAGTAAATCACAATACCTCACAAGAGATAGTATACCTAAACCGCACATAGTCACATAAAAATTCAAATATCATACTCAAACACAAAGCATGTATAATAACCACATGTAAAAATCATGGGATAACGTGTATAGCATCAATTCTCAAGCTTATTAGTAAAACATACTAGTTCACTTCACATCTTCTCAAGATACAATAGACATAACTAATTAATCCAAAAAATTCCAAATACCAAGGTAGGGCACTACAATGACTTCCAAATCCATAGTTTCAATCAACTCCAAACATCAATTATAACACCCCCATTTTCACCACCAAATAAAATTATTTTAAAACACTGTAGAAGCAAAAATTATAATACCCCATATTTTTGTAAAGTTTTGTTGAATGGGATGTTATAGTGTTTATTAAAATCCGATAGTGTTTGATTTTAATTTAGAAATATAATTGAGTTTGAGGAAAATTTGGATTTGAATATGCTTTAAAAATGGAATAAGATGAGTTTTCAGACGAACCAATCAATTATTTCTGTAAATCGATCGACTGGTTCATTGTCTCAACTAAAGGGTTTTACTTGATTGAATTTATTGACTCGTTTTGAGAACCGATCAACCATTCGATAGACCTGTCGACTAGTAGGGTAAATTGATGGATTGGTTTGTCGAGTTGAATACATTTTCAAAACTTCATTTTTTTTATAAAAAAAAACTTGTATAATACCCTATCCTAAAATCCTTCAAATTAATTTTAAAATTAGGTTAACATAAAATTATAATACCCTATTAGTTTGATTCAAATCCCTTAAGGATGTTTATGAAAAATTCTAATTAGAATCTATTTATGCTAATAAGCATATTCTAGTGCTTTGGGATTTATTTTATATTATTTAGATTATTCTATGATTTTATCTAGTTTAATTTCCCTAAAAATCACTTTTTTCAAACATACCTCAACTTTTCTCTTCTCCTTCACCATCCTTTCTCTCTTCTAGAAATTGGGATATGTGTTTAACTTTGTGCACCCATTCTTTAGCTCACTAACCTTCTACCATGTCTCTTCCTGATTGCACTTAACCTCCATCACTCTATTATGTCTACTCTTACCACTTGGTTACCGACACTCTACCATACCAATCTTATCTCTCTTTCTCCTATAGATTTCGACCAGCTCTCACGTTTATACCCTCCATTCTTGATCCATTTTGTTCATTTCTAACATGTTGTTCCTACGATCTCTTCTTCATTTTCTTTGTGAAATTTTTTCTAAGTGTTGAGCATTCCTTTATTTTTTCCTTTTCTTTTCTAAAGGGAAACAAAGGCTTACCTCTTGTTTTTTCCCTCCCTTGGTCAAATTCTTGTCCCACATTTCTTTGTCTAATCTTATATTTAGTTCTCCCTTGATTCTCTTCAGCAAGGAATGATTAATGTTTGAGATAGGTTGAAGATTCTAGCTTTATTTTTCTTAGAATATTGTTTTTGAGAAAAGGTTGAGTTGCATTTTGATTCTTCTTCTTCTTCTAATTTCTTTGATTTTAATGGAATTTTAAAAAGGATTTTTAACTTTTTTGGCCTTTTATTTTCTTAGGAATCAAGGTCCTACTAGATAGCTATTGAGTAGGAGTTTTATGCTTGAAGAATTACTTTAAGGTAAGGCATTATTATATTTAATGTGAATGAGGTTTTTGTTGCTTAGTGTTTTTTATTTTGAGCATGGGCTAATTATATTATAGAATTTGATTATGTTGTAGAATTTTTGTATGAAATTTAAGCATGTTTAGTTCACAAATTTTATGTATGATTTGGCTATTTCAGCATGGCTTTGTTTAAATACCTATGTTACCATATATCTATGTAATTATATGTGTGAAATATGTCTCTTTATGTGTTTAATGACATAGAATTATGCTAGGTTTAATATGATAAATTTTGGTAAATTTTGGAGTGTACCATAATTATTGGTGTTGTTTTACCTAGACCAACCAATCGGTTTGTTGAACCTATAGATTGATTGTGTGAACAATCACATGTTTTGGAAATTGTGATTAGTCTTTTATAAGATTAGCTAATTGGTTTCTATAAATAGTTGATTGGATCACCAAACCTATCAATTGGTGACCCTGTAACTAAAGTGGTTTGGTCTCTATTTAGACCCATTAGCCTGTTGGACCAAACCTATCCATTGGTTTCCTATGTATAGTCAATTAGTGAGAACAACCATTTAACTAGTCTACTGGTGTTATTTTTGATTCAAGTCTAGTATAACTAGACTAGTTGACTAGTCCTAGAGACCAATCAAATGGTCTAGCTGTTTGCCGCCTGGTTTGTATATTAATTATTGTTCTTCTTTTCGACCTTTTATGTTAATACCTCCATGTAATTATAACATTTAAATTATGATTTCAACCATATTTGCCTTAGATTTAATAAGAATCATAATGGTGATATTTGGGACTTGGATTGGTTAAGTTTAGTGTCATCTCTAGACACCTAATTGGTCACTTTTATACCTTGTGACGTATTTGGTGTTATCATTTGAAACACCCTATTTGGTTAATAATGGAATTTATTTGTGTTTGGTATTATCACTTAGAAACACTCTATTGGTTATTTATGGAGTTAATCTATGATTTAGGGTATTACTTAAAAATTAATAATAATGGAATAAAATTTTATTCGAGCCTTTTTCTCCGACTTTTGGGGTAGCTGACCAGGATATAGTGGCCATGTCGCCTTGTGGTTTATATTTTTACTCAGTAACTGTTTCCTTTTCTATTGGGTTATGATTAGTAGGGGTATACATGTATCTTTAAGGTATAGGATTATATTATAGTTTGCTGGTATTGCATTGGTGTCTAGTTTAGGTGGGTGAGATATTCTAGTACAAGTCCCCTAGAACTTTGTATTGTCCATTGCTTACATAGGTGTGGTATCCTAAATTCTTAGCCCTTGCAGTGAAGAAATTTAAGGTGTGGTGGGTGAGGTATCCCAGTACAAACCCGTTTGATGTACTTCAACCACGTGTGGTGGGTTTGGTATCCTAATTTGTGTTATCCCTCACAAGATTTGTACTCGATGTGTGTTGGGTGTGGTATTTTTAGAGAAATGCCCCTTCCATATATCCTAATCCCTTGTGGTGGGTTTCATATTCAGTTGCATTTATTTGCTACTATAAATTTTGTTTATGTTGGAGAATTGAGCATGATCGAATGAATTATCTTCATAGTTGGAAGTTTATGTAATCACTAAAGGAAGATTTATAATATAGTTTACATTATGCGAATTTTGATGCATTTTCTTTATGACTATTCTCCCATGATTTCCATGCAAGCATTCCTTATTATATTACTACTATGAGCCTAAGTGTTAATTTGTATTGATATGCTTATCACCATACTACTATGTGACTTTAATGTGCTATATGAGCCTTACCATATTTTAGGTAGCTTATTTTACTAGTGCTTCACCATATAGATACTTCACTTATATAGTCACTATGATGATTCACCTTGTGATCCGAGGAGTAGAGGATAATTTATAAGGGGTATAATTCTTAGTTAGAGTATGTTGAGAATGATGATGGGGGTCAATAATTGGCCATTTCTAGGGCTTGGAGATTTATATTTATGCTTAAGAGTTAGGCTAACTGGTTAGAGGTATTTTGCCCACTACATTGGGATGTATTTGTTCTTCCGATAATTTAAACTCCTAGCTTTTATTTCCTTTATTTAGATTTTGTAAGCTCTTATATACTTCCTATATATATATATATATATATATTATTGTTTTAGTATTTGTTATCATAGTACCATTTTATTAATATTATGAGCATGTGCCTTTTCATTCATGTTTCTATTTTACCTTGTATTAGGCATAGGTTAGGTGATGGTTACACCTCTCTAATGGTTGATGTGTCAGTAACATTCCCTGATTTTGCTTTTCAAACACTTCTGCATTGTCTTCAAAACTAAATTTTTTGGTTCGCAAATTAGGGGTTTTACAAGTTGCTATCAAAACCTATGGTTTTAAATCTTGATATTTTTTTGTAAAAAAAAAGAATTTCTTTGGTTTCATCCAAACTTATAGAATATGCTTTATTCTATGAGTGAGCGTTGGTTTGGGTTGGGAGTTGGCCTTAATTTATAGGATAAGACTAATTTCTAGCCTTGTGTTTAATATGTTGCCTCCATGTGTCCTAACCGTATAATTATTAGTTAATGTTGCTAGTGATTGCCTAGAGAGTAGGTAGTTGGACACTGGAGTATTCCACTTGTGAGGTTGTGCTGATGAATGGTGGATGGGTCAGTAGCTGAGAGGAGCCACTATAGATCAGTGTGAGGCTTTCATTGAGATGCTAATTGTACAATTTTACCCTACTTGCCTAACGATGGCAAAGTGCGATGAGTTCATGGCATTACATCAGGGCATGTCTACAGTAAAGGAGTACTACAACTACTATTTGGACCAGGTTTACTTTGCTATAAAGGTTGATGTTGATGAGATGATGAAGGTTCACGTGATTTATTTGAGATTGAGTTTGAGACTACAGAAGATGCTGGTGGCGACTCATGCATTAGACTTGCAGTCCATGTAGGATTATGCTTTGGAGGCTTTAATGATTGCACATGCCCGTAGTGCCCAGTTAGGGGTCGAGTGGAGATGTGAGGGTAGTTAGTGCTAAGGGGGAAAGAGGAGGTTCCAGGCCTTAGGTAGTCATCAATCGAAGTTATGTTAGCTGGTTATAAGGCATTTCATTTATTAGCGGTGTGGTAGGAACCTCCTAGGGAAGATTTTTCTTGTGTAGTTGGTTTAATGTCACAGTTGTGGTCGGATGGGGAGCCGTCAATTCAAGTATCATACCATCAAGGGTAGTGTCCTACATGGGAAGCAACATTCATAGGGCATGGTGGTGTAGACTTTACCTATTCAAAGAGATCAATTGACAAATAGTGGAGCTAGTAGGACTGCTTCCTACTAGAAAATTTAGAGGCCCCGTGCTTTTCCGCAAGGGCAAGGTTCAGGATGTGCTATAGGACCACCTTTCGTCATTCACCTGAATGTGATGAGATAATCAAAGGATGATAGGCAGGTAGATGTCATCACGAGTACATTCACGGTTTCTTCCCTTCTTGCTTGAGTGTTATTTGAATTAGGTGCTTCAAATTTATTTATGTCTACTACTTTCATAGCTAGGACAACTATGATTCCTTCATACAGCATAGAGACTTTTATTGTGCTCCCATCTAGGGATAGACTTCCATGTACTAGGCTATGTAGAGATGTGGCTTTAGTCATTAGCAGAATCAAGGTTTTAGTAGACCTCATAGAGCTTGAACTTAGTAACTTTGATGTAATCCTTAGGATGGATATGCTTGTGAGATATCAAGATATGATCGATTACACACAGGAGTATGTCATTCTTAAGGGACCAAAGGGTGCTATAGTCTCTTACCGAAGATGTAAGCCAAGGCCCTCAGTAAGGATGGTGTTTGTAGTTGTGCTTAACACATTGGTATAGAAAGGGTAACCACTTTACTTATGTAGTGATTAGGATTTAGGCATTGAGGAAACATGGATCCAAGGTATCACAGTGGTACAAGAGCTTTCATATGTGTTTCCTGATGAGATTTTAGGTATGCCACTAGTGCATGAGATAGAATTCACGATAGACCTTCTACCAGGGATATAGCCAGTATCCAAGGCACTTTATCACCTGGGGCTGACTAAGATGGTAGATTTATGCACTTAGGTAGAGGAATTATTGGAAAAGGGGTAGATTCGACCAAGTTTATTACCTTGGGGAGCACCAATCCTTTTTGTAAGGAAGGACGGTGGGCTGAGACACTACATCAGTTACCAAGGATTGAACCAAGTTATGGTGAAGAACCATTATCCTTTACCTCATATCGATAACATTTTTTATTAGCTACATGGGGCCATAGTGTTTTTGAAGATAAATCTTAGATTAGGGTATCATTAGTTGAGGATTTCTAAGAAGGGCATACAAGAGATAGCTTTCAGGAAGAGGTATAGCCATTATGAGTTCACTTTAATGTCTTTTGGACTCACAAATGTGCTAGTGGTGTTCCTGGCTCTAACGAACTACATCTTCTAGAAGTACCTTGATCAATTCGTTGTGGTCTTCATCAATGGTATAGCCATAGCTGAAACGCAATTTAAACCCTCTTGTTAACAATTGTAGTGCTGGTAAATAAGGGTATCGTTCTATACCGGAGATTGAGAGGGCTCACCTATACTTAACTAGCTAAAAAAAAAAAATAAAAACCCTAAATCAAACAAAAATAAATAAATAATAATAATCCTAATGGATTTATAAAATTAGAAAAATAAAAGAATAATAATAATAATAATAATAATGGATAATCACAGATATGATAAATATGCTAGTAAAATCAAAATCAATATTCTATATTAGGTTAAATTATAATATTAATTTCTAAGTCATTATTTAATCATGAAAAAGAGATTGATCAGGTTGTATACAAAAGTAGGTCCATACACCATATATTACTTCCCTAAATTAATTAATATGAAAAAAATGTCAATATTAACCCTATTAAATACTAACAGTATAACAACAATAAGCTCCTCGTATATTTAACTAGATTTGTTGCATTAAGTATGATTAGAAGGATGTCATCTAAGTAACCAGTCTAGTACACTAAGTATGCCTAACTGTATTTCCTTTATTTGACCCACACGGATATAAACGTTTTACTACTTTAGTTAGAATCATAAAACTATTAGGTGAATTGTTATCTAACCTAGCTGCAATTTATATATACAAATTCTAGTATATTTATATGGCTATCTAATAGGTAAATAATCCTATATACTATCATTTATGAGGAAACCATAACAAGGCATGCACCATATAAATTATACCTATTAGAAATATATATATAAATATTAGCTAGCCATAATTATTGAATTGATTATACAAAAATATATATCTAAAAATATAAATTAAAAATAGAGAAAGAAATAAAAAAAATTAATTATGGATGAAAAATTAAGAATTTATTTAGATGATAAATTAATTTCATCTGAAATAAATTATGCCGGTATAATTTCTTTACTCTTATCTTCTCTCCTCTCTCATCGTGTATAAATTTTTGTGCCACTATTATTTTCTCTTTTTTTTAGCATAGTTGTGCGCTACTCCCTCTGCTGGCCTATGTCTTTACTCCTTATTTTTGTCTATTAACTGCATCGCTGACCTCCTACAGCCTCCTGACGTGTGCCAAAGGAGATAGGAACTGTCATGTTACCTGCGTTGCTTTTTCTTCTTCTTCTTCTTCTTCTCTGATGCGCATCTACGGCTCCTTCCCTTTTTATTATATCTTCTCCCTCACATGTCTACTGCTCCTGTGCAAGAGGCTTTTTCTTCTTTTCTATTCGCCGGCTTCCTCTCTTTTTTTCTTACCTAATGCTGAGTCCCCCCTTTATTTTGCATCTCTCTCCCTCTTCTTACATTTGTTATTTTTTTCTTTGACTTCTTCCTCCTGATAGCTCTCCTTGCCACATCCACCCTCATTTTAATTCATTCCCTTCCTCCTCTCGCTGGCTCCATGTTGTTCTTCATTTCTTTGTTCCTTATCCTTTGGGCCGTTGGTCTAAAGGTCCAACTTGTTTTATTTAGGATTTACTTGCAAAGTACAATCAATGAAATTAATAAATAATATTATATTCTAAATTCATTTAATTATTATCATTTTAGCTCAAATAATAATATGTATGCAATTATTACCACTTAAGCATAAATTCATAACTATTCACCTATATTACTTAAATAAAATACTAGAAACTAAGATTATAATGGTATAGAATATGTCAAAATATGAACTTATCACACCTCCCTCACTTAGCTTCTTGCTTGTCCTCAAGAAAGGTGTTACTCTAACTAAATAAAATTAAATTAAGAAGTCACTTACTTCAGTCTCATGATTGCACTTAGCATGTGAAATAAGCCCTTTAAACCCCTAGGTCACCCATCGAGGACAAGTAAGGTCTCGTGAGGGTTTTGTAGATGATAAACCTACAAAATCACACACAATAAAATAACATCACACCTAATACCCTTAACCATTTTTTTCTCGGAATATTTTACTTTCATACGTCAAGATTATCAATCAACTAAGATTCAGCATTGAGAGATTCAAAGGATCAATTTCAACATATGGTTCACACATAAACATGATAGGTATGAATAGAATAATATTATGGGTAAAGATCTACTATGCCTTAGTCATATCAAGATCCATCCTCACTATGGATACCCTCTATTTTTATTTCTCTCATATTCATGGCTACAAATGAATAGAAACACTCTATTATGTGAGATAAGATGATAAAGATAACAAACGACTCACCTATTTAAACGAAGAAAGCTTATGTTCTTACGGATAAAACCTCATGAAAGATATCAAATAATTGTCAAATGGACTGAACCATATGCTTAACTTCTGTGACTAATCTCCATCAGATCAAAGTCTTCTCATCTCAAGAATCAAATAATACTTACTTATTGGCTGTAGCAAGATTTAAGGTACATAACGGTACAAGCTATTTTAGGAGTGTGGTGCTAAAAAGATCAAAATCTAATGGAATCTAATAATTAGATTAAATATGACCTTGACTCCACATCAAACATCAATGATACACATATCCACCTTAAAACCAAACTAGAACATGAATAGAACTTTCTCAACATCATCTCCATCCCTCTTTTCCTTATATCCTAACATTTTTCTCTTTCTTTCTCTTTTTTTTTTCAATTTTCAATTTTTTATATTTTTTCATTCATTTTTTTAATATATTCCTCCACCAAACATAACCAATCCTTTTTTTTCATAAATACATATATTTCTTTCATATATCCTGACATACACAACCACTCTTTATATCCATAACAATTTGATTTCCTTCCACTATCTTTAAGCAAGGGTAAGGATATTAAAGACTAAAGGTTATTTAAAGGTAATGAAGGAAAAATATATATTTAATGTATAGGCTCAAAAGGTTTCTATAGGGTGTATATCATGTATACACAAATTAGGTTAAGCTATTTGGTCATATGGTGGAAAATCCTAAACTACCTTTATCATTATCTCAATCAATTCATGTTTTGACTATAAGCTTCAAATAGCATAAAAGTAAGTTCTAGTAATCTCTAGAGTTCATTACAAGATCTATAGCAAGTAATTTAATCAAAGCAATTAGACATATATGAGGTTTACAAAGACATGTTGAAGCCAAGAAGAGTAGATAATTTCATGTGAATTCTTTCAGAAATATAAGAGGTGTATATGGCTCAAAAGCTCATTGTGGAATGTGATGAATCTCAACATATCATGTCAATGGTTAGAAAATCATACATGTTCTTTCTTCATTCATATTTAGACACGTATATGTGTGTTCCCTATATTGAAATTAACACCAAAAAAATCTCCACTTACTTTATCTCAATTTTATGATCATCTTTTCGTTATTTTTCAAAGATATAATCCTTATTAACTAGTTAAGGGCTCCTAAGACTCTAAAAACTCAAAATAAAATTATTTTATTATTTTTTTTTATGCAAACACATAAAACTCTCACACTCCCACACTTAAATCACACATTGTCCTCAATGTGTAAACAACTAAGGTAACATGTAATTTAAAGTATGGAGATACAAAATAAATAAATAAATAACTATAGAGTTGAAACCTCCCTTATCACATTGCATTGCCTCTTAAGTAGTGCTTGTTTTTATGTCTTCAACCTAACATGATCTCATTTTTACTCCTTCAAGGTGGGTGCTTCTTGTAACTGCATCTCTTTAATGATATGCTTTGTGAATGCTTTATAGTAAGGTTTAAGACTGTGACTATTAACTTTGAATTCATTTCTCATCCTCTTACTTTTGAGTTATATGGCACCATGAGGAAAAACATGAGTAACAATAAAAGGGCCTACCCATTTAGAATGCAACTTACCTAGAAATTAACAAAGACATGAATGGTAGAGTAGCATCTTTTATCCCACAACAAATGACTTTCCATGAATCATCTCATCATGAAAAGCTTTTGTCTTCTCCTTATATACCATTGCACTTTCAAATGCATCATCCCTTATTTTTTCTAATTCATGAAATTGTAACTTCCTATGTGTTCCAGTAGAGTCTATACTCATGTTCAGCTGCTTCACAACCCACCATGCCTTGTGTTCAAGCTCCACAGGTAGATGGCATGCCTTTCCATAAACAAGACAAAAGGGAGACATGCCTATGGGTGTTTTATAGACTGTCCTATATACCCATAAAGTATCATGGTCCTCTCTAGTATCTTCTTTATTTCTCGATTGGAAACTTCGGCTTGCCAACTAGTTTGAGGATGATAAGGTGTAGAGACTTTATGTGTCACCCTATACCTGCGTAGAAAGGCTTCAATTATCTTATTTTAAAAGTGTGAGCCTCCCTCACTAATGATTACTCTAGGCATACCAAACCTATAGAATATGTGATATTGGAGGAAACCTTCAACTACATGAGAATCATTAGTACAACTGGAAATCACTTCCACCCATTTTGATACATAATCTACCGTGAGAAGAATATAGAGATAGCCCTTAGAAGATGGAAAATGTCCTATAAAATCAATGCCCAGCACATCAAAAGTTTCTACGACTATAATAGAGGTTAAGGGAATTTGGTCTTTAGGAGCAATATTACCCGATCTATGACATCTATCATATCTCATGAAGTAAGCATTGGCATCGCTAAATAGTGTAGGCCAATAAAAATCCACTTCAAGGACCTTGAAAGTGGTCATTTTAACACCAAAATTTCCTCCACAATGCAATGTATGCAATGTGCTAGAATATACTCAAATTCTAAATCAGTGATACATCTCCTAATTATACCATCAATACCAAATTTCCTCAAATAGGGGTCATCCCAAACATATTAGTATGGCTCATTTCTAATTTTAGTTCTCATAGATCGTGTCATGTTAGTGGGTAGCTTATATGTCACAAGATAGTTTATTATATCAGCAAACCATGGTGTACTTACCTGTATACCGAAGAGCTACTCATCTGAGAAATTCTCAACCAAGGGTATGGGTTCACCATCCTAAATCATGTAGCTCAAATGATTAGCCACTACATTCTCACTCCCTTTCTTGTCCTTTATATCCACATCAAATTGTTGTAGAAATATAATCCATCTTATTAACCGAGGTTTTGCTTCCTTTTTAGACAATAAATATTTCAACTTTGCATGATCTATAAAAATGATAACTTTAGTTTGAGGTAAATATGATCTAAATTTTTCAAGAGCAAATATCATGGCTAACAGTTCTTTCTCAATATTGGAATAATTTAACTAAGCATCATTAAGAGTTCTGGAAGCATAGTAAATGGTGTAAGGATTTTTATCCTTTTATTGTCCCAAGACTACACCAACGAAATAGTTAGAGGCATCACACATTTTCTCAAATGGTAGGACCCAATCTGGAGGTAGCATCACTACTGCTATTGTTAGGAGCTTTTTAAGCTAGACAAAAGCTTTCTGACACTTCTTAATCTAGTCAAAAGGCTCATCCTTCTACAAAAGGCATGTCAATGGATGTGTAATGCTAGAGAAGTTCTTAATGAATCATCTATAGAACCCTACATGTCTAAGAAAAGAACATACCTCTCTCACACAAGTGGGAAAGGGTAAGTAATGTTTAACATCAATCTTAGCTTTATCAACGCCTAACCCCTAGACGAGACAATGTGATCGAGTACTATTCCTTATGTTACCATGAAATGACATTTCTCCCAATTGAGTACAAGCTTAGTTTCTTCACATCTTTTCAAGATTAAAGTTAGATGATCAAGATAAGAATCAAAATTATCTCCAAAGACACTAAAATCATCCATAAAAACCTCAACAATATTCTCTATATAGTTAGAAAAAATACTAATCATAAATCTTTGGAATGTACCAAGGGTGTTACATAGGCCAAAAGGTATGCGTCGTTAAGCAAATATGCTAAATGAACGATGAAGGTTGTATTCTCTTGATCCTCCTTTACTATATGAATTTGGTTATAACTAGAATACCCTCAAGGTAGTAAAATGAATGATCAGCCAATCTCTCCATCATCTGGTTAATAAATGGTAGGAGAAAGTGATATTTCCTTATTATAGCATTCAATTTCCTGTAATCAATGCATACCCAATGCCCAATTACTTTCCTTTGAGGAACCAAGTCATTCTCCTTATTTTTCACTATTGTGACCACGAATTTTTAGGTACCACTTGAATAGGTGCCACCCTTTTAGAGTCTAAAATTGAGTAGACAACTCCACAATATAAGATTTTGATTATTTCCTTCTTTACTAACTCCATCATGGGAGGGTTAATTCTACATTGATGTTCTCAAGTTAGCTTGTCTCCTTCTTGAAGAAGTATACGATGCACACACAAAGTAAGGCTTATCCCTTTTATTTCTACTAATGTCCATCCAATATTTGTTTTCTAAGCTTTAAGTACTTCCAATAACTTACTTTCTTGGTCCTCGATCAACTTTAAAGATATGATCACTGCAAGGGTCTCTCTATCTCCTAAGTGTGCATACTTTAAATGATCTAGCAATAGCTTAAGCTCTAATGTGGGAGACTGAATCACAAAAGGCACCACTTGTAAGTAGCTAAAGGAGTTGAAAGAAGAGAGAATCCATACCGAGATGGAGAGTTTTCCTCCATCTATGTTGTGATCTACATAACAGGTGGAGAAAGAATTGCCTCTATCTCTTCCAAAGATGTGTCTTCCCATTTGTCATCCAATTCTAAGCTTTTCATAAGAGTGATTGTTAATGGGTCTTCGTCATCCTCCTCAAGGTAATCCTACTCTAAAATATCAATGGTATAACAAGAATGATCATCTATAGGGTACCTCATGGCTTCAAAGATGTTGAAGTTTATGACTTCTCCATCAAACTGCATAGCAAAAGAACCTATATGAACCTCTATCCTTGGTGCGAATGGTTCTCATGAAAGGATTTCCCAAGATCAATGGCATTGAACTTGAGCTACTCTCCTCCATATCCAACACGTAGAAGTCCGCCGAAAATATAAGTGTACCCACCTGCATAGGAACATCCTCTACAAGCCCCTTGGGGAATGCATTAGAGCAATCAGCAAGTTTAATGATAGCATTATCTTTCTTAAGCTTTCCTAGACCTAATGATGCATAAATAGAATATATCATAACATTAATGGATGCACCTAAGTCTAGCATGGCATTTTCAAACCTGTTGTTGCCAATCATACACGGGATAGTGAAGCTCCCAAGGTCCTTGAACTTTGGAGGTAATATTCTTTATATTACTGCGGATAATTGCTCACTCATTTTAACTACTTCCTTCTCCTGCAATCTCTTCCTTGTAGTGCATAACTCCTTTAAAATTTTTACATATTTGGGCACTTACTTAATAGCTTCTAGGAATGGAATGTTGACCTACACCTTCTTGAACGTATTCAAATCGCTTGATCACTTGTGTCTTTCTTTGATTTGGATAACCTACTAGGAAAAGGAGCAGCAAAAATAGGGTTAGTTACAACATTATTAGGAATGGTAGAGGATTTACCATTCAAAGAACTCTCATATTTCAATTCACTAGTAGGTCGATCAATCGGTCATTGGTTCCTACTTTTATTCTCTTGCTTCTTCATGCTCTCCCCCTCTTTTGTAGTAGGGTCTTCTTACAAATGCTCCAGATTCGCCTTGGGTTTGGTTGAATTATTCTCACATGATTTACCAATCCTGGTCCCCATTGCACTAGTTGATTCAAAATTTCCCTTCAGATTAGGTATGGTGCTGCTAGGTAATTTTCCCGGATCATATAATTGATTTAACTTAGTGACCACTTCTTCTATTTGCCTCTTATTATTCAACACTCTCTTGTCCATGTTGAGTTTACTTTATATTATCTAATTCTATCTATTAGTCAGCAACTCAAACATCTTATCATATTTATCAGTGATTGGGGCTTAAGGTTGAGAAGATCCTCCTTGTGGTTTTTGATAAAAACCCGATCTCAATGGGTTGAAACCAAAAGGATTAAGAATATTATTATTAAATTTTCAATAAAAATTAGGATTGTTGTGCATACCTAGATGATGTCCTATTGTTGAACACACTCCACATGTGGTAACAACTTTGGTAGCTATTACAATATACAAAACAAAAGTAGTGAGTTGGTTAATTTTATCATCAAATTGATTTACACTTACCTCATTTACTTTTGAACAAGTAGAAATACCATTATATTAGTGTGTAGTGGAGTCTCGGTTCTTCAATAAGGCTTGTGCTAAAATGGGATCTTTATCCATAAAAGTATCACCACTTGGTGTAACTAACATATTCCTTTTGAGCAGAGTGAGACCCTAAGAGAAATATCACAACAAATTCTCTTCCCTCATCCTATGTTGTGGGCATTATGATATCAAGGCTTTATACCTATTATAGTATCCATGGAATGATTTGTTAAGCTCTTGTTAGATCCCGATGATCCTCTTTTTGAGTACCATGACACGTGATGCTGGAAAATATTTATCTAAGAAAGCACTTGCCAAGTTGTCCCATGATTATATCTACCATATTGGTAGCTCATAGAGCTAGTCTTTCACGCCATCCATCAAGGCAAATGGAAATGCCTTGAGCTTTAAGATTTGAAAGTCTACCTTTTTGGGGCACACGGAGACACATAAAAATTGAAATTCCTTTAGGAATTTATTTGGATATTCACTTGGGAGTTCATGGAATGTTGGAAGATGATGAAGTAGGCTAGATTTTAGCTCGAAATCCCTTTCCTTCCCATCAGCTGGCTCAAGGTAGCCTACACATGTAAGTTTAACTTTAGCTATATTATGGGCTGCTAGCTCTCGTAACCTCCTATTAGCTGCCATGTGAGTGAAGTATATGGTATCTTTTGGTGATGATATAAGATCAAAGCACTCGTCTTCGAGTTTTGTTGATGATGGACAACTACATGTTCTTAACTTCCTAATTTCTCAAATATACCTCTCTAACTTAAAATTCACTAGTATCATCTCTCCTTATGGTTTTCCTCTCGTATGCATTCACTAGTGGATACCTGAAATAAGAGAAACACTTTAACTGAGTAAATTGTACAAAATAAAAAGAGAACAAACTTAAAGGAAAAAAATACACACAAAATACTAAGAAAATTTTGCTAGAATAATACAGGCAAAGTAACCAATCGCCAGCAATGGCAACAAAAATTGGTGTCACCATAGCCAACAAATAATTTAAACCCTCTTGTTGACAATTATAGTTCTAGTATATAAGGGTATCGTTCTATACCGGGAATTGAGAGGGATCGCCTATAATTAAATAGTTAAAAATAATAAAAATAAAACCCTAAATCACACAAAAATAAATAAATAAATAAATAAGAAAAATAATAATGGGGGTTATAAAATTAGAAAAAAAAAATAATAATAATGGATAAACGCATATATGATAAATATGGTAGGAAAATTGAAATCAATATTCTAGATTAGGTTAAAATACAATATTAACTTTTAAGTCATTATTTAATCATGATAAAGAGATTGACCAAGTTGCACACTAAAAGTATGTCCATACACCTTATATTACTTTTCTAAATTAATTAATACAACAAAGCGCCAATATTAACCCTATTAAATACTAGCAGTATTGCAGCAACAAGTGGCTCCTATATTTAACTAGATTTAATACATTAAGTTTAATTGTAAGGATGCCAATCTAAGTACCCAGCCTAGTACATTAAGCATGTCTAGTCGTATTTCCTTTCTTTTTCCCATACGCATCTAAACATTTTACTACTTCACTTAGAATCACAAAACTATTAGTTGAATTTTTATCTAACCTAGCTGTAATTTATACATACATATATTTATATAATTAAAATAGAGTCAAAGAACAATCTCACAAAACAAACAAATATAAAATCATATCTCAAACCCTAATCTAGGGTTTTAATCTATTCCCTAGTAATAAATAATCAGCCATCCATAATTATCAAATTAATTACATAAAAATATATATCTTAAAATATAAATTAAAAATAGAGAAAGAAATAACTGAAATAAATTCATTTCATCTGAAATAAATTCAGCTAGTATAAATTTCTCTACTATTATCTTCTCTCATCTCTCGTCATATATAAATTTTTGTGCCACTATTCTTTTCTATTTTTTTTTTCTAAAGCATTCGTGCGCTGCTCCCTCTACTGGCCTACATGTTTACTCCTCTATTTGTCGACTACATCGTTGACCTCCTATAGCCTCTTAATGTGTGCTAGAGGAGACAGGGATTGGCGCGCTACCTAATCTACTTTTCTTCTTCTTCTCTCTAATGCACGCCTACTTCTCCTTCCCTTTTATTATTTCTTCTCCCTTGCACATTTTTTGCTCCTATACGGTAAGCTCTTTCTTCTTTTCTATTCGCTAGCTTCGATCTTTTTTTCGTGCCTAATGTTGACTCCCCTTTTTATTCCGTGTCACTCTCCCTCTTCTTGCATTTGTTATTATTTTTTTTCTTTGACTTCTTCCTCCTAACGGCTCTCCTTGCCACGTCAGCCCTCATTTTAATTCAGTCCCTTCCCCCTCTCACTGGCTCCATGCTATTCTTTGTTTCTTAGCGTTTGAGCTGTTTGGCCAAAAGTCCAACCTTTTTTTTAGGATTTACCTACAAAGTAAAATCAATGAAAATTAATAAATAATATTATACTCTAAATTTATTTAATTATTATTATTTTAGCTCAAATAATAACAATTATACAATTATTACAACTTAAGTATAAAATCATAATTAATCACGTATGTTACTTAAATAAAATACTAAAAACTAAGATTATAAGGTTATAAAATTTGTTAAAATATAAACTTATCAATCGGTAGTATCTTGATTTACTCCAATACTCATTAGGAAGACAAGTAGCATCTTAAGTGGGCTTCAGCATTACTGAGGACCCATTAGTTATTTGCCAATCTCCTAAAGTATGAGTTTTGGCTGGATGAAGTAGCTTTCCTTTGCCATGTAATCTTTAAGGAGGGCTTGTTAGTGGATCCTTTGAAGATTCGAGTTGTATTATAGTGAACAACACTAATGAATGTTAGGGAGATGCATAGTTTTCTATGACTGACAAGCTACTACAAATTCTTTGTCCATGAATTTTTCAGAATTGCTCATTTATTGACTATTTTGTTGAAGAAGACACCACGCTTTTGTTAGGATGAGAAGTGCACCAAGGCTTTTGAAGATCTTCAAAGGAGTTCGAATTCAAACCCACTTCTTACCTTGTTGTTGGGTACAAAGGGGTTTGAGGTGTATAGTGATGCATCCATGTTTGGTCTTGGGTGTGTGTTGATGCAGCATGGGAGGGTAGTGGCATATGTTTCTCTCCAGTTGAAAGAGACTGAGTTGAACTATCTAACATATGACCTTGAGCTAGCTGCGATGGTTTCTACACTAAATATATAGAGACATTACTTGTATGGAGTGAAATGTATCTACACGGACCATAAGAGCCTCAAGTACATCTTCACTCAATGAGAGTTGAACATGAGACAAAGAAGATGGGTAGAGTTGGTTAAGGACTACGATTTAGAGTTAACCTACCATGAGGGTAAGGGTAACATTATAACAGATTCTTTTAGTAGGAAGAATTCATACTCCTTGGGTTCACTAGTTATGTTAGACTAGATTTGGCAATATCTTTAAGAGTTTAGCATATAGATCATTGGGTTTAGAGATCTTAAGATAAGGATAAGCACTCTCTTGATCACACCAACCATATTCAATGAGATTTGAGCTAGTCAACCAAGATATGTCAAGCTTGAGCAGATTAAGTCGGTTATATCAGAGGTTAGAGCGGTGGGGTTTCATGTTTTTGAGGATTGCAGTATCAATTTCAAAGATCATACACTCTATAGAGCTTCGAGGATCTTAATAAGAGGATTTTTTTAGGATGGTCATTGTGTGCCTTATTCCATACATCTTCGAGGGGATATGTTATACAGGAATTTGAAAGAGGATCTATTGGTGGCCTTATATAAAATGGGAGGTTGTAGACTGTATAGCTAGGTTCTTACTGTGTTAGAAGGTAAAAATTGAACACAAGCATCCGGCGAGTTAGTTCAGCCTTTGGAGGTCTATATATGGATGTGGTATAGTGTGTTGATGGACTTTGTTATTAGGTTACCAAAGAGTTGTAGTGTTTTAGATTACATATGGGTGGTAGTAGACCAATTGACTAAGTTTACAGTATTCATGCTGATGAAGTCAACTTGAAGTATGGAGCAGATGACTAATGCTTACAGGAAACATGTAGTGTAGTACCATAGGATGCTTAAAGACATTATGTCAGACAAAAATTCCAAATTCTTATAGAACTTCTCATAGAATTTACAGGAAGATTTTGGGATACAATTAAAGATGAGTACTACTTTCTACTCAACAACAGACCTTTTGACTAAGTATACTATTCATACTTTAAAGGATATACTTCAGGCATACATACTTGAGTTTTAGGGTAGTTAGATGGATGGTGTAGACTCAATAGAGTTCCCCTATAACAATAGTCATCGTGAGAGCATAGGGTGACACCTTTCTATGTGCCCTATAGACAAAAGTGTTGTAGTCCCTTGTGCTAGGGAAACTCAAGTGAGATAATTGTGTTGGGACTAGAGATGGTAGAGTGAACTACTAGGTAGATCATGCTAATTCAAGATTAGATAAAGGCCACTTAGGATAGACAAAAGAGTAATTTAGATGTGTGGGGGAGAGCATATGGGGTTGAGGTGGGTGACCTGGTTCTTCTGAAAGTTTCACCCACCAAGAGGGTGAAGTGTTTTGGTTGGAAGAGCAAGCTTACTCAGAGGTATATTAGGTCGTAAAAAATTTTTGATTGGGTTGGAGAGGTTTCTTACTATCTTGCCTTACTTATTAAGCTTTTGTATATGCATAACATTTTCCACATCTCTTAGTTGAGGAAGTACGTGGCAGATTTGTTGCATAAAATTTGGCTAGAGATGATCAATCTTAATGAGGCATTATCTTATGAGGAGCAACCACTAAAGATTATTGATATCAAGACTCAAGAGACGTATTCGAAGGTCATTCCTCTAGTTAGGTCTTCTAGTTATGCCATGAAATGAAGGAGGCTACTTAGGAGTCTGAGGAGGAGATCAAGATAAAGTATCCAGAGTTGTTCCTGTAGGTGCATTGCATTGGTAATGTAGTCCCTTTTAAAGGGGTAGTACACTTCTCTCATATACTAAACCTTAGTTGTTGTATTCTTTTTGGTTGATGGCTTATGGCTTTATTATGCTTTGAGCTTACAGTAATACGATTCTTTCATGGACTTTGAGGATAGAGTCTCATTTAAGGGGGTAATGTTGTAATATCCCATCCTAAAATCCTTCAAAATGTGTTAACATTATGTTGATATAAAATAAATTAGTTTTGGTTTTGGAAAGGGATTAGAATTTAAATAAAAATGTGAATTTCAAATGTATTGATCAATTGATTTACCTAACCAATCAATTGGTACACATAGAGATTAGTAATTTTATTCTTGACGAACCAGTCGACTGGTTTACTAAAATCGATCAATTGGTTATCCTACAATTTTAGATCCTATTCTAATTTTGATTTGAATCCCTTTCTAATATTTAAGAAAACTTCTAATGAGAACCTATTTGTGCTAATGAGCATATTTTCGTTCTTTGTGATTTTTTTTTACATTATTCAAATCATTCTATGATTTTATTTATTTAAATTTCCTAAAAAGCACTTTTTGAGACATACCTCACATTCTCTCTTCTCCTTCACCTTCCTTTCTCTCATCTAGCAGCTAGGCTATGTGTTTGACTTTGTGCACCTATTCCTTAGCTCACAAACCTTATGTCATATATCTTCCTGATTGAACTCATCCTCAATCACTCCATCATTTCTACCCTTACCTCTTAGTTACCCATACTCAACCATACCAATATTCTCTCTCTCTCTCTCTTAGATTTTGACCAGCCATCATCTCTATGCCCTCCATTCCTAATCCATTTTCATTTCTTACATATTGCTCTTGCTCTCTTTACTTCCTTTTCTTTATGAAAATTTTCCTAAGTGTTAAGCATTATTTTATTCCCCCCTCCCTTTCTTTTTTATTAGGAAACAAAGGTTTACCCCTTTTCTTCTTCCATCCCTTGGTTGAATTCTTACCCCTTATTTCATCTTCTAATCTTATATTTATTTCTTCCTTGTTTCTCTTCAGCAAGGAAGGTTTAAGGTTTAATAAAGGTTGATGATTATAGTTTTATTTTATTCAGAACTCTATTTCAGAGAAAAGGGTGAGTTGCATTTTGTTCTTATTCTTCTTCTTCATCTACTATCTTTGATTTTAATGGAGTTTTAAAAATGAGTTTTAATGGTGTTGACTTTTAAGTCTCTTAGAATTTGAGGACCTACTAGATAGCTATCAAGTAGGAGTTTTTTGCTAGAAGGATTGCTTTAAGGCATTCTTATTTTTAATATAAATGAGGCTTTTGTTACTTATTGTGGTTCCATGTTCTTGGTGTTTTGTGTTGAACATGGGCTAATTGTATTCTAGAATTCGAGCATGTGGTAGAGTTTCTTTATAAAATTTAAGCATGTTTAGTTATCTAATTTTATTCATGATTTGGTAGTTTAAGCACAATTTCATTTAAATTCCTATGTTACCATGTATCCATGTGATTATATGTGTGTATAATGTCTCTTTATGCGTTTTATGATATATAAGCATGTAAGGTTTAATATGGTAAATTTTAGTGTGTACTGTAAGTCTGGGTGTTGTTTTGCTTAGACTATTTGATCGGTTCGTTAAACCCAGTGATTGGTTGTGTGAGTATTTGCATAGTTTAGAAATTTTTATTAGTTGATTGTGAGATTAGTTGATTGGTTTTGATGAACCAATTGACTAGTTTCTATGAATTGTCAATCGGTTTGCCAAACCCATTAACTCATAACCCTATAACCAAAGTGGTTTGGTATCTACTTAGACCCATAAACTAATTACACCAAGCCCATTTACTTGTTTCCTATGAATAGTTAATCGGTGAGAGCAACCATTTAATTAATCTGCTAGTGTTATTTTTAGTTCATGTCTGGTATGAGTAGACCATTCAACTAATATCAAGGAACGATCGATTGGTCAGACTATAAGCTGATTGGTTCGTTTATCAATTATTGTTATTATTTTGGGCCTTTAATATTATACCTCCATGTAATTACAACATTCAAACATTATTTCAACCATGTTTGCCCTAAATTTATAAGAATCATAATGGTGATATTTGGGAATTGAATTGGTTAGGCATGATGTCATCTCTAAACACCTAATTGGTTGGTTTTATGCCTTGTGATATGTTTAGTTTTATCACTTGGAAACACCCGATTAGTTCATAATGGAATTCAATTGTGTTTGGTATTATCAATTAGAAACACCCAATTGTTTTTTTATGGAGTTAATCTATGATTTTTGATATCACTTGAAAGTTAATAATAATGGAATAAGTTTTTGTTTCAACCTTTTTCTTTGACTCTCAAGGTAACTGATTGGGTGCTAGTTGAGGAGGGGTGCGCTTGTGGTTTATATTTTCATTCAGTATCTATTTTCTTCTTTACCTATTTGTGATTGGTAGGGAGATCATATTGTTGAGGTATAGGATTATACTTTAGCAGGCCGAAATTGCATCAATAACTAGTTTGGGTGGATAAAGTATCCCATTATAAGATCCTTAGCAATTCATATTGTCCATTGCTTTGGTGGGTGTGGTATCCCAACTTTTCAACCCTCATGTCAGGGGTATTCAGGGAATGGTGAGTGAGGTATTGCAATATATGCCCCTTTGATGTACTTTGACCATGTATGGTTGGTATGGTATCCTAATATGTATTTGCTTTCACGGTAGGTGCACTCTATGTGTGATGGAGGTGTTATCCTCTATGAAAAGCCCCTTCAATGTATCCTAACCTCATATGGTGGGTGTTGTATCCAATTGTGTTTATTTGATAACATGAATTTTGTTAAAGGAGGAGAATTGGATGTGGTTGAATGAATTAACTTAATAACTAGAAGTTTATGTGAAGACTAAAGGAAGATTTATAATATGGTTTATATTTTATAGATTGTGACACATTTTGCATATTACTATTCTTCCATTATTTCCAAATAAACATGACTTGTTGTATTAATACCATAATCCTAAGCATTAATTTATATTAGTATACTTATCACCATGCTACTATGTGACTTCAATATGTTGCATGAGACTTACCATATTTTAGGTAGTTTGTTTTACTAGTATTTCACTATATTGGTACTGTACTTGTGTGGTCATTATGATGATCTAGCTTCATGTTTGGGGAGTAGATGATGATTTGTAGGGGTATGATTCCTAGTTAGAGTATGTTGAGGGTGATAACAGGCTAGTAGCTAGTCATTACTTGGGGTTGGAGATATATATTTGTGCTTAAGACTTAGGCTAACTGGTTAGAGGTGTTTTACCCACTATATTGGAAAGTTTTTGTACTTAAGGTTATTTAAACACTTGGCTTTGATTTCCTATATTTGAATTTTGTAAACTCTCATACTCTTCCTATCTATATTATTATTCTTGTCTTTGTTATCATAGTGCTACTATATTAATATTATAAGCGTTCACCATTTTTTTTTATTTTATTTTGTCTTGCATTAGGCATGGGTTAGGTGATGATCACACCTTGCTTAAGATTTATGTGGTAGTAACATTACCTAGTTTTTTCGTTTCAAACACTTTGGCATTATCTTTAAAATAAAATTTTTTGGTTCATAAATTGGAGTTGTTATAACTTCTTATACCAAAATGGAACCTTGATAATCTCATTCTAAGTTATTCTAAGATTCTTAACTTGTCTTATCATGCATTTAGCTTGAGCTTCTGCCTTGAAATGATTCAAGGGTTTGATTTGGAAAATTGAAGGAGAGGATGACCTAAGCTTTTTCTTCTTCCATCTATCCTCTGTTTGCTTTGGAATCATTTCTTTGATTTCCAAGCTACTTCTACTTAGTTGGGAGATTCCTTCCTAAGCTATTGTTCATTTCCTCTCTTATGTTTGACATTTTCTAGGTAAATTCGACCTGCATTCTCCAAAAATCACTATTTTAGCTTTTGAAGGAAGGTTAACTTATCTTTGATAAAATCCTCCCATTCTATTGAAGTTCAAACATTAGAAATTAATCTTTTTCTTTTTTTAGCATAACCATACTCATTCTTATACCGATTTGTTGGCTATAAATAGCCTTGATCACCCCTTGCACTCACATGTCATTTAACTTCCAAAACTTTCTAGCTCTCTAGTCCCGTGTTCTTTTCTCCTTAATTTGAGCTTAATTTTGGTTTCTTTCCAGTCTTTAATCCTTTCTCTAGCTCCTTCTAGTTTATCTTTATGTAAGGGAGGGTTAGATTTGAAAGGAAGTTGAGTCTCTCTTTCCACTCAAATTCCCTCTATTTTGTCTTAGGTTTGGTAAGTTTTTTTCTCTTAATTTGAATTTGAATATATGAAATTACTCACTAAATTTTGGAAGCTTTAACCTTTTATTTTTAAGATTTGGAAGTTGAAAATCTTCCAGATTGAGTTTCCTATTTGTGGAAAAGTTTTGTTTGCACTAAATAAGTCATTATTACTTCTAAAATGTAATCCTATTAAGCATGTGACATGGTGTATTCTTAAGATCTTAATTTTATAGGTTTTCATGATAATTTGGTTTTAGATTGACGTAACTTTAGTAATTGGTTAATCTTGATAAAAAAACATGAATTTTAGGGAAATTAGGTTTGATTTGATTAATTATGAATTATGTTCCAATTTATTGAGCTAATAAATTATTAGTATGATGCTATGATATGTTTTGGTTTGTATAAGGTAGGATTTTTTACGATGACTTACATGAAAAATTTTTGTTCTATGCTATTTGGCAACAAACCAATGACTAGTCCTTAGAATAATAGACTTGTTGTCCCAAACTGATCGATCAGTAGGTGTATGGTGACCCTGGTTTGCTCTTTACTTGAACCCATCAACTAGTTTGGTAGAATCTATTAACTAATTTGAAGGAACCTTGGGTTTTGTTAAGCCAAAACAATTTATTGATCAGTCAAAACCAATCGACTTGTTAGCCCAATGGGTTAGCGTATTAGTAAAATTGATCAGCTAGTTAGGCCAAACCGATTAATTAGTTGGCACTAATTGTGTTATTTTGATCTTTTGACTCGGATATGATTTGAGACCATGCCTATGTTGCTATATAATGATTTAATGAGTAAAATACATTTGTTTACATGGATTAACAACCTAATGGATTGATAAAATGGATCATAATTCATGGCATATTCAATGGGTGTTTCAAAGTCCATAATAGGAAAACCCAATTAAGTATTTAATGATTTTAAAATGGGGTTATATAATTTGGATTATTTTTTGAAAATGGATTAATATGAGAGATTTGTTAATATTCATTAAACATTAATAGAAATCCCATATGTGGTTGGGGAATAGTAATGGTTAATATGGAATAAGTATGTAAATGCCTTGCTTGTATATTGTATGGGTCTTGTATGATCTCGTAACCTGAAGAATAATGTATTAATCACTTAAAGTGAAAGACGATCGAGTTGTGTATGGGTTTGGGTTACCCGATCCTCGATTAGCGATTAAGGGTTAGTCTTTTTTGGTTATTTATTAGTGCCTTTGGGCTTTAACTTTTGGGTAGGATCCTAGTAGATCTTGGTGCTTTACCTACTCTAGACACTCATAATGTACTATAAGATATCAATACTAGGTGGTTTTGGCTTCGGCCTAAAATTATATCCATTGGTAGTTACTTAGATTTGGGGTGGACTTATGTCCATTGGAGTTTTTTTGGCTTCGACCAGACTTTATGTCCTTTTGTTTGGATATAATTCTATAGTATGTGAGCCATAGGATGATGTACAGTTCATTGCTTGATAATAATTAGAATAAGTATTTATATCATAATTTGAATAAGTATATGGATAAGAATTCAGAATAAGAATGTGGCTAGAGAGAAAAATAAAAGGAATTGTAAATGAAATAATTGCGTATATATAAATGACCCACTAAATTAGGTTTTCCAAAAATAGACTATGGTGAAATTATGTGAATGGATAAATGAAGCCTTAATATTATCAAGACATTTTACTTAGCAGCTTGCATGTTGTCATTAAAGTAGCTTGCATGTTGTCATTAAAGATGATTGTGTTATATTGGCAAGCATCATGAGTTATGTATGGTAGGAGTTTCTATGCATGTCATGTCCACGATAGAGCATATATTCTATCTATATGAAGTATGATCTTCTTATTATGCTAGAATATTGTGTGTTGGTGACTCTATTAAGGAGTTAAATTGGTATACTATAACACTCTAATTTTTACTACAAAAAAAATTTATTTTCCAGCAGAAGTAATGAAGTAAAATAATGGGGGTTACCAACGTGATCGACATAATTTTGGTTTATGCAACTATCCTTACGTCAATCACAAGGCTAAAATATTTAAGGTAATATAAGGAAATTAGAAAGAAAGAAAAAAGCACATTTATAGTACAATACTTAGTTTGGAGTTTAACTTTGAGTTTTACAATACCAAAATACGAAAGGAGGATACTATGGATCAAGAATCTAAAATGGGTATCTGGTTAAATACATAATCCGGATAACATATGTTCTTCACCCGACCCCCAACATAGATAAATTCACTCATCCCCACATAAGGCGTCATAAGCTATAAAGTCATCTATCGGATCCTCTAAGACCTACATATAAGATCTAGGGCCTTTTACTCGTGGGAATGAGTAGTACCCATAAAATTGGTGGTTAGTATTGAAATAGGAATACAAATAGAGCATGCTTCCACATTAGATAATAAAGGAATATAACCAAGTAAATGAAACATCTCATAAGGCATATTACGATCTAGATCCTTTTATTACGTATAATCCATTTTCATTCTTTTATATATGTTGAGTGCAAGAATCCCACTATTCTTAAACTAGTGGAACGATTTAAAACTTTCAGGGACAACACACCCGAGCCACTATTCTTTTTAGTGTAATGGAGTCTAAAAACATCTCCTCAAGGTAGAACGCTCCCGAGCCACTATTCTACCTAGTGAAACGGGAATACATATACATATAGAAAATATATCACTCTGGTCATGACTCATATATTCTTCCACTATAAATCATTAGTATCTTTCCTATAAGCTATGAAGAAATGTTTTATTTCATGATAAGTAGGGACCCCACCATTCTTAAACCGGTGGAATAGTCTGGAACTTCTCGAGGATAACACACCCGAGCCACAATTCTTTCTGGTGGAATGAAGGTTAAAAACATCTCCTCGGGGCAGAAAGCTCTTGAGCCACTATTCTCCTCGGTGGAACGGGATACATATATATAGGTTTAGAAAAATAATCACCATGGCCCTACTCACGTGATCTTTCACTTTAAATGATTAGTATCTTATTCAAGATTGATTCACAAACATAGGACATAGTCAAAACAAATATGCATATAGCATAGGTCCAAATCCTTACGTCCTATTAAACCCTAATTACACTCCCTTTATTGTTTATTCTCCCATGTTGGTGGTTCTATTCACATTATATTATGTCATCTCCCAAATGCCATCATTAATATCATACCTAAAATGCACAACTTAATTCCCATGAGTTTACTTTAATAATTTCATCTCAATACATTAATCACTAAAGTATCCAAACCCAAATTCCATAGAATTTTCATAACACTTCCCATGATATTTTCATGATTTCCAATTGCAATAGATAACCTCTAAACCCTAAAAATGGAATAATGATATTAACATTTCAAGATAGCTTGCCCCAAGTTTACTATTAAACATATAAGAACTCCAAATAATGATAATCCTCCAATGAATTACTCAAGCTACTATTGTCATAATTTAAACCTCCTAATACATAAATTACAAAAACTTCCTTGTTGTCCTATAATGACCAAGTTATCCTTTAAGCACAATGAAAACCTATATTTTATAAAATCGTATACCTTCTACACATATTATTTCTCCAAGTCCCCATTTATCATCATACCCCATGAGAACCCTTAAGTCCATTTATCAAAACACATTCAACTCATATTTTATTCCATAAGATATATTTCCACAGATATGACAACATCATCATTCAACTCATATTTCATACCATAAGATATATTCCCACAAATATTCATACCATAAGATGTATTTTCACAAATATGATATTATCCTCACAAATCGTAACATAATGATATCTCTTACCAATTCTTATTTTCCTTGAACATAACATTCATATCATTACAAATTATCAATATCAATATATGTTACATAATATAGCAATAATATCATGAAAAACACATTTAGCCATACAAGCAAACATCATCACAAGTCCTAAGCATCTAATAGTATCCTTACCAACTAAGACACCGGGCTCTAAGAACACAAATTCTAGACTTCCTCCTCCAAAGCTACTGGAATACCACCTACAAAAATAATAAAATTTATAGTTAGGCTTGAAGAGTTAAATTGAAGGATAAATCAAGGTAAGGAGGGTAAAATAGGTATAACCGTTGTCAAATGGGAGCTTGATATGTGTGGATGTGTAGAGAAATATGTGGTAGAGCTATCATTAAATTTTGGTGGTGTTTAGTCGAGGTCTGAGAGTGAAAATAGGGATTCACAACCAAAGGAATGAGGTTGCACGACTGTGTAGCAGGCATTGTACCTTTTGGTCAAGAGAAAACAAGGTGCATGGTTAGGTAGTGTGAAATTTGCATGGCCGTGTCGAAACAGGCCGAGAGAAGAAATTATGGATGGTCAGATGGTGTAGGGGTCGCATGGCTACGCAGCAGAGGATTTAAGTGTTACACGACCATGCAACAAGCAGTGCACTGGTCTTACACTTTGTGATGCTGTAACACATGAGAGGAAGAAGAAGGGAAAAGAGGTGATGGTCGGCAGGGATGGTTGATGATGATGAGGGGGAAGGTTGGGGTGACCTTAGTGGTCGGTCCACCAGCTAAAGGGCATCGAGTGGTAGCCGAGGTGGTGCAAAGTGGGGGAGACAGTGGTGCAAAAGCCAAAAATAGGGAAAAGAAGGAGAAGAAGATGAAGAAAAGGGAGAAGGAGGAAAGGAGAAGGAAGAGGGAGCTCGATAATGGCTCTTTAGCATAAATATTAGCAGAGTGAGGCAAAACCAAAGAGAAATAGGGAGAGTGTGAGGCATATGTGTGTGTGTAAGCGCGCGCGCGTGTGTGCGTGTATGGTGTGAGTCAAGAAGAAGATAAAGAATAGAGGGTGATGGCATGCGATGGTGATGATGGTGATTGTGTAGTTGCAAGGTGATGGTGATGGTTGCAGAGGATGGTTAGGGTAGGATGGTAGTGGCAGGGTGAGGGTGGTGATGGTTGATGGAAGTGTTGTGTGAGAAGAAGAAAAATGGTAGATGAGAAAGTGAGTGTGTAGAGTGTGTGATGGGGTGTATTTGGGCAGGGATAAGGATGTAGAAGGAGAAGAAGAAAAGAAGAAAGGAGGTAAGGTGATGGGTGATAGATGCAAAAAGGTGATGGTGTAAGTTGCATAGATTCAAGAGTTACAGCTCAAGTTTGGTGAGAAGAAGAGAAGAAGGAAAAGAAAAGGATAAAGAAAAAGAGAAAGAGAAAGAAAAAGAAAATAAAAGGGTTGGGGATTAGTTTAGGGTTATTTTATATTTGCTAAAGGTAAATAGGATTAGCGAAATTTTTAGCGATTTTTGATGTTGGTTTACGAATTACGGTATATTAAAGTTAAGGTTTTCCGAATTGGTTAAAGTTTCAGGATTAAGGAGAGGTTAAGGCTAACATAAGGTTTATTGAGATTGGAATTAATTTAGGGTGCTAATGACGTAGGATTAGGTTAAGCAAATTTTTAGGCTATTACATCACTACCCCCTTAAAAGAGACTTCATCCCTGAATTCAACAAGTCTAAGATAGGGAAGAAGAGGAAAGAATGTAAGGAAAAAAATTTGGTGGTTAAATTCATCGAAGTTACTACTATAATATTAGGTACTACCCCCTTAAAAGAAAGAAAACCCCAATTCTAACACACCTGAGCTGAATATCTCAAGGTAAGCCAACACATATCTTTCTCAGTCTCCCAAGTTGCTTCCTCTATCCCATGATGGCTCCAAAGAATCATCACAAGAAAAACTAAGCTTGTTTGGGTGCATCAAATCTTGGTATATAGTATCCCTAAAGGCCTCTCCTCGTAGGATAGCGAATCATCGAGCTCGATCTCATCTGATTTGATCACATACGACGGGTCTGTGATGTACTTTCTAAGCTGAGAAATGTGAAAGACATTGTGAACTCAAGCTAACTCTAGTGGAAGCGCTAGGTAGTATGCAACTTCTCCAACTCTATCAAGAATCTCATAAGGATCGATATATCTTAGGCTTAGCTTACCCTTCCATCCAAATCTCTGCACTTCCTTCGTAGGTGAAACCCTCAATAGAACTCTATCCCCTGGCTCAAAACCATCACTACGATGTCTCTGATCTACATAGCTCTTCCAATGACTTTGAGCTGCCCTCATGCTATCCTAGATCAATCAAACTTGCTGAGCCATCTCCTCAATCATCTCAGGTCCAAGTACAATGGTCTTACTGATGTCACTCTAACACAAGGGTGTTCTATACTTATGTCCATATGGTGCCTCGAAGGGTACCATCCCTATACAGGCATGATAACTATTATTATACAAGAACTCAACCAAATGCAGAAGATCTTCCCAACTGCCTTGGAAATCTAAAACATAAGCACGAAGCATATCCTCTAGAGTCTAAATTGTCCTCTTAATCTGTCCATCCATAGCTAGATGGAAGGCGATACTCATCCTAAATCTCATGACCATAGCCTCCTACAACTTCCCCTAAAAGTGTGAAAGGAATATCGAATCTCGATTGGAGACTATATTGGTAGAGGTACTATGCTTACTCACCACAAACCTCAAATATACATATGCTAACTGATCCATACTCTAATTCGATTTTATTGGCACAAATACTTCGGACTTAGTTAGCCAATCGATGATAACCTAAATCATATCACAACCGCTACGAGTCCTTGGTATCCCACTCACAAAATCCATTGAGATGGAGTCCCACTTCCACCTCGAAACATCTCAAGTTTGAACCAACCTTGCAGGTCTCCGATGCTCAATCTTAACATTTTGGCAAGTCAAACACCTCAATACAAACTCTACTACCTCTCACTTCATGTGAGGCTACTAGTTGAACCTCTTAAGGTCCTTATAAAACTTATCTCCTCCTGGGTGGATAGAATATGGAGTATAGTGTCCTTCCTCCAAAATCCGGCACTTTAGATCATCCCAACTTAGTGGTACACACCAACGACCTCTATAGCAAATTCAACCATCCTCATGAATCTAAAAACCCTCAACTTTACCATCTCGAATCTTCTGTCAAATCCTCTTAAGCTTAACATCCCCAGGCTGTCCTACTCAAATCTCATCAAAAAAATTTAGCATATCATCAATGCACTCATAGGAACCTCTATGTCACTATGTTGGATCATCTCTATCCCCATCTCACCAAACTCCTCTAGTAAATGACTAGTAACCACAGTAGAACCCAAACAATGTGATGTTTTCCTACTCAAGGCATCCACGACGACATTGACCTTGCCATCGTGGTAGGTTAACTTAATATCATAGTCCTTTACAACCTTAAGCTATCTCCTCTGCCTCATATTTAGCTCCATCTGAGTGAATATATACTTGAGGCTTTTATGGTCAGTGTAGAATTTGCACTTCATCTCGTACAGATAATGCCTCCAAATCTTCAATGCAAAGACAACTGCTGCCAACTCTAGATCATGCATCGAATAATTTACTCATGTTGCTTCAATTAGCGAGAAGCATAAGCCACAACCATACCATGTTGCATCAGAATACAACCAAGTTCATGTTTTGATGTGTTACTATAGACATTAAATTCATCTAAAAATGAAGGTAAGGTCAAAATCGGTGTTGTAGTCAACCGCCACTTCAACTCCTAAAATTCTCTCTCACAAGCATCATCCCAATGAAATTTAGTCGTCTTCTTTAAGAGGTTCATCAAAGGATGAGCTATTTTTAAGAAATCCTAGACAAAGCGTCTGTATTACCTGGCCAAACCTAGGAAACTATGTACCTCAGAGATGCTAATGGTGCCTCCCACTCCATCACCACTAGAATCTTCAACTTGTCCACGACAACTCCTCCTACTGACACCATTTGTCCCAAAAATTCAGCCTCCGGAAGCCAAAACTCATACTTAGAGAGTTTAGCATACAACTTATGCTCTCTCAGAAGTGATAAAATCATATGCAGATGCTGATCATGGTCCTCTTTACTTTGAGAGTAAATCAAAATATCATCAATGAAAACCACAACAAATTAATTGAAGAACGGCCGAAAATCCTCGTCATTAAGTCCATAAAAATGGCAGGAGCATTAGTGAGCCCGAAAGGCATCACCATAAACTCATAGTGCCCGTACCATATCCTAAACACTATATTCATGATGTCTGCCTCGACGATACACAACTTATGATAACCTAACCTCAATTCAACCTTTGAGAAGGTTGAAGCACCCTAAAGCTAATCAAACAAGTCATCGATCCTAGGAAGCAGGTAGCAGTTCTTCACCGTCAACTGATTCAACCCTCGACAATCTATACACAAGCGAAGGCTCCCATCCTTCTTCTTCACAAAAAAGTAGGTGCTCCCTATGGAGGCACAATCGGGCGAATATACCCATAAGATAACAAGTCCTTGAACTGAGTCTTGAACTCTCTCAACTCCACCAGTGCCAATCCGATATGGCACCTTAGAAATAGGTTCGGCCCCCAATACCAACTCAATAGTGAAATCTATCTCCCAAATAGGTGGCATACCTAGAATCTCCTCAAGAAACATGTATAGGAACTCATGAACAACTGGAATGCCCTCCAATGCTGAAACATACTTGTTTAGCTCCTGAAACCCACATAAGAACATAGGGCAAACTCTCTGCACTAAAGAATATAACGTATGGGTAGATACGACCTTCATCATAGGCCTAGGATTGCATCTCCAATAATAGACTCTAGCACGCTAAGGCCCCCAAAGCATGACTCACTCCTACGAACAATCTATTATTGCCTTATACCTCCCTAACATATCCATCCCAAGGATAACGTCAAAATCCTAAAGGTCCATCTCAACCAAGTCTACTAGGAAGTCTATCCTGCCTATCTCTAAGGCCACATTTGAGTAGAGCCTAGTACAGTCCAATTTATCCCCAAAAGGCAGCATCACGGATACAAATGCAAAAGAAGATGAAGTAAATGCAGCTTTAGTAACTAATGAATAAGACACAAATGACATAGAGGCTCCCGAATCAAACAACACATAAACTGGTAATGGTAGGATTGAGAATTTACCAGTGACCACATCCAACTTCCTGTCAACCTCTACCTGGCTAATGACATTTAGACGCCCGCCTGATTGTCCTCCCTAGTATCCTCCAAAAATCTGGGACTAACTTCCTCCGTTCTGAGGGAAAGAGCGAGGCCCATGCTCCACTGACTCTCACTAGTCTGTCCATTAGGTGGGGTAGGTGCTCTCTATTGATACTACTGATGAGGCTGCTGGTAGGTTTGCTGCTGAAAAGCCTGCTGTTGCGGAATTAGTGGTGCCTACTGCTGATACTAATCCTACTGTCGCCGACACTCAAAAGGTTGGTGGCCCAATTGACTGTACATCCTGCATCTAATTAGGATACCTCAGCAAGTATGCCTTGGACACAGAAATGGCACGCGAAGCACCTCGACTAACCCTAAGACCTATTCTGACCTCCTAACTAACCTTGATGTTGATACTGACCTCCTTGAGGTTGTATCTAACCTTTATGCTGAAAGCCTAGAGGTCCTCCTCCTTGGTACTAGATCTTGCCACCAAAACCTTACAACTACAGCTTCCTCTTACTTATAATGGAAGCCTGCTCTAGAACCAACATAGCTACAATGCATGCCCTCTCATATAATGTGGTTAAGTCCTAAACAACCACAGCACCCGTCATCCTTTGGATGCTAAAATGGAGTCCCTACTCAAACTGGTAAACCACCATCGACTCACTAGTTGCGATCCCCGGCGCAAACCTCAATAGTTTTGTGAACCGGGCGTGGTACTACCTCACCATCATGTTCTGCATGAATTCCTTCAGCTTATCTCTCTTAAGACTATCAGGGTAGAACTTAGCACAAATCACTACCTTGAAGTCCTCCTAGGACATCTACAGACCATCCAATGCATGACAACTTACCCACTAGGTGTCGACAACTCCTCGTAAGAAGAAGGCAGCAATACTCACCTTTTGGGCAGGTGGGCAATCAACTACCTCAAATGTCCCATCCAAGTCCCAAATCCAGCCCTCGAGGATGATTGGGTCCTCATCTCCGGCGTAGATTGGTGGGTGATGTCCCATAACCCTTCAAAGCCATCCTTCTCTAATACCCTCTTGTATGTGATGCAAAGGTAGTGGCAGCAATTGAGGCAATTGTCGAACAAACGTGATAAATGCCTCGAATGTCTCTTTCAAATGACCAATATGACCATTGAGCGCCATGATGACTAACTAGCTGCAAGAAAAAAAATGTGTTAGGCATAAGTGTTCTTAGCTAACTAACACATAATGTAGGTAATTCACATTTTAAGGCCATTTAGGCTACCCATCCCTGATTCTTCACAAATTAATCCGGGTTTTCAAGAGGAAACTAGTTGTTTCTGAAATGTGAAATAGAACTTTAAAAATCAGATGAGGGATCATTGAAAACCAAAACATGGTAATCAAAACCAAATGCTCTGATACCAACTTGTAACACCCCAATTTTTACTACTAAAAAACTTCACTTTGTAGCGAAAGTAACTAAGTAAAATAGTGGGGGTTGCCATAGTGATCGACATAATTTTGGTTTATGCAACTATCCTTACATCAACCAAAAGGCTAAAACATTTAAGGTAATACAAGGAAATTAGAAAATAAAATCACATTTATAGTATAATATTGAGTTTGGAGTTTAACTCCGAGTTTTATAATACCAAAATACAAAAAAAGGATACCATAGATCAAGAGTCCAAAAGGGGTATCCAGTTAAATACATAATCCAAATAACATATACTCTTCACCTGACCCCCAACATAGATGGAGTCACTCATCCCCACATAAGGCTTCATAGGCTATAAAGTCATCTATCGGATCCTCTAAGACCTATGTATAAGACCTAGAGTCTTCTACTCGTGAGAATGAGTAGTACCCATAAAATGGCTGGTTAAATGCTACGTACTGAGTATGGAAACACTACTATCGAAATAAGAATACAAATAGCACATGCTTCAACATTAGATAATAATGGAATATAACCATGTAAATAAAACATCTCACAAGTCATATTACGATCCAAATCCTTTTCTTAACTATAGTCCATTTTCATTTCTTTTATATACGTTGAGTGTAGGAACCCCACTATTCTTAAATTGGTGGAACGGTCTTAAACTCTCAGGGACAACACACCTTAACCACTATTATTTTTGGTGGAACAGAGGTTAAAAACATCCCCTTGAGGTAAAAAGCTCCCAAGCCACTATTCTACCCAGTAGAATGGGAATACATATACATATAGAAAATATATCACTCTGGTCCTGATTCACATATTATTCCACTATAAATCATTAGTGTCTTTCCTATAGGTTATGAAGATATGTTTTATTTCATAATAAGTAGGCACCCCACTATTCTTAAACCGGTTGAAATATCTTGAGGATAACACACCCAAGCCAAAAATTTTTTGGTGGAATAGAGGTTAAAAACATCTCCTTAGGGCAGAACACTCCCGAGCCACTATTCTCCCCGATAAAATAGGATACATATATATAGGTTTAGAAAAATAATCATCATGGTCCTAATCACGTACTCTTTCACTTTAAGTGATTAGTATCTTATTCAAGATTAGTTCACAGGCATAGGACACAGTCAAAACAGATATACATACATATAGCAATGGTCCAAATCCTCAAGTCTTCTTAAACCCTAATTACACTCCCTTTAATATTCATTCTCGCATGTTGGTGGTTCTATTCACATTATATTATGTCATCTCCCAAATTCTATCATACCCAAAATGCACAACCTAATTCCCATGAGTTTGCTTTAATAATTTTATATCAATATATTAATCACTGAAGTATCCAAACCCAAGTTCCATAGAATTGTCATAACACTTCCCATAAAATTTTCATGATTTCTAATTGCAATAGATAACCTCTAAACCCTAAACATAGAATAATGATATTAACATTTTAGGATAGCTTGCTCCAAGTTTACTATTAAACATATAAGAACCCCAAATAACAATAATCCTCCCATGAATTACTCAAGCTATTCTTGTCATAATTTAAACCTCCTAACACATAGTTAGGATATTCCTTCCCACGTTAATCATTTATTTCCTCTCCTGTGTTTGAAATTTTTTAGGTAAATTTGACCTACATTCTCCATAAATCATCATTTTAGCTCTTGAAAGGAGGTTAGCCTATCTTAGACGAAATCCACCCACTTAGCTTAAATTTAAATAGTAGAAATTAGGGTTTTTCGATCTAAGCATAATCACACTTATTCTTGTACCAATTTGTTGGCTATTAATAGCCTTAATCACCCTTTCCCCTCAATTTTCTTTTGGCCTACGAAATATTCTAGCTCTCTAGCCCTATTTTATTTTATCCCCAATTCGAGCTTATTTTTGATTCCTCTATACTCTTCTAATCCTTTCTCTAGCCGCTTATTATTTATCTTTAAGCAAGGGATGGTTAGATTTAGAAGGAAGTTGAGTCTCTCTTTTAGCACCAAATTCCCTCCGTTTTCTCTTAGGTTTGCTAAGTTTTTTCACCTAATTCAAATTCTTATTTTTGAAATTACTCATTAGATTAATGAAGCTATAGCCTTCTATTTTTTAAGGTTTGGAAGTTGAAAATTTTCTAAGTTAAGTTTTCTTATTTGTGGAAAGTTTTACATGCACCAAGTAACTTATTCTTACTTCTAAAATGTAGTCTAGTTAAGCATGTGATAGGGTGTATTCTTAAGATCCTAATTTAATAGCTTTGCATGAGAATTTTATTTTAGATCGATGTAAGTTTAGTAATTGGTGAATCTTAAGAAAAGACATTAGTTTTGGGTAACTATTTATTAATTGTGAAGCATGTTTCTGTTTATAAGCTAATAAAGTATTGTTATGATGCTATGATATGTTTTATTTTGGATGATGTAGGATTTTCAAGGATAATTTGCATTAAAAATGTTTTCTCTATGCTATTTAGGGGTAAATTGATCGATTGGTTGTTAGAACAGATGAGTAGTTAGCCCAAACTAATCGAATGGTTTGTCTATGATGACCTTGGTTTCCTCTCTTCTTAAACCCATTGACTAGTTTATTATAATCAATTTAATGGTCTCAAAATAGTTGACTAGTTTGGCTAAATAGAACCACCGGTTTAAGGGGACCTTAGGTTTGCATTTGCTAACCAATCAATCGAACGGCGCAAACCAATTGACTATTGGTCCAACTAATTGACTGGTTGGTAAAACTCATTTACTGGTTAGGCCAAACCGATCGAATGGTTGAGCGAGATTGTGTTATTTTGATCTTTTGAATTTTACATGCTCTGAGACCATGCCTAATGTTTCTATATGATTATTCCATGAGTGAAATATATTTGTTGAGATGGGTTGGAAACCTAACAGATTGATTAAATGGATCATACTTTATGGCATATTCAATGAGCATTGTAAAGACCTTAATAGGAAAACTCAAGTATTTTATGATTTTAAGAAGGGGTAATATAATTTGGATTATTAGTATGAAATGGATTAATATGAGGAATAGGTTAATATTGAGCAAACATTAATGGAAATACTATACGTGGTTGGGAAATGGTAATGGTTAAGATGGAATAAGTGTGTGAATGCCTTATAGAACCATTTAACCTCGATAATAACATATTAATCACTTAAAATGAAAGATGATCAAATTCTATAAGGGTCTGGGTTACTCGATAATCAATTAGCTACTAGAGGTTAATTTGCCTTTTGGCCATTTATTGGTACCTTTTGACTTTGTCTTCAGGCAAAATCCTAGTAGATCCCAATGCCTTACCTACTCTTGACATTCATGATATACTAGGGCTAGCGATACTAAAGGATCTAGTGAACTAGGTAGCTTTAGCTTTGGTCTGGAATTATGTTCATTGGTGGTTAAATTTCTTCGTTTAAGACATATGTCCCTTTTGCTTCGGCTGGACTTTATGTCCTTTGGTTTGGATAAACTTCTATGGTATGTGAGACCATGGGGTATTTTATAGTCCATCGCTTGATAATAATTGGAATATGTATTTAGATAATAATTTGATTAAGTATATGGATAAGAATTCATAATAAGAATGTGGCTAAAGAGAAAAATAAAAGTAAAATAAAAGGAACGGTAAATGAAATATGGTGTATGTATAAATAACCAACTAAATTAGTTATGTAGAAAATATCCTATGGTAAAATTATGTCATGGATGAATGAAGCGTTAATAATATCTAGACATTCTAATTAGTAGTTTGCATGTTGTCATTTATGATGATCATGTTATATTGTCAAGCATGATAAGGCATTTATAGTATAAGCATCCTATGCATATTATGCCCATGATCGAGCATGTATTTTGATTATATGAATTGTGCATGAACTAAGTTAGTATAATCTTCCTAATATGCTAGAATATTGTGTGTTGGTGGCTCCATTAAGGAGGCAAGTTGTCTTACTCAATACGAAGCATACTAATGTGCTTGTTTGCTCGATCACCTGCTTATTCCTACGAGCAAAGGGCCATGTGCAAGTTTTTGTGGATGGTCATTTGTAGGCCAACTTCATATGGAGCATGGGTTCTAAGAGCGTATACATCTGGATAGTTTTTTATAGCCCTTGATGAGCCATAGTTTAAAGCCACACCCTACTTCTCTTTTGGTAATTTGAGACTTATACTTTAGTAGAATTTTTTCCTTATGTTTATGAATATTAGCAGATTGTTGAAATTCTATACTCGGAAGCCTTTCTATCAATATTTATATAATGAGTTTTGGCACACTCTACTTTAGTTTTGCTTGGTTGGTTCTCAGCCTTGTATCTAACATGGGACAAGAGGCTAGCGCCTACCCTATATTAGGTGTGGTAATAAAACCCCATTTTTATGAGTGTTTATTAGTTTTCTACTTCCACAAGGTTTTTAAAAGAAAATCTCTTAATAGTAAAAATATGGGTGTTACAAAAATACAAGTCAATCTTATGAAAAATGGGATGTTACTGTCACATCTAAAACAAGATAGGAACCTCAACGCCTACCTCACATTAGATGCAATGCTAAGTATCTAACCAACAAAGAATAAAGGAAGTTAGAGTACAAAAGAAAATTCTTATAGGTACAAAAGTCAAGGTGTATAACCCAAGGCTATATATGCCTTAAAATCCATACCAAGGTACACCAATCAAAAACATAAACCTGAGTGAATTCATTATGAGGATAGAATCCTTGGTCACTCAAGGACCACAAAAGAAAGTCTTCAAAAATGTCTATGCTTAACAACCCAAATATGTTGAGAAGAGGATGTACCACTCATTGGATGTCCTTAAGAAACTGGTCCCATACCTCCTACTCAATGAATTAAGTAGCAGATTGCAGTAACAACCCCATTAGTATATATACATGCTAAGCAAACCAATCAACTACTATTATGTAGGTTATAGTATAAGAAAGATATAATATACCAAAATGTACATGTGATTCTCCTACTATACCATTCACATACAATCACATTAGGTCATACAAAACATATTTGGATCCACCGAGACATGATTAAACATAATGATACCAACATATAAATATATACATATTATATCATACATATCACCTTCCTAAGGAAACATGGGTCACTGAGAATATCCACACGACAATGTTTAGAGCATAGCTTGATGGTTAATGCATAATTAGAGGTACATGTATGACTTTTTGATCGTGGATGCTTACAAAAGGTGGATCATGATTAGAGTAAAAATAGTTCATGCAATAATTCATGGAAAAATACTAGAAATATAGAAATGTACCACAAAGAAGCATCTAAGGGGAAAATATGGTGGCACATGTTTGCATACACACTAATATGTATGCCACGTCATACATTCATAGTAACACATAATAGATAGAAAATTTAAGGAGGTTAAATGTGAGTTAGGCAACATATTTATAACTTAAGTGAGGCGTGAGATCTTAAATACTTACAGGGAAAAAAGTATCATGTTAGAAAAATAATTATATCAATATTGTGCATAAAATAAGATAACGCCAATTAATACCTCTTTCAGTTTCATTCTTGTTATTATTTTGCATTAGGTGAATACAAAAGTCCTTTAAAAAATTATTGAGCACTAGATGAGATTATTGCCCATGGTATCTCAATACCAAGGAAGTCAAACCAAATAAATGGACATAAAGTCTTAGATCATGCTAATGTAACCTGGTGGATATAAGTCTTGGCTCATGCCAAAGTAACTCTCTTGTGGTGACCAAGCCCTTTAGTATTGATACCTTCTAATACATCATCACTATTTAGAGTAGGAAAGACATCGGGATCAACTAGGATCCTAGGATCAACTAAGATCCCACCTAAAGGTAAAACACCTAAAGGCAAACTAATCCCTTGTAGCTACTAGAGGATCGGATAATCCAAACCTATCACAAAGCTTAATTCACTTTACTTAATTAATATCTCATTAGATCAGGATGTTATATCACATAAAGATACACAAGAAATGTCACACAAATTAACTAGCCACTTCAATCTAATGCACTCATATAAGGTTCTCATATACTCTAATGTTCTCTTAAAGGTATATTAAAGTGATCATTCCATGCCTAATAAATTATGCCTAGGTGGAATTATATAATGTTGATATCAAACATAAATATCCAAACCAACATTCATTTTCCATTTACTTTTCTTCATGCACAATTTAAGTCTAGGTCGGCCTAAAACTAAGCTCAAAGCTATAGTTTCATTAAATAGTATTCCAAGTTAATCCTTAAGGTCATAGATGAAAGTCCACTTGGAGGTTAATCAGAGTCCAATCCTATATCATATTATTTATCCATTTATCAGAGCGACATGTAAAGGTGAAGTTAAGGCTATCATATAGGTCCATATTATAATTCATTCATGCTAACTTATCTAAACTTATAATGTAATTTATTAGAAGACTATTTGCCATCATTATGATTCATTACATAGATACTAGCCATAAGAAGAATCCATTTTTAGCTATCTAATCCTCTACTCATTCCATAGTTATGAGAAAAGCTAAAATATAATGCTAAGGTCAGCTAGGATCTCTTTTATCTTTACTAACTTTAATCTAACAATTAAACTCAATTAAATATAGGTAAAATTATAACTACTAGAATCTTAGGTCATTATCCAAGCATACTAAACTTAAATTATCACATTCAGGAAGAAATAAGCAAGAAAATCAAAACTAGTCGAGACAAGTCAATGTGTTTCCAAACACCAATTGATGGTCTCGTTAACCAGTTAATCAATCTCATGGATTAATTAATCAGTCAGGCTGCTACCATCCTTCCTTGTGATGGTGAACCAATCAATCAATCAACCCCACTAGGTAATGAATCTAAACCAAGACTAAGACTACTAGGGTGATTGACCAACCATTTGATGTGTTGATCCAACTAGTTGACTATTATAGGAACTGTTCGATGGGTTTAGTCAAACTAGATAGTGGGTTTAACTCGAGACAAAGACCATTGAAGTTACAAGCCAACCAGTTGAGTGGTTCACCCAACTAATCAAGTGTTTTAAGAACTATTCTATGGGTTCCTTCAAACTAGTTAATAGGTTTAACTTGAGACCAAGACCACTAAAGTCACAGCTAACTAGTCAGTTGACTGGGGCAAAAATAACCCTTATCAAGCTCATTCTATAAAATTTTCTCACTCACACTGAACCTAAATCTTAACTCATCCATGCTTATTAATAAGAAATAATCATAGATTATCATGAAAAACATCACAATTATGTTGGGAATCTCAATGGCATAATAAAATCATAATTGTGCATTATGAACTTAAATCAAATCGAGGAAGCCATACCTCACCTTCTCTTCATGTTAGGCCATTATGAAAAATCTATCAATCATATCACACATACTAATGTTACTTAAGATGCTAAAAAATTAAAGGTAGTTATGAATCTAAAATCATATTTATGATGCCAAAGCATACATGTAACACTCCCAAAATTCACTACTGAAAATTTTCATTTTATTAAAATAATTAGCAGAAGCGGAATAGCAAAATAGTAAATTATAGGGATATTACCACCACATTTAGTACCAGATTGGTTTATTTCTACCGTTACAGTACCAAGTGTTAAGGCTAAAGGAGAGAAATACAACTTACGAGAAACTCAAGCCAATATGTAATTCAAAGTAGCGAACATAACACTTTACAAAAATAAAATCCACCAATGCTAGTTAGAAACCAACCAATACATTGAAATCAAGAATTTAAAAGAGAAATAGGACAACCCTAGGACTTTCTAGATAGTTCCTTATGCTCTTTCCCGGGAGCCCACTTGAATAGCACTTGAAAACGATCTGCAAGGGACACTGTCCATTGAATAGGCAGAGGCCCCACAAATGGAACCCTTCGGTACTACGGTACTGAGTAACCCTTTAAAACACACTTAACAGCAAGCCCGCAATGCAATACATGATACAACACTACATACATACATAATGAAAGGTAGATACTTAATATTCACATTGGTGAATTCATATACTTAACAAATCAATCAGATATTAATAGGTCATAATGAACAATCGATACTTCTGGGCCTTAAGCCATTAGTCCATCATTAATCAATTATCTCGGGTTATAAATATCTATGTGAGTGTAGGAACCCCACTATTATAGCCAGTGGACCGGAATACATATAGGAAAAAATTCTTCTGACCACTATTATTGCGGGTGGATCGGTCTCCAGGGTAGAATGCTCCTGGGCACTATTATTTGCCGATGGACTAGTCTGGCTTCGACTCACATGGTGTTCCACTATAAGTGATTAGTATTTTCCCATAATTTATTCGCAACCAAATCAAATTTATTGAGCTCAAGATCCCCACTATTATAGCCGGTGGATCGGAATACAAATATACATCATCTAGGGCAATATGCACCTGGGCCACTATTATATCTGGTGGATTGGTACTCATAAACATCATCCAGGGCAAAACGCTCCTAGGCCACTATTATATCTGGTGGATCGATACTCATAATATAATTCAACTAGGCCCGGCTCATTAATCTTTCACTTTCATGATTAGTGTTTTTCCTTTTTAATCAGCACAACAATTTCATTTATTTGCCTCAATGGGGAGATCAAGATCTCGGGACACAAAGGTACACCGGTTGCACTGGTGCATAAGAGCTACACAGTACCTTTCAACTATCAACCCAGGGACACAAAGGTACCTTGGTTGTACTGGTGCATAAAGCTAACTTAGTACCCTACAGACAATAACACCTAATCCATAAGTATGCATACCCCATAAATAGGTCCGTAGAACTAGATAGAGTAAGATATAGGGCTTGGCTGGGGCACAAAGGCAAACCAGCAAATACCATAATAACCGGGGGCTAAACCACGTCTTTAGGATAGCGACCCCTAAAGAGCCACTATTCCCGATCTTGAGGTATTTCACTTTAAGTATTAGTGTCTTAATTAAGGTGATCACAAAAATTACAACAATCAAATACTTATTCACTTTCAATCGTTCCGATGTCATTAGATATTTCTTATTCAAACGGTTATCTAAGGTAACAAAGAGGAATCATTAAGGTCATTATCTTGCTATTCAGCGTTATTTGAGTCATATTACGAAATTCTGCTATCACAATGACATGTTAGATGCAAATTACTCATTTACCCCTTACTTATATAATTGCTAAGTTATCCCTTCCTTACTTAATAAATTACCATATTACCCTCCTTGTTGCATAATTACTGAATTACCCTTACTCGATTTAAGTTACCAAATTATCCTTTAGTTGATTAAATTACCAAAATCCCATTCTCCATTATTATAACTAACAAACTACCCTTCTCCATTATCAAAGTACCAAATTACTCTTTAGTTGGTTAAATTACCAAATTGCCCTTCTCTATTATCATAATTACCAAATTACTCTTTAGTTGGTTAAATTACCAAATTACCCTTCTCCCTTATTATAAATACCAAACTACCCTTCTCCATTATCAAAATTACCAAATTACCCTTTACTTGGTTAAATTACCAAATTGCCCTTCTCTATTATCATAATTACCAAATTACCCTTTAGTTAATTAAATTACCAAATTCCCCTTCTCTATTACCATATTTACCAAATTGCCCTTTAGTTGGTTAAATTACCAAATTGCCCATCTCTATTATCATAATTACCAAATTACCCTTCTCCATTATCAAAATTACCAAATTACCCTTTAGTTGGCTAAAATACCAAATTGCCCTTCTCCATTATCATAATTACCATTTTATCCTTCTCCCTTATTATAATTACCATTTTATCCTTCTCCCTTATTATAATTACCATTTTATCCTTCTCCCTTATTATAATTACCATTTTATCATTCTATATTATTATAATTACCATTTTACCCTTTTCCATAATTATCATTTTCCCCTTCTACTTACAAGTTACCATTTTATCCTTTTACTTACAAAATTACCATTTTACCCCTTTACATCCAAAATTACCATTTTACCCCTTACTTCCAAAATTACCGTTTTTTCCCTTTTCTTACAAAATTATAATTTTCCTTTACTTCCAAAATTACCATTTTACCCTTTACTTGCAAAATTGCCATCTTATTATCTTACTTACAAAGTTACCATTTTTCTCTTTTGCTTACAAAATTACCATTTTATCCCTTTAGTTTCAAAATTACCAATTCACCCCTTTTCATCTAAGATTACCATTTTACCCTTTTCACTTATAAATTACCATTTTACCCCTGCCTCTAAAATTACCATTTTACCCCTTACTTCCACAATTACCATTTTACCCTTTCCACTTACAAATTACCATTTTTCCCCTTATTACCTCACTTATATTAAATTATTATCACTACATGAAATATTAATATCAATATCCCATTCTCATTATCCAACTCTACAATTATTATATTTAATATAATATTCATTAGCACCCACGCATATTAGGCCATATTCGTGCACAAGACATATTACTAAAATACCCCTAGGGCTCACAATAATATTAACCATACATTAATGATCACAACAACATAATATAGCATGGATAAGTAATTAACATATTTTTGAATAACAATTCTCTTTCCTTAAGCATTCCTTCCATACATGGCATATAAACTAGCATGCTTTCCTTTTTATCAATCAATGTGAGTAACTACATATATTATATTAAACAACATATATCATGTAAAATAACATATTAAAACCCTAATGTGTTAGCATACATTAATCAATGCATTTAAGTGGGGTTTAATGATTACCTTAATTTTTGCAAAACAAACATTACCGGTATTATGGTTAAAAGATTCATGCTTTGATTTAGTAAAACTAATACCTGAAAACAATATCAATGTTTATTATATTAGAAATAAGAAAAACCAAAGCATAAGACTTTATAACACTTAATTAAAGAAATACTTATTATTATACCTTAAAAGCATTAACCAAATAAACCAAGAAATATAGCAACTCATCCTACTCATGCAGCATGAACTGCATGAAAAGAAATGAGGGGGAGGGGCTCAAAAAGGCAATAAAGGGAGGAGGGAGTGGTGCTTTTGGGTTAGGGTTTTGGGGATAGGAAAGAAGGCATGTGGGGAGAATTTAAGGCAAAGGAAGGGTGCAAAGGTGGAGAGGAGGTGTAGGTGGTGGTTGGGGATAGGTTGACAGCGACCAAGGGCGGCGACGGTAGCGAGGCTGCGAAGGTGGCTGCCGAGATGGAGGGGCTAAGAAGGAAGGAAAAGGGAGGAGGAAAATAAAGGGCTATATGTGGTTGTTTCGGCTAAAGCGGGTGTGGGGTGGTAGAGGAAGTTGCAAGGATTGGTTTGGTGGCTTAGGTGGCGATAGAGGTGGCAGAACGACGGTAGAAGGGGGAGGTGCAGGGTGGCTGCCGAGAAGGAAGAAAAAGAAGAGAAAAAGAAGAGGGGAGGAAGAAGGGGGTTGTAGGGTGGCTCGAGGGGTGGTGTGGTGGTGTAGGGGTGAGGTAGAGGGTCGCAGAGGGTGGTGTAGATGGCTGGTGTGGCGGTGGCAACGGTAGTACGGGGCGGCGAAGCAAAAATTGGGAGGGCAATGGAAGGAGAAGAAAGGAGAGAAAAAAGGTTAGGGAAGGGTATGGAAGGCTCAAAAATGGCAGGATGCGGCAGGGTTGTAATACCCCGTATTTTTAAAATCCAAATTTATTAAGTTTAATGATTTTATTAGCGTAATTTGATGTAAACAATTAATTATTTTAATTTCGATTCGTTTTATGGATTTATCAACGATTTCAAATTCATAATTGAATGTAATTAATCATTTTCGGGAAGTAATATTTTATCGATGTTTTAATTAATTGAATGTAATACTTCCGGGAAGTTTAAATTAAAAATATTTTTGAAACTTATTTAAGAATTTTCTTTTTGAAATTAATTTTCTTCCATTCTACGCTTTTTAGTTGCGGAAAACCGATTTCGGAAATTATTAAAATTAGTCTTGATTTATTAGAATTTGACTTAAATATTTTATTATAGGTTTTTAAATATTATTTCAGGGTCTTATAATGTATTTCCGTAAATAATATAAATTTTTACGTTCGATTGTAAATTCTTCCGAAAATGTTTTCGAAATTCTTTATATAGCTTTTTATTAATTTTAAGCCTTCGGATCGTTTCGAAATAATTTTTATTTAATAAATTTTAGATAAAATATTCCAATATTAATTTTTAAGTTTTTAATATTTTATTTGATACTTGTTTTTGTAAAAAAAAAAAAAAAAAAAAAAAAAAAAAAAAAAACCTGTCGGGACCCCGAGCCCCCCCTCTCTTCTTTTTCTTTCCCTCTTCCCTTTCCCGGCTCCCTCTCTCTCTGTCCCCTGCACCCCGAAACCCTAGCCTCCCTCGCCCCTCTCCATCTCCCCAGCTCCTCCTCTCTGCCCCTCCGTCGTCGATCATCGACCTCCAACCGCCGGCCACTACCGAAGGCTGCAGCAACCAGCAACCGCGGCAGTAGCAGCAACCAGCGCCAGCCGCGCAGGAGCAGCAACACCGCAGCAGCAGTGACGAGCCACGCAGGCCACGACGCCGTCCGGCCACGGCGTGCTCGAGTGATGGTCGGCGAGCACCGGTCAACCTCCGGCGAAGCTTCCCCAGCCCTCCTTGCTCCGATTTTTACTGATTTTGTTTGGTATAATTTCCGAAAAACCCTAACCCTTATTTTGATTAATTGGGTATGAATTAGCTTATAAAAAGCTAAATTGATTGTTTGATTGGGTATATATTGTGCAGTGGTAAGATTGATTTGGTGGTTAATTGTGTGGTTGTTGGAATTTTGGAAAAATTGAATTTTTAGCCGGGTTATGCCCAAATTTTTCGGATCCGACCGTTTTTGCGATTTCGGAAAAATTGATTATACAATATGTTTTAAAATGTATCCAATTTCATTTTGGAACCATCAATTTGAGAAATTTATGTAGGTTTTATCGGAATTTGATTCTTAGGTCAAATTTTGAGTGTAATGAAATTGGGTCGTATAATTGAGTCGTTCCGCTCAATTGATTTTATAATGCCATTTAAAATGTATTTAATTTTATATTGGAAGTGTCGATTTGGGAAAATTGTGCGTAATTGATTGGAATTGGATTTTTAGGTCAAAACTCCCGCGGATTTAAATTGGTTTGGGTAATCGAGTTATTTTATTCAATTGATTATATAAATTACATTATAATATGTTTAATTACATTTTCGAACCGTCAATTGATATATTTTGGCAAGGATTGATCGGAATTGCATTTCGGGCTCAAAAACCCTAATCGTGCTAAATGGTGTATTTCTTTTATTGGTTTTCAGCAATTGACTATTTCGTATGTTATAAAATGTGTTTAATTGCATTTCTAAACATTCAATTTGATTTAACTTATGGAATTTTAACAAATTGTATTTTTGGGCCTAAAATCCTAGATTTTAAGTGAGATTATGAGATTGGTTATTTGTATAGTTGTTTTGCGAAAATTAAATTTCTAAAAGTAGTTGAAATGATCCTAATTGTATTCAAATACCTTTAATTAGGATTAATTGATTTGAATTACCTGAGTTTATGTCGTGGGCTTTAAAACCCTAATTTTGAAAATTGACCATCTGGAATTGATTTATCGGAAGATCGTTTTGTTGAAATTGATTGTCTATATTTATCTAAAATTAGTTTAATTGTGTTTTAAGACTATCAATTTGAGGTAATCAAAGTGATTTGGCCGATTTGTGGTTTAAGCATTAAAAACCCTAATTTTCGGGAATGATTTTATAAAATTGATTTTGCTATGTGTATTTTATCTAATTGATTTCTGTCTTTGGGTTTTAAATCATTTGATTTATATTTTAATCTTAAATCTTAATAGAGTTATGCTCTTGAGTCCTGAGTTTTGGACATGTTTTCCAAGAAAGGTCGTTTGTCTGGATTTTGTTATAATATATGAATTATTGATTGATAAAATAGTTCTAACTTAGTTTTCGATTTCTATCGGATCTAGGAAAGCTTTCTCGTGGATCCACGAACTAGTGATCTCTCTCCCCCTTATCTCGCTTAGCTAGCTTCGGATCCAGGTAAGTCTCTACTTACCTCTACTTATGGGTAGTTAGTAAGGACGAGGCTAAGGCCAACTGTGTGTATTGTATGTTTTACCTGCCTTGTATGCCTTATGCGGTTGTGTGCTTTAATCTATATATTATCTGTGTATTTATGTAGCGTGGCTTGGAACCGAGGTACGTTCCCGTACTCTGGCTTATATGTACTAATATGGCATGGTACAAGGATGATATGGTGTGATGTGACATGCATGCTAGGTGTTTGACGGGGAGTTGTGGAGTGGGGGCTTGGAAAGAGAAAAATAAGCAAATAGGATAACCAAAGGGAAGTACGTCGGCTAATGCAGGTAAGAATGACCTAGGAATTTTATGATTAGTAAATGGATGGGAAAAGGGGGAATTAAATAAATAGGAGAGTGGAAGAAAGTAAAGTTGCCTGGGGAAAACTAGGGTTTGCATGGGAATGATAGAGTTGGCATGGTGGAAGTGTTAGGGTTTGCATGGGGTGGTTAAGGACCGCATGGGGGCGAACCTTACGTATGGAAAGTTACTTTGGGGCGTAGGGAAGGTAATGGAAAGTTTGTTTGGGAGTTTGGAGGTTCGGGACGAAAAATAGTACGTGGGATAAAATAAGGGTACATAGGGACCGACTAGGGTTTGGGATGGAAACCCTAATTTGAGGAGGTGGAAAAGAAAAAGAAAATAATAAGAATAAATGAGGAGGAGTGAGGTATACGGGAGAGTTGAGTTTGAGGGTAATGTTTGGGTTTCTAGTGCGAGAAATGTGAAAAGTATGGTAATTACCGAAGGGTTTTTAGTGGCCTAGTATAAGCGTGGGAGATAGCTCGGTAACCTAAACCGAGTGAGGATATAGACAAGATTGGATGTGTGACCTATATCCTATGTGCTGTGGATGCCTTATATGAATGCTGTGTTGTATTCTAAATGCCGTTATCTTACTTGTTTCGTGGGTAATGTGGCTTGGAAACAAGACGTGTACTTGTGTTCTCATTAGCATGCGATAGTACGATTATGTCTTCATTTTGATGTGATATGTTGAGATCTCTGGCCATGCATGACAAAGGTGAAATGCCCTCGAATAAGATACATTAAGACACTAACGACTTACAGAGAAAGATGTTGAGCCGAACCCAGACCGGTCCACCGGCTATAATAGTGGCAGGGTATCTTACCCTCGCGACCGTTCCACCGGCTATAATAGTGGCAGGGCATGTGCCCTCGCGACCGTTCCACCGGCTATAATAGTGGGGGATTTCGTGCTCAACAAACCAAAGTAAAAGTGATAAGACATGGAAAGATACTAATATTTACAGTGGAATACCTTGTGAGTCGGGGCCAGACCGGTCCACCGGCAAATAATAGTGGCAGGGTATATTACCCTCGCGACCGTTCCACCGGCTATAATAGTGGCAGGGCATGGCCCTCGCGACCGTTCCGCCGGCTATAATAGTGGGGTTCCCGCACTCACATGAATTGATAAAGACTATGATGTGAATCGACTATATTTACCAGAGATATAAAGAATGAGTCTACTCGATCGGGGCTGAGCATGTCCCTAAGTAATGCTTGGGGCTGGACATGTCCCTAAGTAATGTCTGGGGCTGAGCATGTCCCTAAGTAATGCTCGGGGCTGGACATGTCCCTAAGTAATGTCCGCGAGGCTAAATGCCTAATTGGTTTGGTTCGGCATTTCCCATAAATGCCCGTTTGATAAATGCCCGATTCGGCTTGGTTTGGTTTGGCGTTGTCCAAAAATGTCTGGTTGGTTGGTTTAACATTATCCATAAATGCTTGGTTGGTTTATCTGAATCTTTTATCGGTTTAAGATATTACATATATTTCGCATGTTATTATATGATTATGGTAGGACTTGTGATGTGGGTTTGAGTAGGCATACTATTGTATCAACGTAATGCAACATGATTCAATATGCACTTGATGATATCTCTCCTATAAGGTAGGGTAGCGAGACTTACTCAATATTGGACCCGTACTGATACTACACTGGTTGAATGAGTCCTGTGATGATCCACCGATGGTGGGGAGCAGACCTCTTGTGCAGGTTTAAGATCGGATACTGTGTTGGGGTGGAAGCCTTGACTTGAGTGAGTAGGCAATCCGGATATTGATCCTTCGGGATTTATTTTTATTTAGCTATAATTTGTATTACGTTCTTGTTTTGAGAAACATATTCAGAGGTTGTAATCCTAAATCGTATTCTAACTTCTGTTTTACTTACCTCTTGTTAAGGATTTATTTTAAATGTTGTCTTGCGTTTTTGATACTTTGTACTAAAGGTTGATCGGATATAGCCTTAGCACTTAGTACTGGAACGGTAGGAGTGAACCGGTCTGGTACTAAGTGTGGCGGTAATACCCCCGAGTTTATGGTTTTATCATTTGCTTCCGCTAAACCTTTTGATTTAAACGAAATTTTTCAGTAGTAAATTTGGGGGTGTTACAAGGGTGGTAGGAGTATGGGAGTTGTAGGGAGAGGGAAGGGAAAGGAGGGGCATGGCAGGGCATGGGTGAGGGGAGAGAGAGATGGTGGGGCCAAGATGGGGCAAGAAAAATGGAAAGAGAGAGAGAGAGAGAGATAGGGAGATCGGTAAAGGGAGGAGGGTAGCAGGTGGGGTGGTCGAGCGAGCATCGGGAAAAAGGAAAGAAGAAGAAAGAAGAAGAGAGAAGAAGTGACCAGGCTAGAGTGGAAGGGAAAGAAGGAGAGTGGAGCGAGGCGGGGTCGGGGGGGGGGGGAAGGGAGGTGGGGGGGGGGTGGGGTGGGGCGGGGGGGGTGGTGGGGTTGACGACGCGGGGAGAAGAAGGAAAGGCAGGAAAGAAATGGGGCCAATGGCCCAGGGGTGAGGAAGGCAGGGTAGGCTAGGAAAGAAAGGGAAATGAGGAGGAGAAAGAGAGATGGGCAGCGGCCCAGTGTAAAGGAAGGAGAGGGAGGCCAGGAGGTGAAAGAAAAAAAAAAAGAAAGAAAAGAAAAAGAAAAAAAGGAGAAAAAGGAGAAAGAAAAGGAAAAAGGGAAAAAGGAAAGGGAAATGGGGAAAAATAAAATAATTTAATTTATAAAATAATAAAATGTAATATTTTTGGGTAATAAATTTATTTAATAATTTAATATAATATAATATAATATATAGGTTTAAAAAGTTAATTTTAGGAAGAATATTAGTTTGGAAAATTATTTAAATAAAAAGAGTATGATAAAATAAAAATATTTACTTTAATTTATTAAATATTTATATCCAATTTTATATACTCAAAAATCCATAAAATAATTAAATTTAATTAAATTTAAAAGCTAATTTATCCCAAATAAAAGTTATTTATTAAATTATAGGCTTTTAAAATTTTCGGGGGATTACAATACAAGATTTTATGTTAAGCTTGCTACCAACTCTTTCACTTATCCTACATCTACCTACTCTACACATTTTTATCTTTAGAATACATAAATTTACTGAAACACAGAATAAAAATGTCACTTGGTCATACCATTTTCTATAAAATAAGGATGATAATGGTTTACCTCAAAAGAACTCAACAACCTACCAAAGAGGGTAAATGTCTTTGAAAATTCAAACCCCTTTCCAACACTATAACACCTTTCAAGAAAGAAAGATTAAAACTAAATAGAACCTTTGAAATCATGTAAAGAACATCTAATAAAATCATAGACCAAGGATAGGAAATCAAAGCTAACCCACCTTCTTAAGTGAAAATGGAGAACACAAGATATGGAAGCTAATCCCTTACACCTTTCCCAATTTTAACTACGTTTGGGTATGATCAAAATAAGAAGGAGATAGAGAAGGGATTAGAAAAGGAAAGAAAGGTTAGAATCGAAGGACAAAGGAAGAAAATGTGGGTAGAGTATGAAGAATAATAGGAAAGTCTGGAGGTCAGGGAAGGAGTGCAAAATATGAAGGCCTTAGTTGGAGCTACTAAGGATTTCTAATAGAAAATAAGGGTCATGGAGTTTATAACTCTAACTTAGAACCAAGCATTAAAATGCACACATCAGAGCTTCAAAGATGGCATTTTCCCATCAAGCTCAAATGGCGAAACTAAAATGTCCAAGTAATGTGCCTCAAAAATTTTGAATTATAAGAAAAGAATAAAGATAAAAAGGAGAGGGAATCAAAGCCGAAATCTCCAAGGATTGTAGGGATAAATCTTCCACTTAGAAATCTGATAAAAGAGAGAGAAAAGGAAGGAGAAGGAGAAACAGGTGTTGATGTCATGAGAGTGACTTTTGAGAAATTTTCCTTCTACAAATCCATTAAAAATTGATAAAATAGGTTAGGCATGCTAAAAAGCTTTATAAAAATCATTAGTAAACCTCTGCGACAAAAATCATGATGCTGCAAATTTTTAGGGGAAATATTCATAGTAAAAATTGAAACTGAAGTACACATTATTTAGTTGAATCAGTCAATCGGTTCATTGGGTTTCAAAGCTTAAATTTAAAGAACAAACTAGTTGAATGATTTTTCGATAAAACCAACTATCTTCCAAAATCTAAGCCAAGCTCAACCAAAACTATAAATACCTTTAACATACCTCCAAAACAAGATCAAACACACTCAGATCACAATTAAATGCATAGATTAATACACATTAAAGATCTAAAAAAGTGGGGTATTACATCAAGGTAGAACATTGAGGTAACTATTGAATCAAAATATCCAAATCAATTCTGACTACCAAGGTAGGGCATAGAGCAACTACCTAACCAACAAATCTAAATCAAAGCCTTTTTATTTTCTTATACAATACCTAACCAACAAATCTAAATCAAATCCTTTTTATTTTCTTATACAATAACTACTTTCATTTTTTATTATATGAGGGAAATATAATCGAAGATGACATAATACCTTTACTCTAAAACATAAGGACATAATGTTATGTCCGGTCACACCTATGTACAAAGGCAACATAATATCCTCCAACCTTGTTAATCTAATCCTTGAGTATTGATACACCCTATAGAGCCTATAGGTCATATATAGAGTAGACTAGGACCTTATTAGGGCACAACGCACACCAACGATCCAACTCAAATGAGGTCTAATACCTTATCTCTAGGGTTGCTAATCTTAGAGAGAAACCATTCCCAACTTAAATGGCCTAAATAGGGGATATAAAGTGAGTATGGGAATGGAGTTTAATTTGTAGTTAGACTATTAAAGATAAGTGACAACACACAATCACCTTGTCGTGATGTATTTGGGTCACATCTTAGAGTCCATAATAAATGGCCTGAAGTTTGGTCAAAAGAATAGATACTTTCTAAAGATTAGTGGAGAAACCAAACAAATACTTTCCAAAGTGATCTTACATGACTCCGCTTACATCTATGCACCCCCGAATTGGTTAAAGCACTTATTAATATATATATATTTAAAATAGACTATCTAGGACCCATTTAAGATCCATCTACCCACTAAACCCAATTGGTTCAAGCCTTAACTTTTGAGACCTAATAGGCTTGAGTCGGGTCTAGGTCTAGGTAACATGAACAGGTCTCGGTGTGGGTCAAGCTAGACCTCACCCCAAACCCAACCCATTACCATATTTACTTGTATGCAATGTCATTCTTTAGATCTTAAAACTTAATTGCTCTTTTAAATTGAAACAATCCAAGGGTATGCTTGAGTGTATCCATCTCATGTGATATATTATAGTACATGCACACTTCACCACACTCACTAATTCTTTAATTAGATATGTTATCATCGAAGCAAGGGTTAGTGATCTGGTAAGTCAACATACAACATAGGTTAGGATGGAGTGTTGAGTTAGGCTAAGTTTGTTTAGTTAGGATTTAACCAACAAGGAAAAATAGTAAATGGTTGGCATGGGAGGGGTGAAAAAGAAAAGAAAAGGGTTATAAGGTTTGGGTAATTAAAGGATAATGAGGTATTATAGTGTTTTTATAAGAGTGTGTCACCCAACATGTGGTAAACTTCCTCATAATGCTTTGAGAAGCTTCCACAATAGAGGATATAAAGTGAGTATAGGAATGGAGTTTGATTTGTAGTTAGACTATTAAAGATAAGTGACAACACACAATCACCTTGTCGTGATGTATTTGAGTCACTTCTTGGAGTCCATAATAAATGGCCCAAAGTTTGGCCAAAAGAATAGATACTTTCTAAAGGTTAGTGGAGAAACCAAACAACCACTTTCCTAAGTGATCTTACATGACTCCCCTTGCATCTATGCACCCCAGATTAGCTAAATCACTCTTGTCAACATTAACTTGATCATGTGATTTAGAGGAGGCTCCTAATCAAGGGATTGGGGTGTATTTATGAATTTTATTTTTTTATTGCTTTAATACATTGTTAAGCAAGGTTATTAGAATCAATACTTTACTAATTGATATGGGTCATCAAAATCGAATCATAGAATTAGATTTTGGGATCATAAGATACTAAAAATACCACAATAATATGATTCTAATATATTTATGTCACAACAGCCCTTATTTGAAGATTAAAAACACTAAAAAACATGTTCTTAAGCTCTTATTCTTTTGGTTGCTAATTAAGTTGTAAAAATTACAAAAGCAACATAAATTGTTGAATTATATATAGATATATGAAGTTGGTATATGTAATATACATAAATAACAAATAATAATAATAATAATAATAATAATAATATCCACCACCACCACCAAAGTAAATAAATAGAATAATTATGAACTAAATGGAAGTTAATAAACAAATGACATCATAAAATTTACTAAATATTTCTCACTTTGCATTTAGAGTTTAAACTACTTCGTAAGTATATTTTTCAACAATTGACTTCATTTTCACATTAATATCTCATTCATGCTTCCATTTTCATAGGTTGTCACTCAATATATAGTATATACAAAATAAAAGGGGTTAATATTTAGAGTTAGAAAATAAATATAGTGAAAATAAATGAAAAATAGAGTTTAAGGTATATATATATATATATATATATATAGTCAGTATATTTAAATATAGGATTTTATCTTGGATCATAAGATTCTACTAATCTTATATAATATCATATGATCATACATTAATTTTTACTATTTTACGATTCTACCTAGTTTTAGGGATTACTAGTGACTTTTTGATTAAATCATGGAATTTTAAGATCTAGATTAAAAGTTTGCCAAACAATAAATTATTCATGAGCAAATGGAAGAATCTAAGAGGCTCTATAGTTGATGTGCTTTTCATTCCCTGTGATCACCGTTTTATTGCATCAAAATCGGAGATACCAACAAGTAATAATAAAAAGAATTCCCCATAGGGTATCTTAAATACCCCAAAAATCCTAATTTTAAGAATTATAGCTAATTAAGGATCTATTATAACAATTAATTAAATAAATTATTTTTATTAAAATAAAAAGGGAATTAATTAGGAAAATTCAAGAAGAAAATAATAAAAAATTTAATTAGGGAGAGTTTAGGTATTTTGCTAATTAAAATGGAATTTAGGAAAAATATTTCAAAAACCCTACATTAGCCTAAAAGGAAATTTAATATTGTTTTATTTAAATATTATTATTTTAAATATTCCAAATATCCAAATTATTTAAATTAAAATAATCTACCTATTTTTCTGTTTCCCTTTTTCCTTGTTCCTTTATCTTTCTTTCTTTTCTTTCTTTTTCTTCCTTTTTCCTTCTTCTTCTTTTCTTTTCTTCCTCTTTTCCCCAACTTGGGCTAGTCCGCAACCCACTTCCCTTCTTTCCTTTTTCTCCTACCGTGGCCCGTCTCCTTTCTTTTTTCTTTCTTTGGTGAGACCCAGGGATGGAACGCCACATTTTAGGCTTCTTTCTTACCTCCTGCCCTCCGGTTTTCTTTCTTTCCTTTCTTTATTTTTTTCCCTGGCCAACCGGTCCACACACCCCAACCTTCTTCTTCCTCCCTCTTCTTCTCCCTTGACGTCGACCTACAACTCCTCCCCTCACCTGCGCCTGGTTTTTTTCTACCGACCTCACCATTTGACTAGCCATTTTCCCTCTATCTTCCCCTACTAATCCATTGACCATTTTACCTAACCACTTCTCCCCTCTTCTCGTGCATGTTTTCCCTTCTCCCAGCCAACCACTACCCTACCATATATTTGGATTTTGTTGGCCTCTGTTGCTACCGGTGAACCCTAATCGACCTTCCCTAATTTTCTGTCACTCCCCTCTAACCTTAGTCCTATTTGAGCTTTTGATTTCAACCCAGAAAAAATTACTCCCTTGTGTCACCGCCATCGTCCAACTACGCCACCCACTCTGCCTACCTAAGTACTCCTTTCACCACCCTCTAACTAACTACACCGCCCTTCTCCCTTGATTTTTCCTGCACAAGCCACCCTAGCCATGCAAAGTTTCCTTCTCAATCAACCACTTCTCCGCCCTTGCCACCCTTTGCCCCACCATCCACCACCACTTTCACCGCTACCACTACCTCCTACGCCTCCCAAAAGAACCTACTGACCCTCCTCTATCCCTACTCTTCTTTTCCTCTTCCTCCCTCTCCTCCTCTCTTTCTCTTCTTCTTCCACTTTCAGCCACCACTACCGCCTTTGTGCGCCACCACCATTTGCTACACCGCCACCCTTATTCTACTCATCTCCATTAGGAAGTCACAAACACCTCTACTTCCACCCTCATTCTCCCTCTCCTTTTCCCATCCCTCAACTTTTCCTCTTTTCTTCTCTTTTTCGGCCACCGCCGCCACTGCATGCACCACTACTGGTGCTGCCTGTCAACACCAACCCAAGGTGGAACCCTAAACCCTCTCAACCCTTTTTTACTATTTATACAAGCTTTTTTATGTTATTTAAACTATTTAAATATATTATTATTGTTATTATCATTATTATTGTTATTATTATTATTAATAATATTGAGGGTCGAAGCCGTATTCTATTTTTATTTCAAATATTATTATTATTATTATTGTTGTTGTTGTTGTTATTATTATTATGTGTTATTATCATTATCATTATTATTAGTAGTAGTATTATTATTATTTTAAAGTTGGGTCGTACTTTACTTTTAGTTTATGCTATTATTATTATTATTATTATTATTATTATTATTATTATTATTATTATTATTATTATTACTATTTTTATTATCAATGTTACTAGAATTATTATTAGTGTTATTTTGGTGAAGGGTCAAAGCCCTTATTCCACCAGTTATTTCGAAACATATTATTATTATTTATTTATTGTTGTTGTTGTTGTTGTTGTTGTTGTTGTTTTTACTATTATTATTATTACTATTATTATTATTATCATCATCATTATTATTTTTAGTATCTTTATTATTATTATTAGGGTAAAGTCTTCAAACCTTGTATTATCAACTTTTACAATATTACTATTATTTCTTATATCTTTAGCAAAGTTAGTAATTAGTTAATGTCATTATTATTAATATGTTATTATTTTATCAAAAACCTAATCTTAGAATAAATTAGGAAATAATAGTATTTTTGGTAGGAGGAAACCTAATCTTTAGTTTTTCCCTCTTATAGGTGAGACCAGTCAAAGCCTTAAGGAGGCGTAGGAGCATGCTCTAAGACCGGTGTTGTTTTAGGTAAGGGTGTAGCTAAGGCCTTATGTGTGTTATGTGTATTACATGCCTTTGATGTCTTGTATAATGTGAGGTTGTGCATCATGTGCTATTCGTTGACTAAATTATGTATGGAGTAGCTTGGAGTTAAGGTATGCTTATGTGCCTTCTTATTTTATATGTTGATATGTATATGTGGTGAAATGTTGTGGAATATGATGTAATGTGTTATGACCCTTTAAGACATGCATGTGAGGATATTTAATGTGGTTTGGTGGAGTAGAAAGGATGAAAAAGGAAAATGGGGAAGTAAGTTGACAAAAGGAAAATAAGTTGACCAAGGGATTTGAGTTGACCTAAATATTTTAATGATACATTAATGGATGAATAAAAAGGGGGGTTTCAATAAAATAAAAGAGTGGGAGAATCTATGGTTTTATATGGGAGAATCTATCGTTGTGCATGGGAGAGTCTATGGCTCTGCATGGAAGAATCTAGGGTTTCGTATGGGAGAATCTATAATTATGCATGGGAGAATCTAATTTATGGTTTTATATGGGGGAATCAAATCTAGGGTTTGTATGGATGGATCTAGGGTTTGCATGGGATAATCTAAGTATGTATGGAAGAATCTAGGGTTTGCATGGTGAATCTAGGGTTTCACGTAGGAGTTTTAGGGTTTGCATGAAAAAGTTTGAAGGGTTTCATGGGATATGTAAAGTCTGCATGGAGGTGAAGTTTACGTATGAAAAGTTGACTTGGGATGTAAGAAAGGTAATGGAAGAGTTGTTTTGGTTTTTGGAGGCTTTGGGTAAAAAATAGTATGTAGGATAGTATAAGGGTACATTGGAGGCTGAGATAGGGTTTGGGGGAAAACCCTAATTTGAGGAGGTGGTAAAAAAGGAGAAATAAATGAGGGCAAGGGGAGTATGAGAGGATGATGAAAATAATCAAGTAAGGATGAGCATGATTAGCATGGAAAAATAATAAGTGGAATGTGAGAAATGGAAGGGTGACATGTAGACACGAGAAAGATAGGGTTTGTTATAGCTAGTTAGGGTTTGGTGTGGTTACATAGGGTTTTGTGACCACAGGTATGCTCGAGGAGTAAGGCGTAATGATGAGAGTTGAATCTAAAGGGTGTGATGTGTAGAGTGTTAAAATGATTTGGGTTGTGTGAGGTGGAGTAGGATGGGCCACATAGGCCTAGATTAGAGTTTCGTGATAAAACCCTAGAGTGAGATGTGGAGTGGACTTAGAAGTGTAAGGTAGTGGGCCTTGACCTATATACTTAAGATTTGGACTTCTAATGTGAGATAGGATATGGAGGAAAGGATGTTGGGACAAGTTGGGAGGTGCATGAGTCTAATGATATAGAATGAGTCCATTGGAGGATAGGTGTGGGGAAAGTGAGTCATGCATTTCTAGGGTGAAACTTCTGAATAAGACACTATAAGACTTTAATCATTTAAAGTAAAAGATTGTTGAGCCATGCCTAGACCAATCCACTGGCAAATAATAGTGGTTAGGGCGTTTTGCCCTATGTGTGACCAATCCACCGGCGAATAATATGGTTAGGCGCATTATGCCTATATGTTTTCGGTCCACTGGCTATAATAGTGGGGGATTCCGTGCTAAAAAAATCGAACATAATTGTGCTTAGACATGGGAAAGATACTAAGTACTTACAGTGAAACACCATGAGAGTCAAGACTAGACTAGTCCACCAGTGAATAATAGAGGCCAGGAGCTTTTATGCCCTGTATGTTTCCGGTCCACCTACAATAATAATGGTCAATACTTCATACCCTATATGTTTCCGGTCCACTGGCAATAATAGTAGTCAGGAGCTTTGTGTCCTATATGTATCCAGTCCACTAGCTATAATAGTAGAGTTCCCTTAATCGCATGGATTTGATAAATGGCATGGTATGGAATAAGTATCCATAAGAGATTAATTAAGTAATTAATCTGGACTATAAATGACCTTTGATTATTATTTCTCCCAAGTGATCATATGTTGTTTTTATTATTATCCGTTTTGAATTATGTGCTGATATGTGTTGGCCTTAATGCACGGTTACCTCACTCAGTACGTAGCATACTAATCACCCTTTTCATGGGTGCTACTCATTTCCACGAGCAGGAGTTCCTTCTAACTTTGTGTAGGTGGGCGATGCTTATTTTGATGCCATTGATGTCCATGAGGCATCAGGTGGGGCTGAGTGCCAATCATCGGCTGGTTCGATTATCGGAGTGGTGTGGCTGGTTTCTCTCTCTATGATATTTTATTCCTTTATGTCATTTCTCCTATGTAGTGAATTTTCCATATTCAAACTTTAATGTTTGTAGACATTATTTCCTTTCAAGGAACTTTGATTTTATGTGGACTCTGATTTATGTGTTATGAACATTTAGTTTAAGTATTAATATTAGTTTGATGATAATCTTTTCTTAAGCTTAACACTTGCTACTGGAACGGTAGGAGTAAATCGGTCTGGTACTAAATGTGGCGGTAACATCTCTAGAATTCACTGGTTTTAATTTAAGTGTTTCTATTTTTTTTTAAAAGTAGTGAATTTTGGGGTGTTACAGTATCTTTAAGGGAAAATTTTCATGTCTTGCTCAAGTTGTGCTAGAGCTACTCATGGAGATCACCTATGCAAAAAATCATTCCAATCATCATCTAATACATGCTAAGATCAAATGTTTCTGATGAGAGGGAAATAATATATATATTGTAATACCCCAAAAATTCACTACTGAAAAATTTCATTTTATTAAAAGAAACAGTGGAAGCAAAATGACAGGTTGTGAATTTCGGGGATATTACCACCACACTTAGTACTAGACCGGTTCACTCTTATCGTTCTAGTACCAAGTGCTAAGGCTAAAAGTGTAAAACACAATTTACAAACTATATTTAAATCAGAGTAGCGTGACAAACCATTTATAAGAATAAAGTCCACTAGTGGTGGTTACAAAGAAAAAAATAACACCAAAACCAGGAATTTAAAAGAGAAAGAGAAGAAAACCCTAACAGCTCCAGATAATTTATTACTCTCTTTCCCACTTGAATAACACCTGAAAAAAAACCTACAAGGGACACTGCCCATTGAATAGGCAAGGGCCCCATGAATGGAACCCTTCAGTACTATGGTACTGAGTAACCCTTTAAAACACACTTAAAAGTAGGTCTGCAATGTAACACATGATACAAAGTTATATACATACATAACAAGATGTGTACATGTAACATTCACATAATTAACATTCACATCAAATATCAATAGGTCGTAATGTACGATCGATACTTTCGGCCTTAAGCCATTAGCCCATCATTAATCAATCATTTCTCAGATTTTACATCCATGAGTGCGGGAAATCCACTATTATTCGCCCGGTGGACCGGTCATAAAAGGCAAAATGCTCCTAGCCACTATTATTCACCGGTGGATCTGTCTGGCCCCGACTCACATGGTGTTCCACTATAAGTGATTAATATTTTTCCATAACTTTATTCACATACATGAATGGTTTTATTGAGCTCGGAACCCATACTATTATTGCCGGTGGATCGGAATACATATCAACATCATCTAGGACAACACGCTCTTGGGCCATTATTATATCTGATGGACCGGTACTCATAATCATCTTCCAAGGCAACACGCTCCTGGGCCACTATTATATCCGGTGGATCAGTACTCATAATCACTTGCCAGGGCATCACCCTCTTAGGCCACTATTATAACGGTGGATCGGTACTCAATATCATTATTCAACTGGGCCTAGCTCATTAATCTTTCACTTTCATGATTAGTATTTTTCCTTTCTTTAATCACACAACAATTCCATTTATTTGCCTCGGATGGGAGATCAAGAACCCGAGACACAAAGGTACACTGGTCGTACCGGTGCATACAAGTTGCTCAGTACCCTTCAACCATGAACCTAGGGACGCAAAGGTACATTAGTCGTACTGGTGCATAAAGCTACTCCGTACCCTACCGACAAGGACACCTAATCCATAAGTATGCATACCCCCTAAATAGGTCCGTAGAGCTAGATAGAGTAAGATATAGGGCTTAACTGGGGCACAAAGGCACACCAGCAAATATTAGAATAATCGTGGGCTAAACCATGTCTTTAAGGTAGTGACCCGAAAGAGCCACCATTCTCGATCTCGAGGTCTTTCACTTTAAGTATTAGTGTCTTAATTAAAGTAATCACAAAGGCACGATAATCAAATAATTATTCACTTTCAATCGTTCGGATATCGTTAGATATTTCTTATTCAACGGTTACCCAAGGTAACACAGAGGAATCATTAAGGCCATCATAATCTCATCTAATTCTGAATTAGGATTCGTTCTCGTGATACTTACTAATTATCAAATACTATTACCTTGCTAATCAGCATTATTTGAGTCATATTATGAAATTCCACAATCATAATGACATGTCAGGTACAAATTACTCATTTACCCCTTACTTATATAATTGCTAAGTCATCCCTTCCTTACTTGACAAATTACCTTATTACCCTCCTTGTTGCATAATTACCAAATTACCCCTTACTCGGTTTAGGTTACCAAGTTATCTCATACTCTTTTTAGATCACCATTCACCCCTCATAATTGCTACACTTATCATATTTTCCGTTGGTTGGTTAGATTATTGAATTGCTCTTCTCCTTTATTATAATTACTAAATTGCCCTTAAGTTGGATAAATTATCAAATTACCCTTCTTCATTATCATGATTACCAATTTTTTCCTTTTAGTTGGTTAAATAATTACCAATTTACCCTTTAGTCGGTTAAATTACCCTCCTCCATTATCTTAATTACCGAATTGCCCATTTAGTTGGATCAATTACCGAATTACCCTTATCTAATCTCATAATTATCATATTGCCCCTGTCCATTATTATAATTACCAAATTACCCTTATCCATTATTAAAATGACCAAATTACCCTTCTCAATTGTTATAATTACCATTTTACCCTTCTCCATAATTATAATACCAATTTACCCTTCTCCATAATTATAATTACCAATTTACCCATCTCCATATTTATAATTATTAATTTACCCTTCTCCATAATTATAATTATTAATTTACGCTACTCCATATTTATAATTATTAATTTATCCTTCTCCATAATTATAATTATTAATTCACCCTTCTCCATAATTATAATTATTAATTTACCCTTCTCCATATTTATAATTATTAATTTACCCTTTTTCATATTTATAATTATTAATTTACCCTTCTCCATAGTTATAATTACCAATTTACACTTCTCCATAATTATAATTACTAATTTACCTTTTTACTTACAAATTACCGTTTTACCCCTTTACTACCAAAATTACCATAATATCCTCTTATTTGTAAAAATTACCATTTTACTCCCTTACATCCAAATTTACCACAGTACCCTTTTACATCCAAAATTGCCATCTTACCTCTTTCTTACAAATTACCATTTTGCCCTTCTTTTCCAAAATTACCATTTTACCCCTTTTACTTCCAAATTTACCACTTTATCCTTTACTCCCAAATTTACCACTTTACCCTTTACTCCTAAAATTACCATAATACCCATTCACTTATAAAATTACCATTTTTCCATTTACTTATAAAATTACCATATTACCCTTTTGCCTCCAAAATTACCACTTTACCCCCTTTATTACACCACTTTTATTAAATTAACATTACCACATGAAATAATAATATTAATACTTTCTTAACAATATTCAAGTCCACCAACCATTATATTTTAATATAATGCTTATTAGCACCCACACGTATTAGGCCACATTCTAGCACAATGAATATTACTAAAATGTCCCTAGGGCTCATAATAATATTATTCATGCATAAATGGTCACAATAACATAAAATAATATGGACAAGTGCTTAACACTTTCATTAATAATCAAACTCTTCCCTTAAGTAACCTTTCCACACATGGCATATAAACTAACATACTTTCTTTTTTTCTTTTTGTCAATCAATACAAGAAAATATATATATTATATTAAACCACAAATGTCAAGCATAATAACATATTAAAAATCCTAATGTGCTAACATACGTTTATCCATGCGTTTAAGTGGGGTTTAACAATTACCTTAATTCCTGCAAAAATTGAATCTTACCGGTATCCCGATTAAAGATTCAAGCTTTAAATAGCAAAATCAACACCTAAAAATAATATCAATAATTATGATATTAGAAATAAGAAAATCAAAGCATAAGACCTTATAAAATTTACTTGATGAAATAATTAACTTAAATATTGTTTTACCTTAAAATTATTAACAAAAATGGGCCAATAAATGCAGCACCTCATCCTACATATACAACATGAGCTGCATGCAAAAATAAATAGAGGAAGGCTTGAACGGGGCGAAAGGAAGAAATAATGGTTATTTTTGGGTTGGGGTCTCTAGGCTAGGAAAGAGGGTAGATGGGGGAGGATTGGAGGCAAGGGAAGGATGTAGGAGTGAAGAGGGTGTCTAGGTGGTGGCTAGGGTAGGGTTGTTGGCGGCCAAGGGCGGCAGAGATGATAGCGGCGAGGCAGCAAAGGGGGCTATCGGGGTGGACCGGGCTAAGAAGGAAGGAAAAGAGAGGGGAAAAATGGAGGGGGTGAGGGGGCTTGTTTCAGCCAAACAAGGTATGGGGTTGGTAGAGGAGATTATAGGGTGTGGATTGGTGGTTTGGGTGGCGACGGAGGTGGCTAGACGGCGGTGAACGAAGGGGTTGCAGGTGGGCTGTAGATAAGGGAGAAAAATAGGGAGGAAAAGAAGAGGGGAGGAAGGTGGAGTTGCGGGGTGGCTTGGACGGTGTTGTGGTGGTGTTGGGTGGGAGTAAAGGGGTGCAAAAGGTGGTTTAGGTGGTTGATGAGGCAGTTGCACTAGCAAAGGGAGGCGGTGGTGCACAAAATGGGGATGAAAATGGAAGAAGAAGAAAAGGAGAAAAGAGAAGGGATCGGGGAAGGGGGCTTGTGAGAAGAAGAAAAAGAAGAGGAAGGATAGGGGTGCAGCTGGCCGGCCGGTGGCAGTGTGTAGGGTGGCAGGGGAGGTGGTAGGGTGGCAAGGAGGGGAGACGAAGAGGGGGGAAAATAGGGTGTGAGGGCTGGTTTGCGGGGCTGGCTAGGTTCGAAAAGGGGAAGAAAATGACGGGAGGGAGAGAGAGGGGGGTTGTAGTGGTGGCAGCAGGGCGGTGACCAGCATGCCCGAGGTGGCAGGCCTGGTTGACAAAGACAGGTCGGGGAAGCTCGAGGGTCGAGGCGTAGAGAAGAGAAAAAAAAAAGAAAGGGAAGGGGGCATCAGGGGTGTCGGGGGAGGGGAAAGGGGAACTGGGTTGGCTCGGGGTGAGGGAAGGAAAGAAAAAAAAACGGGGGGCTAGGCTGCACGCTGGAGAAGGAGAGGAGGGGAAGGAGTGGGCCAGAGGCCCAAGCGCAGGGGAGAGGGAAGAGGCTAGCCTGGCGGGCAGCCGAAAGGAAGAAAAAAGGAAAAGAAAAGAAAGAAGAAAAAGGAGAAAAAGGGAGAAAGAAAAGGAAAAAAAGGGAAAGAGGGAAAAAGGAAAATGGAAAAATAATTTAATTTATTTTATAAAATAATAAAATGTAATATTTTGATAAATTACTTAATTTAATAATTTGATTCAATATAATTTAATATATTGGTTCACAAAGGATAATTTTAGTAAAATATTAGTTTGGAAAATTATTTAAATAAAAATAAAATGATAAAATAAAAAAATATTTATTTTTAATTTACTAAATACTCCTATCCAAATTTATATACTAAAAAAATCCATAAAATAATTAAAATAAATAATTTTAAAAGCTAATTTATTTTAAATAAAAGCTATTTATTAAATTATAGGTTTTCTAAAATTTTAGGGGATTACATATATATATATATATATATATATATATAGTTTGAACTCATTTTATTATATTTTTCTATGATAAACATTTACCTTATTTTCATTACTTCTGTAATCGAGGGGTAATTGCGATACATGATGATATTTAAGTAATTTTTTCCCTCAAACATTGATAATATTATCCTTATATCCCAATATATTTATCCACATTACATTAATATTATTCAAATAATATTTATAAAATTTTTAAATTAGATTCACCAATTTTTATTTAATTTAGATAATTTTTTAATATTTATCCAAATTTAAGTACACATGGATCCAAAAAAATTAGTTTAGTGTCAAATATAAAAGTGTCGGTATTTATTTTCTTGAGATGGGTAATAAATCTCCTATTATGCCATGTTTTCCTTGCCTTAATTTTAAAATAAGACTGGATTAGATTAATACCAATAAAATTATATCAAATAATAGTAATTATTATTATTATTATTGTTAATATTATTATTATGATTATTAATTATAAATAAGAAAATTAATAATATTTTATATATAAGTATGATATTTATTAATATAATAATAATAATAATAGTAATCTTTATTATAAATATAAATATAATTATAATAATTATTAGGTATTATTATTATTATTATTATTATTATTATCATCATCATCATCATCATCATTGTCATAATTATGATTATTTTAATTATTCTTATTTCGTAAATTATTATTATTATTATTATTATTATTTATGATTATTATAATTTCCAAAATAATCATATTTATTGTTATAATTATTATAATTTTGATGATATTAATATTATTATTATTATGATTATAATTAAAATAATATTATTAATGATAAGGATATTGTAATTTTGCTTGTGCCTATTTTTAATAATTTTTAATAAAATAAATATAATAATGATAATTATAATATGAATCATTAAATATTCATAATAATAAAATTACATTATTAATATTTATAATAAAATTATTATAATCATATGTATTATTATATTAATAATAATATGAATTGTAATAATTATATTTCATAATATTTTTAAAAATAATAGCAATAAAAATAAAATATATTGTTATATTACAAACTTTATATTTGTTATTGTTATGATGATAATTATAATTATATTAGTATAATAAATATTACAAAAATATTTTTATAATTATATAATAAAATTAATTATTATTTTCATAAATATAATAATAAAATAAATATTTCCAAAAATTAAAATAATACATTTAATACTATTAAGTATAATCTTTATTATGAATTATATTAATAATATTTTTATCTAGAATAAAAAATTAAAATAAATCATATTTATTATTATTTTTATCATAATTATTTTTAAAATAATAATAAAATAATATAATAATATTTATTTGAATATTATAATAAACATTAAATTTATTATGTGCATAAATATAATAGTAATACAAGTATTACCAAAAATTAAAATAATACATATAATAATATTAATTAGAATCTTTATTATTAATTATAATATTTTTTTTATCGTTATTATTCTTATTATTAATGATATTAATATAAATAATATTGTTATATTAAAATAATAACAATAACAATAAATCCGTGTTAATTAGATCAATACTGTACCTCCTTAATCCAACTACTAGACCCACCAATAGATCGAGAAAAGAAAAGACCCGGGTGCTACCAGATCCGTCGTATTTTACATTCTCCGGTCTCTCCTCTGTTTAGATCTCTCTCGGTTCCTCTCCTTCCATTTTCGACATTCTCCTCGCCTCCTCGGTTTCCAAATTCATTCTTCAAATATTCACTCATCAGTACTACTTTTGAGCTCACTGATCCAAACCCGAACCATACTTTCTTCAGATCTCCCTTGCTTAATTTGTACAATGGGCATTGTATTCTGAGCGGCTCGTCAGAGAGATCTTTATATTCCTTTACTGGGTGTTTGACTAATTGACTTTTCATTGATTCTTTTTTTTTTCTTTTTTTTTTCCTCATTTTACTTATGGGTTCTAATCAATCGGTACAAGTGGTGGACGAAGACGAAGAAGAAGACGATGAAGAGGATGAAGAAGGGAGCGACCGGAGGGAACCGGAGGTAAAGAAAGTTTTAGAACAAGAGCCGGAGATGCTTCCTTGTTATGCCTCTGCGTCTCCGCTATCTCCCCAACTGTCGTCCCTCGGGACACCGCGGTTAGGGCCGTCGATCAAGGTGTGGGACCCTTATAATGTGCTTGCTCCTCCGCCGCCTTTGCCCCCTCCACCGCAATTCTCTCGAAGCTACTCTTCGGATATGCTTTACGATGATGACAGGGTTGTTACGGAGGTATATTTTATTAGTCATGGAGAAAGTGAGGTCAGTTTGAGGCCTGAATTGGTTAATGGGAGGTGCCCTGATGCGGCATTAACGGCGAATGGAAAGCGACAGGCGAGGGCTTTGGCTGTGTTTTTGAACTCGCAGGGTGTCAGGTTTAATGCTGTGTACACTTCGCCCTTGGATCGAGCTCGTGCAACTGCGGTTTCAGTATGTCAGGTATTTACTTTCTTATCTTAAAATGTTCGCTTCTTTTCTGTATTGTCTTCTAGATTTCGATGCTGGAATTTGTTGCATTGGATCAACACTAGGTTTGTAGGGTCTGCTTTGTCTGCTCAACTATCTGTTGGTCGATGAGAATTTCTGTGCTATGCAGACTGGAGCTCGCAGAATTGTCTGCTACGATTCTGGAGTCTGATGTGAAAACCTTAGAGAATGCGAAATATTGCTCTCGCATCTTGTGCCTAGTGGTTGATAAGATGGTCGTTGTTGTAACCTTATTACTGAATGTTGCGTTTCTTCTTTATTATCCAGCTTTTGTTAAAAATAAAAATAAATCTATTACTACATGGATTAAGGTTAGTTGTGGCCTTGTGGGGCTACATATGCTGTTCAAATCAAATGTTTTCCAAAGAAGTTGAAGAAGTGTTGATAAAAGCATGATTATATCTTCCGAGAGGATAAATAACAACCGGTCCAGTGATGGGTATCTAAATGTGGAGCTGCATTTATATGTTTTTATTTTGCAGCGTGAACAATAGAAGCATAGGGATATTCATATGTTTTGGTTGTGCAGCCAAAACAATTGACAATGAACAAAATTCCTATGTCCAAGCCAACTATTCTAAATGATCATGGTTCCGTGTAGTTGTCAATGGCTGGATATTATGGACACCTGTGGTTTTCAATGAAACATGGCATGAGTGCCCACTAGCATTGTTAGATTAGAGTAATGGCAAATGTCAGTCAACTCTATGCTACGTTTTAATAATCATTTCTGGGTCCTTTATGTGCCTTGGACAATTTTTGGCCTGAAGGAATTAGAGTTACCTGGTAATGCGAAAGAAAAATTTTCTGATAAATGCTTCATTGTCATTGTTCCTTCAAACCTGTTAGTGTATGTATTCTTAACCTATTTTTGTATGCTGGGTTTGAAATGATCTTTTTTTCCTATTGAACTATCATATTCTTTGTAAAGCTTGTGCAGATTTATTTCCAAATCTCTATAGTAGACTAATGTTCTTCTCATCATTTTAATTCTTTGTCTCTGACTGTATCCTGATGTGCAGTGCTAACTCTAGATATAGGGCAATAGTGTGGGTATTATAATCTCAAGGTGAAATTAAATCCATTGCTGTGTAACAGGTGTGTTTATTCACATGAATTTTGTTGTCTAGGCCGGAGCCCTAGGACACCCATTTTTGTATGATTTTCACTACCTGATTGGTACTTGATTGTTGATCTCATCCTGATTATAAGTTGAGATTCGGAGAAAGATAACCTTATGAGATGTAATTGGATGACAGATTCTGTCTGGTTGATACTGGCAGTTTGTTCTTGATCCATATTTGGGCTCTTGTTTACGTTACTTGACTTCCGCATGATGGCTGAAATTCGGTTTGAAAGTTAAGTTCCATTGCTTGTGCTCAATGCTAAGTGCTAACATGCTTTTCAAATCCTGTGATGGTTTATGAATTTTGGCTCAAACAGTGGTCTTTTACTTTTCAAATATTGATATGCATCTTGAATGTAGGGCAAATATAGCAGTTGATTTTTTATCAATACTCTGAGTTGGCATTATTAGATGATATGATTTCTTATCAATGGCTTGAAGACTTATCTGTTTCTCTGTCATCCCAGTTTGATGGTTCAACTTCAGTTTGACATTACATACCAACTTGTTCGGTTATGACTTGCTGTGTAGCTTTGCTCTCTTATCCTTTTCTTCTTCTTTTATTATTATTAATTTTTTTCATTTGGTGAGCAGCAATAAGCTCAAGGAGTGCTAGTAAGGTAGAGATCAGTTTCTGTTGCTGTGGCTTGACGTGGGTTTTCCTTAAGGGCCAAATAGGGCTTACTGCTTATTTGGTTGCAGCTTTTAACTGCAGTCTTCAGGGTGACAATGCACAACAAACAAATACATTATTAAGATGATGTTGCAAATAAGATTTTCATTTTACAATGGATGCATTGTTACTTTGTTTCCTGTCTAGGGAACTATATAGCATGACTTTGGCGTATATTGCCTACTTTACACATTTATGTCAATATTACCTCTCATCCTGCCACTTGTCTCTGTTATGTGCTTCTATTTCATGATAGTACTGATGAAATATGTAACAGGTGAAGTTTTTGGATGTTTCATAGGCATCCCCTTGTATGTATTTGGTTATATCTAACACAGTTGTTTCTAAACTGTCCTGTATAGGTCATCGGTTAAATTTTGAAGAGCACAGAAAATTTGCCTGTAATTATGAACATTATGCTTATAATGCCATACCTTTTAATTAAGTTGGTGGCTGGTTTGGATATGCTCTTCATATCATACAGGCCCAGTGATTCATAAATGCCTTCTGTATTCATTGTTGCAGGAGATGAATCTTGCAGAGGAACAGATCCAGTCTATAGATGCCATCACAGACATGAGTCAAGGACATTGGGAGGGCTGCCTGCGCTCAGAAATATACACCCCTGAGATGTTGGGCTTCATGGACAAATTGCAGCCTGACTTTGCAGCTCCTTCTGGAGAATCTATTAGGCAGGTTGAGTTCCGTATGGCACAGTTCCTAAATGGTACAACCCTAAGTCTTCCAGAAAAACTGAAATGTGAGTTCTTCTTGCCTCATCAAAATGAGAGCCAAGGATTTTCTCAACAAAATTCTCATGCCTTCAAACTCAGTTCATGATCGGGATGGGCCGTCATACCCATCACCCCATTGGGATATGCTTCACAGACACAGACAACTATCGAGGAAAAAATCTGGTAAAAGCAGGCTACAAGTGGTAACCACAACTGGTGATAACTATCCTGATGCGGAAATTTCACCTCAGGGATCAGGCCGACTTCGTGGTGTTCTCAGTGAAATCAATGTCAGGAACTCATCTTGTGTTGGGGTCTTCACTCACCCCATACCAATCAAGTGCCTCTTGACAGGTCTCCTTGGTTGCAGCCCTATGATGTCACATAAGTTCTGCATAGAAGATTCCTCAGTGACAGTGTTGCAACACTCATGGAAAAATGGATGGCAGATAAAGAGATTGAATGATACTGCCCATCTGAGGCTTCTCTAATCAGGGTATGTTCGATTCTTGTAATGTTTTTGTGCTGTGGATATATCAATACTGATTGCTGACCGATGTGGGTACCGATTGAAGTTTACTGTCAGAGTTTTTGCATGCCATTATTACCTTAGTCTTTTGTTGTAATGTTATACATCTCCTTTACCTGTTCCTCAACTCCACAGAAATACAGAGGGAGTTGAGTCATTGGTGTTGGCTGATTCTTTGGTCTGTAGCATTACAAGGAGTTTTTGATTGTTATACAAGTTGGAACATATATGTTTTCAAAATTGAGGAATGAAGTAAGTTAACTATACCAAAGTTGGTATTTTGCAATGCAAATAGCACATTATACTTTCCGAACAGCACATTATATTTATTGTTGGATAAAACCTTCTTATGATGAAAAAAGGAAAGGCCTTCATACTTAGACCTGGCAAAGTTGACCCAACCCGACCGACCCAATCCGAATAACCCGACTTGAAACCCGATAATAACCTGAAAAATAAAACCCGTTCATAACCCGAAAGCCCCGAAACAACCCGATTCAATTTGGACCCGACTCGAATTTAGCTAACCCGATAAAGACCCGAACCTAAATTGACCCGAACCGAAGTGACCAAAATCAATAATAACCCGAACCGAGCACACCTCAAACCCGACCCGACCCGAACTCTAACCCGAACCCAAACCGACCCGAACTCTAACCCGAACTCGAATTCGATCCGAACTTTAACTTTAACCCGAACTAACTCGAACTCTAACCCGAACCTGAATCGATCCGAACCAGACTTGAATTGATAATTGATTATTTTTATTCATATATGATATTTTTAACTCCATATTCTTATTAATTTTTGAAACCATGTAAATAAATGCAAACATTTATAAGCATAAATATATATTTTTGCTTCACTTTGTTTGATAACTTCCTACAACTTAAACTCTACACTTTGGACCATAATAATAAAAACCTAATGAGTTAAAACCACCCAGTTCAAACAAAACTTCAAGCCTTCCACCATCAACCGCAGGCTAGGATTGTATATCATTATTCTAGCTATGATAGCTAATACTTATTATACATGATTTTCATGACAAATATCATAATACACAAAACTGACTAAATTGCCCCTAGGGCACAGATCCATAAAATTAATCCATAATCATATCTAAGCCTGCTCAACCTATTATTTTATACATAATTATCATACAAATTATTTTTCCGTCATTAGAATCATTTTAACCATTCTTTCATACTCGACATAATTTACAACACATAACATGCTTGATTTATCTATTTTCATGATAATAATAATTAACACATAATCATATGAAATAAATCATGCTTAACATATTTCATCCACCGAAAATCCTAATGTGCTATCATGCAATATTTATAATTTTAGTAAGATATAACGGTTACCTGAATTCCAGCAAAACGCAAAAACAGCGGTATCCTACTAAATTTATCGGATCCCGCTAATCAACCTTTCATACCTAAAAATAATACCAAAATTATCGAATTAATATCTATTAGATAAAATAATAATTATAATATAAAAATATTTATTTTTCAAAAATTACTAAAATACCCTTACACTTAAAATGGGTACCAATAGTTTTAAAAATACACACAACTCACGCTGCATGCAGCGTGAGTCATGCGGGCGAAGGACAGGGGTTGGGCTTGGAGCTGGCTAAGGGTGGCAGAGTTGGCTGGGGTTGCGGTGATGGTGGAGGTTGGTGGCTGCGACCTGGAAACATGCAGAGCTGGTGGAGGTGGTGGCGACGGTTTGCTGTGGGCTGAGGTCGATGGGAGCTGCTGGATTGGTCGAACAAGACGGGGGAGGGCTGGCTGTGAGGTGGTGGAGGGTGTTTGGGCGACGCGGGTTGCAAATGTAGGCCGGGGAGGTGTTGGTGTTGCTCGGGCTACTGGACGATGGGGAGGCAGAAAGAAGGGGAAAGGAGCTGAGATGGGCTGGTGCTGGGACTCCCGATATGAAACAGCCATGGGTGTAGGATGGCTGTAGATTATAGTGAAAGTAGGGCGGCAAATTAAATAAAAGAATAAAGAAACACACTGATATTGTCGATGATTCGATCCTGTCTTAGCTTACCCCCTTGTCGGCCCATATCCGAGTTTTAATGTCATTTAATTTATTTTTATTTTTTATGTAGTTGAATAGCTAATTTCATCAATTAAAAGAAAAAATCAACTTTTCAACTTTCATATATATATATATATATATGAACTAGCCGGCTATAAACTTAATTCCTATGGAAAACAACGTATATCATATTATAATGATGAGAAATAGCTTCTTTTGGATTCAAACAGCAAAATGCTACTTTGGCAACCAGAAAGAATGACTAATACTAAACAGCAGCAGCTAACCCATCAATCCATAGTTTGATGACCAATGGTGCGCTAGCTTTGTTTGCACATCAATTGTTACGCTAGCTCATTCTTTATGATATTCATCCATTTATTCGTAGATTGAATGCAAAATGAAATTAAAATATAGTTGGGGGAAAAATGATTTGGATCAACCAACCGGGCTTTCAAGTTTCAACCTTGCCAATCTTAAAAGAAAAAAGAAAAAGAAAAATATATTTACATAAAGACTTGTGATAAAAGTTATGAAATATACTTAAAAGAAAAAGCCAGCCTGGGAGGCAAGGTGGCAGCTAGTCGAGGGTGGCTGGGCTGCGTGGCGATGGTGACGGTTGGTGCTGCAGGGAAGGGTGCATGCAAGGGGTTATGGTTGGGGGCTGTTTGGCGATGGTGGACGGTTGTTGATCGGGTTACTGTGCGGCTAGGGAGCTGGGAGTAGGGGCTGCGATGACTGGATGGGTGTGCTGGATGGGAGCCTGGGGTAGGAAGGAGAAAGAAGATGAGGGAGGAGCTGGGGCTACGGTGGTCGAAAGGCATAGGAGGAGAGGAAGAAAAGGAGAAGGGTCTGGTCGGTGGCTTGCACGGTTGGTGTGGGCTGGTGCTGTGGATCGAAGGTAGGAGAAAGGTGCACGCAGGGAGAGTTGGCCAAAAATAATAGAGGGAGGAAAGGTCTGTTAGGTTGGGCAAAACCGCAGAGGGCTGGCCGGCTGGGTGTTGTTTGGTGCTGGTGTCGGTGCCGTGTGCGTGTGTATATGTGTATAATTGCAGGAGGTGGAGTAAAGGATGAAAGTGAGGGAGACAGAAGAGTGTCTACGGGGATGGGATAGCCGGATAGCAAAGGCTGGGAGAGAAAGAGAGAGAGAAGAAAAAAAATATATTATATATATACATATATATCTTATTTTAAATTTAGTTCGGATAAATTAAAATATCAGATAGAAAAATACTTCGATCTGAGATATATTTAAATAAACAAAGAAGATAAAAATAATTGGGAATAATTTTTTAGAATTTATTTTTGGTTATGAGTCACGACTATTAATAAAATAATTCGGATAAAAGTAAACTGATCTAAGATAGATATAAATAAAACAAAAAGATAAAAATAATCAAGAATAATTTTTAGAAAATAAATTTTAGGTTACGGATCAAAAGATTATTAATAATATAATTTAAAATATGATTTACAAGTAAAACTAGGATTAATTTAAATAACCTAATCTCTATCAAAATTTTAACCTAATGAAATTTATACTTAAACCGTTGAAATAATACGAAAAATAATAATACTTTTAAAATTAAACCCTCTAAAATAACAATTATAGCTAATCATATGATTATTAATTTATAATTATAATTTTGAAAAACGGGGTATTACAACTGGTCTGGTTGTGGTCGACTGGTCATGGAAGTCTGGGACTCTGGAACTGGAAGAAAGGTTTCTTCGTTTCTGGCCTATTTGGTTCGAATCACACGATTCACACCAAAACCAAACGTGGCACTACGATAGTGATGACTGATGAGTGACCAGTGGCAGTGACAATTGAGTATCGACGAAGCAGTGCCCGTGTGTCTTGTGTGACAGTGTGAGTGAGAGTGTGCGCTACAGTGTGAGGTGAGGGCCGTGAGGCTGTGTGAGTGTGACTTGTGAGTCTTAACTTAAGGCCTTAACCGACTAACCGGGTAAATGGTGGTAATAGAGTAGACTAATACTCTAATAGTAAACTAGTATAGTAGTAAGTAGTAGTAGTAGTGTAGCTGCAGCTGGGAGATATTTTGATGAGTGATATCTAATATGTTAGATTTGGAGGGAAAATAAAATATAGATATTGGGGAAAAATAAGATTTAGGTGAAATATTAAAAAAATATAAAGTTACTAGAAAATTAGAAATATTTTAACTAATATCTTATTATAGTTTATATAAAATTAAGGGGGTTAAAAAAATAAGAATTAAGTGAAACATTTAATAGGGGACAAAGTGTTAAAAATATATTTAGTATTTAATGTATAAAAAATAAAATGAGTTAAAAATGAAACTTTTAAATAAAATTTAATCATTGTAAGATTTTGAATTTATTTTCTCATAGTATTTAAATGTAATAATAAGATATATAATGTTATTATTAATTATAATTATCATTTAATTTAAAGATAAAAGTTATCTGTATTTCTAACCCTAATTAAATTTTGAGACTAAATTATATATGTAATTTATTCACAGCATGTTTAACATTTACATCTTTATACTTTATAATACTAATTCCCTTTGATACTTTTTTTAGGTGGAATGTTAGTAATATTTTGTGATAGTATATATATTTGTACTCATTTTAAAATTTTACGTTAATTATAGCTTTAACATTTGTAATATGCTTTTTTACTCCTTAATTCATAATATCAAATTATCAATAGGCTAGTAGTCTAGTAGTCCACCTCATATGTAAATTATATCATTTTTTAATTTATTTTAACTAAAGCAATATTTATTCATTTTGTTTTAAAAATCTACTCTCATTTTAGTGAAATTTCAATTCATAAATATTGAACTCATTATTTTGTACTCAATTAATTAAATATAATATTTTTGCTAAAACTTGTTTATTTGTAAAATTGGTAGATCATTAAGAATAATTCATTGGATGTTCACCTTATCATATTTAATAAATAGGTTTCTTTTATATATGAATATTCAATATTTTCATATTATAGATTGAATTTCCCTAATATAATAGTATCTTAGCATATCATAGAATCTATGGCAACACATTGCTAGAAACTGTGTGTAATGTGTTGGAGATGAGTTAGATATACAGGTATAGGAGGATGCAATGCATGAGTAAGCCATAATAGAAGGTATTTTTTACTTCATCCAAATAGTTTAGATTAGAAAATGAGTTTGTAACTATTGAAATGCTATTGAAATGCAACGTACATGAGATATATCATGAAATTGTTGGATCATGACTCATAGCAAAAGAATACAAAGTTATTATGACCTATTTTACAACCTATAAAGTTATTGGATATTTTAAAGCTTTATTAACTTTACAACCAACTAGGGATAATATTAGCTAGGCATGATATTGAGCTAAAAGATCTGAAGGGAGTCAAGGATGAGTCATCATCATCAAGTTTGCAATGACAACAAATATAACACCTCACAATCCTCACTAAGAATATCAGATTAAGATTAATACTTCAAATAATCAAAGGCTTGTAAGGAGTAGCTATTAGCTAAAAATAGGTTGGTTGAGAAAGGTATGAATGGACCAATGTGTGAGATATGTGAACAAGTAACTTAGACTTTGGTGCATGAGATTAATGATTGCCCAATTACCCAAGTGTTTTATTTGGATGATGATAATCCATAGAAAAGTTGTATACTATAAAAAGACAATGAATTTGATTGAGTCTATTTCATAATCTAACACTTAGATGATGAGACGTTAGAAATGACGTGTACACTAATATGGGTTGTTTGAAGGAATTGAAATAGGAGGAGATCAAATAACTCTGCATCGATTCAATGACCAAAGAATATTATTGAGGATACCATGCACTTGCTTCTAGAATATTATGCCATAATATCAAGAAATGAAATAATTAACAAAGGAAGTGCATGGTCCACCATGTTAGCAAATATAAGAACGAAGGAGATGGATGATATGTATGTTGATGCAAATTGAACATGAACAATGCAAGAAAAGTAATATAGGAAATCATGAAAATTATATTTGTAATTTAAGATGTAAAAGGCGATATATTGTCACTTATTAGCTATGTTGTAACCATTATAAATATCTATCGACATATTTATAATATAGATAATTGTCTTAAGACATCAAACATACAATATAGAATTTAGTGTGCTATGACGGAGTATTGTTTTACTAAGTTAGGCATTGAGACAAATTCATTGGAAGTGGGGTAGGGTTTATAATCATAAGACAACATTGATATTTCATTTTTTACAAAGTTATTGATGATTGTGATTTTCATTTATCACATATTTATTTATTGTATATTAAAAATTATTGTTGAAAATGAAAAATAGTGACAATGTCACACTGAGAAATTAAAAAACCACAGCAAAAGAAGCTATAACCAAACTAATAGTAATAGGATAAGGTCATACTGTTATGGCTAGGAAAAAGCTCTCTTATTTTAAATTGTGATGGCGATGTGTTTAAAGATTTTATTAGTATTCTAAAAATACTTAAAGTTAATTTTGTAAAAATTAAAAATAATTTTATTTTATTTCATACAAGTTCCAATTTTTATGTTCAAACTCGTTATCGATCATGATTCATACTGTTATAAATAATACCTAATTTGAGTTTTTTGATTTGATCTAAAATTTATAGATCCGAATTTGAAAAACTCGATAGATCTGACACTTAGTTGATCTGATTCACATCCGACCCATAAAGTGACCCGAACCCGAATCCAAACCTAACTCGAATTCTATAGACCCGAGTCAAACTCGAAATAGACCCGAACCCGAGAAATCCGAAGAACCAAGCATTGACCCGACCCAAATCACACCCGACCTGTCAATTAACCCGAATCGAACCCGAACCCGACCCAAAGCAACATAACCCGAACCACACCCGAACCGAATTAGACCCGAACCCGACTCGATTGTATAGTAAATAAAAGTTGACCCGACCCATATCAACCCGACCCTAACCCGACTCAAATGACCCGCTTGCCAGCTCTATTCATACTAGAGCTCCGTTCGGCCAAATTGATTTTTGAAGTAAAGACGAAATGAATTGATATATATAATGATATTTTAAAATGTGTTTTGATTTTTTTTAATTATTGAAAGAGTTATTTATTCTAAACTATGATAAAGTATTAGGGTGGTATTGAAAAATTTTAAGAGGCAGTAGTCTAGTTGGCGTCCACAGATATGGATGTTTAATTTGACAGTTGTTGTCAACATATTGCTTTTGTGTGGGGGTATTCACGGATTGGGTGGTATTTTGGTTGCTTGATAACCTAATATCCATTGTTTTATATATTTAAAAGTTGTATTTGTAATTGAATTTGAAGTTTTAGGTTTTCAAAATCCCAAATTAGATGCCAAATAATTTGAAACCTTTCCAATAAGTATGTTAAATAGAAAATTAAAATGATAATATCACTTGATCCAGTCCAATCTAATATGAGTTTTAAAGTACATTATATTTAACCAACACTTTGAGATCTCTAGCAATAATTGAATCTTCAACATAAATACAAATTAAAATACATAAATTATCTATAAAAAAAATGAAGATATAAAACAATATTTGCATTTCCTGAAAAAATGCAAATTATCTATCTTGATTAATTTATCTACCTTCTTAAACATTGATAGGTCAAATATAACTATCTAAAATATATAAAATTATCTCAAATTCATATATATATATATATATATATATATATATATATATATATATATATAGAGAGAGAGAGAGAGAGAGAGAGAGAGAGAGATTTAATGTATGATTATATACTATGAAAATCAAGGAAAATAATTATCTAAGAAATGTATTTATGCATATCATTTTTTAGACCAAGCATTATTTGTATTCATTATATTAGAGATTCAATATGTTTGACTTTTTGTTAACTCGATAAATTTTTTAATTGGGAAGAAATATTAGATTAGCTATACAATTTTTTTTTCCGATTAGATTGACTTAGATATTGGATCGGTCCATTGAATATTACATTTCAAGAACAACACTACCTATTTGCTTTTTAAAATAGACTTTTATAATTGACACACTTGTAAGTGAGATGCATCAAAGGCTCTCTCAATTTCTTCTTAGACTTTATCTTAGCTTTGTATATCATCTTTGCTTGATATGTACCTTGTACCTTTCATAGATTTATTGTTGAGGAGCCTTAATGGGTATGTCTACTTTCTAGCTATCCACTCTTAGTTTGTTGTATGATTATCCTCCAACCTCTCATGAATGTGCTCAAGTGAAATGTCTTGAGAGTTGAGTTATGAATATCTTATAGTAACATATATATTTCATTCATATCCCCAACTAGCACAATCATCAATGTACCTCTACTCATTAACCTTCAATCTAATCAATTCAAAATCTTATTATATTGCATACTCTATAATGACCTTAGAAAATTGGCTCTTAGAAACACACATCATGCACTCCTTAAATCTCAACGTGGCTAAGCCTCTTATCCTCATAAAAATACTCTTTCTTATATACCCTATCAATGGTCATTTCTTAACAACTCATTCTCCTTCTAAATGAACATGATCACTAGTTGTGAGGAGCTCTTAGAAATCAACTATGGTGGGGCTATCACATAATAATATCATTAAACATTACATAATCATCATTTGTAACACCTTCATTTTCACAAATTGGGAAAAAAATTTAAAAGTTTTACAAAAGCCAAAAATTAAAATGTAGGGTGTTAAGAAATAGGAATGAAGAGATAGAGGTAAGAGAAAACAAAGGACTAAAATTCCAGATGAGGGATCCTCATCACCATAAACCAATATCAACCTAATAAACTCTCACAACATGCATCATAACAAATACCTTCTAAACAACAAGCAGTAATTGTTCATGGGAATGAATAGATGTTCATAAAATGGTCATGCTAATACTTGTGTACTGAGTAATATAACAACATTATCCATATGCAAGGCACACATATACACATACAATCATACATATAAAACACTGTAATATACACATGATAACAAGAATACTACACATGCTAATAATACCCATAACATGAGATACATAAGGAAATGATATATTAGAATTCCACACTTAAGTGATCAAGCAATTCCAATTACTTAATCACAATGAGAAAAAGAAATCCACTATTCATGATCGAAAAAATGGTATCATGGCATATAGCTCCTTTCAATTCATAATTCTTACGGGAACTGCTATTAATATCAAATGGAGTGGAATACAACACATAACTTATTTAAGGGCATAATACTTTTGGGGATCATTATGAATATCATGTGGAATGAAACACAACATATAATTCCTTCTACGACAACATACTCATAGGGACCGCTAACATAGACTCATAATCCTAAAGTATGCATCACTCCTATAAGTCTGTGAGACGAACAATATAAAGTATATTTAGAGCCACTCGATTGTTGCAACAAACAAGATATATTGGGCACCATAGCAACCTAGTAAAAATACATGAACTACATTGGTTATTGAAACAACCAAGCCACATTAGGTACCATAAAAACTGGTACAAGCATATAACTACCTTGGTCATCATAACGATTAAGACACTTTACGTGCGACAATACCTTAGTAAAACTACACTGATACATCTCGATCTTGACTCATGTGATCTTCTACTTTAATTATTAATTACTTATTAGCTGATGAGGCTAACATTTAACACTTAAGTTCACACTTAAACACTTAGTATGATACCATATACTTTATTTCCAATAAATTTTCCACTTTCACTCATTACCACTTATCACTTATTACATGTAATACTAATTATACTTAGAGAAGCCATACAGATGTAATAGTACTTGTTTTACTATCAAAATGGCCATAATGCCTGTATAAAACCCTAATTCCCAAATAGCTCATAATTTCACTCGTAAGAATCAGTAAATCACCAAACTTGATGTTATACCCCAAATTCTGTCTATTATTAGTATGGTTATGTTTACCATGATTCCAAAGCTCTATAGTAAGCCAAAGAACATCCTCCCTCTTGCACAACACCAAAAATTACCTTCAATGTGAACAAATAAAAAAAAAACCCAACAATATCAAGAAATAAAAGGAAATAATAGAGGAAGAAGAAGAAGGGTTGGAACTATGAAATGGAAGAGGAGATGAAGAGAGTTAATTGATCAATTTTGGGGTTATTATGGATGAAATAATAAAGGAGAAATAAGGTAGGAAGAATAAATGGTTAAGGTTAGATATTTTATTTAGATATTTGTGGAGTAAATTATAAAATAAGAATAAAATAATTATGGAAATGGGGCTACAAAATTAACATCCATAAAGGGTTAATAAAGTGCTCTAACTTTAATTTAGATATTTAAGAAAGTTAAGAACAAGATTAGGATATTGATAACTAAAATGAAATAATTTATCTAAAAATGTCAAATATAATTACAACTCATTTTTATTTAAAATTTAGCTTAAATATACAAAATATTAGTATCCTCAAAGTTTTATAAATTTTAGATAGCTACAACAGTCATTTTGGGATTTAAAATAGGATTAAGAGTAAAATGGATAGTGAATAATACTTTTTTGTCAAAGTACCTAAAATTTTAAAAATGTTTCAGAGACAAAAAAAAGCCAATGAATCAAAATATGATTAAGTTAGATTGGTTAAGAAGAAATTTCATGGGAAAAAAGTTGTTGAGAAAATGTAAAAAAAATGTTTCAAAAACAAAATTAGGGTTTTTATTATTTTAAAGGATGTGATGAATCATAATATAATTTTATTTCTAAATAATACAAATACCGATTAAATTAGGGTTTTTGACAAATAGGGTATTACATCACTACCCCTTAAAAGGAACTTTGTCCCTAAAGTTAGGCTAGGGTAGGGACAGAAATTGAAATCTAATTTGAAACAAAGAATCCAAAACAAAATATAGATGAATCAAGATAAGCCATTGGAAAATGAATAAATTGAAGCTCGAAGCTCAAAGCTTAAAGAGAGTAGAGAAGCAACACACATCTATAACAACTACAATAAAATCTTATAGGGTTCCTAACATCTATGCAATGGTATAATAACTCAACTTATCGTTAAACCACACTCTATGGTTTCTCTTAATTTCAAGGATATGTATTCCCTAACCAAAACCATATTATACTATCATATTGTATCTAATAATTGCTAGAAACCTTAAAAGATCATCAAACAAGGGACTATCTGATATTTCTATGCCAATAACTACCCCTTAAAAGGAAAAAAAAATAGGAGAGCTAACAACACCTTACAACAAACACATAAAGTCCACCTAGGCTACCCCGAACACACTAATCATAACTAATATGATATTTCAAAACCAATAACTAAAGAGATTTAAAACCATTTAGGACTTTACAACCAAAGCTCTAATGCTAACTTAACACCCCAAAATTTATTTACTATAAGTATTCTTATGTTACCATGACTCCATATCTCTGTAATAAGGTAGAGAATATCCTCCCTCAAGCATAATGCTCTCTCTTAAACTCTATGCAGAAAAATTACCTATAACATAGGTAAACAAAAAACCCAACAAAACTATTAAGAAAACAAAGGAAATAATGGGGGATGAAGAAGAAGGGTTGGAACCATGTAATGGAAGAGGAGAAGAAGTGATAACGTTGTTTATTTTTTGGTTTTGTTAAGGATGAAATAATATAGAATAAATAAGATAGGAAGAATAAAGGGATAAGGTTATATATTTAATTTAGATATTTGTGGAATAAAGTAAAACAAACAAACAGGAAATGGGACTTCGAAATTCATATCCATAAAAATGGTCAAGTAAAGTGTTATAACTTTATTTTAGATATTTTAGAAATTTAGGAACAAGTTTGGAATATTAAGGATATATTTTGTGCAGAGAAAGTTATTTTTTGTGGGCTAATTATGCTTAAATTGATAGAATTTATCTATAATTATTAAAAATAATTATGATTCATTTATTTATTTATTATATATGTAGTTTAAATATGTTAAAATATAAGTATTTACAAACTTTCTTAAATTTTAGATATATAAAATGCTCATTTCGGAGCTTGAAACACGATTAAGAGTAAAATGGATGATGAATAATACTTTTTCATCAAAGTATTTATTTAAAACTTTGAAAAGGTCTATGAGAGTCGGAAAAAGTTAACAATTACAAAAATGATCAAGTTAGACTCACAAGAAGTTTGATGGTCAAAAGTGGTTTGAAAGAGTCACATAAGTCAAAAGACTTGAAATCATGAAAAAAGGTGATAAAATGTAAATGAAATACTTCAAAAATAAAATAAGGGTTTCAATTTTTTCAAGGGATATAATGACTTATTTAAAATACGATACCTTTATTTCATAATAATAAAACTCCTAATTAAATCTATATTTTATAAAAATGGAGTATTATACTTGATACAACACTTTACCACATTATATTAAGTTCAACCAACCCAAAATTAGAGTTAAACTCCAATATTTTGCACATAAAATATAGATTATATACTTAGGAGTTCTAAACTCATTATAAGTCTTATTCATATAAAATAAATAGTTGTGATATTCATAATTAACCTAAACTAATCATATATCACACTTATCATGTCTTAACCCAAAAAGCAATTATAGAACATCAAATTCTAGAATTTATCCAAATGACCAAAATACCTTTAACTATTTGAAATACTTCAAATCTCCAAAAATCACAACTTAACCTTACTCAACTAAACCTTGACATATTATATCATATTTTAACTAAAAAAAATCTAATGAATACAATGGCATACTTAAATTTTGTAAAACATTACTAATATAACTACAATACCCCTAGGTTGATTATCACCCCAATTTCCAAAAAATTGGACCTACTCCAAACTTCACCAAAATATCACATAAACTCCCACACATCGATAAACAAATCATGACACAATTCTTTTAAATTGAATTAGCCTATGGCACACTAATAACCCTAAGGTTGAGACACCCATTGATCCTAAAAACTACCAAAACCAAGCCTCAACTTATATTTGAACAAAAATACTTATCACATGATAGTACACTTGATGATATGCTTAATAATAGCAAAAAATTACATCATCATGTTTGAAAATTAAGGATAAAACCTAGCATGGTCTAACATGGTATATTTCATATAAAATCATAAAATGACATGCTAAGGACAATACACACCTCAAGAGTAAGAGAAGATGCAAGAGGAGGGAGGATAAAGTAAAGGAGGAATATTTTTTGAATGTGATACATGTAAAATGAAGGCTAAAGGCCTTGATAACAAAATATTGTTAATGGGATAAATTTGCAAGCACGCATATTCATTATAACACATCAAGGTCGTATTCCATAGGAATTTATTGTTGAGTACCGATTTTCAGTATTTAGGCTATCTAGATTAAATAATAGTAAAAATATGGATAAGAATTATGAAAATAAATGCAACACATAATCAAAAATAAATTATAGGACATGGATAATACTTAAGATTGAACATTAGTCTCAACCTCATTATACAATCAATGAATAAATGCAACATTGCACTTTCATTCAAATGGTTGTGAAAAACTCATCTAGTGTGATTCACTAGACTCTTTTAAGGTCTAATAATGTATTCAATCTAATTTATTAACTAAATTTATGACTAATAAATTAAATCAAACCCATTAAGTGTTAAAACTTTAATAGTTTATTAGAAACAAATGTCTACTTGCATGATTGGCTATTTTTATGTTCTTATGTTAGGTTCCAACACTAATTTTAACCTTTTAGTTATAGTCAACATCTAGGAGAGTTAAATTCTTTCAAACTCAACTTGTAACATAAGAAAAAACAGATAAGAACTATAAAAACAACATGTGCATCAATCCAACGTAATGACATCGAGAAAAACCTAATTCAACTCTAGAAGATATATCTACTCACTCATGATTGTAGTAAAATGTGAGAAATGAAATGAAAGAACATAAATAACATGAAACATAGATATTAAAAAAAAGATGGAAAGATAAAACCAAATATTAAGAATGTTGAATCCATAAGTCACAGGTATGGATACAAACAAAAATTAAATCTAAAATTAAGATTAAAATGAGAGAATCCCAGGTATAAAGATGGAGTTTTAGTATGGCGGAATAGGGAGAAAATAAAAGCCTAAAATTTTCTATCATGTGAATGAATAATAGCACTAAAGAGAAGGGACAATCGTGCATTACAACTGGAATAACCACTTATTCCAATACCATGCCTGGATCACATTGTTAGACTGGGCAGCCTTATTCATTTTCCATGGCCAAGCCATGCAAATTTCTTCTTCTTGGCATTCTGGAAAGCTTAACTTCTTTGGCTAGAGTCAAAATAAGGTGATCTTGGATGTTTTAGAAACTTGAGAAGAATATCTATAACTTTTGTTCTTCACATTTATTCAAATTCATATTGAATCAAAGGTAAAATTCTTCACTTTTTAAAATCAAATGCAACTATCTCTAAAATTAATAAGGTCACATACATGATAGGTTCTTTGCAATGCCTGTTCAAAGCCTTCATATTTCCTCGTCTTAACCTTTTATGCATCCATTGAGTTGGTTGATCATCCACAACCTAGGGGCTTAAATATTAATGAGGCACAAAATGAAATAAGATATTGTACCATTAAATAATTGTAAAAGGAAACCCAACAAATAGACCAAAAGCTGGTGGCCTTGCAAGAAGAAATTGGTCACATTTGAACCCTACTACAACAACTCATCACAATTCTTAACCCCCTTACTTCAAAGGAGAAACCAAGCACCTCTTGGAGTGGAGGAGCCTCTTGATGTTGAAAAGTTTTCAAGTGAAAATGGGTCATCATCAAGTGAATCTTTAAGAGAGATAAGGAGTAGGGGAAAAGAAAAAAGAAGAATAGGTTTTAGGGACACTAAAGCAAAAATCCATTAGTTTAAAGGTCACCATAACCTAGAAGAATTCTTGGAGTGGGAATTAATGTGCTTAAGGATATTTGAGGCCAAAGGATACAAGTATGACAAGAGTTTCAAGGTATCCATGTTGAAACTCAAATTTCATGCCTCCTTTTGGTGGAAAAATCTTACCAACCAAAGAAGGAGAAAGGGAAAGTCAGAGGTGAGGTCATGGATAAAAATGAGAAAGCTCGCGAGGGAAAGATTTGTGCCATCTTCCTAAACCAAAGATTTGCATAATAAGTTATGTAACACCCCCAGATTTTACTACTAAACAATTTTATTTTTAAAAGTTACATATGAAAGCTAAGACAATTAATTTTAGGGTGTTACCATCATACAAAGTTTCATATGTTAGTGAATGGGAAATATAAAAAGGCTATAAGAAATATAAAAACCTCTAGTTCAAGTTACCTAATAGAACCTCAAATAACCCTACACTCTTAACCCGAAGGATAGCATAGACTTGAATAAAGCTTGCAAGCTAACCTACAAAGGCTACTATCCATTAATTAAGTAAGGGCTGAAGAAATAAACCCTTCAGTATAATGGTAGTGAGTAACCTATTATATAAAACTAATATGTAAGGGTCGTGTGGATCACATAAGATACATCACAACAATCACGAAAACATTTAATTACGCATATATTAATTGAAATATGAGAATCATTCATATAACCATATGCATCAAGATCATATGTTACCAATACTCATTCACCTAAAAATAACTGAAGCTCACTAATGAAACATCTAAGTGATACTCTTTGTATTATAATTAAGAAGCCACACCATTTTCAACAATAGACACAATTCTCTTAATCAACCCACAACTTTTCAATTCATAGGTAGTTCCATCAACATAATCAATATACACATCATCATAGGTAGACACAAATGTTACTACCAAACGACAGGTAGACATAAAGACTGCTACTAAACTATAGGTAAGCGCAAATGTTACTACCGAATCATAGGTAGACACAAAGGCTGCCACCAAATTACAGGTAGGTACAAAGGCTGTTATTAAATCATCCTAATAATTCTTTTCATTCAATTATCAAACATTTCTATTTTTATTTACTTGAGGGGAGATCAATGAACTTAGAGACACTAAAGTATTCCTGTCATACTAGCATATAAGGGTAGCACGGTATCTTATCGACTATCAACCTAGGGATGCAAATATACCTTGGTCGCACGGGTACATAAAGGTATACAATACCTTACTAACAAGGACACGATATCCATAAGTATGCATTCCCTCTACTTAGGTTCGTAGAGCTAAATAGAGTAAAATATATGCACACTAGCAAAATCCATAAATAATCGTGGGTTAAACCATGCCTTTAGGGTAGAGACCCCTAATGAGTCATCATTTTCGATCTCGAGGTCTTTCACTTTAAGTATTAGTATTTTATGAGAGCAACTATAAAAAGCGCACATTAATCACATATAATCAATTCTTCATACTTAATCATTTTTATTCTTTTCTAACATTATGCAGTAACCAAAATCAAGGTCATTATCAATGTCAACATAAGAAGTTTACTAATTCTATCCTAGGTTCAAATACTCATAATTAAGCACTTTAGGTTAGAATGACTAAAATACCCCTGAGGCTAAAGCTACCACTTTACCATCCATTCCCATTATAAATTCTATTTTATTTTATCAACTTGCCATAAAAAGAGTAACACATAAATAATTCATTGATCATATAATTAAGTTACCCAAAATGCCAAATGGTCATTTTATCCTTATATGTCATTCTGCATGTGAATTCCTAACATGTGCTTCTAAAACAACTAAGCATATATTCTCATGCTTAATCAACAAATGATGCACATAATGCATGTTTATGAGAATAACCATCATAGCGTATCCATAAATTACCAGAATACCGTTAACCACATAATAGTAATAATCATGTTGAAATAGGCATATCTAATACAGCAAAACCCCTATACTTATGCTTGATAAAGAATATCACATATCATGCATATTTATTAGAATATTCATCCAGATACACTCTAAATTAACAAAATACCCCAAAACCCAATAATGTTCATAATCATGCTAGAACATGTAGTTCTAAAACAATAAAACCCTTATTCTTATACTTGTCATCAAATATTACTCATCATGCATGTTTATTAGAACACTCACTATTGAACATGCAAAATTACCAAAATGCCCCTAAACCATATATTATTGATATTCATGCTCGAACATGTATTTCTAAGACATCAAACCCCTATTCTTATACTTAGCATTAAATAATACTTACCATGCATGCTTATTTAGGACAATCACCATAGCACATGCAAAATCACCAAAATGGCCATAGACTATATACTATTGATATTCATGCTCAGACATATGTTTCTAGGATATCAAACCCCTATTCTCATACTTAGTATCAAATAATACTTACCATGCATGCTTATTTGGACAATCACCATAGAACATGCAAAATTACCAAAATGACTATATACCATATATTATTGATATTTATACTCAAACATATGTTTCTAGGATATCAAACCCCTATTCTCATACTTAACATCAAATAATACTTATGATGCATGTTTATTTAGAACAATCACCATAGCACATGTAAATATACTAAAATGCCTCTAAAGCATATACTATTGATATTCATGCTCAAACATATATTTCTAGGACATCAAACCTCTATTCTCATTCTCAACATCATATAACACTTAATATGCATATTTATTAAAATAATCACAATCATACATAAAATATTACCAAAATGCCCCTAGACCATATATTATTGATATACATGCTCAAACATATGTTTCTAAGACATCAAACCCCTCTCTTCGTTCTTAGAAATATATATAACACATTAGGCATCATGATTAGGGTTTATTATCATAATATGGTCCAATGACCAAATTTCCCCTAGGGCACATGACAGTAATAATTTTGCTACAAGTGTGTATTCACATATTAACCTAACATTTTTACATGCATATAACATACATCATTACTTCCCAACATTAGACCCCTTCTTAATCACCCTTTCACACACATAACATTTTATAAATGATAACACGCCTTCTTTTTCAATTTTTAAGATAACATTAATAATCACATAAATGTTTATAACAAGTCATGTATAACATAAATCACATGCCAAAACCCTAATGTGCCCTAGTTTTACTTTACCATTGTATCACTTTTTCCCCTTAGGGGCTTAACTTTGTATCCATTTTTAATTATATATTAATGCTTTAATTTCGCCCTCTGAATTCTTTTTATTATGAATAATTTGGATTTTTACAGTTCTATGTCTTAATTGGTTTGATGATTTGTAAAAATTATTTCTTAGCCTTGTAGTTGGTATGAGATTGGCCGAGGGCCAGACTTATGATGATCACGACGGTAGTACCCTCGTGCTCGTGTTTGTTTTAATTAAATAAAAAATTTCAACTATGATTTTTGAGGGTAATGACCCCGTACAACATGCCCCTAGAATGACCTTGAACCCTGCCTATTTCCTTTCTCTTCTAGCCAAACACATCCTTACCCCTACACCATGTCACATTCCTCCCTTTCTTTTTCTTGACCCTACCACTTACCTCCCTTTGTATGCCTTTCCTCCCTCTTCACATGCCTTCCCTTCCCCATCCAACCTTTGGCACCCTTATACATCTCCCTCATCTTTCCCTCTTGTTGACCATAGCACACTAAACATCCCCATTTTACCCCTCCCTAACACTTGCCTTCCCCTTCCTTATTCACCTCAACTATTACCCCAATTTCCCCCCAGCCTCCTATAAATACATGCATACACAATACTACAGTCCTTCCTCCTCTCTTAGTTCCAACACAACCCCCAACTCTACTCCTTTTCTCAACCCTTGTTGGTTTTGTATGCACCATCTCCACTAGCCACAACCATCACCAACCACCTCCAGCCGCTTATGTCACCTTTCTTGTGCTCCTCTCCCACTCATCATTGTAGCCATCCAATCCCATGCTCCATTCTTAGCCTCGTTTAGTTTCACAAACATCACCTCCAGTTTTACCCAACGACCATGCCCATGTGTCACTTCCCTCCACTCCATCTCAACCTAAGCCTTCACCATCGCCCGATCCCTATCTTCTTCCTTCTCCTCCTTATAGCCTTGCCTCGACTAGATCCCCTACCTATTTTTTCTTTCCCATCAGCACCACCCTTGGCCTCCTTTTCCACTACTTACAGCACCACTAGCTACATCCTTCTCCTTGTCCTCGCTAGCACCACCATTGTTTCCCTTTCTTCTTTCTCCTTCCTACTCATTCTCCATCCCACCTCTATTTTCTCAACCAGTGCCACCAACCAATTACATATTAACCCTACCTCTATCTCCCCACTATGCTTATTTTCTCCTTCTAGCCTTTGTCATTGATCTACTCTCTGCCACCTTCTCCTTTCTTCCTATCGTTCTCCTTTTGCATCACACTAACAACACATCGCAACCACTTGCCTCAATCCCCATCTGAGTTGCCCTTTCCTTGTTATTGTACCCACACCACACCACTACCACTGCCTCTCTACATTACCATTGCACGCAACCTAACCACCACCCACTTTCTTCATCTCCCCTACAATCCCACCCATGCTCTTTCTACCCCACTAACCACTACCAAAGCCCTTCTAGTCCCATTGAATCACCAGCACACCACCAACCAGCATCAAACTCTCTAAGCCTCACCCCACCCATACGCCTCCATCCTCCATCAAAGCAAATAATCCCTCGTCTCCCCTTCCCTAAAGCCCTGTGTAATGTCCAAACTCACTCTGCTCATGCAATGTGATGATTTCATTTAATTTTTACCCCATTTTCACCCAAGGGAAATTTAATAATTTTCCTCTTTAATAAATATTTTAATATAAATTATTATTTTATTGGTTAAATATTAATATGGCTAATGTGGTATTATTTTTAGATACAAAAGTTTTATTAGTGAAGCTTAATAATTTTTTATAGGTTACCAATACTTTATGCTTTTGTTGGAAATTAGGTAATCTTTATATGCTACTAAAATGTTAATATATCACATGATATCACATTCAGCTTTTAATATATAAATCATGTTAAGCATTTTCACTACATTTTGATTATTTATCTAATAATGATAGTATGGGATTTGGTAAAATAAAACATGTTAACTTTTGAAAATTATTATGTGTATGAAATGTATGTTAAAATGGTCTAAATGATGGAAATAAATTATATATGTCATGTATATTTAATGTGATAGGTTAAACATATTTTTAACATAAATATTATTATCATACATCCTAAGGAAAATTTGGTCATTTAAGAATATTTTCATACTTACCACATAAGAGTGCTTAATATGTCTCAATTATTGTTTAGTATGGAGACCTATGATTTGATATTTCAGAAACAAAATGTTTCAACATGATTATTATTATTATTATTATATGTCTTAGAGGTATTTTGGTTATTTTCATATATCATAATAATTATTCTTATAAATGTGCTTAATATGTAATATTTCTTGTTGAACATGTGAAAATGTGGTTTGATATTCTAAAAACGAATGTTAGGGTTTCACGTGCAAAATCTTATAGAAGGGCAACATGGTCAGTCAGCGTATTTGGTTATTTATTTCCATGTTAAATGACTTCATTATTATATTTTAGTATTTTCTTGATAAGTTAATAAATAAAATGGAATTAGAATTTAAAATGGATGATGATATGGGTATGTTGGTCATTTTTTAACCTAAAGTGCCTAAGTGTGAATAATGGAGCATGGGATGATATTAGTATATTCTTAATGATTAATATCGGTATGATATTAATTATGGTTGTCTCAGATGTTTTAAAATAAGCTAAAATGGTTAAGTATTAAAACTTGGATCTATGCGACTAATATGTGATTTCATGGTTACCTTAACTAAAATACTAAAGTGAAAGACCTTAATATTGAGAATGGTGGATTTTTAAGGCTCTTAGGCTTAAAGGCATGGTTTAGCTCATGGTTGATTATGGATTATTGTTAGTGTGCCTTAGTGCTCTAGCCAAACCTTACATCTTAATCTATTTAGCTTTGTGGACTTGAAGAAGGTAACATACTTATGGATTAGGTGTTATTATCTGTAGAGTATTAAGCTACCTTATACATGACCATGGTACCTTAGTGTCCTTAGATTAATATTCGATAGTATACTATGTTTCCTTGGTATGTTAGTATGACCAGAGTGCCTTAGTATCTCTAGGTTCGATATGAACTCTCCTTGAGTAAATAAAAATATAAATGAATATTATTTGATCAAAATGATTATTATTCGATTAAAATGATTATTAGATTCGTTGGTAGTAGCCTTCGTGCCTACTTATGGTTCAGTACTATCCTCTATACCTACCTATGGTTCGGTAGCAATCTTTATGCCTACCTATGAGTTGGTATTAGCATTTATGCCTACCTATCTTCGCTATTGTGCCTTTGAGCTCTACTTATGATATTATAGATTTTATTGGTATTGTACCTTTGAGCCCTACCTGTGATGTTATAAATTTCATTAGTATCATGCCTTTAAGCTCTACTTAGTATGCTATGGACATTATTGGCATTAATTTTGTGATATGAGATACACTGTGAAAGTTATTGTTGTGTTGAGATTGATTCTAATCATTATTTCATATAATATCTCTCGTATGCTTGGTTGGTAACTTACATTATGTTTCTAAATAAAAGAGAATGTGTAGCATGTGGTGTTGCTATTATTATTTATCTAGTATGATGTAATACCTCCATTTTTACTATTTAAAAATTTTATTTTGTTGACTCATTAATTACTAAATTACTAGGTATTATTGCCACACTTAGCATTACTCCGGTTTTCCCGCCTTTCTTATGCCAAGTGCTTAGGCTAAAATAAATCACCACTTAAAATCAAAAAGCGGAGATGAGAGGTAGTACATAAATAAAATTTGTGATTAATATACTTTGTAGAACAATGGAAATCAAAATACCAAGGAACATAAGAGTTTGAAGAAAAACCGATTGCATCAAAAATAGGTACTCGTAGGTACAACACCGGTTAGTCTTATCTCTTAAACCCAAAAGCCCACTTCAAAAATGGTATATTTTTCCAAGGACTCTCTACCTTGTCACTATAATATGCTTGGATCCACTCCATACTATTCATGTAATTATTGGCAAAAGTATTATAAGTACAACTTCTTCATACTAAGTTACAATACTTCACAAGAGATAGCATACCCACATTCCACATAGTCACACAAAATCTGAAAAGCATACTTGAGCATAAAATATGTGCCATAATCACATGCAATAATTGTGGAATAATATATATAATATCAAGTTCCAAGAAAAATAACAAAGAATACTAGTTCATTTCCCATCATCTCAAGGTACAATAGAAATATCTGATTAGTTACATAGATTTTAAAAAGCAAAGGTAGAGCATTGAGGTGACTACCAAACTAACAAATCCAAAATAATTTCAAACACTGAGGTATACAATTCCAAATACTAAAGTAGGTCATCGAGGTAACTACCAAACCAAAAAATCTAAAACAATTACAAATACTAAGGTAAGACATTAAGGAACCTAATGAACCAAAAAATCCAAAATAATTCAAAATACCAAGGTAGCGTACTGAGGCAACTATTCAATTCGAAATATAAATTAATTCTTTTCATTTTTTTTATACAACATGTGCTTCCATTTTAAATTACTCGAGGGGGATACAATCAACCCAAGGAGAATAAGGTACATTTGGTTATATTGGCACTTAAAGGTGATGCAAATATCCTTACTCTCGAACCGAGGGATACAATGATAGGCTTGGTCATACTAGTTTTCAAACATAATATCCTCCAATCATGGTCACTATGTCCTTAAGTATCAATACTCCCTATAGGGCTTGTAGTTTACCTATAGAGTAGAATAGGGTATTACTAAGTACAATGTCACACCAACAAACCAAAGCAAATGAGGCATCAAACCTCATCTCTAGGGTAGCTAATCCTAGAGAGCAATTATTTCCAATTCGATGTCTTTCACTTTAAGTATTAATATTTTATGTAGTAATCATAGATGTCATATACTGCACAATAATTTTCATTTCCATACTTAACCATTCTCCATTTTATTTCCAATTATTAAGGTAAACCTTAAGTTTATCGGCCTATGTCAAGCCAAGTAAACACTAAGGTTAACATATCAAAATTCTAAGGCCATCCTAACATCTGATTATTCATGAATGATACATTGGGTAAAAATTATAAAAATACCCTTAAAACTCTAATTGTGTCATTTTATTACTTTTTGTACCAATCATTTTAATTATGAAAAATTTCTCATGAAAAGGCTAATGGACCATTTATCACGTTATTTTATCATGTAGGTGATCTTTGTGTTTTATCGATTAATTGTATTTAGTGGGTTACACCCATCAAAACCCTAATTATGCAACTCCCATATTCCATATATTCTATGCAGCATGTATGTACATATTTAAGGCTTAGTATAATATTTAAATAGGAAAATTATTATTACGGTACATGTAGGAAAATATCTCTAACCTTAGGTAATGTGAATAGAAATCATCATAAGCTAAATCTAACCATGCATATATGCTATCATGTGAATCACAGTAACCCTAACTACCATGCATTAGTGTTCATGAGATTTTTGTCATGGCACTTCAATCATAACTTGACAAGAATGAAAATCCTAAAAAAGCCTAGGCATCCGGACATAAATCATATAACCTATCACTCATGCATACAACTTAACTTACAACAATAATACATATCATTCATTTAATATGTTATCACTTTATCACTCATGTCATAATACTTGAAAAGTATAAAAACCTAGCATGATTCTATTTTTAAATAATCTTAACATGCCTGCACATAAATTCTACCATCTTATGACTGATTAGATTTATCTAATCCAAACTTACATAAATTGTCTTCTCTAAGATCCTAAAAAATTACTTAGTTATTTAACACAAATACATATGATTAACATTTAATATAATATAAAAATAACCAAAAATTAGTAAAATAAATCAAGGATAACTAACTAGATGAAGCAAAGTAGCAAGGAAGCTAAAAAAATTCGCACAACAAAAGAGAAATAATTAGTGGATGTTGTCGAGAAGGAGAGGAAGGAGAAAAGATGGAGTTGGCCGATTCTAAGGGGTTTCTATAGCAGAAATGGTTGGTGTAGGGAGGGGAGAAATGACAAGGAATGGTACAATGAGGGGGGAGTTATAACAAGGAAAGTTGCAACTAGTGGAGGGGAATTGGTAGAATTAGTTGAAGCTAAGTAAGAAGGGTTCGATGCTTTTAGCTGAAGTTTGGGGTGATGTGGTGAGGTTATAGGGCTTTAGTGGTGGAGGATCTAGTAAGGAGGGGAGGTGAGGTAATTTTGTCCAAAGGAAAATAGGGCTATTTGGTGATTTTGGCTGAAGGTGGTGGTTGATGTTTGGTGTGATCGAACAAAGATGGAGATGGTGGTTGTGGTTGTGGTGAGTTTGGACGAGGGAGTTGGGTGTGTTTTTGTGAGGTTGTGCATTGGTGTTGGAGAGGTTTCAACTAGAGTTGTTGAAGGTAAGGGTGAGGGATTGGTGGAGATGGTTAGTTCTAGGGGAGAGGGAGTGATGGTGGTGTACCTTGTGGATAAAGAAATGGTGGAAATGCAGACAATAATGACAAAACAACGCGGAACAATGAGTTTCTTTCTTACTTAAGGGAGCTCAAGAGAATGAGGAGGTAAAGTGTAGGATGTTAGGGGGTAAAAGGTAGGAAATAAAGGAAGAAGGACAAGAGAGGGAGAAGGCTTAAGAAGAAGATGGTGTGCTGGGTATCATCGAGCAAAACAAGGAGAGGAAACATGGGGGAGAGGGAGTTTTGGTGTAGGGTATAGCATGCAAATAAGAAAAATATGCAGGAAGGAGATGGGGGGATGTGACCAATAAATATAGCAAAGTCTAGGGCATAGGTTTGGGTAATTATTTAGGTGAAGAACAGGGAGAAATATCTAGTTATCAAAATATGATTTACTTGATGCAATAAATATTAGTTAAGATCTAACTTAAGATTAAAATTTAATAATGCACTCTCTAACTAAGTCTAACCTAATTAAATTTTATATCTAATATGGCGTAATAATTTTGCATATATCAACAATAAATTTAATACAAAACACCCTAAAATAATTATTATAACTAATACACATAATTAACAATTTATAACTAGTGTATTGCATATGATTATCATATTTTTATCTTCATATGCGTATTTTAATATTTTATACCAAATATTTTTGGGATGCCTCTTATGTGTTCCATGATGTTTTTTATATTAGTTTTGTATAATGAGTTTCTCATTACCATTGTACTGAAGGGTTCCTTTTCATATATCCCTGCTTATTTAATGAGATGTGGTCTTTGTAGGTTAGCTTGTGAAATTGGTTGAAGGCTAGTATTTTGGTTAAGAGTTTAGGGTTATTCATTGGTTTTCCCCTTATCTTGGATCTAGTTGATTATGTACTCTTATGATTCCTTTGTATTTATTTTTTCTCAATTTTGTAACCATTGACAATTAATTTTATTTGGAATGATTTTAATTTGCTCTAAGTCTCTTTAATCTGATTTTTATGACAGTGTTATTAACTTAAGTAGAATAATGTATTTAGCCTTAATACTTGGTGTAAGAATGGTAGAGGAAACTATTATTAAACCAAGTGTGGAAGTAACACCTATAGTTTCATTAATTTAGCTTCCATAATTAATTACTCAAACAATTTTTTTATTATTATTAAATTTGGTGGTGTTAAAATTACCATAAAGAACAAATAACACATTTAGTATCAAAATATTGCTTCCCGCTAATATTTAAAATAAATTAGAACATGAAATGAACATGTCACCTTATAAAAAAACATATGATATCCTCTACCTTAAATCACATATTCACATCTTCTGATTTCATGTGAAAATCTACTAGAAGAGGAATCATAATAAAATTTCCATCCAAGGATAGAACCAAGTCTAAATAAAACCTAAATTGAGATGATAGGTTGTAACTCTTGATTATTGTTTCCATTCCCAAGGCTTTTTGGTCTTTTGCATACTTCATATCCTTTTTCCTCACTTGCTAATATTTTTTTGTTATAATATGACCTCCCTAAGTATGTAAGAAATAGTGGAAGATATAATTATGAGAATGTATATTATCACTTAAGTAACAAGAATGTAATATTAAATTGAAAAAGTCTTGATTACTTCATTCTTGGTAATTATAAAGTTACTCAACAATGCAACAAATTGTTCTACTAGTAAGCAAAATATGGGCATATCCTATTCTTCATGATTATATGCCACACTAACTAGTACTGGCTCCATCAAGTATTCCTCAAAGATATTATGATTTGAGACCTAAATTTTATCAACCCCCAATGGCTGAATATGAAAGGTTGAATTAGACTCAATGAGTGTAATATAATTTTATATTATAGGCCTATCCTCTATGACTTTCAAGTCATAATGATATTAACTTTGTAATTAATAGTCAAAAGACTCAAGTTATGGACAAAAAAATATGTATTCAAGAATATAGAGTGTAGTATAGTACATTTCCTCATTAATTTCTAGAAAGGGTCTAGGGACCCTAGATGTGTAGGGTTAAACCGGATATTATGAATATGATGACATACTATCCAACCTCTTAAGGATTGCCTCTTGTGATTCCATTAATCCCACCATTTTTTCTCCATCTATTTAAATTTATCATTTGAGGGATGAGAACTAAGGTGACATTCAAATACCTTAGATATGTTAAACTTGTAATTATAGGTCCTACATCAACCACCATGCTCTTAAGTATCCAATGCGTGTGTTAAAAGGTTGTTCCGAACCTTTTTTTTTATTATCAAAAGCACCAGTTGGATAGTCCTTTCTCAAACCCCTTATTTGAAGTAAGAAAAATAGTTAGGTATAAGTAACAATATTAAACAAAGTAAAGAGAAACATTGTGTTCCTTATAATTTTGTCAACCATTTGTTGATTTGGTTTTTCAAAAGACTTTTCCTTCTTTATTACCCTAGCATATATCCAATCATCAACTCACTCTAGGAGAATATATAGGGTCTAGGTTAGCTCAACTTCCTCCATCGGTTGTTACTCCTATTCCATCAAGTAAAATTAATTAGTAACAATATTAGATCATAAAAGAATGGCATAGAGGGGTGTAAATGTTTTTTCTCTGCATTAGCTCTGTTGTTGGCACCCTTAGCCTATTATATTGAATAGATGGATTATGTTAGTTCGAATTGTAAGCTAAGTACACTCTAATTATATTAGAAAGTTAATAATAATTTGTTCTTACGTACTTCATATTACTCTAAACTGCTCCATGAATAGAACTCTCTCTGTTGGTTGACAGTGATCGCATCCCTATAGATATCCAAGGGCATGGACAAGATAATACCATCAACTATGTATGCACATTATTTTTAACCATCCATATCTTTCAATCCATCCAAGACTTTGTATCTTAACTCAAAATAAGTTTCTTATGTTGTTTTCCAATATTAAATCCTTAATACAATATTAAACTGAAATCAAATAGTTAGTATGCATGTTATTAATTTATAATATGGTTATAACAAAAAAAATATTCATACATATTTCTAATATTCAAATGATATTATAGTGTCATCATATACCCTATCCTTCAACTATTTTGGGTCATCCCTCTCAGTTCGATAGGTAATGGGGATATATTCACAAGCTCTAGAATTATAATAATCAATACAAAAATCCTTATTATCGCCATTGGATACAATGATTAATCAAAATCAACATGAAACACAATACCCCTTTCACTGTTTCTAAAATTTTATGTCACTATGATTCTCCATCTTCTTTGTGTTTTTCCAACCTCTTGAGTATGTGTATCATCTTTACAAGGATTATGTGATGTGATATAGTCAAAATATATAAAATAAATCTTTATGTACAAAATGAAACAAAACAACACATATGAAGTAATTAAAGCAATATATGATGCGATATAGTAAAAATAGAAAAAATAAACCTTTTTGCACAAAATAAAACAAAACAACACAAGGATAAAATTAAACCATTCATTTATAAAGCATTAATATATAATGTGTGTCCTCTTTATGCACAAACTCTAATTCAAGTACATAGAACCCTTCTTTATGATCATCTCGAGCATAGAGGTCATTGATAATGTCATCATGGTTAGATGAAAAAGGCAATTTAGTAGTTAAAATATTCTCCCCTTGTATTTCATCTTCCCATTCTTTTGCACTTAAGACAATGGACAACTGGTTATCAGCTGGACTAGTAGCATAGAACACGTGTTTCACTTGTGAGAAATATATAAATGGGTCTTGTTTATGACCAAACCTTGAAAGATCCGCCCTTATAAATCTAGCTTCCTTAGTACAAACCTAATTTTGATTGTTAAACCATTTCCAAACAAATAAAGGAACTCTAAAAGTTGTGTAATCTAGTAACCATATGTGCTCTATCACTCTATAATATGTCATTGATGAAAAAACAAGGTCTTTATCTCTTTAACTTGATTTATGTAAAGCTCTTGATGTTACATTCACACCAATATTTTTCATATTATTCTTTTCATCCTACTCTTTTATGCATAAAATATAAGCATTGATCATATATAAGGTCTAGAACATCACTTCCCTATGAGGATGGTCTAACAAAGAACAAAAATCAATATCAAATTTAAACGATAATGATAACCACTATAAAAAGAAGTTATTGCATCTATCTAATATCCATATCTTACACCTAGATGGATTTGAAGCCCTCAAATTATCCATGTGTTGATCCATATATGGTTGAACATAATCTCTATTATGAATGACATATAGATGAGCTTGCAAAATTATTTGATCATCATCAATGATGACCATGCAAATTCCTTTAGACCATTTCCCTTGTTCCAATATACCTAAATGTTGTGGTTTAAAAAGGCCTATCATATTAACATTGCCTTCTCCACTATCAGCAATGCAACCTTTAAACTTGTTTGGATTCTTTATATATCCTTTTAAGAATCTCATATGCTTTTCAAATGGATACAGCCATTGCAAATTAATTGACCCACATAATCTAATGTCCCTAACCAATTAACCATTAAATGACTCAAGATGACGAAGAATGATGGAGGAAAATACATCTCAAGATAGCATAATATAGCCACAATCTCAATCTACAATCTTTCCAACATTTTAGGATCAATAACATTATTACATAGTTCCTTAAAAAAGAAAAAAAATATAGTGATGACACTTCAAACCTGATTTGGTAATACAGAATATATAGCAATCAGTAATAAGTCTTGAATAAGAATATGACGATAATGAGATTTTATATCGACTAACTTCAAACCTTCCATCAAAATAAGTTTCTTGATGTTTGATGAATATCATTTAGAAAACTTCACTCTATGCGAACACTCACAGAAAGAGATCTTCTCTTTTTTGGGAAGTGTATAACATATAGGAGGTAAAAAATAAAGTATATTTCCCACCTTCTATGGATGTAACTCTGTTCTTATACCCATGTTGACCAAGTCTAATCGAGCATTGATGTCATATTTTATCCTTTTTGGTGCATTCAAAGGTATTCCAATTAGATTATTAGATATATTCTTCTCATATTGCATCACATCAAGACAATGTCTTATATACGATTTCTTCTAATATGGGAAGTCAAGGAATATTGACCTCTTCTTCTACCCATTTGAAGGGACCGTTTTCTTATTGTTTTTTTTTAAAAGCACATTCAAATCTTTTACTTTTTTAAATACTTGAAATCTTATGAGAGTATTTGTAGAACTTGATTTTTTAACTTTTCCATTAAAATCTTTTGTTTACTTACAATAATGATAATTCATAGGCTATAATATATGATGTCCAAGATAAGTAATCTTTCTACTCTTCAATAGATGAAAAATATTTGTGTTACCTTCACAAATACAACATGCATAATTTTCATGAACACTATAACATGAAATATTACCATGAGAAAATATTATTTGAGGCACAAAATAATATTACTCTCAAGTTAAACGACTCTTAGCTCCATGTATCAATTACTTCAAATCCATGATCCCATATGTACTTCAAATCCTTAATAAGTGGATCTAAATAAACATCAATATCGTTACCTAAATAATTTGAACTAGATATAAGTAGTGATAACATCATCCATTTGTTCTTAATACATGATTATGGTGGAATATTGTATATCACTAGAATACTAGGTCATGAACTATAGCTAGTGCTTCCATTAAATGGATTAATTCAATCTAAATATAGTGCAACCCATAGTTTTTTAGTTTCACTACCAAAATTAGGGTAAACATAATTAATCATCTTACATTGAGGAGAATCTGTCAAATGTCTAAGGTTGTTATAAAAAATCCTTTCTTTCACATGCTATATAAGGTTCTCCATAGTTTCTTCATTATGAAATAGGCATCAAAATTGTCGTATAATTAGAAGGTATCATAACAACTTATTAGAAACCTTAGTCCTCTTCTAATGTGACATTTTATAACACCCCCATTTTTCACTACAAAAAAAAATTCGTTAAAAATATGTGTTATAGAAGGAGAAAATACTTTGAAAAAGGGGGTATTACCACCATACCTAACATAAGTTAGACACGTGCAACCTATCCTCATATTATATACAAGGCTAAAACAACAGAGTGCGCATTAATAATTTGATTGAAACCAAATTTCAAATTATTTACAATAATGACCCTAATGGGTTCTATTTAAATAGTTACAAGTACACATTAAAGTATGAATTACAAAACATGGGTTGGGGCACTAGGCCCAAAATAGATATTGTGGTCCTCCACGGACCCTATCAAGACCTTCTGAATGTCTTCGCTCACAACCCTGACCTAATAGAGGTAGGCCCTTTATTGGCCATCCCTAAAAACCTTGACAAGACTCTCTACTCATGGTAATGAGCAAGTGATGGAGCAAATGGACACATTAGTATACTACGTACTGAGTAAGCTAAGTTGTTCCCTCAATGTAAACATATATAATAGTTTATCATACACCAAATAGATTATAGTAATCATTATGAAGGCTATATATATATATATATATATATATGCATAAGGATAAAAGCATATGAAGTCATACTATCATGCATAATTCCAACAAGTAGAATACTTCATGTATAGACTCACCAACTTTCCACATAGGCATCTACATACTTAATGGCAAGGAGAAAAAACCTCTTTGGTGATTCCTAATTAACTAAATCCTCACGTTCTACCATTATTTCATTTATGTATGAGATACTCGAGTCAACTCGTCGGTATTCCATTTCATAATCAAGTGGTCAAGTCAACCATTAGTCAAGTCTAATAACAAGCTCTACTCATTTTCAACCAATCTTAAAATTATTTCCATTCTTGCTAAATATTTTCCATTCTCTTAACCATCATTTACATATGATTAATTACTTACTTAACAACCATATTTTATTATCATCATGCGATGGACTATGCACCACCCAATGGTCATACATACCATGGGAGCCTATCTAAAAGGATAGAAAGTCCAAGCTAAAGCCAACCTATATGGACCTAAGTCTAAGCCAAAGCCAATCACCACAAATGATGTAAGTATAGGCCGAAGCCAACTACCTAGGTAAATATATTATTTAGTATTGATACCCCCTAGTACATCATTAATGTCTAGAATAGCATGTATCAACATCAACTAACATATTTCTAACCAGATTATCATGCATTTCTTACCATATCATCATCATAACCCATTCACTCCATTTTCATGCTCATTTCTCAACTTATGTCATTTAAATATATAACTCATGCATACCATTGCATTTATTCGTACCAACATGTATAATCCATTAAAAAACATCTCCTTTCATGCAGTAACATTTACTAACATTTTAGGTGTAAGAATTACTTACTTAGTGTAGGTTAAATCCCTCAAAACTAAGATTTTCAAATTTATAAAAAACTCAACTATCAAGCCTTAAAAAAAAACTTAACTTACATTTTGAACCAAAACCTCATAAAATTTGAACAAGAAAATAGAGGGGAAATAGCATACCACTTGGGTAAAATAGGGAAATTTCAATTGGACCACTCAATCTTTTCTTCAAAAATCTAACTCTACCTTACTTAACAATTAAAATAAGATAGGGATAGGGATAGGAGCAAGTGAGTGTGAAAGAACAATTTGGAAAGTGCTCGATGTGTGTGAGAAGGAAAATAATGCATACTTAGAGAATTTTTGGTGGCGGAAAGAAATTGCAATGCATGGAGGCTTGAGGATATGTATAGCCAACCAATTGAAGGGAGAACAAAGGGGGTTAGGAAAACAATATGAAAACCTACTTGTGATCATTTGAATTTGATCAAAATGGTCAGATTTGCCTAAGATTTGTTGACCTAATCTCCTAAGCTCAATCTGTGACTTTGGGGAACTCAGGTTAAATTGGCCAGATTTTTTTATACGTAAATGAATATGGAAGAAATCTTCTAGCTGCTCAGAAGCATACCCAAGTTAGAAGCAATTGATCTCAAAATTGGATAGAGGAGAAAGGAGGAAGAAGACAAATGGTTGAGGTCATATTTCTCCCTCATAAGTCTCAATCGACCTCCAGAACAAATCACCGCAATATTTTTGGTTAAACGTAGCATGAAAATAGTTAAAAATCTCTTAGAGATAATCAGTATAAGTTGGTAAGGTTCCATTTTAGAGTAAATGATTTTTTAGAAAATCAAACTTAAAAAAAAAATTAACCAGCTTAGTGAACCAGCATATCGGTTTAGGTATACTAGTCGACTGTTCATCCACCAGTCAATAGGTTTACTCAAATTAGCTTATCGGTTTGATTGAGGAAGTCATTTTGGCTAAAATAATAAACCGGTTGATTGGTTCATAGAACTAGTTGATGGGTTTGCTTGAAAACTCATTAAACCTCATTTCTAAACATAATTTCATATATATTTTCATTCCAAATTAAATCATAGCATTAAATTAAAATCAAATGCCCAAAACTTGTCAAAATTTCTCATCCATCCATTACACAAAAGTGTGGTGTATTACACATTTGACACTAAGGAAAACTATCCAACAATGCATATTCGTTACAATACAAAATGCAATCTTTAGGACAAGCATGAATCTTTTCATAATTCAAACCCATGGAGCACATAATCTCCTTAGCTTCATAATTACAAGAAGGAAGTACACTGTCCTCAAGTAGCATCTCTTTTAAGAGATCAAAGAGAGAAGTAAAGCTTTTATTGCTCCATCCATTACCCACCTTCAAGTTGTACAATCGCACCATGGAGTATAACTTTGTAAATTTAGTACAACCATTGTACAAAGCCATCTTTGAATCATCAACCAACTTTTCAAACATTTTTGGATGGTTTCTAAAATGATATTCAATATTGTTGTTTAGGTCCTCTATGTAAGAGTCATCTATAACTTCAACATCATCTTGACCAACCACACTAAGTTCACTAAGAAGAGGCTCTCCATGCCATATCCACCTAGTATGACTCTTATCAATTCCACAGACAATGAGATGATCTCATATTTCATTTATCTTAGTTCTTATTGTATTTCCACAATCTACACATAGGAAAGATATCTATAAAAGATATTTTGAATGTTCAATAACTCTATTAAGAAAGTACTAAATACTGTCTATATATTCTCTAGAAAACCTACTTATATGCATCCACTTACAATCCATAATGAGAAATAAGAAAAATTTGTCCCTTAAATTAAAAAATAAAATGATTTATCTAATAATATTAGCCAAGTTAAGCAAAAAAGCCCCAACATATTCGAAATATATATACACCACAACAACATTAGCACTAATACCTATGCCACTATTTCTATATTACTTTATATTTCATTCCTATACTTTGTTTTTACAAATAGTTTAACAATATATCTAGTATACAATTTTAAATCTCCACAAGATATATCAACTTAAAAACTAATAGCATATAATGAATAGATATACACCACAATATCATATATAGTATAAATATACATGAATGAGTTCAGATATAATAGACATAATCAAATTAAAAAAATTAAAAATATATATAGCAAGCTAAACCTACAAAGCAAAAAATAAGAATCATGACCATACTATGAGAAGAGAGTGTAATATCCTATCCCAAAATCCTTCAAATTGTATTTAAAATTTTGTTGAAATAAAACAAATTAGTTGCGAGGTTGGAAGGGACTTAAAATTTGAATCAAATATGAATTTTAAGTTCCCCAATCGGGTGGTTTTCCTAACCAATTGATAGGTATGCTTAGATTCTGGTAACTTTATCTTCGATAAACCAATCGACTAGTTTGTTAAAATTAATAGATTTGTTATCTTATGATCTCATATCCTTTTCTAATTTTTATTCAAATCTCATTATAATATTTATGAAGAATTTTTTTCATATAATCTATTTGAGATAATCATAATATTTTGGTGTTTTGGGATTATTTTTGTATTATTTAGATCATTCTATGATTTTTATTAAGGTAAAATTTCCCGAAAGCACTTTTATGGCATGTCTCACCTTCTTTATTCTCCTTCACTTTCCTCTCTCTTCTAGCAACCCTGAATATGTGTTTGGCTTCCTACAACCTCTTCTTTGACTTACTAACCCTCTACCATCATCTCTCCTGACTACACTCTACCTCCCTTACCTCATCATGTGTTTCTTTTACACCTTGGTTACCCACATTCAACCCAAGTATGACTTTCCTATCTCCCAATAGTGCATGTTGACTAGCCTTCCTCTATTCACCCCATTATAGATTCATTCTCACTTCTTACCATCTTCACTTGCTCATTCTCTCCCTTTCTTATAAGAAAAAAAAAAATCCAAGTAGTGGGCATTTGTCTATTTTTCTTCCTTCTTCTTTATGTTGGAAAATAGGGTCTTGCCTCTTGTTCTATTCTCTTTTTCATTAACTCCCATCTCTTCTCTCTTCTCCTACCCATAACTTTAACTCTCCTTTATTTCTCTAAATTAAGGAATGCATAAGGTTTTGAGAAAGATTGAACATCTTAGCTTCTCCTTGAAATTCCATTTCAAAAGAGAGGTTGAGTTATGGAGTTTTCTTCCTCATTTGATTTGAATTTACTAAGTTTTAGAAAGTGAGAATTAACTATTTTTATTCTTAATTCTCCTAGGAATCAAGGTCTTGGTAGACAGATGTCAAGTTAGAAGTATTTTATGCTAGAAAATGTATTTAGAGGTAATTCATCCTTATCTTTAATATGAATGAGGTATTTTGTTGTTTGTTAACATTTTATGCTCCTATGAACTTTCAATCGATGAGCCAACTAGTTGATTGGGTTGCTAGTTTTATTTTTTTTCCTTTGGTTTGTTGCATCCACACTAGTCGACTGGTCTCCATGACTTATTGACTAGTCCACCAAATTTTTCCATGTTTGCTTGTTGCTGAATGATTCTTTCATTAATACTTTTATATTAATGTTTTTCATGTACTTGAAATATTTTAGTCATGATTTTAACCATGCTTAACCTAATTTAATATGGGTCTTTAATGGTTAAGTTTAGTATCACCTCTAAAAACCTAATTGGTGGCTTATATGCCATGTTTTGTGTTTGATGTTATCACTTGGAAACACTTAGTTGGATATTAATGGAATTAAATTGTGATTTGTGATATTACTTAGTAATTAATAATAACATATTAAGATTTAGTTCAAGCCTTTTTCTTGGAATCTTATGGTAGCTAGCTAGGAGTTAGTAGGTAGGTCGCCCTGTGTTTGTATACGAATATATTTGATGTATAAGATTATATTATGGCATGGTGATATGTCATCAGTGTCTAGTACGAGTGGACGAAGTATCCTAGTACAAGCCCCCTAGCACTTTATATTGTCTTGCTTAAATGGGTGTAGTATCCCAACTTATGTAGCCCTCATGGTGGAGGCATTCAAGGTGTGGTGGGTGAGGTAACCTAATGTAAGCCCCTTTGATTTACTGTAACCATATGTATTGGGTGTGGTATCCCAATCTATGTTAGCCCTCACTATAGGTACATTCAATTTGTGATGGGTGTAGTATTCCTAGAGAAAAACTCCTTTGATGTATCCTGATCCTGCGTGGTGCATGTAGTATTCCATTGTGTGTGTATGCTACTATAACTTTTGTTCGTGGTGGAGGAATAGGTGTGCTTGAACATATTATCTTAATAACTAGAAAGTATGCGGTCACTAAAGGAATGTTTATAATATGGTTTCTATTATGTGATTCTAATGTATGATCCGTGTTATTATTACTCTTCCATAACTTCCATGCAAGTATGCCTTGCTATATTTCTATCATGAGCTTGTATATTATACTATTTTAGTATGCTTACCATTATACTATTATATGACTTTAATGTGCAATATGAGCCCTTATCATATTTTAAATAGTTTGTTTTGCCACTACTTCACCATACTGATATTACTTTTATGTAGTCACTATAATGATCTAGATTGTGGTCCGATGAACAAAGGATGATTTGTAGGGTTATGATTCTTAGCAATAGTACACTGAGGATGCTGTTGTGAATCAGTTGCTTACCATTTATCAGGGTTTAAGAGTCACAATTCTGTTTAGTTAAAAGTTAGGCTAAACGATCAAATATATTTTTCCCACTATGTTGGATGCTTTTGGTTCTTTTCGATTATTTAAACTCTTTGCTTTGATTCCTTTATTTTAATTTTGTAAAATCTCCATCTTCTATCTATATTATAATTTTCATCATTGTTATCATTTGTATTATTGTATTATTACTTGGGCACCAATTCCTTCATTCATTATTCTATTTTTCCTTACATCAAGCATGGGTAAGATGATGATCACACATCTTTCATGGTTGATAACTTGATGTGGCAATAGCATCCCCAAAATTTTCTTTTATAATGCTTCCACATTGTCTTTAAAGTAAAATTTTCTAGTTCAAAGTTTAGGGGTGTTATAAGTTGTTATCAAAATTTATCATTTTAAAATCCATATGTTGCTTTATGAAAATGATTTTCTATGACATTGTCTAAGATCATAGAATCTGATTTAATTTGTGAGATATTTTTAACTTGGGTTAGGAGTTGCTTTTAGTTAAAGATCCTAGTGATACGAGAGTTTACCAACATGTTTAGCGATGAAATCCTAGGTATACTGTAGTGTATGAGATAAACTTCACCTTCTACTAAGGATGGAGCCTATGTTGAAGGCACCCTATCACATGACACCAACTAAGATGGCAAAGTTACATGAACAATTGGAGGGTTTATTAGAGAATGGATATATCTAATTGAGTGTATCACCATAGGGAACACTAGTTTTTTTGTGAGGAAGAAGGATGGTGGGTTGAGAATTTACTTCAATTGTCGAGGATTGAATCAAGTAATGGTGAGGAATTATTATCCTCTACCTCAGATTTATGCCTTATTCAATAAGCTATGTGGGGCTACAGTGTTCTTGAATATAGATCTTAGATCTCGATACCATTAGTTGAGGATTACCAAAAAGAACATACTAAAGAAATCTTTCAAGATGAGGTATGGCCAATACGAGTTAATCATGATGTCCTTTGGACTCACAAATGCACCAATGGAGTTCATAGCCCTCATGAACTGCATCTTCCAATAGCGCCTCAATTAGTTCATTGTGGTGTTCATCGATGAAATCTTAATTGACTATAGGACTCATGAGGAGCACGAGTAGCATTTAAGACAGATGTTAGCACTATTGAGGACACATCATTTATACGCTAAACTCTCAAAGTGTAAGTTTTGTTTGGATGAGGTAGATTTCCTTGGACATGTCATCTCAAAGGAGGGAGTGTCAGTAGATCCTTTGAATATCCAAATAGTATCAAAGTGGTCAGCACTGATGTTAAGGAGATACATAATTTTCTAGGTTTAGGAGGCTACTACAGATGTTTCATCTAGGATTGCTCATCCTTTGACTACCTAGTTGAAGATTACATCGTGCTTTCATTAGGATGATAAGTGTACCAAGTCTTTCAAAGAGATCAAGATGAAGTTGACTTTAGGTCTAGTGTTTGCCTTGTTTTTGGATACAGAAGGATTTGAGGTACATTATGATCCATCTAAGCATGGTTTGGGACATGTGTTGATGTAGCATGGGATGGTAGTGGCCTATGCTATATGTAAGTTGAAGGAGCATGACAAAACCTATCCTACTTATGCCCCTGAGCTAGTTATTTTGGTTTTTGCCCTGAATATCTAGAGATATTACTAGTATGGAGTGCAACTTAAATTCTTCATGGACCACAAGAGTCTTAAGTACATCTTCACTTTGAAGTTGGTTAAGGAATGCAATTTGGAGTTGACGTACTACCAGGGTAAGGCAAACATCGTAGTAAAGGATCTCTGTAGGAAGATTTCACATCCCTTAGGTTTATTAGTTTTTTCAGATGGATTTGGTAGGATCTTCATGATTTGGGCATTAAATCATTAGGTTTGGGGATCTTAAGATGAAGATGAGCACTCTCCTGATCATACCGACCATCTTAGATGAGATCTGAGGTATAGTTAACCGAGAGATGTTAGGCTTGAATATATTAGATGAGCTATAATAGAGGGTAAAGATGTGGAGTGTTGGATTTTTTAGGATGGCAATATCTGTTTCTGAGGTCGATGGTGTGTTATGCAAAGTTTTGGTTTAACACCTCAAGTAGATAGGACCACGCAGGGGATACCCTAGAATGCTTTTAGATTGATCAGCTAGCCCCACATATCAACACAAGTCCTTCCAGAGAATTTTTTCCTCACTCAAGCACTTCTCAAGAAATTTTTCAAAAAATTTCCTAGACTTTCCAAGTGGTTCAATCATCATAAATGCTCCATTGCTAACATACTTAACTATAGAGTTTTTAGGATTAAATCACTAAAAGGATGGTATACCATGCTGATATAAGTAACCATATCAATCCTTATAATACTCCCCTAAATTTGAGGGTATTACATTCACCCCCACTCTAAGAATGCAACATCCTTATTATGACTCAACCATTAACTCGCTCAATATAGTTTTTCTCAAGAATCATCCTACTAGACAGTTAATTGGCTCATCCAAGTTTAGTTTACAATCATGATTTTGCTTTTATACCACTTGTAACACCCCGAGTTAATATGATCATGTGGGGCTACTTTGGAGTTCTTTTAGATTGATTGATTGAGCCCACATATCAACACAAGTCATTTTAACACATTTTGTACTCAATCAAGCACTTCCCAAGAAATTTTTAAAAAATTTCTAAGACTTCCTAGGAGGGTCACCCGCCCTAAAAACTACTCCACGACTAGTAGTATTAACTGTAGAGTTCTTAGAAAGAAATTACTAAAAGGATGGTATGACATGTTGATATAAGTACACATATCAATCCTTATAACAATTCCCTAAATTTGAGGATATTACATGTGGGGAGCTTAAGAGGAAGATTCAAGAGGAGGGTTATTGTGTGCCTTATTCCATCCATCCTAGAGGGGATAAGTTGTACAAGTACCTAAAGTAGATATATTGGTGGCCCCATATAAAGCGAGAGGTTGGAGGCTTCATAACTAGATTCTTGACTTTTTAGAAGATCAAGATCGAGCACAAGCATCTAACAAGGTTGGTTCAACGATTTGGGATTCCCGAGTGGAAATGGGATTGCATGTTAATAGACTTCATGGTTGGATTACAAAGGAATTGTAGTGGTTAAGATTCAATATAGGTTGTAGTTGACCAATTTTCCAAGCCAGCAATATTCATACTGATGAAGTCAACCTAGAGTATGGAGTAGATATTTAGTGTAACACAGCCAAAATTCGCTACTAAAAAATTTTATTTTATTTAAAAATTAAAGGAAGCAAAAAAGCAAAAATCATAAATTTCGGGTATGTTACCGCCACACTTAGTACTAGACCAATTTCCTCCTACCGTTCCGATACCAAGTGCTACGACTAAAATATCAAAATACAATTATCTCAAAATCAGACTTTATTTAAAATAGAATAGCTCAATAAACTCTTTCCAAGAATAAAACCCAATATTAGTGGTTACAAATAAAAAGGTAAAAGTGAAACTCATAATCATTCCCGAACAACTCTTATGCTCTTACCCGATACCCAGTTGAATGACACCTACAATAGTCCTACAAGGTATACTATCCATTGAATAAGTAGAGGGGCCTACAAATAAAACCCGTACTATGGTACTGATTAACCCTTTACATCAAACTAAAAGGTAAGTCCCACATGCAACACATAATGCACAACGACATAAAGCGATAACATGCACGGGCATAGGGATAACCATAAGCATTTTAAGGAATAATACATAGTGCAATACCTCATATAAGAAGAAATGCATAGAACAAGGTCCATTCACTTAGCAATACCATAACATACCAAGAGAGAGATAGGTATCAAGGCTGAACTTATATTATATTAATAGATCATGAGGATGAAAGTAAATCTTTTGGTTTCAAACCATTAATTAATTATTATTCAATCATCATCTTTCGAATTATATTCATGTGAGTGCGGTAACCCCACTATTATGGTCGATGGACCAAAACATACTTCGAGGCAAAATGCACCTGACCATTATTATTCACCGGTGGACCAGTCTCTAAGACACCCTACACCTGGCCATTATTATTCATCGTTGGACTAGTCTGGCCCCGACTCAAATAGTGTTCCACTGTAAGTGATTAATGTCTTCCCATACTTTATTAACATCCAATTTTTGGTTTATTAAGCTCAGGATCCCCCACTATTATAGCCAGTGGACCAGAAAACACTTCAGGGTAAAACACACATGACCACTATTATTCACCAGTGGATCAGTCTCTAGGGCATCTACACCTGGCCACTATTATTTACTGGTAGATCGATCTAGTTTCGGCTCAATAATATTTCACTTTACGTAATTAGGAATTTATTCATGTCTTATTCAACAGATAAATTTACTTAATTCAAGGGAAGGAAAAAGGTTACGAATCCAGGGACACAAAGATACACTGGTCATGGAATCAAGCATTCTATATCAAGGATCATGGAATACATAAAATCCTAACACATACTTCAAACATATCTAACACACATTTCCATGCATAATTTCCAACCAAGCACCTCTTGCATGATTATGAGATAAATACCATTTCACACCATTAATTATTCATCCAACCCTATATTATGCCATATTCTTGTGATACTCGCTGACTTATCAAATACCCTTATCTTATTATTCAATATTACTTATGTCTTATTATGGAGACTCATTTAATCCATTGACATGTTATATACAAGTTACTATTTTACCCCCATCATCCTCACAAAATTACTGAAATACCCCTTGTTCGTAAAATTGCCAAGTCATCCCTTTTTACTGCCAAATTACCATATTACCCTTCATGTTTGCATAATTACCAAAATACCCCTTATATCTGTTAGATTACCAAATTACCCTCCATACTTATTAGATCACCAACTTTACCCCTCATACTTGTTACATTTACCAGATTGCCCATTTGGCTAGTTAAATTACCAAATTGCCCTTCATCCTTATTAAATTTACCAAGTTACCCTTTCGGTTGATTATATTACCAAATTGCCCCTCTGGTTGGTTAAATTACCAAATTGCCCTTCTTACTTATTAAAATTACCATATTTCCCTTTTGGTCAATTACATTACTAGATTACCCTTCTTATTTATTAAAATTACCAAATTGCCCTTTAGGCTTATTAAGTTACCAAAATACCCTTCCTTTATGTTAAATTACCAAAACACCATTCCTTTATACCAAATTACCAAAATACCCTTCCTTTATGCCAAATTACAAAAATGCCCTTCCTTTATGGCAAATTACCAAAATACCCTTTTTCTTTATCAAATTACCATTTTACCCATTTACCAAAACACCCTTCCTTTATGCCAAATTACTAAAATACCCTTCCTTTATGTTAAATTATCAAAATACCCTTCTCCTTTATTAAATCACCATTTTAACCCTTTACAAAATTACCAACATACCCTTTCCTTTATGCCAAATTACCGAAGTACTCTTCCTTTATGTTAAATTAATAAAATCCCTTCTCCTTTATTAAATCACCATTTTACCCCTGTACTTTACAAACTTATCAAAATACCCTTTTTTTATGCAAAATTACTAAAATACCCTTCTTCTCACAAAAATTACCAAGTTATCCCCCTTTCTATGTAAAATTGCTAAAATGCCCTTTCTTACTTATTCATTTACCCTTTTACCCCCTTTACTCTTATAAATTACCATTTTGCTCTTATCATATAAATTTTACTAAAATATCGTCACTACATAAATATTAATATACATGGTCCATATACATCATCCAACACCACCAACTATCCTCATTTATTATGAATATTCACTGCAACCTATTTCACATACTTATTTAAGCCACGCCCTTATACAAGAGAAATTACTAAAATGCCCCTAGGGCTTATATTAACATTATCTATACAACAAATGGCCATATTAGCATACCATATCATACATATGCATTTAACACTATCATTAATAACAAGGCTCCTTCCCTTAAGCATTATTTCTACATATGGCACAAAAATTAACATGCTTTTCTTTTCATCAACCAATATATACCACTAAATACATTATACTTAACAACATACATCATGCATATAAATCATATTAAAAATTCTATGTGCTAGCATACATATATCCACACATTTTAATAGGGTATAATAGTTACCTTATTTATGGCAATAATCAAATCTTACTGGTATCCCAATTAAAGGTTTGAGCTTTGATTAGTAAAATCAATAACTAAAAGCAATATCAATATTTATCATATTAAAAGTAGAAAAATAAAAAGAATAAACCTTTATCAAAACTTAAATAAGTACATACTAATGTTAACCATTATTATACCTTAAGGCTTAGCTAAAAATCACCAAAGGGGGCAGCAGACTCACACTACTCATATAGCGTGAGCTGCATGCAAGGGAATTAAGGGAGAAGAGGGTTGAAGAGGAGAAATAGGAAAAGGAGAGGGTTTAGTTCAGGTGAGGTCTTGGGGCTTAGGTGACTTGTGGAGGGGAGTTAGGGTGGTGGTTGGGTGTAGGGATAAAGTAGAGGTGTAGGTGGTGGTCGAGGGTCGGTGATCGGTGGCTCAAAGAGGTGAAGGCGGTGGCTGCAAGGCTGAGAAATGAGGCAGAGGATAGGCAGAGAAAAAGAATAAAGGGTAAAGAAGAAAAGAAAGGAGGGGATTTTGGAGGATTTTTGGCCAAAGGGAGGATGTGGGGTGGTAGAGGAGGTGTTAAGGTGTAGATTAGTGGTTGTGGAGGCGCGGAAGAGGAATGAGGGAAGAAGACGATGGTGGTGCAGGGTGGAGGCCAAGAAAGGGGGAAAAGAAAGGAGGAGAAAGGTGGTTGTAGGGGCATGTGATGATGGCTTGGTGGTGCAGGGAGGTAGTAGGGGTGTTAGGAGGTGGATATGGTGGTTGGTTGGGTGGCAACAGTGGTGGTTAAAGGCGACGAAGCAAAAATAGGGGGACAGGAAAATAGGGGAAAGAAGGGAGAAAGAGGGCTCAGCAGACAGGGAAAGAAGGAGCTTAGGGGAAGAAAATGGGCAGGGGAGAAGAAGAAAAGGAAGAAGGATAGGAGAGAAGGTGGGGAGATGGTTAGGTGGTGGCAGGGGTTGTAGGTCGATGGATATAGGGTGGTAGGGAGAGGGGAGGGAAGAAAATGAAAGAGAAGACCACACAAGGGAGGTTGTGTTTGGCTCAAAAATAGTAGGGAAAAGGATGAGGGAGAGAGAAGGAGAGAGAGCAAGGCCACAAGGAAAGGAAAGTGGTAGCAAGTGGCTATAGTAGGCTATCCATAGCAAGAAGAAGAAGAAGAAGAAGAAGAAGAAGAAGAAGAAGAAAAGGGAAGGAAAAGAAAGTTGGGTTGGCCCAACAGGGGGAGAAAGGAAAAGAGAAAAGAAAGGGGTGATGTGTTGGGCAGCGGCGTGGGAATGGGAGGAGAAAAGGAACGAAGTGGGTCGGTAGCCCAATGCGAGGGTGGAAGGAGAGCAAGCTTGGCGGCCCAGAGTAGAAGAAAAAAAGAAAAGGAAAAAGGAGGAAAAGAAAAGGAAGAAAAAGGAGAAAGGAAAGGAAAAAGGAAGAAAAGGAGAAAATAAAATCAAAATAATTTTTGAAATAAAGGTACTTAATCTTTTTGATAGATAAATAAATTTAATAATTTAATTTATTATAATTTAATATTATTGGTCTAAAAATGATAATTTTAGTAAAATATTGGTTTGGAAAATTATTTAAATAAAATGAGTATGATAAAATAACAAAATATGTATTTTAATTTATGAAATATTCATATATATTTTTATATACTCAAAATTCTAAAAAATAATTAAATTAAATAATTTTAAATTTTAAATTATCCTAAATTAGGGTTATTTATTAAATTCTAGGTTTTAAATTTTAGGGGTATTACAGTTAATGCATACGAAAAGCGTACAATATGATGCTATTAGGTACCCAAGAACATTATGTCGGACTAAGATTCGTGGCAAAATTGTGAGCAACTTTTGGGACGCAGCTAAATATGAGCACTGCTTTGCATTTAACTACAAATGGTCAAACTAAGCACCCTATTTAGAATTTAGAGGATATGCTTTGAGAGTGTGTACTCAAGTTTCAGGGTGACTAGGAGGATCACCCGGACTTGATAGAATTGTCCTACAACAACAATCATCATGCAATCATAAGGATGGAACCTTTTGAGGCACTCTATAGGCGAAAGTACAGTAGTGTTGTGCATTGTAGAAGCTTAAATGAATAAATTATGTTGGGATCAAAGATGGTAGAAGACATTACCAGGCATATCAAGATGAGTCGTGTGATACCCCATATTTTTGAAAAATGTTGAATGAGAATTATGCCAGTTTTTAGACCTTTTATCTTGATTTAAGGTTATGATTTGGTTTGAGGCAAAGTGTGATTAGGAATGGGAATGGAAAATTGAGTGTAATGAGTTTTTTAGAAAAATTGATCGTCCAGTTCCATGAACTAATTGACTGGTTTGTTGATTTAAAAAAATAGGTTTTCTCGACTAAACTAATAAACTGGTTGGGGGAACCAATCGAGTGGTTTATATAGCATTTGATTGGTAAGCCCAAAATGATCAAATATTTTGTTGAGCTAGGCATATTTTTTGAAATCCTTGTTTTTGAAAAATTTAACCCATGCCAAATTATTCCTAAGAGATTCTTAACCATTTTACATGATGCATTTAGCCCAAAACATTATCTCATATCAATCTTGAGGTTGATTAGGACAATTAAGGGGGAAAGATAACGTCAACCTTGTCTTCTTCGACCTCTCTCATCTACACGTTTCTGAGAATGCTTTGATTTCAGGTAGGACTCTAAGCAGGTGGAAAATTCTTTTCATGCTGACCTTCCACTACCTATCTTGTGTATTCTAATTTTGGCCTAATGGACCTATATTTTTTAGAAACACCATTTGAGCTCTAGAGAGTAGATCAACATATCTTAGAAAAAATCCATCTGTTCAGCTCAAATTCAAATGGTAATATCTAGGGTTTTTGAATCATTCCTAAACCCTTTGTTATTCCTCTTGATTAGTTGGATATAAATAATCCTAATCACCCTTTTTATGCACCTTTCTTTCAGCCACCAAAATTCTTAAGCCTTTGTATTCACATTTCTCCTCTCTACACTTCAAGCCTTGTGGTCAAACTTTTTACACTCTTTTGATCCCATCTCTAGCTCTCTCTCGTTTTAGTTTTTAAGTAAATAAGAGTTATATTTGGGAAAAAAGATTAAGTGGTTTAGGTGAGCACTTTCCTATTTTACCTTAAGTTGGTATGCTCCTTCTTTCCCTTCAATTTTAAGTTTGAAAGTTAATAAGGTTTTGGTGTAAATTTCTAATTTAAGATTTATGGTTTTAACATTTTAAAAGCTAATAATTTCATAGTTGGAGTTTCTGGTTTAAGGGGAATTTCTTCTGCATCAAGTAAGTGATTATTTCTTCTAAAATGCTATATTCCTACATGATATGAGTTTCCTTTAAATTGAGTTTGTATTTTAGCATGAATGTATATAGCATGCATATGTGATTTAGACGGATAGATTGTATACTTTGAGTGAAAAGCATAAAATTTGGTAAAAATAGGATATGGTGACTAAATGTGGAGTTATGCAAGTTAATTTGGTTGAAAATGTGGTAAACTATGTTGATATATGTTCTAATGTGGTTAAGGATGATTTATAAGTATGAATATACATGAAACTAATAGTTTGATGCTATTATAGGGCAAACCGATCAACTGGTTAGGTCAAATAGATCAATTGGTTCCGAGAACAATCAATTGATTAACCCAACCCATCAACTAATAAGCCTACAAAGACCTTGGTCTTACTCTTTGCTTAAAGATATCGACTATTTAGGCATAACCGATTGACTAGTTTATGAATAGTCGATTGATTTACCAAAAGAGATCAACAAGTTTGAAGAAAAGCATGGTCTGGTTAAGTCAAATTGAATGACTGGTCGACCCAAACTAATCGACCGGTTTCGGTGGTTTGTATTCTTTTAGTTTGGTTATGCTTTAAGGCTACATTTGGGACTATCATATGATTATTAATGGGATAAAATACATATTTTATCATGGATTAATGGCCTAATAAAAGGATTAAATGGATCATAATTTATTATATACTCTATAAGTAGCGTAAATATTAAATGGGTATTTCACTTATGGTAAGTGATGGTATTGAGAAAAGAGTAATAAAAATAACTTGAGCTTGAATAAATTAATATGGTGGATATGAATAATATTTTATAAGGATAAATGAAAACTCGCATGGTTGGGAAGATGGAAAGGAAATGATTGATATGGAATAAACACGTAAAATCCTTTCCTTTCTTTTGTATGGGCCTTTTATAATCACATATCCTCACTAATAATACACTAATCATGTAAAGCAAAAGACAATCGAGTTGGATATAGGTCTAGGTTACCTGATCCTCGATTAGCTACCAAGGGTTAGCTTGCATTCGGGTATTTTTAGTGCCTTTAGGCTTTGCTTTTGGATGGATACTAAAAGGTCTCTGATGTAGGAGCATCTAATGATTCTCATATTCCTATTGATTCTCAAGGTAAGGAAGAAATAGCTTTATTAATATTGGAGCCAATCATATTAAATGTTCTTGATAATATGTATATGCTTGGTATTGAAAACAATTCGAGATATTCTTGTAGGTATGTTACATATTTGTAAGGAGAAGATGTTAACACACCAAACAAGACTTAAAGTGTAAAATCATTCAAAACATACAAGGCTATGGTATACATGGGATGATACTACAACAAGATATGGTGATGATTATCATTAATATATGTAAACCCTAAGTGCATTTTATGTAAGTTGGGGTTTTGATATAATTTCATATATGTACCATAGTTAATTGTGTGGCTTTGTAATGCTAGTCAATAATATCATTTAGATGATGATATTATGAGTAAGCTTAGGTATTATATGGGCTTAATTTAAGTGAGTTAAATAGCTTAAATTAAGAGGGGAAACTCGGTTGGTTTAAGGCCTTGTAGTCGGTCTCCCTCCCCTATAAAGCCTAACTTGTACATGCATAATGCGAAATGGAATAATAGAATTTTAACCACAGAAATTGTGAGCATTTGTGTGCATTTTATCCTCACTTTTTGGAGTCCTATCTAGCTTGAATAACTGCTCGGGGTACTCTTCCTTCTAGGCCTTTGAACATGCCTTCAATCTTCGAAGAAACATCAACCTTCAAACCTGCAACATTCATCGAGTTTAACCTTCTTAAATCGAAGTGTTTCTTGCAAATTCAACCACCAACGTAAATATCAATTGATGATAGATCCTGAGTGTTTCCCTTCCTTTTTATTCACATCAAATTTTGGTGTCAAAGCTCCCAAATCTATTGCTTGTTTGCTTCGGTGTAAGATCTTGTCGTTCTTGCTGGTATATGCAAGAAAACCAGCCTGCAAGAAACCACCTAACCAGCCATCTTCAATCATTTCTTGCATCTTCATTCCAATATTTAATCTTAAATGTGTTCTTGATTGAAGTTTTTAAATCTTGCAACAATCTTGGTGACGATACACACTGCCTCAACCAAGAGAAGATCACCCACTTCTCTTCAACGCCATCTTTCTTTCTTTTCTTCCTTTCGATCTTTAACCAGTTTCCTTCTTAATCCCCATCCATAACCTCAACTTCTTCCAATCCTTATCTTTCCCTTTCCTTTCTCCATTTGTTTGGTAGGTTATCTTCCCATCTCTATTTCTTCGCATACCAAATTTTGTAGGATAAACCCCCGGCACCCCTAGTACCATATAGATAGGTTCAAAGGTTTCGAAAAATTTTATGTGCCTTGGTTTAGTCCATTTCCTCTCCAATTCCAATCCATAGTCTTCCTATTTTTCTTCTTCACATCTTCTATGGTGCATGGCAATAAAATCTTCAACTTGAAGATCTCAATTCCTTGAAGAAAGTCGATGGCCTTCTTGTTATTTTATGTGACTGATTGTTTGTCACAAAGGGGATCAATTTCCAGCCAGCTTGTTTCCAACATGCAGGTCGTGATATGTTGGCTACATTTCCTTCCATTTGTGCGTGATCAAGACAGTAGGTAATGATCCCAAATTTCTTGTGAGTTGGCAAATATTTCTGTTTTGCTTGGTTGTAGGGAAATTCCAGCATATACACATTTGTAGCAATTCTTTTGTGCAAAGAAAGAAGGGTGTGTCGTCCTTCACTATGGAAAGTTTGTGCCTTGGTAGAGTCTATCAATATTCTAACCACATGAATGGATGCTCACTTACATAATCAAACAACACTTCAACAACTACTACAAAGTGTAGAAACCAAACTAGCCGATTAAGAGGCACATCGACCATGGCCAAATCGCATGGAGACCACACATGATAGTGTGGAAGGAAAAATGAAGCATACCTTCCATGCAAAAGGTGGATGTGGATATTCAAACATGCATCACAATGAAGATGGAGAGGATGCGATGAGTTCTTTTGGCTCAAGCAACTAAAGAAGACCACATACATTCCAAGTAAGATATGCTTACAATGAAGATCAAGGTATTAAACTTGACCTTCCTGAATTTTATGGTGATTTGAATGTGGAATTATTCTTTGAGTGGTTACATGACATTAAAGCTATATTTGAATTTAAAGAGTACGATGATGAGAGAAAATGTAAGCTTGCTACTCTTAAGTTCAAAAAGTTTGCTAGAATTTGGTATGATAATTCCAAAAAAAAAAACAAGAGAAAGACAAGAGAAGTCAAAAATAAAATCTTGGGAAAAACTTAAGAAACACCTAAGAAAAAAAAATTTTCCTAGAGAATATGAGCAAGATATGTATGTGAAAATAACAAATCTAATACAAGGCTTATTTAGTGTAGAAGAATACACTAGAGAATTTGAAAGACTAGCACTTATTTGTGATGTCCAATAAAGAAAAGAGCAAAAAATGTGCTAGATACTTAGGTGGCTTGAATAACTTGATAAGAGATAAAGTTGACATGTATTCTTATGATTCTCTTGATGATTTGATTAAGTTGGCTTTAAAATTTGAAAGAAAAACTAAATCAACCAAAGCCTATGTTAATTTTAATGTGTCAACTTTAACTAAACCCTATTCTAACACCTTTACACCTAAATCAACATCTTCATATGATAAAAAGAATAATCGAGATGATAAAGGTAAAAATAAGGTAGTTGAAATGGAAAATAAACAATGTTTTAAATGTAAAGGATATGGACACTTTACCTGAGAATATCCTAATCAAAGAGCCTTAACCTTGCATGAAATAGAAAATATAGAACCATGTAGTGATGATGAGAATTTAGAAATTCAATCTCCTAATGAAATCTTAACCATTTAAGAGGAAGGAGATCCATGTTTCGTAATTCAAAGAGTGTTACAAATCTAACCTAATATTACACCTACTCAAAGAGAGAAAATTTTTAAGACTAAGTGTAAAATAGGTGACAAGGTTTGTAGACTTATTATTGATAGTGGTTCATGTACAAATGTTTCTAGTGAAGAAATGGTTAAGAAACTTGGTTTAGAGACTACTAATCATCCTAAACCATATTCTTTACAATGGCTAAACAAAGACAAAGGAGCTAAAGAACCTTAATCACATTTTCCATTAGAGATTACCATGATGAAGTTCTATGTGATGTTTTGCCTATGGATGCTTGTGGATTACTTTTAGGAAGACCATGGCAATATGATAGAAAAGCAACTCATGATGGAGTAACTAATGAATATGTGGTGAAAAAAGAAAAGCAATTGTATAGACTGACACCTACTTTATATGATCATATGCATTTGAGTGATGACAAAAAGAGATTATTTTTACATGAAAAAGCTATGGAAAAATGCATAGAAGAAGAAGGAATTTGTTATGCTTTATTTGATAAAGATTTTAAACTTGAGAAGCAACAAATTGAGAATCCTAATCTAATTAAGCTACTTGATGAATATAATGATGTATTTCCTAATGATTTACCTCCTAGATTATTACCTAAAAGAGGTATAAAACATGCCATTGATCTTATTATTGGAATGCCACTTCCAAATAAACTTGTTTATAGATGTAACCCATAGGAAGCTAAGGAATTACAAAAACAAATCCAAGAGCTTATATATAAAGGGTTTATGAGAGAAAGTATAAGTCCTTGTAGTGTTCCTGCTTTACTAGTGCCAAAAAAATATGTTACTTGGCGTATGTGTATAGATTCTAGGACAGTGAATAAAATTACTATCAAATATCGTTTTCCTATGCCTAGGTTAGATGATATGCTTAATGAACTTTGTAGTGCACAAGTATTTTCCAAAATTGATTTGAGAAGTGGTTATCATCAATTAAGGATTAGAGATGGAGACGAGTGGAAAATTGCTTTTAAAACTAAATATGGTCTCTATGAGTGGATGGTTATGTAATGCACCTAGCTCATTTATGCGACTTATGAATGAAGTTCTCTGACCTTTCCTTGGTGATTTCATTATTGTATATTTGGATGATATTCTTGTATATAGCAAAAATGGCTATGATCACCTAGTGCATTTGAGGAAATTGTTTGATAAGATAAGGAAAGCTAAACTATATGGAAAACTTGAGAAATGTGATTTTATGCTTCCAAGTGTAGTTTTCCTAGGCTATATTATTATTGGAGAGGGTATTAAAGTAGGTCCTAATAAGATTAGAGCTATAAAAGAATGGCCTATCCCTAAAAATGTTCATGATGTTAGAAGTTTTCATGTATTAGCTAGCTTCTATAGAAGATTCATTAAGGATTTTTCTACTATAGCTACACCTATTACACAACCCATGAAAAAAGGTGAATTTATTGGGGACAAGAATCTACTCAAGCCTTTGACACCCTCAAGACTGAACTTTGTAATGCCCCTATTCTATCATTATCCAACTTTAATCTTCTTTTTAAAGTAACTAGTGATGCTAGTGGAGTTGGAATAGAAGGAGTACTTTCACAAGAAAAGAAACCTATAGCATTCTTCTCTAAAAAGTTGAATGGAGCCAAACTTAACTATTCAACTTATGACAAGAAATTCTTTGCCATTATACGGAGTCTAAAGACATGGAGTCATTATCTGAGACCAAAACCCTTTATGTTACATTCATATGATGAAAGTTTAAAATACTTACATAGTCAAAAGAAAGTTAATTCGAGACATGCAAATTGGGTGAGTTCTTACAATCCTTTGTGTTCTCTATCAAACATTTTTATGGAAAAGAAAATGTAGTAGCCGATTCTCTTTCTTGTAGATCTACATTGCTTTTTATGATGGATGCAAAAGTCTTAGTTTTCAAAATGTTAAAAGAGTTGTATCCTAAAGATGAAGATTTTAAGGATATATTTAGTGCATGTAAAGAGAGTGGATACCATGGTAATTATGTCATAAAAGATGGATTTTTTTTTAGACTAAATAAACTTTGTATTCCTAGATCTAGTATTCGAGACTTACTAATTAAGGAAATACATGAAGGTAGCATTGCGGGGCATTTTGGTATACATAAGACTATGGAACTATTGCAAGAAAATTTCTATCGGCCACGAATGGTTAAAAATGTACAAGCTATGATAAGTACATGTTCTACATGTCAAGAATGTAATAGTTACTTTCATAAAGGCGTATACACACCTTTACCAGTTCCTAATAAACCATGGGAAGGAGTTAGTATGGACTTTATCCTAGGGTTACCAAGAACACAACTTGGTAATGATTCTATTCTTGTGGTGGTAGATAGATTTTCTAAAATGGCTCATTTTATTCCATGTAATAAAACCGATGATGCCACGTATGTTGCTAACTTGTATTTTAGAAAGATTGTTGAACTTCATGGTGTGCCTAAAAGCATAGTTTCATATCAAGATGTCAAGTTTATGAGTTATTTTTGGAAAAATTTATGGCATATTCTTGGTACTAAATTGTTATTTAGCACTTCACATCATCCTCAAACTGATGGTCAAACTAAAGTAACTAATTGAACTCTTGGTACATTATTAAGAGGTTTAGTTAATAAAAGTACTAAAGATTGGGATGTTAAGTTAGCTCATGCAGAGTTTGCTTATAATCATTATTCATCTAGTACTACTCAAACTAGTCCGTTTGAGGTAATGTATAGAGTGAACCCACACATGTCTATCAATATGATTCCTTTGAAAAAAGGTGAATTACAAAATTATGAAGTCAAAGATAAAGTAAAATTTATTCAACAGCTTCATGAGAAAATCAAAACTAATATTGAAAAAGCGAATGCTAAGTATAAATCTCAAGTGAATAAGCATAGAAACACACATGTGTTTTCTCCTGGTGACTTAGTTTGGTTACATTTGCATAAAGAAAGATTTCCTAATTTACATAAAAATAAACTAATGCCAAGAGCTGATGGACCTTTTAAAATACTAAGAAAATTTGGGGATAATACTTATGAACTTGAACTTCTAGGTTATTATGGTGGAATTTCAAGGACTTTTAATGTTGGTGATTTGTCTCCTTATTATACCGATGAAAATTTGAGGGTAAATTCTTCTCAAAGTGGGGAGAATGATGCAGAAGCATCTAATGATTCCCATATTCCTATTGATTCTCAAGGTAAGGAAGAATTAGCTTTCTTAATATTTGAGCCAATCATATTAAATGTTCTTGATAATATGTCTATGCTTAGTATTGAAAAAAATTCAAGATATGCTTACAAGTATGTTACATATTTGCAAGGAGAAGATGTTAATACACCAAACAAAACTTAAAGTGTACAAGCATTCAAAACATACAAGGCTATGGTATAAATGGGATGACACTACAACAATATATGGTGATGATTATCATTGGTTATATTAAACTTATTGGAAACCCTAAGTGTATTTTATGTAAGTTAGGGTTTTTATGTAATTTCATGTATGTACCATAGTTGATTGTGTGGCTTTGTAATGTTAGTCATTAATATGATATTATGAGTAAGCTTAGGTATTATATGGGCTTAATTCAAGTGAGTTAAATGGCTTGAATTAAGAGGGCAAAAATCGGCTGGTTTAAGGCCTTGTAGTTAGTCTCCCTCCCCTATAAAATCCTAACTTGTACACGCATAATGCAGAATGGAATAATAGAATCTTAACCACAAAAATTGTGGGCCTTTGCGTGCATCTTATCCTCACTTTTTGGAATCCTATCTAGCTTGAAGAACTGCCTGGGGTACTCTTCATTCTAGGCCTTTGAAAGTGCCTTCAATCTTCGAAGAAACATCAACCTTTAAACCTGCAACATTCATCGAGTTTAACCTTCTTAAACCAAAGTGTTTCTTGCAAATTCAACCATCAACGTAAATATCAATTGATGATAGATCCTAAGTGTTTCCCTTCCCTTTGATTCACATCTGTCTCAGTACCTTACCTACTCTAGAAACTAATGATGTACTAAGGGATATCAATACTAAAGTGTCTCCTAATGGTTAGCTTCGTCTATATTGGTTAGCTTAAGCCTAAAATTATGTCTATTTAGATTAAATTTATGTCCACTTTGCTGATTAGCTTTGGCTTGGACTTTATGTTACTTATTTGGATATGATTCGATATATGAGACAATGGGATGGTGTACAGTTCATTGCTCAATAATAAATAAATATGGATGATAAATATCTAGATAAAGAATAAGAGAATGTGAATAATTGGTTAAGGATGGAAAACGGATGGATGAGAAAAAGGCTAACGATGGTTTGTATACTTTATAAATGGCTTAAATGACTATGTGGTTATTGAATGGAATAATTGTTGGATGATTGACCTATATCACATATGAATAAGGAAATTGTATAATCTAAAGATTGAGTAATTGTAAATAAAACCTTGTGGTTGCTTGAAGTTAATATGCTATTACATGTGTGAGTGCTTATGTGATTATAATGTGAAACCAAGCATGATATATTCTACTTTGTCTGAGTTATGCATGATAGCATGTCCTAATGTACTCTTATCTTTACATATATAGCATTAGCATGATGCATGTTAGACATCATATCCATGTATGATAGAATTTGCATACTTGTGTTCCATTGAGGGAGCAACTTAACTTATTCAGTACGTAGCGTACTGATGTATCCGTCTGCTCGGTCACCTACTCATTCCTATGAGTAAAGCATCATGTGTAGGTTTTTGGGGATGACCAATAGTGGGCCTACCTTCATTTGGGTTTAGGGCTTAAGAGAGTGAACATCTGGAGATATTGTGAGGTCTATGGCAGATTATGATTTTGGTTTTAGGGCGCCTTAATCTTATTTTAATGTAGCCTGTACTTTTATCTACTTGTATTTCTATAATGATTTACTCAAGAATCATTAACGTCTTTCGTTATAAGAAATCTTTCAGAGTGTTTGTGTAATTTTATATTCCTGCACTCTATTGTTTTAAATGTATTGGTTATTTTAGCCTTATATCTAATATGGGGTAAGTAGCAGACGTCTGTCTTATATCAGATATGACGGTAACACCCTATTTTTTCTAGGTATATTTTTAGCTTCTACATTATTTTAAATGAAATTTTTTTTTGTAGTGAAAATTGGGGGTGTTACAATTCAAGATTGGATGAAGACTACCTAGGATAGGTAGAAGAGTTATGCAGACCTACAAAGGAGGAAAAATGGGTATGAGGTGGGTAACCAAGTTTTTTTTAAGGTCTCCCCAACCAAGGGATTGATATGTTTTGGTCAAAATGTCAAGCTTAGCCTGAGGTATATCTGACCATAAATATTTAAGATTGGGTTGAAGAGGTTGCTCACTGACTCATGTTGCTTATGGAGCTTTCATACATGCATAACATCTTCCAAATCTCTAAATTAAGGAATTGTGTGGCTAATCCATTGCACATCATTTAGCCAAAGATGATTGAGCTCGACAATGTGTTGTCATATGAGGAGTGATCATTGAGGATCCTCAATACCAAGATTCATGAGACATGTTTGAAGGTCATCCCGCTAGTGAAGATCTTGTGGTTACACTATGGAACTAAGGAATCCGCTTAGAATTCTAAGTATTAGATTAAGACAAGGTATCCCGAGCTTTTTGCTTAGGTGCAATGTTTGGGTAACATTACCTCTTTTAAGGGTGGGTACTCTTCTCTCATGTACAAACTCTTATATGTTATTTTATTTTTGCTTGATGGCTTAGGAGTTTGACATCTTTTAATGTTTACATCAATGATTTTTCTTTTATGGAATTTGGGCATGATGTCTCTTTTAAGGGACTCGTCTCAAAGTCCTTTAAATTATATTTAAAATTTTGCTAGTCTGAAATAAATTAATTTTGGTTTTAGAAAGTACTTTAAATGTGAATAAAATGTAAATTTTAGGTGCATCAATTAACCAATTCCCCTAATCAATTAACTAGTTTCCCTAAACTTATCAATTGGTTGTCCTATGATTTTAGATCAGTTTTCTATTTTTGACTCAAATCTCTTTCCGATGTTAATGAAAACCTTTAATTAGAATCTATTTATACTAATAAGTATATTTTGGTTCTTTGGGACTATATTTACATTATTTAGATCATTCTATAATTTTTATTTGACTAAAATTCCCTAAAAGCACCTTTTGAGGCATGTCTTGCCTTTTCTATTCTCCTTCACTTTCCTCTCTTTTCTAGAATCCATGACCATGTGTTTGACTTCCTACACCCTCTTCCCTGACTCACCAACCATTTTCCATGATCCCATCTATCTACACTCTAACTCCCTCACCTCATCTTGTGCTTACTTTACACCTTTGTTGCCCCACACTCAACTCAAGTTATACTTCTCCCTCTCCCACTTGTGGATGTTGAAAACCCTCATTTATACACTCCATTCTTGATTCATTCTCACTCCCTACCATTTTCACATTTCTCTCTCTCTCTCTCTCTCTCTCTCTCCCTTCCTTGTGGAAAAAATTCCTAAGTAGTGGACATTTCTCTATATTTCTTCCTTCTCTTTTCTATTAGAAAATAAAGGCTTGCCTCTTGCTCTCTTCTTGACTCTTATCTCTTATATAATCTTAGCTTTGAATCTTCCTTATTTTTCTTAAGTATGAAAGGATTAAGGTTTTGAGAAAAGTTAAAGATCATAGCTTCATTCTCCTTGAAATTCTATTTTTTGAAAGAAAGGTTGAGCTATGAAAATTTTCCTCTTCTAATTTTGTTTTACTAAGTTTTGGAAAACTAGTTTTTAAATATTTTCATTCATGGTTCTCTTAGGAATCAAGGTCTTGGTAGATAGTCATCAAGTAAGGAGTATTTTTATGCTAGATGAATTACTTGGAGATAGGGCATCATTATCTTTAATATGATGGAGGTCTCATATTGCTTGTTGAGGTTTTATGTTCTAAACATGTTAGGTGATATGTAGGTATTACGTTAAGTTATTAGATTCAAGCATGTTGCCATATTTTGAGTTATTAAGTTTTTGGAAATTCCATATAAAATATTACAGAAATCAATCCCACAAAATCTTCACAAAAGAGAAAGGATTTAGGAACTTATCCTCAAAGTTTTAAAGTAAGATCAAGCTTAAACAATGGTAGAAAATGGAGCACGGGGATACGAATATGGTGGGAAAAGGGAAGGTGAGAAGTTGGAATTCCCAAGGGGAGGAGAAGGAGAAAATCTGGCAAATCTTGGAAAATATCATGGAAAATGACACAAGAGGATGGCATGGAAGAATGGGTGGTTCTCCTTTATCTATACACAAAAGAATGAGTGTAAAAGAGTTGAGAAGAAAAATAAACCAATTTTAAGATTTTTTTACAAAAATATCTAAAATAGAGGATAAAACCAAATTTTCTACCTCTACTAGGGGCCACATATTTGATAGGGTTCATATGAGAACTTCTCATTAATTCTTATCAATAATGAAAGACTTGTATGCATTATTATAAAATTTGGATAAGAATTAAGGAAGAGAAATATGATTTGGTAACTTTTACAATACAATTTGTTTTGAATAATTCCAATAATAATAATAATAATAATAATAATAATAATAATAATAATAATAATAATAATATATTTTTGGATCATAGGTATCTCAAGAATAATAATATGATAGCATCCCTAAAGTTTCATGAAATTTAATAACCAAAAAATGGCTTATTAAGCTCAAAACACACAATTAAAGCCTATTAGAGCAATGCATAAGCCAATAACTTTGTTTGACATTTTGAAAAAGCCTAAGAGATAGGAAACATATGAGGATCCAAAATATGCACATGAAATAACAACCTAGAAATAATTTGGAGGCCAAAAGTGGCTTCTAAGTCTCATAGAATACAAATGCATAAGAAAAAGATATATAATTTTGAATGAAATGTTATGAAAATGCAATAACATTTTTAAAATTATAAAAATATATGATAAGTCACCAAAATAATGAAATATAATCTCCACTAATACCAATTCTAGATAAGTTAGGTTTTTTTAAAAAAAATAAGGGTATTACACAAATGGGGACAAGTTCTTTAGATTTTGGCATATCTAAAGTCTTCTTTTGTTGAAACAAGCATATTATAGATACACAATAAAATATAATCCTCTAAAAATTACATACCAATGTTAAAGTCTTCTAAAGAGATCACATCTCTTCAATAGTAGTAGTAAACTAAAAGGCCTAATTAGCACCAACAATAACCTTTAACTATGGCATTGTTTCCAACACATCAATACTATTACCCAAAGCATATAAGGCAGAACCATGCTTCCTAAGCATGGAACACTCGAATTTTCCAACATGGTATTTATTTCATTATATTTTGCATCATGTCATTTTCATATATTTCATAATGTTGTGCGCGCACATGTGTATATATGTATCTGAGTTAATTTTGACTTATAGTTATCTTGTATCTCATTGTATTATTGAAACACTTAGAGAGAAAACTTGTGTTCTTGAAAAATATTTGTGAGGATTGATTCATCTTATTGTATCCCTCTTGATTCAATCAATAGATATTTGATCATATTTCCCCTTATTCCTATGTTCTTACACTTTTCTTAATGGGTTTGTGTTATCTTGGTTTTTTTGGATTTTTTTGTGAATTAATCCTACGAATAAATATCAACAACTAATTAGCTTAAGGTTCAAAATAACATACCTTAGTGAGAATGTAATATCCTATTCCAAAATCTTTTAAATTTTATTTATAATATATTTATATAAAATAAATGAGTTTTGATTTTGAAATTAGCTTAAAATTATAATAAAAATATGAATTTCAAGCATACCAGTCAATTGGTTTACATAACCGATCAACTGGAGTGTTATGGAAATTTATAGTCTTATTTTCAAAAAACCAGTCGATTGGTTTGCCCAAATCAATCAACTAGTTTGTTGTGAATTCATATATGTTTCTAGTTTTAATTCAAATTTCTCCCTAATGATTATGAAATTTTCTTATTTGAATTTAATTATGCTAATAAGTATGTTTTAGTGTTCTAGTATTAATTTCATATTATTAAACCATTACATGATTTTAATTAGCAATTTTTGTTCCAAAAATCTACTTTTGGAGGCAAGCCTCCCTTCTCCTTTTTCCCTCACCTCTCATTCTCTCTTCTGGCAGCTGGGATAGTGTGTCCCTCCCTTGACATGCCAACCCACTTGCATATTGAAATACCCCAAAATTCTAATTTAGGAATTATGGCCAAATAAATATTTAATAGAAAAATTAATGAAATAAATTATTTTATTAAAATAAAAGGGAATTAATTAAGTTAAATAAGGAAGAAAATAATAAATAATTTAATTAGGAAAAATTAGAGTGTTTTGCTAATTAAAATGGAAGTTAATGAAAATTTATTCAAAATAGCCCAAATTAATCTAAGAAGGGATTTAATTATTATTTTCTAAATATTATTATTTTAAATAAGAATCAAAATTACCAAATACCCAAAATACCCCACCCCATCTATTTTCTCTTTCTTTTCCTTTTTCTCTTTCTCTCCTTTCTCCTTTCTTTTTTCCCTTCCTGCTCCAAAATAGGCCAGCCGCATGGCCCAATCCTTCCCACCTTCTCCCCTCGCACAACCCAAAGCCTGCATCGTCCCTGACAGCTGCCCGACCATTTTTTTTCTTTTTCCTTTCTTTCCCCAAGACCGCCCAGTCCACCCCTTTCCATTTCCTTCTTCTTCCCCACACGACCTACACCCCGACCCTATAGCCCTTCTTTCGTCGGCAACCACCTACTCCGTTCGACCGTCCTTCCCTACTCTCCCCCATCATTTTCTTTCCAATTTTGACCCAACCAAACCATCATCCCTCCTCCTGCATGCCTACCATTTCCTTTTTCCTCACCCCGACCAAACACACCCTACGATTTCGCAACCCTATGCCGCCTGCCACCGTTGGCCGGCGACCTGCCTCACCTGCCCCGCTTGTCCTCTTCATCCTTCGTCGTTTCCTCTCTCAATTTAGCCTATAAATACCCCCATAGGCATCCATAATCGGGTCTTTATTTTCGCAGCCCAAAAACCTTGACTTTGTGCCAATGCCCAAACAGATCCCTGTTACGCTGCCATCGACCATCACCGCCGCCCACCTAAGCCTTCCTTACACCACCCTCTATAGAACTGAGCTTCCCTCCTTCCACGAACTACCTTGCACGAGTCACCCCGATTGTGCAAAATCACACTCTTGATATGCCCTCATCAACGCCTCGTCGCCCTTCGCACCACCGTCCGCCACCAATCCCGCCACAACCAACACCTCCTCAACCCTCCCAAACAACCAGGGACCTCCTCCTCTACCCTCCCCATACAACTCCTTCCTCCCTCCCCCATCCAACCTCCCTCTCCCCCCTCCTCTCCCTCCTCTCCCTTCTCCTTCCACCACCTTCAGCCACCACACCCACCGCCATGCGCTGCCACCTTTGGCTGCACCACCACCTTCATTCCACCCCTCTCCACCTGAGGCACCTTCCACCACCTCAAACACCCCCTCATTCCCTCTCTTCTAGCCTATACCCCTATCTCTCCACCTCTCTTCCTCTTCCACCGCCGTCGCTGCTGGTTCCACCACTAACCCTAGGTGGTATTCTAATTTTCCCCAACCCCTAAACCTTTTTATATAAGTGTTAGTAATTTTTAGTAATATTAATAGTATTACTCTAATTATTATTATTATTATTAATGTTGTTGTTGTTGTTATGTTATCACTCTTATTATTTAACCTAACTTCATAAATATTTCTAACTAATGTTATTATTATTAAAGGGCTACAACTTTAGTATTATTATCATCATCATCATCATCATCATCATTTCCTTACTAATATTATTAGTACTAACTTTGGCCATTATCACTTTTATTATTAGTATAAATATTAAGACCCTTATAATACTATTACCCTTTTCAATTAATTATTTATTATCATTATTACTATCATTACTATCATCATCGTGGTCATCATCATCATCATCATCATCATCATCATCATCATCATTATTATTATTATTATTATTATTATTATTATTATTATTATTATCCTATGATACTTGACCATATTATCACCAAGGCTACTACTATTATGATTTCTAGGACCTTCATTAGCATTATTCTTAAAATGGGAACTATTATTAATATTATCACTATTATTATTATTATTACTATTATTACTACTATGAATATTATTATTATTACCTTGTCATTTTTGTTAATATTTCATAATCACTAACCTATTATCACTACTAGCATTATCAATATAAGTATCATTATCATCACTACTTTCATATTACTAATATCACTATTATTATTAGTAGTAGAATTGGGTCGATATTAGTATTATCACTAAAACTAATAATATTATTATTATTAGTAATATTGAAACTATTACCTTTAATACTACGAATATCACTATGACTACTTTAACATAAATCATGATGGCTACTAAGACTTATTTTGGTTAGTAGTAGCATGATTAGTTATTTTGAGAATAATAACCCTACTTTTACTTATAAAATAACTATTACTATTATTAACCCTAATAGTAGGCCATAATAAGGGTAAGATAGGAAATGATGGTAATTTTAGTAAGAGGGAGATTAACCCGTAGTATTTTCCTCTTATAGGTGAATCAAGTCAAAACTCTAAGGAGGCGTAGGATCGTGTTAAGTCGTGCTAAGTAGGGTTATTGTTCTCAAAATAATTAATCATGCCATTAATAACCAAAATAAGTCTTAGTAGCCATCATGATTTATGTTAAAGTATTCATAGTGATATTCATGGTATTAAGGTGATGGTTCCAATATTATTATTAATAATATTATTATTAGTTTTAGTAATAATCCTAATATTGACCCAAACCCTAGTAGTAATAATAATAATAATAGCTATATAAGTAATATAGAAGTGGTTACCATAATTATTCTTATATTAATAATGCTAGTAGTGATAACAGGTTAGTGATTATGAAATATTGATGAAAGACGAGTTAACGATAATAATATTTATAGTAGTATTAATAATAATAATAGTAATAATAACAATAACAATAATAATAATAATAATAGTAACCGAAATGATAATAATAATAATATAAGGGTTCAAATATTTATATGAATAAATAAAAGTGATAATGGACAAAGTTAGTACTAACAATATTAGCAAGAAAATAATGATGATGATGATGATAATAATAATAATAATAATAATAATAATAATACTAAAATTGTAGATATCCATTAATAGTAGCATTAGTTAGAAATATTTCTAAAGTTAGGTTAAATTATAAGAATAATAACATAGCAATAATAATAATAATAATAATAACAACAACAACAACAACAACAACAACAACAACAATAATAATAAGAGTAATACTATTAATATTACTAAAAATCATTAACACTTATGGAAAAAGAGTTTAAGGGCTGGGGAAATTAGAACACCACCTAGGGTTGGTGGTGGGACCGGTGGGGGCACGCGGCGGCGACAACGGCGGTGATGGAGGAGGAAGGAAGGTGGAAAGATGGGGTTGTAGGCTAGAGGAGAGGGGATGAGGGGGTGTTTGAGGTGGTGAAGGTGCAACAGGTGGAGAGGGGTGGAATGGAGGTGGTGGTGCAGCAGGAAGTGGCGGTGCACGGCGGTTGGTACGATGGCCGAAGGTGGTGGAAGGTGGAGAAGGTAGAAGGAGGGGGAGGCAGGATGAGATAGAGGTGTGGGGAGGTAGGGTGAAGTCCCCTAGTTGTTTTGGAGGGTGGAGGAGGTGCTGGTTACGGTGGGATTGGCGGCGGATGGTAGCGTGAGAGGGGCACAGGGTTGGTGATGGCTAATAGGATTGGCAACTTTGCATGACCGGGGCAGCTCATGTAGGGTAAGATAGGGGAGGATGGTGGCTTAGTTTTGTAGAGGAAAGTGCGGGGAAGGTTTTGGTGGGTGGCTTTTGCGGCGGCGGTCGTCGACGGTGGCAGAAAAAAAGACTGTTTGGGCAGCAGCGAGCGGCTGGGTTTCTGAGCTTGCGATAAGGAAGCTCGGTTATAGCTGCCCATAGGGGTATTTATAGGCCAATTGAGGGGGAAACGGTGAAGGAGGAAGAGGACAAGCGGGGCAGGTGAGGTAGGACGACCAGCCGGCGGTGGCAAGTCGTGTAGTCCTGCCATGGCAGGTTAGGTCGGGGAGGAGGGAGAGAAAAGGAAAGGGGAGGCACGCGTGGATGGTAGCTACGGGGCTTGTTGGGGTCAAAAAGGAAAGAAAACGACAGGGAGAGGGGAAGGGAAGGATGACTGGCGGTGTAGGGGGTGGCCTGCGTGTGTAGAGCTATAGGTCGGGCTGTAGGTACCTGGGGAAGAAGAAAGAAAGGGAAAGGGGGAGGACCGAGCAATCTAAGGGGAGAAAAGAAAAGGAGGAGTGGCAGTTCGACCAGGCGGTTGGGTGTAGGGGAAAGATGATGTGGCTTGGGCAGCACAAGACGGGGGAAGGGGGAAGGGATTTGGGCTGGCGGGCTAGTCCAATTCCGGGGGAGGAGAAAGAAAAATAAGAAGATAAGAAAAGAGAGAAAGAAAGAAAAAGGAAAAGAAAGGAGGAAAAGGAAAAAGGAGAAAGGAGAAAATGGATGGGTTAGGATATTTGGTCTTTATTTATTTATTTATTTTTGGATATTTAAAATTAATAATTAGTTTTATAAGAATAATAATTAAATTCCTTTTTAGATTAATTGGGCTATTTTGGGCAAGTTTTCCTTAACTTCCATGTTAATTAGTAAAATGTCCAAATTTCCCTAAATAATTTATTTATTATTTTCTCCTTATTTTTCCTTAATTAATTTTCCCTTTATTTTAATAGAATAATTTATTTACTTAATTTCTCTAATAAGTCATTATTTTTCCATAATTACTAAACTAGAATTTTTGGGGTATTTCAGATTGTTTAAACTCTTAGCTCGGATTCTTGTATTTGATTTTGTAAACCATCAAGTTCATCCTATCTATGATTGGTATTAGTCTTTATTTCCTTGTAGTGTCACATTATTACTATGATCATACATTCTTTTATTCCTTATTCCGTTTTATTTTGCATCAGGGATAGGTTAGGTGATGATCACATTTTTCTCGTGGTCTTAAAAATAAAATTTTCTAGTCTAAAATTGAGGGTCTTACAAAGAATCTTTTGGTTTTAGAGTCTTCCTCCTCTAGGTTTATGAAAGTAAAACCATAAACTTATATTCTTATTATAGTGTTTGATGAAGGGGAAAAAAGACCAAAAATTCCCAATAAACACACTCAAATTTTCACTATAATGGAACTATAATCAAATGGTTGGTGGATAGGAAGAGAAAGAGTATAGTTTGTTAAAGAGAATAAAGACAGGATGTAGATGAAACAACGTGACATATGCTAGTTTTATGGGAAGAAAATGAGGTTAATATGCTTGTATCACAATTTATGAAAAAAAAAAGAAATGAATAAATAAATAAAAGGAGCACTTAGTGTGATAAAAAGAAATAAAAAAAAATCCTTGAGTAGCTTGTATAATTTTTACTAAAATACTTAGGTATATAGTCTAAATTTTCAAAGATTTTATTGAGTAGGATTGTTATATCTTTTCACATTATAAAGAAGTTATAAGTACAATAATTAAATCTATCTCCTTCTTTATTATTATTACGAATGAAAGGGTTGGAATCTGATTATATTATTTAATACTAAAATAATAAATTTAAAATTTAATAATCATTCACACATGAATAATCATAAAAACGAGAAAGATTGAACCTGATTTTCCACCAAACTAGTTGATGCTGGTCCATCATATATTGGGTAATGTAGCTAAATTCATGGTCTATATGACTATGGTTATTTGGTAATGTTTTATAGTTTATAAGACATGTAGTTAAGGTTTATCTTAGGATAGAATAAATCGAGCCAAATTAAGTTTTTAACGAGTTAGATTAAGTCGAATTCACATGTTAAAATTCTAAAATAAATTAATTTTTACTTTTTAAAATTTAATTTATAGATAAAATAATATAAAAAATAAAATTAATTTATTTAAATAGATAAACTAAACTAAACCTCTGTTTGATTTATAAAAAATGGCATGGAAAAGGAAAATGAAAAGGAAAAAAATGAAGGAAAGAAAATAAATGAAATTAACTTTCTTTCACTTATTTGGTTGTTAGAAAAAATTCTATGGAAAATAATTTTTTAGAAAACAATTTTGATGTAAAGGCAAATGAAAATAGTGATATATATGATGAAAAATAAAGATAAAAGAGATAGAATATAATATTTGAGAACTATATTAATAATGTATGAAAGCCACAAAAATCATGTTCCAAGCCAAAATATTATTTTCCATATATTTTCTTTCGGTTTCTTCACTTTTTTATGAGGAAACCAATACATCATATATTTCTTAACCTTTTTCTTTATTATTTTCTTTACTCCACTTTTTCTTTACAACCAAATACATCAAAAATATTTTTCTTCTCATTTTCTTTCCTTTTTTTCTTACTTTCTTCGAACCAAACACACTATTAACGAAATCAATGAAACTTACTCGTTTCCTTCATGACAACACAAGAACTAGGATCGAGGGAATGGAGACGGAAACTAGCATTTTTTAACCAACAAACATTTTCGAACGAAAACAGTGAATCAGACTCAAAGTGAGTTTCGGTGGATCTGTGCTCTCAGGTTATTCGAAAGCGTTTGCTCCCCTCTTCTACGCCGCTACTTTGGTCTGGTGGAATCCGGGAACCTCCGTCTGACCACAGTTTCCCATCGCAAAGTAGTAGTGAATGAGGATTTCAAATCCTCATTTATTATCATTACTGCTCAAATCTTATCGGAGGTTACAGAAATACTGTTTCTACTCGGCCAATCCAAACTTGGTACCATCCTTCAGCAGATACATTGATAGAAACGATGTATATTCCTGGAACTCAATCATTGCCGAGCTAGCTCGGGGGGGCGATTCAATTGAATCGCTTCGAGCATTCTTCTCACTGCGGAGGCTCTCGCTCATTCCAAACCGTTCAACATTTCCCTGCACCATTAAATCTTGTTCCGCCCTCAATGACCTCTACTCCGGAAAGCAAGTCCACCAACAGGCATTTGTTTTCGGATACAATTCAGATGTCTTTGTTTCCTCTGCGTTAATAGATATGTATTCGAAATGTGGGCAACTGAGGGATGCACGCCAAGTGTTCGACGAAGCTTCTTTAAAAAATGTTGTATCTTGGACCGCAATGATTACTGGGTATGTCCAAAATGATGATTCTTATGAAGCGACATTAATTTTTAAGGACTTTTTGGTTGAAGAGAGCAAGAGAGAGGTAGAGCAGGAGCTTTCCGTTGATTCAGTTGTCTTGGTTTCTGTTTTATCAGCTTGCTCTCGTCTTTTATGGATGAGGATGACTGAAGAGGTTCATGGTATTTCGGTAAAACGAGGGTTCGAGGGGTCTTTGGGTGTTGATAATACGTTACTTGATGCTTATGCGAAATCTGGTGATTTGAGTGCGTCGAGGAAGGTTTTCGATGGAATGGTTGACAGGGATGTCGTTTCTTGGAATACTATGATTGCTATATACGCACAGAATGGATTCTCGATGGAGGCTTTGAATGTGTTTTATGCGATGGTGAATTATAGTGACATTAAGTACGATGCTGTAACTTTGTCTGCAGTGTTACTGGCCTGTGCTCACGCTGGGGCTCTATTGTCCGGGAGGCGTATACATAATCAGGTACCCGAATTTCTTTTTTCTTTTTTTCTTTTTTTTTTTGTAAATTTAAGTTTTATATCATCATCTGTATAGTTTTGATTCCTTTTTAACGTGATGTTATTAAATTGTATCCTGCATGGTTCCCAACCTTTTACGTACGGGTATTATAACGTGTTTTATGTTTATCTACAGCGGGGCTGACATACCTGCATCTTTTCCTTTCCTAGGTTGTGCGCATGGGGACTGGAAGAGAATGTTTTTGTGGGTACTTCTATTGTTGACATGTATTGTAAATGTGGGAGAGTTGCACTGGCAGGGAAGGCATTTGACCGCATGAAGGAGAAGAATGTAAGGTCTTGGAGTGCAATGATAGCTGGTTATGGAATGCATGGCCACGCTAGGAAGGCCCTGGACACCTTCAATGAGATGTCAAGGGCTAGGATTAAACCAAACTATATAACCTTCGTTTCAGTCCTTGCTGCGTGTAGTCATGCTGGTCTTGTTGAAGAGGGATGGCAGTACTTTAGGACCATGAAAAAGGAATATGGTGTAGAGCCTGGAGTTGAGCACTATGGTTGCATGGTTGATCTCCTTGGTCGTGCTGGTATGCTTAGGGAAGCTTTTGACTTGATAAGGGAAATGAAAGTGAAACCTGATTTTGTTGTATGGGGAGCTCTTCTTGCTGGTTGTAGGATGCATAAAAATTTTGAGTTAGCGGAAATATCTGCCAAGAAGCTGTTTGAATTAGATTCAAGTAATTGTGGGTATTATGTTTTACTTTCGAACATGTTTGCAGATGCTGGAAGGTGGAGAGATGTCTATAGGATGAGGGTTTTCATCAAGGATCATGGCTTGGCTAAACCGCCTGGATTTAGTTTAGTGGAATTGAAAGGGAAGCTTCATTTATTTTTAGTGGGTGACAAGGAACATCCTCAGCATAAGAAGATTTACGAATATCTGGAAAAACTGTCCATACAATTGCATCAACTTGGATATGCACCTGATGATGGATCAGTTCTTCATGATGTTGATGAGGAAGAAAAGGAGATGGTCCTACGAGTTCACAGTGAGAAGCTGGCGGTTGCTTTTGCAATTATGCACACCTCTCCAGGGACAACAATTCAGGTCATTAAGAATCTCAGGGTATGTGGTGACTGTCATTCTGTGATAAAGTTGATATCCAAGATTGTTGATCGAGAAATTGTTGTCAGAGATTCAAAGCGGTTCCATCATTTCAAGGCTGGAACTTGTACATGTGGTGATTACTGGTGAATATAGGACAGGATGTTTGGACAGTGACAGAGTTCAGCTCTTTGCAGCTCAATTCTTTTGGTTCCTGAAAGGAAACCTAGAAATTATTTGAATAGTTCCATCTGCTTGGTGGGTTGTCATTGGCAAATTGGTTGTATGGTGATGAGAAGACATTGATTTTAATGTTTTAGTGAAAGTTGGCATGGATGGTGCTGCAAGATTCGTCACTCTTCTGGATTGCAAGGTGAGAACAGTCTAGACTTTTCTTCAACTCAAAGTTGATCCACACAGCCAGTTGAAGTTTTAGAATTTTGATTGCATTGGCTCATTAAATACAATCATGTAGGACAGCAATGGAAGATGAAAGTTTATTGAGAATTTGGTGCGCATGGGTCCTTGGTTAACAGTTGTGCCTGACTTATTTATTACAAGTTGATGACATTTGAAGTTTCACAGAAAGCAAAGCCGAGTTGAGATACATTGTTAGATGCAATAACAAGGTCAGTGTCTGTCAAAACATTTTAGTGGGTACGTAGGATTCTTATGCATCTAAACTTTTGGGGTATCTGCATATGAATTTTATTTTCATAAAATCTCTATCTATATGTAGTCCAAGCTTCCTTTGTTTCAGTTGTCAAGTATTCTTTACAGTTTTGATGGAACAGGTAATGGTTTCGCACATCTAGTCCATGGATGAGGCTGGAAACCTCTCAGCAATCTGGCTTTCCTGATCTAGAACGCTGTCTTCAGGATGAAACTCTCCCCGGGAGTTGGAGTTCCCATGCTTCCAACAAGGGAGTTTTACCGGGTTTCTTGCTCCCATTGACAATTCCATGTTGGACTTCTGCGAAAGCTGTAGAACCTACTGAGAGCTTGGAAGGATATTGCTCATTTTATGCTTGAAGTAGTAAGTACCCGCTGGCCGGACAGCTATTCTCTGAAGCCTCAGTTGCCTGAACTCGCGTAACAAGCAACCAAATTTTAAGTTCTCGCTCTCAACATCTACGCATCAATGGTGGGTAACTGCATCATTTGTTTGGTTATCTTCTTGTTTGTCGACATCGGCGAAGAAGCTGGTGGAGATGGGTAGCCATTTTACCGGTCATTAACTAATAAAGATGTATATGGGCTAAATTTGGATGATCATGTGGCATACGATAAGTGTCAGATTCCAATATGTAATATTGGCCAATATTTTTTGGATTTTAGATCAGTTAACATGTAAAATTGATAATATACGATAGTTTTAAAATTTTACATATTTATCGATGATATATTAATTATTTATTAATAATTTACTGATATTTACTAATATTTATTAAAAAAATAATAAAAATTCTGGCATGATAATTGTAATATGTAAAATATCCTTCACAATATTTGGATAGTACAAACGCGGTTTTATTGTTTAGTCTGGGTCTTTTACTGATATTTTAGTGTCATGATGAGCTCTCCTAAACATAATTTGCCAAATACCTTTATTTTTGTTTGGTGCAAGCTTTTTCATAGAAGACAAGCTGAAAGCTGAACTTCACAGAGAGTTTTTAGCGACAAGTAAATGTTGGAATATACGCATTCTTATATTCAACAGCTATATTAAAGAGGCTGGATTCGGGCGATTTCAATTTTCACATGTATCACACTAGAGCTCGAGTAATAGGGTGACCGACGGCCCCTTTTTGCCCTAATCATACAAATCATTAAAGCAGCCACCTTTTTTATTATTGCTTTTGGATCAGATGCGTTGTCACTAGTGGACAAGAAACTAGGGTTGTTGCATTCTTGTGATTATAAAAGGCAGGAGGAGACATTAAAATCACTACGCTGTTTCTCTTGTGATTTCTCATATGTTTTTGGATCTCACTAAAATTGGCCCACTCTGACATCTTCTCTATAAATATATCTAGGATCCTCTCTTTATCCGATTGATTGATGATAAACGCCATGGCTGTCACCAAACTCTGTTTTGCTGCTGCTACGGCATTGGTTCTTGTCATGCTTTTTCCAGATGTGCATGCTCGTGAGAGTTCAAGTTCTCCTAGTCCTAATATTTCCACTTTCTTCCCTTCATCTTCGCCAAGTGCTGAAGCCTATCCACCGTCGCTAGAAGAACCTGCTTCTCGACCAAAGAAGTCCGGTGAATTCATGGGCATGGCTTCGTCTGCTCCTCCTGCTCTAAACAGGCACATTTCTGTATTCAAGCATGGGCTGTTGTTCTTCTCTGTAGTGATGTCTGTTTTTTTAGCAATTTAGTTTTGGACAAACTAGTAGTTGGAACCATATGTTGTAGTTTGTGCAATAAGTATGTATTGAAATGAGATGACTAGGCGGTGGTAGTATGAATCTTGATTTTATTTCTATATATGAAAGTTTTGGTTCTAACATGGCAGAAATTGAAAACATTACTCCGCATATTTGTCAAATTTAGCTTGTACTCTGTGATCCGATTTGTCTGATAACAGAAAGAGACGTATCAAACATTAATGCTTCATCATTCCCAGACGTTAGTTTGAACATCCTCTGAAGAACTTCTCACAATACAACGTCTTCTTTCCCGGATTACATACTTGGTCATGCTTCATTTTACCGTCGTAGTAGTCTAAACGTCTCTGAAGGAATCTGTTCTCACGGATTACCTCATTAAGCTGTGATTTGAGCTCTCTTATAGCTTCTTTTTTTTCATCGTTTCTTCTGATCCATTCTGCCTGTATCCGGACATTATCTTCCGCCAGGTATAACATCTTGTTTCTCATCACACGCCAAGTATTCCCGTCCTTGATTCCACCAAGAGGATGTTCCTCAAAGCAAGGTGTGTTCGGATCGTCATCGCTGTCGGAATTCTCTAGTATTGCTTCAGCTGTTTTTTTGAGTTTTGTGTCGAGAATCGTACTGCTAGTTTGTCCTTGTTCTTCTTGTCGTGTCATATCATGAAAGAACGCCTTTGGGATCCGGTGTTGCACGGTAGTTTCAGCGTAATGGCTCACACCGGTTAGTTTTTTAGGTATCATGTTGATTTCTGCATTTTGTTTGGACGATTGTTCGTATGAAGATGAACTCAATTCATCGTATTTTCCTGCTAACGAACGGTAAGATTTATATATATCTTTCATCATCTTCTTAAGTTGATTTCTCCTTTGATGATGAAATTTTGTATCTTCGGAGGATGAATCAATGTTAGTGTCTTCCATAATATTCAATATGACCTTCATTTTCTTATCCAAGTCTGCAAAAGGCAGAGAGAGAGAGAGAGAGAAGCGATTTGTAATGAGTTTAAAAATGCCGGTATAGTACGCACAATACCCATAATACCTATTTAATAGAGAAGAAATCTGCATATATATATATCACTAGAATTTTTTTTTAAATTAAAAAAATTTACCATAATTTTTTTTTAAAAATTCTATAAATTAATATTTATATTGATATACTTTTAATTTTAAAAGTAATTTATATGCATTTTCAGTATTATTATATCAATATTTCACTACTCTAGTTATGATAAATATTACATGGTAAGTATACATATAGTTCACCATATATCCAAATATCATTCATCATTATTAAATATATTTTTCACCATTATTTTTGGAAAGTTTTCATCATTGATTTAAGGTTTATGTATATCTTTCACTACAATTATAGGTATAGTTCACCATACATCTAATTATTTTTTTACTACTGCGACACAGATTTTTCACCGTCATTATATTTAAAAAATTTCAACATTAATTTAAACATGTCCCTACTCTTGTACATATTTTTCACCGTATCTATACATATATTTCACCAAACATTCAAATATCTTTCATCACTTTTAAATATATTTTCACCACTATTTTTCTTTAACTTTTCAAAATTAATCCAAAACATATATCACTAATATTAGGTGTATCTTTTATCTTATACATATTTTACTACAAATCTAAGTATCTTTAACCATATTACACACATTTTTTCAAACAATTTTTCTAAAATTTTCGACATTGATTTAATTATATTTTACCAATTCTATGCATATTTTCCATCACACCTAAACATATATTTCAATAAAATTCTACTTATCTTTTACTACAACTATTTAAATTTAACAACTCTTTTACTTAATCTAATCTTTCACCATTTCTCTCTATATATATTACCATTATCTATTTAATATTTTGCCATACACGATCTCAATAAAAATAATAAATAAATAAATAAATAACTTTCACTATGGACATAAAGATCTTTCACTACAATACAAGAATGCTAGGAAAATGTGAAAGGTGGGAGTGATTGTCCATCTTAATTGTTAAAAGGTAATGCATTGGTGACATGGCTTTTTATTGTGATAAATGATATTTCATCATTAATATACTAATTTTTATCCTTATTATATTATTTTTTTTACCAGTAAATTGATCTTTTACTATTACTATTCTATTTAAAATTAATTTTTTACTACTAATATATTGATATTTAACCATTAATATACTAATCTTTCACTACTTGTGTACTAGATTTTCAACAATAATTTTAGATTTTACCCTTATTCGACTTAAAATTTATCTTAACCTATTAATGTACTAATCTTTCAAAAAAAAAAGGGTATTGATATTTTATGAGTAATGTACTAATTTTCTATCACTAATATGTTGATTTTTCACCAATATATGAATATTTTATCATTATTCTATTTAAATTGTATCTTTTACCAATATATATATATATATATATATATATATATATTTTTTTTATGAAAGAGTTGATATTTTTCTATTGTTCTACCTAAAACTGATATTTCATTAATAATATACTAATCTTTCACTAGTAAAATAATTTTTGTCATTATTCTTTTTAAAACTAATCTTTTACCTCTAACTTTTTTTTTCTTAATTATTAAAAATATATATTAATATGGATCTCTATTTCTAAAATAAAATTTTAGAATTATTATGGTATAGATGCATGCATGCACTCCCACCCAGAGCCCCGAACATAAAATAAATTAATTAGAAAAAAAAAAAACATAGTATTGTAATACTTGTTGTATGGTGATAGTACTCTGGATTGCTGGCCAATTATCCACCGTGAAACGAATATGGAGACTATAGTACCTGATAAGGTGTTGTGAAGCCATTCAGATTGTCCGGCACCGTTACTGTTTCGGGATTTGATAAGGGGCTGTCCCTTGTTCTCCATAGCAGGATTGGAAGGTCAAAAGGTGATTTTCCTTTTCAATTCGTAAAATAAACTTTCGATACGCAGTTCTATTCTTGGTCTTGATAATAATAGATGGTGGATCTTGTTTCTCAGGGAGACTAAAGCGGCCAAATTTCAAAATCGTCTGATGTCGCTCCTTAATTTATGCTCAATTTGTCATAAATGAGGCCCTTGATTTTCTCTTCTATCTTACGATCGGTCAAATAGAATCAAACTGGTTACATACAAAAGGGGTGGAACATTTAGGCCAATGAAGGTGGATTTAAATTCAAACTTTATAATCCAAAGCTAATTATTATATCAAGGGAACTGGTTTTAAAAGCACTGAATCGTACTTCCCAATTCCCTATATATATTTTTTTTTCTTCTTGCAAGTTATTCCTTTCTTTAGCCGATTCAAAATATTGCAAGGTTTTCATTATTAAAGACATTAAATATCTATATAGTTTTCAAATATATCCTTATTAGTCATACATTTTTAAATATGTTAATTTATTAAAGTGAATTTTTTTAAAGGAATATCATTAATGTTTTTGTCCAGTAATGAATTTGGCCCATTGTACTTGAAAAGCGAGCATCATTAGTGGGAAAATGACTTTAAACAAAATCATAATTATAAGTGAAATAATATTAATTAAAGCATTCTAAAATTGAAAATAAAAGTGAATGTGTGATTCACAAACATCTTTCGACAAAATTAAATATTTTATAAAAAGGGTCATTTCAAATAAAATATTAGAAAGAGGTTAACCACGTGCATGTTACATTTAGAATACAAATTTCAAACGTGCTAAAGTTCATAAAAGAGTTTTAAAGCTTTCACGGAACAATCTTCATGGAGATAATTATAAATAAGAATGATAAAAAAAAAACTTTGTTAAATATTTATGAGAATTATAATTTTTGAATTAAATAAATCAATCTCAATAAAACTAAAATTGATATATATAAACCAAAAATATTAATTAATAGATATTATATTTTTAGAAAGTAGGGCAATAAATGATTGGATTCATTGTAGGTTTGAGTTTTATTTGGGTTGTGATGATTTAGGTTTGACTCGGATTAGATTGAGCCAAATGTTGGGTCAAGTAAATATTGGGTCGAATCAAGGCCTGACCCATTATACTTTTTTGGATTGGTTTAATTCAAGTCTACAAGGTTCATATTAGCTTCAGATCATGTAAATTCGATTTAGAATTCATATTAATATTGATTGTTATTAATATATAATAACAAATAAATTGAATTTTATAAGTATTCATTTTTATACTTATTATAATAATTATTAACATAATTCATGTAATAATAATAATAATAATTTATAATTACTATTATAAATATAATTATAAATTTTATTATAAATATAAATATAGTTCTTGTTATAAAATTACTATAATTATAATTATCATAACAATTATAATAATTATTGATGTTATTAAAATCAATAATATTAATTATTTATTATTTATTATTATTATTATTATTATTATTATTATTATTATTATTATTATTATTATTATTATTATTATCAACATCATCATCATCATATTATTTACCAAAAAAAATCATCATCGTATTAGAAATATAATAATCAATATTATTATTATTATTATTACTACAAATATAAGTTTTATAATTGTATTATAATGTATATAATATGATTGGAATTATAAAATAGTGCTATTATTATAATTATTATAATAACTATTATTTGTATAATTATGGTTTCATATTTATAATAACAATAACAATTAATTACAATGAACTAATTTGTTATAATCTATTCAATGCTAATTTAATATGAAAATAAGGTGAGGAGAGTAGAGTCTTGATATTGCAATTTTATTTGGTGTTATATGAGTTGAGTATGATATTCAATTACTTTTTTTTAGTAAGATAGTCTATTGATGTGTTATATAACCATTTATATAAAGTAAAATGTTGCATTTTGTGGAATAAATTTTACCTTAGTATGGGTCAAATAGGGGCTTGTGTTTGAATATAGATTAGGCTTAAGTTAGTTTCTTTTTTGTACACATTATTTCTAATTGGGTTGGTTTGGGTGACTCTGATTGGGTTTATGTCTAGGTATGGGTTGGGTTTGAGTTAAGTTCTTTTCTAGTTTGATTAGTTCAAGTATAAGTCATTATCGAGTTAACTAATTTTGGATTAATTTTAGACTATTTGTGTAATACCCCATCATTTTGTAAGGATTGCTGAATGGGATGTTGTATTATTTATTAAATTTGATAATGTTTGATTTTGATTTGGAACTATAATTGAGTTTGAGGAAAAATTATATTTGAACAAGAATTAAGAATTGAGTAAAAAGAGCTTTTAGAGTATTGATCAACCGTTCATCCTTTTAGCTAAAGAATTTTGTGCGAGCAAACTGATTGATTGGTTGATAGAACAGTTGACTAATAGACCAAACTGATCGACTAATTTGTCAATCTAAGTATATTTTTCAAACTCAATTTTTCTAGAAAAATTTCTTATACAAAAATGGAACCTTGATAATCTTGTTCCAAGCTATTCTGTAGAGATTCTTAACCCTTCTAATCATGCATTAGGTCATAGCTGCTACCTCGAACTGATGTGAGGTTTTAATTTGGAAAATTGAGGGAGAGGATGACCTCACCTTTGTCTTATTCCACCTCTCTCCTCTACACACTTCTAGAGTTGTTGCTTTAATTCCCAAATTATCTCTACTTAGCTAGGAAATTCCTTCCCACGCTAATCTTCCATTACCTCTCTTGTGTTTGATATTTTCTAGGCAAATTTGACCTACATTCTCTAAGAATTATCATTTCAACTCTAGAAGGGAAGACAACCTATCTATGACAAAATTCAATCATTCAGCTCAAATGGTAGAAATTAGGGTTTTCCATTTGTGCATAGCCCCACTCATTCTTGAATAGATTTGTTGGCTATATATAGCCTTAATCACCCCTTCCACTCTCTTTTCTTTCAGACTCCGAGGTATTTTATATGTCTAGCACTTGTGTTCTTTTCTCCCCACTTTGAGCTTAATTTGGATTCCTTTCCACACTTTTGATCATTTCTCTAGCTCCTTTTTGTTTATCTTTAATCAAGGAAGGGTTAGATTCAGGAGGAAGTTAAGTCTCTCTCTTAGCATAACTTGTCTCTATTTTTCTCTTAATTTGGTAAGCATGTTTCCTTCTGATTTAAAATTTTAATTGTGAAAAGTATTCATGAATTTTTAAATCTTTAACTTTTTGTTTTTAAGGTTTAGAAGTTGAAAATCTTCCAGGTTGAGTTTTCCCATTTGTGAAATTTTTTTACTTGCACCAAGTAAGTCATTCTTACTTCTGAAATACGGCATGATTAAGCATGTTATGTGATGTAATATTTAAAGTGCTAAATGTATAGGTTTGTATGAGAATTTGGCTTCAAATTGATGCATGTTGATAAATTTTTGAAACTTAAGAAAAGTGCATGATTTTAGGAAGATGTGGTCAATTTGAGTAATTGTGGAGCATGTTCTAGTTTATGAGTAAAGAAAGTATTGGCATGATGCTATAATATATTGTGGTTTGGATGTGGTGGGATTTTTTAGAGTGATTTGCATGAAAAATGTATGCTATGTGTTGTTAAGGGGTAAAATGATTGATTGGTTAAGTCAAATTAATCAACTGTTTCTTAGAACAGTTGACTGGTTGGTCTAAAGTGATCAACTAATATGTCTAAGGTGACCTTGGTTTATCTCTGTTTAAATACATTGGCTGATTTGATTGAATCAATCAAGTGATCTTAGAATAGTTGATTGGTTTAGCTAAACTAACCGATCAGTTTGAGGGAACCCTAGGTTTGGTTGAGCCAAACCGATCAATTGGTTAGCTCAAACTGATCGATTGGTTAGTGAAACTGATCGATCAGTTAGGTTAAATTGATCAATTGGTTCATCTAGATTATGTGATTTTGATCTTTTGACTTGGTACACTTTGAGACTATGCCTAATGCTGCTATATGATTATTTAATGAGTGAAATACACCCTTTGACATAGATTGACAACCTAATTCATGGCATACTTAATGGGCATTATAAAGACTTTAATGGAAAAACCCAAATAAGTATTCTATGATCAAGGGGGAATGTAATATGGATTATGGGCCCAAAATGAATTATATAATGGATGGATTAATATTGATTAACCATTAATGGAATTCCCACCACATGGTTGGGGGATGGAAATGGTTAAGTGGGAATAAGTATGTAGATGCCTTGCTTCAAATTGTATAGGCCTTGTATGATCACCTAACCTCAAAAATAATGTACTGATCACTTAACACAAAAGATGATCGAGTTGTGTATGGATCTGGGTAACCCAATCTTTGATTAGATACTAGGAGATAGTCTACCTTCGGATGTTTATTGGTACCTTATGGCTTTACCTTTAGGCAAAATCCTAGTAGATCCCAATTCCTTATCTACTCTAGATACTGATGATGTGCTATAGAGTATCAAACTAAAGGGTTTGGTTACAAAGGTGAGTTTGGCTTTGGCCCAAACTTATGTCCATTGTTGGTTACTTGGCTTTGACCTTAACTTATGTCCATTGGGGGTTACTTGGATTTGGCAGGAATTTATATCCTTTGGTTTGGATAAACTTCTATGGTATGTGAGACCATGGGGTGGTGCACAGTCCATCGCCCGATAAGAATTTGAAATAATAGTGTGGTTAAAAACACAAATAAAAAGGAAAAGGAAAAGAATGATGAAAGAGACAAGGACTTATAAATAAATTACCTAAGGCATTAGGTAAGTGGGAAAGATGGCCTTATGATTGAAGCCTTAATAACAGCTAGATAATCTACTTAGTAGATTTCATGTTCTCATCTATGATGTTGTGTCATGTTGTTAAGCATGATGAGTCATGTATGGTATGAGTTTTTTATGCATGATATGGCCATGATAGAGCATGCATATCTGTTTATATGGAATAGGCATGAAGTGTATTAGTATGATATCCATATGATGTTGGAGTTTTATGTGCTTTCGACTCCTATTAAGGAGATAAATTAGCTCACTCAATACAAAGCATACTGATGATATCATTTTCTCAATCACCTGCTCATTCCCACGAGCAAAGGGTCATGTGCAAGTTTTTAAGGATGGTCAGTAGTAGACTTAACTTGTTTTTGGTGTGGGATCTAAGAGTGTGGACATTCATAGACTTTTGTGCAGTCCTCAATGAACCAGAGTTTAAGCCTACACCCTATTTTGTTTATGTTATTGGAATTTTGTACTTTGACTTAATTTTTTCTCATATATTTGAATATTCGTTGACCGTCAAGGTCCTATACTTGAAAACATTTCCTTTGATATTTATATAATGTGTTTTTTACACACTCTAATTTGGTTCTTTTTAGTTTGATTATCAACTTTGTATCTAACATGTGACAAACAAACAATGCCTATCCTATGTTAGGTGTGGTGGTTACACCCCATTTTTTCTAAATATTTAGTAGTTTTCCGGTTCCAGAGGTTTTCAAAACAAAATTTTTCAATAGTGAAAAATGGGGGTGTTACATTTTGTATTATTTTTGGAGTGTTAAATTGAGATTAGATTTAATTTTTCATATTTTTTATAGAACTAGTTTATGAACTTTCAATCTATAATGACACTGTTATTTTGGTCCATAAGATTAAAAAATACTCAACTATAGTTAATTAAGACACTTGATTGGTGTTGTACAAACTAGGGAATGATAAAAAACGATGTAGCAAGACATGCTCTAAGCAATAGAGAGGAGTTTCTCACTAAGTTAAGCAACATTCTTCCTCTTAGTACCTTATTCAACCTTTATTATCTCTTAACCTATTGCCTTCATTACTTCCAATCATCTAGCTCTTTTACCTAGTTGTTAGCTATATTGGCTCGTTTCATCCTCAAATTTGCAAGTTTATAGCTCTCATAACATCTCCAATTTTCACTATTGATTTTTTTATTTAAAATTTACGAAAGTAAAAATACAACCACTTAAGAAATAATTGAGGTGCTGTTATCATACCTAACTTAAGATAGACGTTCCACCATCTATCTCATGTTAGATACAATGATGTAATACTAAACCAACCAAACACAATAAAAGAGAAGTTACATAAATACCATAAGGGAAATAGAAGTAGTTTAGTTTTACAAACCAAGAAGTGTAACCAATAAATACAAAGCAACCAAAAAGTGGGGGTCGACAAAGAGAGTTTATGTAACACCCCCAACTTTTGAACCAAAAAATTTCATGTTAAAGATAATGCAGAAGTACTTATAAAAGAAAAAACGGGGATTGTTGCCACCACATCAACTATGAGATATGTATAATCATCATTTAACCCATGCCCGATGAAAAGAAAAATGGAACATCAACAAAAGAATGTGTGCTCTGCTAATGATACAACAAATTTTTGATAACAATGACGAGGATAGCAACATAGATAGAAGAGATAACTTACATAATCTAAATACACAAATCAAAGACAAGAGTTCAAATAACCAGAAGAAATAAAAAAAAAATCCTAACACAGTGAATAAAATATATCTAACCGGTTATACTATCTCTTAAGTAATTAGACATGTACCTCTCAACCCTAAGAAATGGTCATCTACTGACCCAAAACATCATCTTCATCATACTCTTGTTGAGAATCGTAGCCCTAAAAATCTTCCTTTACTCACAAGACTAGATGTTAGATCATCACAATGTCCACACAAATGTAATATCAGTACGGTGAAACACTTATAAAACAAACTACATAAAAACATGGTAAAGGCTCATGCTACACATTGAAATAATATGGTAGCATAATAATAAGCATACTGACATGGCATAACACATAAGATTATGATAGAAATACACAAGGCATACTTGAAAGGAAATCATTGAAGAATAATCATACAAATCATGCATTAGAATCTTATGGGAAAACCATGTTATAAATTTCCCTTTTGTGGCCACATATTTTCCATTTATTATGATAATTCATTCAAGCACACTCAATTCTCCACCATGAACAATAGTCATGGTAGTATACACACATAATGGGATACTACACCTACTACACGGGGTCAAGATACATCAAATGTGCTTTTCTTAGGGGATACCACTGTAACATCCCCAAAATGAGCTAGTGAAAAATTTTGTTTAATCAAAAACCATATGCAAAGACAGGGGTGCTACCACCATGATCGACACAAGTCTGGCCCTCGGCTAGTCTCATACCCACCGCAATGCTAGAAAACTCAGAAGATATAAACTCAATTAGGGCATAAAACCATAAGAATTAAAATAATTCATAATTAAAAAGAAAATCAGAGTGCGCGATTAAAGAGTTATTATAGAAACAGAAAACTTATACAGAGTCAAAGCCTTTATAGAGAAAATAGTACGCTTAACAAAATATGATAAAATAGAAACAGGTGAGTCCAGACATTACTTGCTCTTGGGCCCCATGCTATGTCCAACAAGCCATCACTCATCCCCACTCAATACATCGAATGCGCCAAAGTCATCCAATACAATATCTCCTACTTGCACCAACTCAGAAAGGGTCACTGCTCGTAGGAATGAGTAGCACTCATAAAACAAGTGATCAGTACGCTATATATTGAGCAAGGTAACCATATGGATAAGGCCATGCAAGTACAAATAGGCAAATTAGACATAAAATACTTCATTTAGGTTTATATCATTATTTGAGACATAAGACATTATTTCTTTCCTACATATTATTTTTGTGTGAGTACGGGGACCCCACTATTATAGCCAGTGGATCGGATAACACTCCAAAGCAAAACTTACTTGACCACTATTATAGTCGGTGGACCGAATAACACTCCACGGAAAAATGCACCTGACCACTATTATAGTCAATAGACCAGATAACACTTTAGGGCAAAGTGCATCTGACCACTATTATAGCCAATGGACCAAAATTTACCTTCACTTGGCTCCAACTCACGTGATGTTCCACTATAAGTAGTTAGTATCTTTTCTATGATTTATTTCCATATAAAGTTTGGTTTAGCAAGCTCAAAACTTCTACTATTATAGCCGGTGGACTGAAAAATACTCCATAGGGTCGAACACACCTGACCATTATTATAGCCAGTGGAACAAAAAGTATCCTCACTTAGGCTCGACTCGATAATCTTTCACTTTAAGAGTCTATTTTTTTACCCGTAACTTATTCCGCATGCAACCCCAACTACACGTACATGACCCACTTGACTTTCTATTCTCACCCCCTTTGTCCCAATTCTCTAGAAAAGCCTCGTCCTATATCTTGGGACCTTTACACACCCTAGGACTCCAAAACTTCTTCCTCACCTTTCCCTCACTCACCATGAAAAACCCAAACTCTTATGCACATGGATCAAGGCTCACTCCCTATATCTCCATTTCAACTTACCATTGTCCTCAAGGGTTTCCCTCAAAAACCCTAATCTAGGCTATGTGACATCACTTCTCCCTATCCTACACCGCCTTTTCTCCCCTTTTGCTTCCAATACCACCACTCCACTCAAATTACAACCAACATCTCAACTTCACCTCCCATGCTTCACATGTGACCAAGAAAACCCTAGTTATTCCCCTAAAACCTAGTACTTCTCCTTTCTTTTATGCCATCCCCTCATCACCCAAACACCGAACCTTTTCCATTTGACTCACTTCCCCTCCATGTGACACCCTTCCATTATTATTCCAAAACTCTAACCACTCCCATTAAATCTACCTTCCACACACACTTCCCCCACTTAGGGTTTTCCTCACACACCTTAGCCAAGTCCCTCATGCACCCTTATACCAATGCACATACTATTTTTCACATATGGACTCCTATCACCCCAACTACTCTTCCCTCACCTTACTTAACCCTCAAGTTAACTTTTTCTATGTAAAGGTCATCCCCATGCAAGGAATAACCATCCTATGTAAGCCTTACACTCCCCATACAAGATTTATTCCATCCTCTTATTTTATTCACATTATTCTTTTATTTATCCACCCATAATTTATGAGATACTTAGGCCTTTCTCACTTCCCTCTTACCACTCCACTCGCTTTACTTCTCTCATTTTCCCACAACCTCATCTTACTAATTAGGGACTCCAAGTATGCATGTCATATGGGGTAACCATACATAAGCACAACACAAGTACAAGTCACATCACCATATTACACATGCCATAAAACATATACAACTTACCTTAGCTCCATGCTTAGCAAGTTGCGCTACAAGTGCACGATCCATAACCACATAAGGTACACAAATATAACCCACACAAATAAACACATAATACACATATTAGGCCTTAACCATATCCTTAAATAAAATGACACCGAGCTTGGAGTTATGCCTCTTTAGGGGACGAACTTGGTTCACCTATAAGAGAGAAACACCAGTGTTAACTTCCATCTTATTCTTTTCATTATCCCATAATTGATTATTAGTAAGAAAATAATATTAGTGATGATAATAATAATAATAGTCTTAGTAGTATTAATAAGGGTATTATTATTAAAGTGGCTGATAATAATATTAGTGGTAGTATTAACCATAATAAGGTTAGTAGTATTAATGATTATAATCATAATAATGGCATAATAATAATAATGATGATGATGATGAAAATAATAATGATAATAAGGCTAAAAGAACAATGATACAAAAATAATCTATACTTAAGTGATAACAAAGGTTAGGGTAAAATCATAAGTGGAGGCGGCAGCTAGGATGGCGGCGGCGACAACGATTGAAGTGGTGGTTGTTTGGAAAATTTAGGCTTTAGAGTTGGAAGAGAGAAAGGGAGATGGTGTTTGTGAGATGGTAGGTTCCCTGGACTAGGGAGGTTGCAATGGTGGTGGTGGCTATGGTAGCCAAGGGTGGTGGAGAAGGAAGGAGGAGGAAGGAGATGGAAAAAGGGGAAAGAAAAGGTAGGGGTAGATAGACGATGGTCTGTTGGGTTGAGAGGGAGGTAGTGGGGGTGGTGGTTGTGGCAGAGGAGGTGGTGCAGGGTGGCAAGAGGGGTAACAATGGGGGTGAAAAGGGCAACTCGAGCTACCCACTTTGCACGACTAAGGTGAGCTACGTAGGTGGAGTTAGGGTAGGAAGTGAGCTGCCCACTTTGCACGGATGGGGTGAGCTACGTAGGAGGATTTAGGGGTAGGAAGTGGTTTGGTTTGGTGGAGGGTGATGTAGGGAAGGGGTTGGGTGGTGGTTTAGATAGCGGTGTTGCACGACGGCAGTGAGGGCGGCGTCTAAAGGTGTGATGGTGGGAAATTCAGGAGGTTTTTGGGTAGAGCAAAAGGAGGGGAATAAGGGATAATGTTGGGGTATTTATAGTCATAAGGAGGAGAAGAGGACAAGGGAGGATGAGGACAAGGAAGTAATAGGGATAGAGACTCGTCGACAGACGGGGGCAAGCCGGTACAAGTCTATGAGTGGCAGGGTCATAGGTTGCAAAGGGAAGAGGAAGGGGCATGCGGGGGAGGTAGTACAGGGGCAGTTTGGGCTCAAAATGGAAAGGAAAGTGACGTGGGAGAGAGGGGGAGCGGGTCGGGGCAATGTAGGCACAGGGGAGGACGATCGGTGGCAAATGCAGGCGAGACTTACAGCACGAAGGAAGGAGAGGAGGAGGAGGAGGAAGAAGGGGGTAAGGAAGTCAGGGGGAGAAAAGAAAGAGCGGGCCAGCCCGCATGCGTGAGGAAGAAAGGGAAGGAAGAAAGAAGAGGGGGCGATTGGGCTAGCCCAACTGAGGGAGAAGAAGGAAGAAAAGAAAAGGAGGGGAAGGGGTTCAGCTGAGCAAAGGAGAAAAGGAAAAGAGAAAAGGAGGAAGGTTGGGCCCCAACCATGGGAGAAGAGAAGAAAGAAAAGGGAAAAGGAAGAAAATAGGTGGAAAAAGAAAAAGAAGAAGGAAAATAAGGTGGTTGGGGTATTTAGGGTCTTTTTTGTGTTTTGATTTTTTTTAAATAATAGAATTAGTAAACATAAATAATTAAATTTATTTTTATATTAATTTAGAATTTTTAGTTAAATCTTCCTAAATTCCATCTTAGTTAACAAATTACCTTAATCTCCCCTAATTTAATCCTATATTATTTCCATCTTTTTTGTCTTAATTACTCCCATTATTTTATTAAAATGTTATATTTAATTAGTCTCACATATTAACCTCTATTTTATTATAGATTTTTAAATTAAAGTTTTGGGGTATTATAACCACACCAACTGTACATATAATAAATCTGCCACGAGGGATACCATACAATGGAATACTATACCCACCACACGTGGCCAATTACATCAAGGGGGATTGTTTTGGGATACATCACATGCCACAAATTTAATGTGTTCACAATGAGGACTACAAAAGTTGGGACACCACACTTGCCTAAGCAATGGACAATACAAAGTGTCAGAGGCTTATACTGTAACACTCCCAAAATTTGATACTTAACATTTTATTTTTAGAAAAAGTAATCAAACCAAGTATTAGTTGTTACGCCACAACGAACATAGGGATAGATATGACCAATACCTAACCTGTGTCGATTACGAGGCCAAAACAACTTAAACACAAATATTAGGTATGGTTAGCAACTAATCCAAGGTTGAGACCAAAACCAACAAAAACCAATTGAAGTGAAATAGGGAGATTTTTAAATGCAATGCAAAAGGTTTACAACACTTGAAGTTTGCAAAAGAACCTCAAGAACATAACATAAAACTATAACCCTAACTCTCTAACTTGATGGTGCATATTGCTAAACATATTGAGCCATGCTAAGTGTTAGAGTTGGAGTTGGGTAGATTAAATAAAATGGAAAACAAGTAGAGAAAGGAATAAGATAGGAGATGAAATTAATCTTGATAGTCTTCAAGATCAAGCACTTATATAAACTAACTAAGGTTTCAACTCTTAGCTTAAATGGTATAAGATTTTTGAGGCATTCATAAAATCAAACCTTAGCCTTGAGAATAGAAGTGGTTCGACTACCATAGGATATTTTCTTCATCCAAAAATTGCCTCTCCCATCAACCCATCCACTCTAAGCCTTTAGGAAATCCAAAACAACTCTTAACCCATAATGAGCATATTTGGTTACACCCTCGACCATAGTTGGCATTAATATAAGTTAAATAAGGTTGCAACACTATAACCAACTAGTGCTAATAGTAAAATCTCCATAGCCTCCCATCACATGATGGTTTCTATTACAACTTATGACAAGGCATAAGAAACATAAACTACGCATTAAAAAAGTCTAACAACATGCTTTCATTAAGTTTGGCTAAGAAAGAAAAGTTTAGTTTGATTGAAAAGGAAGGAGGTCATCTTGGTCAGGCTAGCTGATTCTAAAAACATTAGAGGTTACTTCCCCTTGATTTAAGTCTGCTTTGAAGGTCTTGATCTCCCCAAAATTATCTTTCCAATGTCCATTTATAATATCCCAACATTTTGTTAAACCTAATCCTATATAATTAACATCTTAATCCAATCCTAATCTTGAGAAAATTTTATTTTAACCATAACCAAAATCCTTAATCCTAAAATCTTAATCTGGTCTAAATCTTTAACCTAGATAAATTATATTTCGTAACCTGACCATAATTTAGGTAGATTTATATTATTAATCCAACCTTTTTTTAGCTAATCAAAATTTAATCTAAATACCAACCTCAACCTTTTTCCTTTTTCTTTTCTTTCTTCTTTTTCCTTTTTCTGCCTCCTTCTTGATTTGTTATTATGGCATAAGAGATTTTTCATTTTTTGCAACTCACCACTTTCACTCTCAACCATCCTCTTTCATTTCTTTCATTAAATTTTACTCTACTCTCTCATTCTCCTACTGTTGCTGCCATCATCCTTTGCATCTTCCTATTTTGCATTCCACCATCATACATGTATATATACACTACCCATCTCTCTTCCTCCCTCATTTGTTTTACCTCATTTATTTCCAAACTCTGTCATGAAATCCCCCTGCCCAAGCCACCTTTCTTTCTTTCTTTCTTCTTCCTCTTCACTGTACACCACCACAACCATGAAGCACCACCCAAAGCTTGGTAGATCAACCACCATGACGACCCCATCACTCCCCCTTGTCGCCACTGACCAATACTATAACACCTCTAAACTTTCACTAGTGAAAATTTTTGTTTAATTAAAAGTTGGGTGGAAGAAAATATAATAAATTTTGGGGATGTTATTACCACACTTAGTATCATACCGGTTTCCTTCTACCGTTCTAATAACAAGTGCTTAGGCTTAAAAAACACAATTTGCACGAATTAGAAATTTCATTTAAATCAGAGTTGCACATTAAAGCATTAAAAAAGGTAAAACCTATTGTTAGTGGTTAGATGAAAATAAAATAGTTATAAAAGGAAATATGAAAGTATAAAAGATAAATTCAGAAAACTTCCCAAACAACTTTACGTTCTTACCCGAAAAGAACTCAAATAGTACCTATGACTAAACTGCAAGGGACACTACCTAGGTAGGGGCTTACAAATGAAACCCTTTAGTACTAAGATACTGAGTAACCCTTTATAAACAACTAAAAGGCAATGCCCGCATGCAATACATCATACAAAATAAGAGAAATTACACAATGTATATAAATAACACAACAAATAATAAGAATTATATATCACAAAGTTCATTTATCTAGCATTTACAGCACTTTCCTAGAGAGCATCCAAGCAAAGGTCTTTGTTGTATAGTTACAAGTGTTCAACAACATATTCCATCATGGACAAACACTAAGGCTACGATCCTGCCATCAATAATAGATCATAATGGTGAAATCATCATTATCTAGACTTAAGCCATTAATCAAATATTATTCAATATCATTTCTCGAATTATATCCACGTAGGTTCGGAGACCCCACTCTTATAACCAGTGGACAAGGCATAAGATATCTAACTCTATGGCAAAACATATATGACCACTATTATAACTGATGGACCGGTAAACATATACATCCTTCAGGATAACACGCACTTGGCCTCTATTATAATTTGTGGACCTGTACATATATATAACCTCTAGGGTGAAATGCTCGTGGCCACTATTATAACTGGTGCACCGATACAAATGATATAATCCATCTAGCCCCAACCTACATGGTGTTCCACTATAAGTGATTAGTATATTTCCATTAAGTTAGCACATCAGTTCCATTTATTTAACTTGGGGGGAGATCACAAACCTAGAGACACAAAGGTATACATGTCATACTGGCGTATATAAGCAGCACAATACCCTCCAACTATCAACCCAAGGATGTAAAGGTACCCTAGTGATATTGGTGCATGAAGACACACAGTACTCTACCAACAAGGATACCTAATCTATAAGTATGCCTAGCCCCTAAGTAGGTCTATAGAGCTAAATATAGTAAGATAAAGGGCCTGGTTGGGGAACTAAGGCACACCAGCAAAATCTAGAATAATTGTGGGCTAAATCACGTCTTTAGGATAGCGACCCCTAAAGAGCCACAATTTCTGGTCTCAAGGTCTTCCACTTTGATTATTACTGTCTTAATTAAGGTGACCATAAGAAATACAATAATCACATACTTATTCGCTTTTCTTTGTTTCCATTATTATTAGGTAATCAATATTAGTATTATTGCCCATGTTAAATTAAATAATTTACTAAGGCCATCTTATGTTCCAGTCTTATACTTAGACACCTTAGGTCAAAATAACCAAAATGCCTCTAAGGCTAAGGCCTCCTCTTATCCTTTATTTTCATCACATAATTCATTTTCATTTATTCACATGCCATAATAGGTTATCATACCATGGTTATACTATTTGTCATGGAATCGAGTACTCTATACCAAATATTCATTGAACACATAAATCCTAACAAATACTTTTAGCTATCTAGCACACATTCCCATGCATAATAAAAATTAAGGCACCTCTCACATGATTATGAAATTAACATCATAAAGCACCCTTAGTTATCCATTCAACCCCATACCATGCATTATCCTCATGATACATACCAATTTATTGAAATACCCTCATCCTTATAATATACCTGATTATACTTAAACAAGTGATACTAAGGTTGTAAACCCTTATTCTATTATTTAATATCCCTTATGACTTATTAGGAAGGTTCATTAGATCATTTGTCATGTTATATACAACTTACCGATTTAACCCTCCTCCCTTACAAAATTACCAATTTACCCCTCTTGCTTGCCTATTTACTAAAATATCCTTTTACTTGCCAAATTATTAAATTACCCCTCCTGCTTATATAATTACCAAAAGTACCCCTCATACTTATATAGTTACCAAATTACCTTTCATACTTATTAATTTACCAAATTACCCTACATATTTATATATTTACCAAAATACCCTTCATACTCGTTAAATTATCAAATTACCCATTATCCTTCTATAATCACCAAAATACCCCTCATAATTATTAAATTACCAGATTACCCTTCATACTTGTTAAATTGTCAAATTACCCTCCATACTTATATAATTACCATATTACCCTTTTTATGCCTTAAATTACCAAGCTACCCTTCTGACTTATTAAATTACCCAAAATACCCTTTTTATTTATTAAATTACCAATTTACTTTTCTTACTTATTATATTACCAAAATGCCCTTGTATTCATTAAATTACCAAGTTTCCCCTTCTCATGCCAAAATTACCAAAATGCCCTTATTAATTAATTTACCAAATTACCCCTTTTATTTGTAAAATTACCAAGTTACCCCCTTCTCATGCCAAAATTACCAAACTACCCTTCTTACTTATTAAATTACCATATTACCCTTTTTATTCATAAAATTACTAAGTTATCCCTTTTTCTTGCCAAAATTACCAAACTATCCTCCTTAGTTATGAAATTACCATACTACCCTTTTTATTCATAAAATTAACAAATTACCCCATTTTCATGCCAAAATTACCAAACTTCCCTTCTTACTTATTAAATTACCATATTACCCTTGTTTATGCATACAATTACCATGTTACTCCTTCTTAGGCTAAAATTACCAAAATACCCTTCTTACTTCTTAATTTACCAAATCACCCCTTTCTCATTCCCCTTAACACATAAAATATTAACACCCATGGTCCACATGCATTATCTAATCCCACCAACCATTATTATTCATTACTAATACCTATTATTACCTACCATGCACATTTATTTAGACCACACCTTATGTACAAGTAAAAGTTACTAATATGCCCCTAGGGCTCATATTAACATTATCTCTACTGCAAATGGTCATATTTGCTTATTATGACGTATATATGCATCTAATATTATTATTATTAACAATAAGGCTCCTTTCTTAACCATCATTTCTACACATGACACATTTCATAATATAGCATGCTTTTTATTTCAACTACCAATATATGCTACAAATCATAATATACTTAACATCACATAATATGCACACAAACATATTCAAAAACCCTAATGTGCTAGCATACATATATCCACACATTTTAGTAGGGTATAGTGGTTACCTTATTTCCAGCAATAATTAAACTTTACCGATAATTTGGTTAAAAAGTTTAAGCTTTAATTAGTAAAATTTGTACCAAAAATCATATAAAAATTAGAATATTAGTAGCAAAAAAATAAAATAATAAATTTTCATCAAAAATCTTAGTAAATACATATTAATGCTAAATATATTTATAACTCAAATTTTAGTTAAGTATACTTAGACCATGTTGTAAATCTCACGCTTAATGGCAGCGTGAGTTGTATGCACAAAGAAATGGGGGAGAGGAAATAAGGAAGTAAGGTTGGAAGGTAATAGATGAAGGGGAAAATAGGTCACAATGGTGGCTTGTGGAGGGGAGTGGGGGTAGTGTCTAGGTGTAGGAGGGGTGATAGAGTGTAGCTGGTGGTCGGGGGTAGGAGATTGGTGGCTCAAGGCGGTGGAGACGGTGGTTGCAAGGTTGGAAAAAAGGTGCAAAGTAAGGGAGAAGAAGAAAAATAAGGAAGGAAAATGAAGGGGAGAAAGGAGGGTGTTGTAGGGGAGATCTCGGTAGGTTGAGGTAGAGAGGTGGTAAAGGAGGTGTCAGGGGTTGAGGGGTGGCTCCAACGGCTGTAGAAGAGGGGACATGATGGCGCAAGGTAGTGGTGTAGGGTGGAGGTCGAGAAGGAGAAAGCAAAGAAAGAGGAAGAGTAAGGTAGCATGTAGGTGCTAGTGGCAACTGTTGATGGTGTAGGGGGGAAGTAGGGGAGGCAAGGGGTTGGTTTAGTGGTTGGTTAGGCGGAAAAGACGGTGGTCGAGGGAGGTGAAGCAAAATAGGGGAGGAGGAGAAGGAGGAAAGAAAGGAGAAGAAGAAGCTTGGTAGGGAAGAAGGAGAATCTCGAGGGGGAAGGTGATATGGCAGAGAAGAAGGAAATAAGGAGAAGAAAAGGAAGAGGGAAAGTAGGGCATGCGGTGTGTAGGGTTAGGTGGCTGCAAGTCGGGTAGGGTCATAGGGAAGGGAGAAGAGGAAAAGGGAAAGAAAAAGAGGTATGAAGGGGTTGTGGGGAGGTATGTAGGATTAAAAATGGAAGGGAAAGGGATGGGAGAGAAAGAGGGTAGGCTAGCTGCCATCGTAGGTGCTGAGGAGGGTGAGTTGTAGGGGGAGAAGGTGTTGCACAGTTTGCCTTAACATGTAAGGGGAAGAAGGAAAAAGAAGCAGAAGAAGAAAAAGAGAGGGGAGGCAGGCCAGTTAGGCGGGGGAGAAATGTGAGGTAGGCTAGCCTACGTGTGAGGGAGAAGGAGGAAGGAATGGAGAGGGGTTGGGCTGGCTGAGTGGGGAGGAAAGAAGGAAGGAAAAATAAGGGTGGAGTGGGCTAGACAGGCGAAGCTGGGTGATGAGGAGAAGGGGAACGGGTGACCTAGTAGGGAAAGGGTCGCACACCCAAGGAAAAGGAGAAAAGAAGAAAAAGGAAAAAGGGAAGACAAAGGAAGGAAAACGGAGGAAGAAAAAAGGAAAAAGGAAAAGGGGGAAATAAAAATATAATAATTTTTAGAATTAGGGTATTTAATTATTTATATGGATAAATTATTTTAATAAATTAATTTAATTAAAATTTGAGATATTAATTTAAGAGGAAAATTTTAGTAAAATATGGGCTTGGAAAGTTATTTAAATAAAAAGTATGATAAAATAACAAAATATTTATTTTAATTTATTAAATAATCATACCTTTTTTATAAATCAAAATCCCACAAAATAATTAAACTATTCAAAATAAGAGTTAATCATTAAATTTTTCCATCCATCACCACCATTTTCCCCTCTTCTTTCCTCGCATCTGTCATGTTTTTGTGAGGCACATGGCTTGCGCACAATCTCTTACACAGTCGTGCACCTCTATTTATCCTTACCACATGCCTATGCATACTAGCATGGTTCATCCGTACATACTTGCACGACTCATGCACTACCTCAGTATGCCCGTGCGTTCCTATCCATTATTTAATTGTGCATGCTTTACATGAGCATGGTCATGCCTCTTTACACAGCCTGCCTGTGCAAGTTCCTAGCTCTCATCCTGAGCATGCATAGCCTACCACACACTAGTGCAGTCCCATTTTTTTGACCGTACACCCCCTTTTTCACACCCAAACCTCACCCAAACAACCCTAAAATTTCACCATAGCATCAACATACCTTCTACCACACTTACATGCAACTCAAGCTTCCATTTGAATTTGATTATTTCTATATCTACCATCATTTACCTTAAATTATCCCTTGATTATAATCTTAGAGCCTAATCGTGTATTATTTTTGTTTTTATAATTGATTTTCTTATGAAATTGGAGGAGGAGGTTTAGGATTTATATACACAGAGCTTGGTGTTTTTGTTGGCAAGGATACATGTCGTAGCTAGGAATTTATGTGTATGTATATATGTATGTGCTTTTATATTGGAAATGTTATATGAATCATGTATTTATGAATATTTTATGATATAATATCTTGATTGTAATCCCTTGAAATTTTAAAAGCCTATAATTGTATTTGGGATAAATTAGCCTTTAAACCTATTTAATTTATTTATTTATGGATTTTTGAGTAAATAAAATTGGGCATAAATATTTAGTAAATTAAAATAAATTTTTTTTTATTTTATCACACTATTATTATTTAACCCTTTTTACTAAATATTTATGCCCTTATTTTACTAAAATTATCCTTTTTAACCCTTATATTTTAAGTATATTAAATTAAATTATTAAATCAATTTATTACCCAAAAATATTATATTGTATTGTTTTATAAATTAAATTATTTTATTTAATACCATTTTCCTTTTCTTTTTCCTTTTTCCCTTTTTCCTTCTCCTTTTTCTTCTTTTCCTCTTTTCTTTCTTTTTTTTTCTTTGGGTCACCAACTGGTTGGCCTTCCCTCCCCTAGGCTTGGGCCGCCAGCCCGTCTCCCCCCTCCTTCCTTTCCTTTTTCCTTTCCCCGGCCTGACTCCCCTTTCTTTCTTCCTTCTCCCACATAAGCCGACTGCCTCCCTCTTTCTTTTCTTTTCTTTTCTTTCTTCCTCGATTGGGCCAGCTCGTTTCTTTTTCCTTCAACTGCCCGTCGCACCTAGTCCCCCTTCCATTTATTCTTCTTCTTTCTTTCCTCTTCCTCTTTCCTCGGTGAGAATCCTGTCAACCCACCATCACTGCCACCCCAACCTACAACCCCCTCTCCCTGTTAACCTCCCTAACTCTCTCTCTCTCTCTCTGCTCTCTCTCTCTTCCCTCTATTCCCCTCCCCCATCCCAGCCCCACATTTCTCCCTTCCCCCATGCTCTACCATACCTTCCTTCTCCCTACAACCGCCATTCCTCTACCACCCTACAGCCACCCCCGAGATCCCTATGCCCTCCTCTCTCTCCTTCTTCTTTTTCTTCTTCCTTTCCTGTTCCATTTGGCCATTTTCTCAAGCCTCACATGCCTTCCCCGACCTCCTTTTCTCCCTTTCTTCTTCTTCCCTCTCTCACCCTATTTTTGGCTTCGTCGCCTAGCTCTGCCACTTCCGCATCCTCAAAAGCCACATGCACCACCCTCTGCCACCCTCTACCTAACCCCGACCAATCACATCACCCATCGAGCCACCCTGCAGCTTCCTCCTTCCTCCTCTCTTCTTTTTCTCTTCTTTCCCTCCCTTCTTGGCAACCATCCTTTGCAGCCCCGATTCGCCGCCGTTCCACCGCCTATGCCGCCACTTGAGCCACCAAGCTAATCCTTGCAACCCCCTCTACCACCCCCAAGCCTCCTTTGGCCAAAACCACCACCTGACTGCCTTCATTTTCTTCCTCCATTTTCCTTCCTCCTCAACCCATCCCTCTAGACCCATCTCGGCAACCCCTTTTCACGGCCTCGCCGTCGCCGCCACCGCTCTTAGCCTTGTCAACCCATCCCCGACCACCACCTACACTCCCTCTCCACTTTTTCACCATTCCCTTGCCCCAAATCCTCCCCCACATACACTTTTTCTTAGCCCCAAAACCCCAACCCAAAAATAGCCTATTTTCCCTCCTTTCACCCACTTTTGAGCCTCTCCCCTCATATCTTTGCATGCAGCTCATGCTGCAGCATGAGTTTCTACATTTCTTGATTTAGTTGTTTAATAATTTTAAGGTAAAATAATATTTTAAGTTAATTATTTTATTAATTAAGGTTATAAAGTCTTGCACTTGGTTTTCTCTTATTTCTAATATAATCAATCTTGATATTATTTTTAGGTATTGGTTTTGATAATCAAAGCTTGAACCTTAAACCGGAATACCGGTAAGGTTCGTTTTTACAAAAATCGAGGTAACCGTTAAATCCCACTTAAACGCATGGATAATGTATGTTAGCACATTAGGCATTTTTAATGTGTATTATGCTTGATATATGTTGTTTAATATATTATATGTGGTTTCTTGTGTTGGTTGACAAAAGGAAGCATGATAGGTTATATGATATGTATGGGAATATTGTTTAAGGTAAGAGTTTGGTTGTTAATGAAAATGTTAAGTATTATTCATGTTATATTGTGCTATTGGGATCTTTAATGCATGGTTAATATTTTGTGAGCCTTAGGGGTATCTTAGTAATGTATCTTGTACAAGAATGTGGCCTAATATATATGTATGGGTGCTAATAAGTATTATATTAAATATGAAAGTTGTAGATGATGTATTAATATTAATATTTTATGTAGTAATAACAATTTAATATAAGTGATGTACTAAGGGGCAAAATGGTAACTTTTAATTAAAAAGGGTATTATGGTAATTTTTGAGGCAAGGGCAAAGTGGTAATTTCATAAGTAAAAAGGGGTAAATTAGTAATTATGTAATTAAGGGGTAATATGGTAATTTTATAATTAAAGGGTAAAAGGGTAATTTTGGAATTAAAGGATAAATTTGTAATTTCATGATTAAAGGGTAAAATGGTAATTTTGTAATTAAAGGGGCACAATGGTAATTTTGTAATTAAAGAGGCAAAATGGTAATTTGGTAATTAAAGGGGCAAAATGGTAATTTGGTAATTAAAGGGGATAAATGGTAATTTTGTGATTAAAGGGCATAATGGTAAATTTGTGATTGAAGGGAAAAGTGGTAAATTTGTGATTGAAGGGCAAAGTGGTAATTTCAAAATAAAAGGGTAATATAGTAATTTCATAATAAAAGGGTAATAAGGTAATTTTGTTAATAAAAGGGTAAAATGGTATTTTCGTAATAAAAGGGTAAAATGGTAATTTTGTAATTAGAGGAAAAAATTGAAATTTTGTAATTAAAAGAGTTCAAATGGTAATTCTGTAATTAAGGATAAAATGATAATCTTATAAGTGAGAGGGTGTTATGGTAATTTTTGGAAGTTAAGGGGTAAAGTGGTAAATTTAAAAGTAAAGGGGTAAAATGGTATTTTTGTAAATAAAAAGGGTAAAGTGGAAATGGGAAAGGAGTAGCTTGGTAATTATAATAATTGAGAAGGGTAAAATGATAATTTAATAAAAGAGAAGGGTAAAATGATAATTTAATAATGGAGAAGGGTAAATGGTAAATATGATAAATGTGAAGGGCAATTTGGTAATTTAACCAACTAATTTGGTAATTAGGATAATGAATGGGGTAATTTGGTAATTTGACCAACTAGAGGGCAATTTGTTAATTATAATAAAGGAAATGGGCAATTTGGTAATCTAACCAATCAAATGGGAAATATATTAAGTGTAACGATTACGAAGGGTGATTAGTGGCCTAACAAGTGTGGAAAATAGCTCGGTAACCTAAACCGAGTAAGGGTGTAGCTAAGGCCGAATGTGTGCTATGTGTCCTATATGCCTTGGATGTCCTATATAATTACATGTCATGTTTTATATGTTATTATCTTAACTGTTTTATGTGTGGCATGGCTTGGAACCGAGATGTGTTCATGTGTCCTCTCTTGGTATGTGATAACACAGATATATTGTAAGTTATGATGTGATGTGATGTGATGTGGTCCTTTAGGAAATGCATGCTAGGATAATTAATGTGGTAATGTGGGATGGAGGCATGAAAAAGAGAAATGGGAGAGAAAGATAACCAAGGGGAAGTAAGTTGGCTAATGTAGGTATAGGAGGAACTAGGGTTTGCATGGGATGGTTAGAGTCCACATTGGGGCAAACTTTATGTACAAAAAGTTGCCTCGGGGCGTGAGGAAGGTAATAGAAGTGTCATTTGGGTGTTTGGGGGCTTTGGGAAAAAATAGTATGTGGGACAGTATAAGGGTGCGTAGGAGACTAATCTAGGGTTGGGAGGAAACCCTAATGGGAGAAGGTGGAAAAAGAAAAATAAAACAATAAAAATAAATGAGAATGAGTGGGGTAGAAAGTGAGGGTCGGATCTAAGGGTCGTGACGTGTAGGGTGTTGAAATAGTTTGGGATGTGTAAGGCAGAGAAGGATGGGCCACATAGGCCCAGATTAGGAGAAACCCTAGAGTAAGGCGGTGAGTGGGCTTGACCCACACACTTAGGAGTCGGGCTCCCGGTGTGAGAAAGTGGATTAAGGGAAGGATGTCGGGGCGAGTTAGGAGGTGCAGAAGTCTCAAGATATGAGATGGGCCCTCTTGGGAGGATAAGTGTCAATATAGTTAGCCATGCATGTCAAGGGTGAAATGCTTCTGAATAAGATACGATAAGACACTAATCACTTACAGAGGAGATGTTGAGTCAGACTTAGACCGGTCTACTAACGAATAATAGTGGCCAGGGCTGGGGTGCCCTACATGATCGGTCCACCGGCAAATAATAGTGGCTAGGTGCATTTTGCCCTGCATGACCGTTCCACCGGCTATAATAGTGGGGGATTTCGTGCTCAACAAACCAAACGTAAAATCGATAAGACAAGGGGAAGACATTGATTACTTATAGTGGAACACTTTGTGAGTCGGGGTTAGACCGGTCCACCGGCGAATAATAGTGGCCAGGAGCATTTTGCTTTGCATGACCGTTCCACTGGCTATAATAGTGGGGTTCCCGCACTCACATGGACATTTATAATCTAATATGATTGATTAATGATGGACTAATGGCCTTAAGTCCCTAAAAGTATCGATTATTCATTATGGCTTATTAATGTTTGGTTGACTTGTTAAGTATCCGAATGGACGAATGTGAATGCTACGTATACACCGTTAATATTTGATTAACTCATTGAATATGCGAATGTATCTGAATGTTATGTTTATACCTGTCGTTACGTATGGATACAGTAGTACATCATGTGTTACATTGTGTGCCTACCTTTAAGTGTGTTTTTAAAGGTTTACTCAGTACCGTAGTACTGAAGGGTTCCATTCGTGGGGCCCCTGCCTATTCAATGGGCAGTGTCCCTTGCAGGTTTTTTTTAGGCGATATTCAAGTAGGCCTCAAGAAAGAGCGTAAGGAACTATCCGAAATTGTTAGGGTTTTACTCTGTCTTCTTTTAAACTCACAATTTCAATGTATCGTTGTTTTGTAACCACCACTTGATGGATTATAATTACTTGCACTACTCTGATTTAATTATTAGTTGAGTTTCTCATAAATTGTGTTTTACTCTTTTAGCCTTAGCATTTAGTACTGGAACGGTAGGGTGAACCGGTATGGTACTAAGTGTGGTGGTAATATCCCTAAAATTCATGGTTTATTATTTTACTTCCGCTAATTTCCTTTAATTAAACGAAATTTTTTAGTAGTGAATTTTGGGGGTGTTACATTGATAGCTACAAAATTTGGAAGTATGTATTTGGGGAATAATGTTAGATATGGTATATATGTAAATAATTAAGGATATATGTTCCAAATGAATATTGTAGATTTATCTTTGTTAATATTTGGATTTATATCTCGTATACCTATATAAGTTGATTACACAATCAACTCTAATAAGATACTAAACATTTAAAGTAAAAGATTACGTGAGTCCGGCCAAGGTGTTTCTATGGGTTTATTCCATCGGATAATAACAATAGCTCAGGTGTGTTGTTCCTGAGAGGTGCATCAGTTTATTCCACCTAATTAAGAATAGTGAGGCTCCATACTCTGTGTGAATTAAATAATTAAAAGAATAAAGTATTGATGGAAAAGATACTAATAATTTAAAGTGAAACACTATATAAGTTAGGACCAAGGTGTTGAGTCTGTTCCATTAGATAATAATAGTGGCTCATAGATGTTTTCCTTGAGAAGTGTTCTAAACTATTCCACCGGTTTAAGAATAATGACTCATAAGCATTTTTTCTCTAAGAGGTGTTGATCTCGTTCTATTAGATAATAATAGTGGTTCAAGTGTTTTGTCCTTGAGAGGTATTTTAGACCGTTCTACTGATTTAAGAAGTGTGGGGTTCCTAAGCTCATCATAAATAAAAGATTTGAATATAATATATTTATATAGTGAAACTTGAAATCAGTATCTACCTAGCACTATTTATATTATCACATGTATGCTTACTTTTTGTTGCGAATTCATGTATTATAAATAAACCTAATTTGGCTATACTATTACCTTACTCGATATGAGCATACTGATCATCCATTTCATGGGCATTGCTCATTTCCATGAGTAGACGATCCAGATGACTTTATACATGTCGAGGCTAACTTGGTGGATGAGTTTGTAGCCTTTGATGATTTATATGTGGAAGAGTGATTTTGGTATTAGGGTTATGGGTATAGAGACATGTTTTTCGGATGTTTATTCTGACCATATACCTTTTTGGACTCTTAGATCCATAGTATCCCTTTTTATATTTTGGATTATTATACTTAGAGTAAACCTAAAAACTTTTATCTAATGCTTATGAAAGTTCCCTCAATTTCTATTTATCATGTTTCTTGTTCTAATTATTTTTCCTTATGAGTGACGTAATGATGGTATGGTAAGCCAGACTTATATCAATTATAGCGGTAACACCTAGCTATTTGATAATACCTTTCTCTTTGAAATGAAATTTTTTAGTAGAGATTTTTTAGAGGTGTTACACCTTTAATTTTTACACACAAAATGGCTACACTTGGTGGTCTTCGTTGTCCAAAAATGGTTGAGAGTCGAGGTGGATAAAATGTGGCTTTGTTAAGCCATAATGGAGTCGTTCCATGAGCAGCTTTGTGGAGCCATAAGGTAGCCAAAATGGAGCCATCCATACGTGGGGTTGATGTGTTTTTTTTTTGTGTTTTCATAGCTTTGCATGGCTTCTTGATAATCTTATTAATCATTGACCCAAGTAAGAAGAGTTTTGAAGTCTTAAACTTTGAAAAAATTAATAAGTAGATTATCTTTATTTTGGGATGCTCTTGCATCATCATCCCCCTCTTAAAAAGGCACTTCCCCATGTTCATAAGGTGGGTCATGTAGATAATGGAGTGATTTGCCTACATTAAATATGTTGGAAAATTTATCCATTTCTTGTGGAAGCTCAAGGCGATATGCATTATTGAAATATTTTCTAAAATCTTAAAAGGTTCATCACTCCGTAGCATTATTTTGTTTTTTCTCCAAGAGGAGTTTGTTTTTTCTTTTTCCTAGAGGGAAACCTTTCTTTTCAAAGATAAAGCTATACTAGGTCTCCTAGTTCAACATTTTGTTCTGTCGAATAATTTTTTACCTTCTTTTGATTCATGTCATTCACCTTTTTTATCCTGGCCCTTGCTTGTTCATGTAATTTTTTGAATTTGGCAGCCCTATGTTTTACTTTGATGCTGATTTGATCCTTGATTGGCAAAGGAATAAGATTGATAGGAGTGGTGGGGTTCTGATGTAGGAGAAAATGGTCAAGACTTATCATTTATTATTATGGAACCTATAATCCTCTATTTAGATACTATCCCTGTAAATTTGAAGGTAAACGAATGACTACATTGCTAGTTACGGATGAAACTTGCAAAACAAGTCACTAGCAATAGAGGCGTGTGCATAGTATGCATGGAGGGAAAAAATGTGTTTTAGGGAAGGGCTTAATGTGGTATCTGTATAAGGAGACTTTATTCAAAATTTTGGATGTGCAATATGGAGTATTATCATGTTGATAATTATTAAAAAGATAAGAAAGTTGAATTAGTAAAAAAGTGCTTAATTCTATCTTTTAGGGTTATATCATTCTATCTTTTGAGAGTGTTTAGAGTAGGGAGCAAACTAATGCATTTTGTGTCAATTCTTATCAGATTTTTAAAAGGACTATTATTTTTAATATCAAGGAGGTATAATGGTTATAAAAACCATAGGAAGTACATGACACAAAGGAGACAAAAGATTGATGAAATTACAAGCTTCGCTTAATTGAATTCTGTGTGAGTTTTTCTCAATATTAATCAATTCTATGTGAGTGATTATTATGGAAATCCTTAATCTATTTTTCTATGTGAATTAGAGATTAATAGCTATCCTTTAAACCCTATGTCAACCCATTTCATTCTATACCCTAAATGCCATATATGATCGCCATCATCATCTTCTTCAACTTTCATCTTAAATCTGTTTTTCTTATTTGATTTTATCTATTACCAAACTTAAGCTAATAATAATATTAATATCAAATTATCATGATTAAAATCTTAAATTCATAATATAATCATCAAATCATCATATTTCAAACCGTTCATCATCATAATATTCTTATCAATACTAAATTCTAATTGCAAACCCTAACGCTAACTAACGAACCAAACCATTCTAAACCCTTCATCATTCAAGCATTATCACCATTATCTATTATTTGTCAAATAATCATATTCATTTTAAAACCCTAACCGAACCATAATACCACCCAAACTATAAGTACATATTCCTACACACATCAAGTTCACCCCCACACATAACTTCAAAAATGAGTAGTTTGTGGCATAGATAAAGGAACGGTTGTATGCAAATTCAGCATGGTTTAGTTTGACATCCCAATGTCTCAAGGATTTGTGAACCAAATTCCTCAAAATCATCATGATGGTTCCATTGGTGACTTCTATTTAACCATCGATCTATGGGTGGTAAGTGGTACTAAAGAGTAGTGTCGAGTAGCCTCCACAAGGTTTTCTGGAAATAGCTAAGGAACTTGGTATCTCGGTCGAAGATAATCATTTTCATGATACCATGCAACCAAACTATTTATTTAAAGTAGATATCAGGAATATAAGAGGCATCATTCATCTTATGGAATAGGATGCAATGAGCCATCTTAGAAAACCAATCAATGACTACCATAATGGTATCATTTTGCCTTTGTGTTTAATGCCACTATGAAATCCATGCTCACATGGTCTCAAGGGTGGTGTGGAATAGTTAAAGGTGTGTAGAGTCTTTGGAGGAAGTGACTCTTGGACCTTCAACAAGTAGAGCATTTTTCCATGAGGGATTGTACACCCCACCATCCTAGGATAGAATAAATGTTCCTAGAGTACATCACAAGTCTTGTTGATGCCAAAATGTCCTACTAAACCTCCCCCATGTACCTTTCACATAAGTAATTCCCATGTGGAGCACTTCAAAATGCACAATTTTTTGCCCGTGAAGAGGAACCCTTTTTGTACTAGATATAGACCCCAAGGCTTGTCTTGTTCTTCCATGTAGCTAGAAAAGTCTTCAGGTTTATTGTATCACTCCTTTAGATACCCAAACTCTAATATCATCGCTTCTAATAATGAAAACATACAATGCCTCCTAGAGAGTGCATTTGCTACAATATTAGTCTTCTCACTCTTATGATTAGCTACAAATGAAAATAGCTGGAAAAAAAAATCCACCCACCAAGCATGTCTAGGGTTAAGTTTAGGTGCCCATTTATATGATTTAGGGACTCATGATTGGTATGCAATAAAAATTTTGATGGTTGAAGATAATGTGACCAATGGTCTAAAGCCCTAACAATAACATAAAACTCTTTGTTATAAGTGTTGTAGTTGGACCTCGAACCATTGAGTTTCTCACTAAAGAAGGAAATGAGCCTACATTCTTGTAATAAGACAACACCAATGCCCACTCCACTTGCATCACACCCGATCTCGAACACTTGTCAAATTTAGGTAGGCGTAATATCGGAGCCTCACTCAACATGTTGTTGATTAGCTTGACGGCTTCTTGTATAGGCTAGATCCATTTAAAACCCTCTTTTGAGTCACTCTATGATGAATGCTAAGAGTGTGTAAATCCTTTCATGATCCTCCTATAAAAAGAGGCAAACCCATGAAATTATCTAATGTTGATAATAGACGTGGGTGTAGCCCACGTTGATATTGCAACCACCTCTGACTCATCTATGGAGATTCCATTTTGAGATATAACAAACCCTAGGAAGTTGACTTTTGGCACAAAGAAGTCACACTTTTCTATTTTTCCATACAATTTGTTGTTCCTAAAGGCTAGAAATACAAGTCTTAAGTGCTTTACATGGTCATCTTGAATAGAAGAGTATATAAGAATATCATCAAAATACACAACCACAAACTTAAAAATGAAGGGCTGAATGACTTCATCTATGAGACTCGTGAAGGTACTTGGTGCATTGGATAGTCTAAAAGGCATGACCAATTATTCATACAATCCCCACTTGGTCTTGAAAGTAGTTTTCCACTCATCCCCTTCCTTCATCTGGATTTGATAGTATCCACTCCTCAAGTCAATCTTAGAAAATACATTTACCCCATGCAAGTAATCCAACATGTCATCAAATCTAGGTATGGGATACCTATACTTGGTAGTGATGTCATTAATAGCTCTCCTATCTACACACATTCACATTATCCTACCCTTCTTGGGTACCAAGAGGGCCAAAACCGTACATGGGCTAAGGGATTCCCTTATAAAACCCTTTTATAACAACTCCTCAACTTACCGTTGCAACTCCATAGCTTCTTTAGGATTACACCTATAAGCTAGTATTTTTGGGAGTGTAGTGCCAGGAACAACATCAATTTGGTACTCTATTCCTCTTATGGGAGGTAACTTACTAGGTAAATCATTTGGGAAGACATATCCAAACTCTCCTAGTAAGTTCTTGACCCCAGGGTCAAGTGGGTGTGGGTTCTCATTAGGTTCAAGCATTAACAACAAGTACAAGGCCTTTCACATCCCTATGGACCTTTCTAAACCCTTCCTATTAGCAAACAAAGCATTCTTACATTTGGTATCCTCCCTAACAAGTGAATATTCAATGTTAAGGGGTGTGAGTATAATGTTTTTGCTAGCATAGATCAAGCTATATATATTTTTCTCTCATCATGCTTGACATTCCTATCAAATTGCCATATCCTTCCTAATAAAAAGTGACAAGCATCCTTGGGGATGACATCACATAAAACACTATCTTGATAATTTTTCCCTACGGAAAATGGTATAGCTATTTACTTGGTGAATTCCACCATTGAGCCACTATTGAGCCATTGAAGCTTATAAGGCTTAGAATGTGTAGTAGCTGGCAAGTTAAGATTCTCCACTAATGTGTTGGGCACAACTACCCCCATCAATAATGAGGGAGCATATTTTACCAAGTATGGTGCACTTAGTATGAAATATGTTCTCCCTTTGTGACTCCTCTTCCACAACCTCCCTTGATTGCAACACCCTCCTTACCATCAAAGACTCCACTACATCTAGTGGTACCTCTTCAATCTCTACCCTTCCCTACATGGCCAAATGATCTTCAACATCATCTCCCTCCATTGCTCCCTCTTCTAGGTCTAACAAATAATCACCCTCTTTTTTGGACACTCATTTTGGTAGTGTCCAATTCCTTAACACATAAAGCACCTAACACCCTTATTCCTACTTGACTCACCCACTTCTAGCCTTCCTTTACCCTTAACATCAAATAGAAAATTATGGGAAAATAAGGTAGGCTAAGGTATGAGTTTCTGGGGGGTAGCTAAAGAAAAAAATTTATGGAAGGACAAGAAAGGATGCTGGCTTAAGAGAAAAAGTGACAACAAAAGAAAGACCTAAAGTTATCAACCTTGAGATTTGATACCAATTTGATGCATGTTGCTAAGCAAATTGAGTCATACCAAATGGTGGAGTTGGAGTTGGAGTTGGGTAGATTCCAAAAAAAAAATAGAAAAGTGTAGAGAAGGAAAGAAGATAGGAGATGAACTTAATATTGATAGTCTTCAAGATCAAGCACTTATATCAACCAGCTAAGGTTTCAAATCTTAGCTTAAATGGTGTATGATTTTTGAAGCATTCACAAGACCAAACCCCAACCTTGAGAATAGAAGTGGTTCAACAACCAATGGGTATTTTCTTCACCCAAAACTACCTCTCCCTTCAACCCTTCCACTATATATAGAGTTTGAGTCACCCATTATGAAATACAAGGCAAAGCTAACCTATAATGAGTGGGTTTAGTTACATCCCCAACCATAGTTGTCACCAATACAAGTTAACTCAGGATGCAATACTATAATCAGCTAGTGCCAATAATTAAAACTTCATAGCCTCCCATCACATGATGGCTACTATTACAACCTATGAAAAGGCTTAGAAATCATAAACTACACATTAGGAAAGTCTAACAACATGCTTTAACTAAGTTTAGCTAATAAAGGAAACTTTGGTTTAATTGAAAATGAAAGAGGTCTTCTCAGTCAAGCTGGCTAATTGTCAAAACTTTGGAGGTTACTTTCCCTTGATTTAAACCTTCTTTGAAGGTCTTAATCTCCCCAAAATTATCTTTCAAATTTTCCTTAATTTCTAAACACAAAATGGGTTGGTGGTCTTCATCGGTCGAAAATGATTGAGTGTAGAGGTGGATAAAATATTGCTTTGTTGAGCCATAATGGAGCTGGATTATAAGTAGCTTTGTGGATCTATCCACACGTAGGGTTGATTCATTTTTCTAATTTTGCATGGATTTGTATAGATTCTTAATAATCTTATTATTCACTGACTGAAATTAGAAGAGTTTTGACGTCTTCAACTTTGGATAAATTAATAAGTAGATTATCTTTAATTTGGGATGCTTTTGCATCACTCGAACCTAAGCTACTAATAAAACTTGCAACAATCTAATAGTGATGGTATCGGTACAACTTCCTTGTACTGAGTAAATCACGATACATTTGAAGAGGTAGCATGTCTACATCGCACATAACATATAAATATTAAGAATTATACCCAAAATCATACAATGACATGAAATAACAACATTAAAATAACAAAATCCCACATTTCAATCAACAATATTAATCCAATCAAGACCATAGCAAGGGCACAAGAAAGACATGCTCTTAATTGTGAAATAATTAAAAGATATCAACGAATCCTATTACTTACACAATATGGCATTTTTTTAATGTCACCAAATGGTCTAGCCTTTATCAAGGCAATCTTAATCGAATTGTTGCATATGTATTATTGTGGGTATCTAATCCAATTATATTAATCAAATCAAATCTTTAGTGGAATACAATCCCATATTCAAGATAATGATTATCAAGAAAGTGTTACCAAATCAAGTCACTCAATTCTAGGGCGAAGCCACCAACAAAGCCATACGATATATTAGTCACCCATACTAAACCTCAACACCCATATCCTTAAGTACGCATACCCTCTATAGGATATATGGAATACCTTCAGAGTATAAATAGGCCCTTTGCCTTGAAGGTCTAACTATGAATCTAGGGGCCTAATTAAAGGCATGATATCTCCTTCCAACTATAGTTTTTTTCTTTAAGTGATAAGTGTCTTATTTAATTCCATGTTATTATCTCAAGGATATTAAAGTCCACAATAGTAAAAATTTAGCCAAAAACCAATCTAATCAAAATACCATGAGGGTCTCTACTATAAATCAAGCAAGAGATTCCAAAACTAAAGGACTACAAGGATCACAACATCTCTAAGCCAACACAACCTAGGGTTAGGCATCAAGTCATAACCGAATAATTATCCAATTCCAAACAATTCAATACATTCTTATAATTATTTCCAAAATTATTCTAAGGTTAACTCTAAGTTAACTAGATCAATTATTCACCTTAAGACACTTTTATTATAATGACCAAAATGACCTCCAAATTCTAATCGTCACATTTTACTCACTTTATTAACAAATTTATTTTTATAGGATATTTGTAATGAAAATGATAAAATGTAATAATTAAAAATAATTTCATATAAGGAAATTTTACATTTATGACAAAAGATAATATTACCTCTAAGCATGGACATAACATAGTACACATATATAACCCTCGCATACTATTATTGCATATTATAATGTTCAAACTAATTCTATGAAATAATTTTAGATGCGAATCATGGTATATAAAAATTTACATTTCTAGCCCTTAAAATTGCGATACAAAATAATCACAGTTTAATCCTATTTATAGTTTAAAATCAACATGTAATATGTCCAAATCTATCTAAACTGTACAATGAATATTTTGAACTCATTTGTATGCCCAACATAAGGCAAGATAAAATTTTAATTAAACCATGACCCTATACATGCATATTATTTCTAGCTATAATTTATATCTCACCACAATCATATATCCTCATTTTTACAATACTACCATTGCATATATGAATTATTAGTTATTAGCATGGAAATATATATTATTTCATATGTCACAAAAATGTAATTATGCATGCCTTCATTTTCCAGTAAAAATAATAAATTTTTTATGCATCAACTTAAAATGATTTTTATTCTAGAATTAAACCTATTATATTTACAGAAATTCTACCATCTATAAAGCAGTTGGATTTACCTATCTTATAAGCAATCGCAAAACAATTAGTACACAATTCTTCAAATCTAAGTACCACTAATGTTCCTTTTTCACCTTTTTCCTAACAAAACCTAATAATATTATTATAAAATAATTAAAAGTAAAATTATAGCAGATTTAACAAACTAATAATAATTAGGAAGACATACCAAGAATAAAAACAAGTTTGGTTTGGTGGCATGAAAAACAAGGTGTGGGGAGTTGAGGTGGGTAAGGGCACATGGGTTGGCAGCTGGCTGATGAGGTAAGCCAATGGTTATGTGGATGAATCACGGGGCATGGATCCAAAACATAAAAATATCAGGCTAGTGAGATTGGATAAACTCACAACAATGATGGAGGAAGCTATTGGGAGGTTGAGTAGTAATATAAGGCTAGCTAAACATAAGGCCCCTAAAGGTTGGTATGCTCCACAGCATGTACCAATGCAAATAAGGGGCCATTTTCCATAACTCACACAACCAAGGGGAAGATTTTAGTGAAAAACACATATATCTCATGGCTAGAATCGACACTTTCTCACATTAGAGGTTGGTGATGGACTCCAATCTGGATACAACTATTGCTTCTTAACGTGACTGTTGTACACAGTAAGGTGGGGATCAATGGTGGGTTATGTAGCTAGTTGGCGATGAATGTCGTGGCTCACACAAGGGACTCGATGAGGGATTGATTGAGGTGGAAAAGTAAGCATAATTGGTGGTTAGTGGATGCGAGATAAAGTAAGAAAATGGTGGAGACGGTGGTTATTGCTCGATGAAGGAGCTTGGTGGTAGGGATGGTAGGGAGATTGGAGTAGAGTGATGGGTGAAGGCCATAAGAAAAATAGAGGGAGGGGAAGTTAAGAATATAGTCAGGGATAAACAAAAAGATAGATGGAAAAAGACAAAGGATGGCTGGGTTTTAGGGGACTTAATGAAGTGGTTGCAAGTTATACTAAAGTAGGATGAGAGAGGAGAATTGGGCACAAAGGTAATAAAAGAAAGTGATGGGGATGGTGTTGACAATGGGAAGGCATTCCATGTATATGGGTAAGTGCCAAAGGCTAGATGGTTGGCCTAATAGGGAAAAAAAGCCTAGAAGAAAAGGAAAAAAAAATCATTCGGGTAGGGTAGTGGTCAAGACAAAATCAAGTAGAGGAAAAGAAACCAAATGCATAAGGCTAGTTCACATGATGGAACAATGCAAAGGAGTTTTTGGTTAGGAAGTCATGCCGACAAGGGTTGTAGGGCTAAGTCATATTTGGTAAGGGCTATAGCATAGGGAAGAGAAGAGGTGCAACACAAAGGGGCTTGACGTGGATTATTTGGCTTGGGTTGGGGGTTTCAGTTAAGAGTTGTTTGGTTAGACTAAGCGGCTTAGAATTAGTCTAGTTTAGGTTGGGTTTAGGTGTTAAACAATGATGAAAGGTTTAGGTTAAAATTAAATAATTAATTAAAAATTAAATAAATAATATCAATTTATTTTAAGAGATTATTAAATACTAAAATGAAAAAATCTTACCCAATTAATATTTTTTATTATTACCCTTATTATCACCATTATTATGATGATGATGATTATTATTATTATTAGTATTATTATTATTGTTACCACTATTTTTATTATTATTATGATTAATTATAATATCCTAAAATATTATAAAATTTTATTTTAATTTATCAACATTTTATCCTAACCTAATTTCTAATATTTAGATTTTTTTTATTGTAACCCAACCCCAACCCCCCAAAAAATATTTAGAGATAAAATTTTATATTTATTTATCCAAAAAAGTAACCTTAAACCTAAACCCAAATTCTACACTCTAAAGATTTTTCCTTCCTTTCTTTTTTTTATTTCTTTTTTTTTTTCCTTTTCCTTCCTTTTCCCTTTTTTATCTTCTACCTCCTTCTTCTTGGGTTGTGCCTACCATCCAGCCTAGCCCAACCTTTTTTCCTTTGTCTCCTCCTTTCAATGTCCAGCCCAAATGCCCCTTATTTCTTTTCCTTTCTTTTTGCTTCTTCTCTCCCACCTGCTGTCTTCCTTGCCCCCTTTCCTTTCCTTTTTTGAACCAAACAACCCCTCCCTTATCCTTCCCTATAGTACCCTATATTTTTTTTTAAATGGTTGGCTGAGAATTATTCCAATTTTTTAGGCATTTGATTTTAATTTGGTATTATGATGTGGTTTGAAGTAAAGTTTGATTTGGAATGAGGTTTGAAAATGAGAGTTATTGAGTTTTTCAAGTCAATCAATTGATTGGTTCTATGAACTTATTGATTGGTTCTATAAACCAATCGACTGGTTTGTAGAATAGTCCACTTGTAAGCCCAAACCGATCAAAAAGTCTGTCGAGTTGGGCTTATTTTTGAACTTGATTCTTCTAGATAATTTCTTATGCTAAAATAGAACCTTATCGACCCATGATAAATTGTCCTCAAGATATTCTTAACCTTTTGCATGATACATTTAGCCCAAAATATTGCCTTAGATAGATATAGAGGTCAATTAGGACAAATGAGAGGGAGAGATGACATCAGCCTTATCTCATTTCACATCTCTCCTCTGCACATTTCTGAGACCAATGCTTTGATCTCAAGGATGATTATGAAGAGTTGGAAAATTCCTTCCACACTAACCTTCCATTACCTCTCTTGTGAATTCTAATTCTGGCCAAATTAACATGCATCCTTTAGAGACACCATTTGAGCTTTTTAATAGTCAACATATCTTGTAAGAAATCTATCTATTGAGCTTTAATTTGGTGGTTAATTTATAAAATTTTTGAATTTCTAAAGATGTCATTCTTCTCGATTGGTTGGCTATGATAGCCCCAATCACCCATTTTGGAACCTTTTCTTTTCTTTTAGCCTTAAATCCTAACACTCACTTTCTTCATTTCTTCATTTTTGCACTTCGTGATTGTAATTTGATTTCTTGAACTAGATTTGATCTTGTCTTCTTCTTTCTAGTTTGTTGTTTTTTTTAAGTTTTGTGTGGTTCAGTGATGAGCTTTCTTTCTTTTTTTATCCTAAGTTGAGGTGCAGTCTTTTTATTCTTTTCAAGTTAAATTTATTTTGTTTTTTTAAAAGTTAAAGTTTTGGATTTTTGTTTTAAGGTAAGTTAAGATTTTTGCATATTAGAATTTTTTATTTTGGGTGCATTTGCATTGATTTAGTTAATTTTTGCTTTTAAAATTATTTATGAGTATTTTTACTGATCTTTAAGTTGATATTTATGTTGGCATTGGTTGTATTTTGTGGCATGATTGGGTGTAAGTGATTTGGATGGTTGTATATTTTGGTATTTTCCTGAAACTTGATAAAAAATGGGTTATTGGGTGATTGATGTTAAGTTGGTAAGTTAGGTTGGAGGGGTTAAATGTGTTGTTATCTTATAATTTATGTTATGTTAATGTTATATGGTATGTTAAGTGTTATAATGTTTTTGTTGTTATGAATGAGGTTTTTGTTATGGGTCGAATTGTTTAGGTAGGTCAGACTAATTGAGTGGTTCCTAGAACAGTTGACTGGCCAACCCAACCCATCAACTGGTAAGCCTGGTCTTTCTCTCTACTTAAATCGATCGTGTGTTTTAGTAGAATCATTTGACGGGTTTTGGTTGTAAGTTAATTAATTAATCAAATTGTAATAATGGAGGCATGGTAGGTTGAGGTATATTGGTTTTTTTGAATTTTAAATGATATGGTTGATTTTATTGGTGGATTTGGTTGGTGTTAGGTGGTAGTTGGTTTGAGGTTTGAGTGATTTATTTCCTTCGATTTATGTTGGATGGGGATGATAGTATATACTTGATTATAGATAGAAAAATCAGATTTTATCATGGATTAATAGCCTAATGAAATTATTGGATTATTTTTTTAGGCCTTATAGAATATTATAAAGGCTACATGGGCATTCACTTATGAAATATGATGGTCTTTGTGAAAAGAGTAATGAAGCACAAATATGATGGGCCTGAATAATATGATACATGGATAAATGGGAACCCCACATGGTTGGGAAATGGAAAGGATGAATATGGAAGAAACATGTTATTGCCTTTCTTTTTCATGTATGGGCTTTATATGATCACTAATCCTTATGAATAATATATTAATCATGTAAAGAAAAAGATAATTGTTGTGTATGGGTCTGGGTTACCATATCCTTGATTAGCTACCGGGGGTTAGTCTGCCTTTAGGAATTTTGGTCCCTTTGAGTGGGATCCTTAGTGGTCCCGGTGCCTTTCCTACTTGAGACATTGATGGTTTACTTGGAGTATTGATACTAAAGGGTCTAGTTACCTAGGTGGTTGGCTTCATCCTAGCTTCGGCCTAGATTCGGCCTGGACTTGTATCCATTATTGTAACACCCCAAAATTTGTTCCTTTTTTTTAAACAGAAACACTTAAATTAAAATTTGTGAATTCTGGGTATGTTACCACGACACTTAGTACCAGACCGATTCATTTCGACCGTTTCAGTACCAAGTGCTAAGCTAAAAGAAATTTTGTTAAACTTTAATCAATACTTAAACTGAGAGTTAATAAAAAGAACAAAAAGGGATCATAACACAGAAATCAGAGTATGTGTAAAAAGTTTACAATTCAAAGGAGTGCAAACAATCATGAGATAGAAATCAGAATGCGCAATCAAAATTCCTCATAGAGAATAATGTCCACAAACATTAATATTTAATTAAGGAAAATCCAATACAGGAAAGAAATATCATAAGGAAATAAAATATCATGGAGAGAAAATCTATCCATGTCACTCTCGATCATCAAGCCGAACATAAGCTCAACTCTCAGCCCTATCTGATGTCTCGCCCACCTGCACAAGGTCAGAAGGGCCTACTACTCGTGGGAATGAGTAGCACCCATGAAAAGGATGATCAATACGCTACGTACTGAGTAAGGTAACCGGTGCACTAAGGCTTACACATAAAATCGCATAAACCATGCAAAAAAATAAAAAGAGCATATAATTTATCATGATAACATAATATCATACAATCATTCGGGTAAATACATAAAGGCTCATTTATAGTCTGGATTAATTATTTAATTAATATCTTATCATAACTCTTTTCACACTATGCTCTTTATCAAATCCATGCGAATACAGGAACCTCCCACTATTTTAGCCGGTGGCTCAGTCACATATAGGGCATCATACCCTAACCAATATTATAGTTTGTGGATGGGTCACGTATAGGGTAAAACCCTAACCACTATTCCTTATCGGTGGATCGGTTTAGTTCCTACTCACATGGTGTTCTACTGTAAGTATTTAGTGTCTTTTAACTGTCTTAGAAAACTCAATTTTTGGTTTATTGAGCTTGGGATCCACCACTATTATAGCCGGTGGGCCGAAAACACATAGGGCATAAAGCTCCTGACCACTATTATTGTCAGTGGATCAGTCGCATATAGGGTAAAAACCCTAACTACTATTCCTAACTGGTGGATCGGCTAGACCTTGCTCAATAATATTTTTCTTTAAATAATTAATGTCTTAAGTGTCTTATTCAAAAATTTCACCCTAGACATGTATGACTCACTCTCTCCACACCTATCCTCCAAGGGACTCGTTCAATATCATTAGACTCATGCACATCCCAAATTACCCCACCATCCTTTCCTCCATATCCTATCTCACATTAGAAGTCCAACTCTTAAGTATATGGGTCAAGGCCCACTACTTTACACTTCTAAGTCCACTCCATATCTCACTCTAGGGGTTTATCCCGAAACCCTAATTTAGATCTATAGGGTCCATCCTAGACCACTTCATTACACGACCATTATTTTTAACACTCCACACAACACAATCCCATAGATTCCACACCCTCATCATCACATTTTAATCACCAAGTACACGTGTGACCACGAAATCCTAAGTAACCACGCCAAACTCTAGCTTCCTCATGTCCACATGTCACCCTTCTATTTCTCATATTTCACTTATTATTTTTCCATGTCAATCATGCTCATCCTTACTTGATCATTTTTATCATTATCTCGTACTCCACTCACCCTCATTTATTTTTCCTTTTTACCACCTCCTCAAATTAGAGTTTTTACCTCAAACCCTAGCTTAGCCTCCTATGTACCCTTATACTGTCCTACGTACTATTTTTCACCCAAAACTTCCAAAAACTCAAATAACTCTTATATTACCTTCCTTACATCTCAAGTCAACTTTTTATACGTAAACTTTACTCCCATGCAGACGTTAACATTCTCATGCAAACCTTCGAACTTTCTCACATAAACCCCAGACTCCCATGAAAACACTAGATCCATCCATACAAAACCTTAGATTCCTCCATACAAAACCCTAGATTCCTCTATGCAGACCCTAGATTCCTCCATGCAAACCCTAGATTCATCCATACAAAATTCTAGATTCTTCCATACAAAACCCTAAATTCTCCCATGCATGACCATAGATTCTCCCATGCAAGATCATAGATTCTGCCATGCAAAACCCTAGATTCTCCCATGCACATCCATAGATTCTTCCATACGAAACCATAGATCCGATTCTCCCATTCAACACTATATATAGATTAAATTCTCCCATGCAAAACCATAGATTAGATTCTCCCATATAACACCATATATTATCCATAGATTAGATTCTCCCATGTGACACCATAGATTAGATTCTTCCACACAAATCTATAGATTAGATTCTCCCATGTAACACCATAGATTAGATTCTCCCACATAAAACCCTAAAATTTCCTATTTTATTCTTCCACTCCTGGACCATTAAATTACTTACGTCAACTCACATCCCTTGGTCAACTTATTTCTTTTTGGTTAACTTACTCCCCTTTGGTCAACTTATTTCCCATTTTCCATTTCCAACCTTTTTCCCACACAATACCACTTTTATACATCCTCACATGCATTTCTAAAGGGTCAAAAACCAATCATCACATACCACAATATTTCATCACATATACATAATACACATGCCATATAATAACACATGAACATACTTCAAATCCATGCCATACCACACACGAAATAATTACAGTAGTAAACATAGGATGCATAACATACAAAGCATATAATGAACATCAACACACATAAGGCCTTAGTAACACCCTTACCTAAAACAAAACCGGTCTTGGAGCACGCTCCTATGCCTCGTTAGGACTTTGATTGGTCTCACCTATATGAGGGAAAAGCTAATAATTAGATTCCCTGCTACCAAAAATACTATTACTTATTAATTTATTCTAAGACTAGGTTTTTGATAAAATAATAAAATATTAATCATAATAATCATTAACTAATTACTAAATTTGGCTAAAAATATAGAAATAATAGTAATATTGTAAAAGTTGATAATATAAGGGTTTGAAGATTTAATTCTAATAATAATAATGATGATATTAGAAATAATACTAAAAATAATAACAATAAAAATAATAATAATGATGATGATAACATTAATAAAAATATCGTTAATACTAATATTAATGAAAATGACATAATTCAAAATGAAAGTGAAATTAAGGGCTTTGACCCTTCACCAAAATAATACTAATAATAATATTAGTAACATTAATAATATAATTTAGTAATAATAATAATAATAATGAAATAGTAATAATAATAATGATAAAAACCAATAATAATATTGCAAAAATAATTAATAATCATAATGGTAATAATTGTAATGATAATAATCGAAGATAATAATTGTAATGAAAATCAATAATGAACTTAATAAATAATAATAATAATAATAAATACTAATGATAATAAAAAATAATACTAATAATAATAAGACATAATATTTATAATACTACTACTAAAATTTGAAATAGGCATAATAGGATTTCAGCCCTATATAGAATAATTATAATAATACTAACCTTGAAAATAATAATAATAATAATAATAATAATAATAATTTTAATAATAGTAATAATAATAATAATAATAAAATCAAAATAAATAGAATAGGGCTTCGGCCCTAAACAACAATAATAGTTCTAACATCAATAATAATAATAATAATAATAATATACTGAAAAAAAAGGAATTAAAATAAAATAAAATAAATAAAGCTTATATAAACAGTGAACGGGTTGAGAGGGTTTAGGGTTCAACGTTAGACTGGTGGTGACAGGCGGCGCTGGTGGTGTTGCACGGCGATCGCAGCAGTGGCCGGAAAAAAAGAAGAAAAGGGGAAAAGTTGAGGGATGGAAATAGGAGAGGTAGAATGAAGGTGAAATTTGGGGTCTTTGGGGTTTCCTAGGTGGAGAGGAGTAGAATGAAGGTGGCAGAGCACGGCGGCGGCGATGGTGGCCAAAAATGGAAGAAGAAGAGAAAGAGAGGAGTAGAGGGAGAAAGAGGAAAAGAAAGGTAGGGGAAGATAGAGGAGGGTATGTAGGGGTTTTTGGAAGGTGAAAGAGGCAGTGGCAGTGGCAGACAGTGGTGTGAAGGGTGGCAGAGGTGAAAAGGAAGGTTGATCGGGGAGGAAATTTTGCATAGCCGAGGTGGCTTGTGCAGAGCAAATCGAGGGAGATGGGTGATGTAGTTAGTTAGATGGCATTGTAGGGAATACTTGGGTGGCTGGAACGAGTGGCGACGTTGGCCGAAGGCGGCGACAACAGCGTCTAAAGTGGAGGTGGCGCACGAGCGGGTTTTGGGTAGGAAAATCAAAAAGTTGACCCTTACTGATTATGGGGGTATTTATAGAGCAAATGAAGTGGATGAAGTTAAAGAAGTGTTGGGAATATAGGGCAGTGGGGAGAGGGCATCGGCTGGTGATGGTTGTCCGGCGAAATTCAAAACGGGCAGAAGTAGTTACGTAGGAAAAGAAGGGGTAGTGCACGAACAGGAAGAAAGGTGGGTTGGGTAAAAGTGGTCGTCGAATCAGGGGAAAAGAAGGGAGAAATGGCCGGTCAAACAGGTGTGATCGGCAGCAGATTTCTCAAAGTTGTAGGTGCAAACAGCTGAGAAGGGTGGAAGGAAGAAGAAGAAAGAAAGGGTAGGACTGGCCGGCTGGGGAAGAGAAAATAAAAGGAAGAGAGCCGACAAAAAGGCGATGGGGGACGAAACTTGACAAAAAGCGACGTTTAGCGGGACGGGCCGCGTCAAAGGAGAAACATAGGGAAAGTTTGGGCCGCGGGAAGGGAGGCCTAGGTCGTCGAAGAAGAAAAAGAAAATAAGGAAAAAAGGAGTTAGGATATGGATGAAGGAAGAAAGGGGAGAGGGGTCAGGGCTGCTGGGATGGCCCAAATCGGGGGAAAAGGGTAAGAAAAAGAAAAGAAGAAGAAAAAAAAGAAAAAAAAGAAAAAAAAGGAAAGAAAAGGAAAAAGGAAAAATAAAAATAATTGGTTAGGTTAATTAAATTAATTAGGATATTTTTGATATTTAAAAATAATAATATTTAAATAAAATAATGTTTAATTCCCTTTTCAAGCTAATTTAGGATTTTTGAAAGATTTTTCATAAATTCTATTTTAATTAGCAAATCACTCTAATTTTCTCCAATTAAATTATTTATAACATTCCTATTAATTTGGCCCCATTTATTCCCTCTTATTTAAATAAAATAATTTATTTAATTAAATTTTAAAATAAAATCCTTAATTAGCTAAAATACCTAAATTTTTCCTGATTAAAATATTTATTAATTTCTTCTTGATTTTCCCTAATTAATTGTCTTTTATTTTAATAAAAATAATTTATTTAATTAATTTTTCTAATAAAACATTATTTAACTATAATTCTTAAAATTAGGATTTTCGAGGCATTTCAATTATGGTGATTGGCTTCAACCTGGACTTTTGTCTGCTTTAGTGATTGGCTTCCATTGGACTTTATGTGCCTTATATGGATAAGCTTCCACAGTATGTGAGACCATGGATTGGTGTACAATCCATCTCTCGATAATGAAATATTGATGATAAGTAATTGGATGATAAAGACTTGGATAATGAATAAGCGAATATGAATAATTAGATAAGGATGGAAAATGGTTGGATAAGAAAGAGGAAAAAAGTCGATTTGTGCACTTGGTTAATGGCTTAAATGACTAATTGGTTATTGATTTAAAGGATAGCTGGATATTGACCCGTGTCAATATATGGATAAGGAAATGGTATAATCTAAAGTATTGAGTCATTGGAAATAAATCCTAATGGTTGCTTAGATTTAATCTACTAGTACATGTGTGAGTACCTACGTGATGATAATATAAAATCTAGCATGATATATTATGCGTTATCTAAGTTATGTGTGATTCCATGTTCTGATGTACTCTTACCTCCATGTATATGACATTAGCATGACACATGTTAATTACAATATCTCTATAAGATAGATTTTGGATTGCATACTAGTGTTCTATTGAGGGAGAACCTTGGATTAATCAGTACATAACATACTAATGTGCCCATTTGCTAGGTCACTTACTCATTCCCATGAGTAGAGAGCCATGTACACATTTTTAGGGATGGCTAGTAGTGGGCCTACCTCATTTTGGGTTTAGGGTTTGAGAGCGTAGACATTTGAAGTTTTGTGGGGTTCATGGTCAACCGTGGTTTTGGTTTTGAGGTCACATCCTACTCTCATTTTAGTGTAGCCCCATACTTTAATCTACTTGTATTCCTATAATGATTTGGTTATGGGCTGTTAAGGTCCTTCGATGTAAACAATATTTCAAAGTGTTTATGTAATTTATATTCCTGCACTATGTTGTTTTCAAATGTATTGGTGAGTTTTAGCCTTATATCCAAAATAAGGCAGGCGGCAAATGTCCATCTTGCATCAAGTAAGGTGATAACACCTTTCTAGGTGTATTTTTAGCTTTTGCATTGTTTTAAATGAATTTTTTTTTAGTAAAAAATGGGGATGTTACATTCCCACACATCCATTTCCTTCCCTTCTCCAACCATGCAGCTTCCCCTTACCACCTGTGCCACCTGCCTTCTACACCCCAACCCCTTGCACCTCTACGTTGTTTTTTTTCCTCAATCATAGCATGCTAGCCCCTTCCCCTTTTTTCTTCTTCCCTCTTCCCTATTGACCCTGTCTCCATGCACCCTATAGGTGTGTGTATACACACACACACACACACATGTAGGCTAGCCATGGCATCTGCCCTCTCCTCCTTTTCCTTTCTCTTCTCCCTTAGCTATCAATAAAGACTAATCCCCTTATCTTGTTTTTCCTACACCTTGCCCTGCCATCTTGTTGCATCAAGGAAACTACCACCCCTCATATTTCCATCACCCTAGACGACCTCCCTGCCACCTCCCTTCCCCTACCTTCATGTTACTAATCGCACACCCCTCTCTATCGTGGCCTCTTCCCTTCACCCTCCCCCATGTCTACAACATCGACTAGCAAAACCCATTGTTGACAGTGCTACACCACCACCACCAACCTTATCCTTTCCTCTCTCCTCACCACCACTATTCTGGCAACACCACCACAAACACTTCATCCCATCATCACCACCACATTAAGCCCTATCTTCTCCCTCCTTGTTCCCCTCTCTCAGCCGCCACCTTTACCTGAACCATCTTTGGCCACCACTACCCTTTTTTTGCTACAAGCCACCACCACTACCCTTCTATTTTGCTTCTAGTTCCACACCACTCTCCTTGCCCGTAGCAACCCCTAGCCACCAACCATCCTCCCCTAACTAACCATCACCATAACCCTCACCACCTCAATTGTAGGCTACCAGCACCACCATCACTACCTCCTGCCAATCCCAACACCACTAACACCTCAACCCTAGCTACCAACCATCACCTCATCCCTAAACTACCATCATCATCGCCGTCATGTGTCCCACCGTGCACCACCCTTCTCAAGCTTTCCTACTTTAGTAATCTCTACTTCCTTCCATCTCCTTTTCCCTAGTCTTTGTTTCATATAAAACTTTTTAAAAATTATAAACTTTGTATATTTTTATTTCTAGGCGATACTCTATTGGTAGTGGAGGAGGGAGTGTAGGTCTTGCGTGGTTAAAGGTTGGAGATGCTTCAGTAAGGATACATGTCATAGATAGGGCATGATGTGTTAAAATGTATATCTTCAATTGTGATAATGTCATGATATCATTGTTTGAAATGTTACCTTGACATTGGTGTTATATATTATGTGGTAATTGTGTTGACTATGAAGTATCTATATATAATTATGGCCATTCATTTCATGATGAGGGTATGTATAGGAGATTAAAAAATCATTCATACTGCGAATCATGATATTCAAGTGGGAAGATGGGAATTTTAGTTGCCTAGGGGCATTTTGATCAACATGATTAAAAATGGCATGTTGGGAAAATTGGGATGTTAGATGGTTCAAAATAGGTTAAAGACACTATATGAAATATTTTGGAGTGAAAATGAAAGGTTTATGACTAATAAATGAGAAAAAATGATTTAAGTGTGAATATCAAAGCCTAGAGGTGGAGTCATGATCATATATATGAAAGGTTGGATATTGACCCTAATATTTGAATATGATGTTAATGTTGTCATCATAGGTATGCATACAAAATTTGAGAGACATATGAGTTATAGGGAAAGAGTTATGACTAAAATGTGAAATTAGGGTTTTATAGGAGTTATGAATAGTAACTCTAAAGGTAGGATATTATCGCATATGTAATATGGGGGATTCGACTATAATATTGGGATATTATGTCAAAAATAATATTTTGGGAAATTATAATAGATTTGGTAGCCATATGGGTTCTGATGAGATCGTTATGACAAAAATGTGAAATTAGGGTTTTGTAATGGATATGAATAGTAACCCTAAGGGTAGTTTATTAGAACATATGTTAGATGTGGGATTTGGCTATGCTGTTAATAAGAAAGCTTTGGTATGGGATTTGGGACTAAATGATCACTATCAAAGGGATTATGCTAGGGTTGTGAAATTAGGGCTTTTAAGGGAAATAAGACAAGTTATAGGATCTATGTTGTGATGGTGCCTTACATGAGTATGTGTATACGATTATGTGATGACCTTGAAATATGAGTTAGAACTAATAGTATCGGCTCATTCCACCAGAAGAGAATAGTGGCCATGGGGGTTTTGCCTTGGATTGTTTAATGTTAGAACTGTTCCACCAGTTGAGAATAGTGGACAAAAGTGTCTTGCCCTAGATTTTTACTTATGTTATTGTTTCACCATTTGAGAATAGTTATGTCTCCAAACTCAAATTAAATAAACCATTTGAATGATTGTAACCCTTGATAAGATATTAATCACTTAAAGTGAAACACTACGTGAGACAAGAACATTATACCAGTCCATTACACCGGATGATAATAGTGGACAGACACATTTTTCCCTTCTTTATATATTATTAGAATCATTCTAGTAGTTGAGATTAGTGGCTAAGAGCATCTTGCACTGGAGTTGTACTTTGTTACCATATCACCAGTTGAGAATAGTGAGATCTTTGAACTCAACATGAATAAAATCATGAGTATTGATCATAACACTATTATGTTACAAATTGGAAAGAAATAAACAAGTTAGCATCGATGAGATTATCCTATGTGCATGTTACTTCTTTTAGTGGTCTTATGAGCTCGTGTGAACTTTCTTCACTATATTATCACCTTACTCAATACATAGCGCACTAATCATCCTTCTTATAGGTGTTGCTCATTCCCACGAGTAGAGACCCCTTTTAAGTCTATGCAAGTCAATAAGGACCAGCTAGATGATTATGATTCTTATGATGCTCCAATTGGGGGTGATTATGTCTCATGCATAGGGTTTGGGAGTCAGAGAGCTATGTTATCCATTTATTATTTTGAACTAGTTTCTTTATTTTTTCATTTTCTCTCAAAATATTTACTTTATGCATTTTGGATTTCGTTTTTGAAGTTAGACTCCAAAACTCTTACTTATGTTATTAAGTATCCTTGTTCTATGTTTATTATGTCTCGCATTCTAAATTATTTATGCCTTTTAATCGATGTGAGAGTGGTAATGAGCTAGACTTATGTCGATTATGGAGGTAACACTCATTCATATTTGAATTTCATTTTTACTTAAACAAAAGAATTTCGTTGTAAATTTTTGGATGTTACATTAATATTATTATGATTGTTTTTATTAGTATTATTTCCATTATTATTAATAGTATTCTTCTTGTTATTTTTGTTGTTATTGTTATTGTTGTTTTCTCAATAAATATTAATATACTAGTCCAAATTATTAACACAAATTTAAGAAATATAATAATACACATACTAATGAGACCACTCTAGTCACAAGGCCACCAGACAATGATTTTTGTAAACTAATGGACTTCTTATAGGAACTAGTTGATTGGTTTATCAAACCAATTGACTATTCTGACAACCGAACTATCAAAAATTCCAAATCGAGTGACTATTCATACAATTAGTAGATTGGTTTAACAACCCGATCAGCTAGTCTGGACGAAAAAACACCCAAACCTATAATCCACTTAACAAAATTTCCCTCAAATTTACCATATTAATCATAACATGCTTCTATGTCATAAATCACATAAAAAGGCACACTACACACATAGAATCATATAAGCACATGGTATACTTAGCACTTAACGAGATCATGCTCAGAACTACCACAATCATACATAGTAGAAAAGAACTTGAAACTTGGTTAAACATAAAATATTGAAACTTTACCACATACTCAAATCCAAAAGCACAATTAACTCATACACAACACTGAAAATACACCAAGAAAAAGAAACTATAGCATACAACAAAAAGCATTATTCATATTAGAGATAAGATTGTATTACCTGCAAGAAAATATTTTTAGCACAACATATACCTAACTTGATGGTTGTCTACCGAGATCTCTATTTCTAAGAAAATCAGAATTCATAATAGTTAAAACACTTTTTCCAAAACTTAATAAAACAAAATCAAAATAAGAAGAAAAATGTTATAACTTACCCTTTTCTCAAAACAAAATTTAAACGAGAATGAAGTTAAGATCTTCAACCTTTCTCAAAACCCTAATCCTTCCTTACTTAAGAAAAATAAGGAAAAGTTGAAAATAATATTAGGAGAATAAAGAAGAGACACAAATTTGATCAAAGGAGGAAATAAGAGGCAAGCCTCTATTTTACTTAGTGGAGAAGAAAAAAGAAGAAAATGAATAAATCTTAACAATTAGGGATTTTTCATAAAGGAAAAGAGAGAGAATGGATAAGTGAAGGTGATAGGGAGTGAATTGAATCAGAAACGGAGTGTAAGGGGAGAGTGTTGGTCCTACAAAAGTGAGAGAGAGAGAAGTTTGACTTAGGTTGAGTGTGGACAACCAATATGTAAAGGAAACACATCATGATGGTTAGGGAGGTGGAGTGTGGCTAGGAAGATGCATGGAAAAGGGTTGGTAAGTCAGAGAATAGATGTAGAAAGTCACACACACAACCATAGCTGCCAAAAGAGATTGGAAAGTGAAGGTGATAAGAGAGAAGGTTATAAATGCCTCAAAAGTACTTTTGAAAAGTTTTAAATAAATAAAATTGTAAAACAATCTAAATAATGTAAAAATAATCCTAGAGCACCAAACATATGTTCACTAGCACAAATATATTATAATTAGAATTTTTTATAAGCATTATAAAGTGATTTGAATTGGAATTAGAAAAGGATCTAAAATTGTAGGACATGCAGTCAATTGAGCAACTTATCGACTGGTTTATTGAAAAATAAATTTTCTAGTTTTTAAGTGCATTGGTTGATCGATTCGGGTAACTAGTCAATCGATGTCTGCCTAAAATTCACAATTTTATCCAAAACTAAAACTCACTTATTTTATATAAACATAATTTTAAATACAATTTGAAGGTTTTTGGTATGGGATATTACAATTTAAATATCTAATAGAAACTAAAACATGATACAAAATGGGTTAAGTACTTGGTAACCTAAGTCTTTTTTTGTCACCCAAAAGCTCTCAAAGAAATTATCGTTTATTGGTTAGTTAATCCTACTTACATAAAGTCCTCTACTTGTGGGATTGAGTATAACACCCTAAATTTTATTACTAAAATTTTTTGTTTACATCGAAAGAATAATACCAAAATAACAGGGTATTACCATCAAAATTGACACAATTTTGGCTTACCAAATCATCCTTATATTAATGACAAAACAAAATAATTACAATGTAAGACATAAAAAAATAGAAAATGAGAGAAAATTCATAAATACGAATACAAGTGGGAGAGTGAATCTTATTACAACATCCAAAATATAGATAAAAGGAGTACCATGGATCTAAAAGTCTAAAAATGTACCTAAGTAAAAATCATCATTGGGATAACATAACTCTACACCCAAAACCCTAATATAGAAAGTCATTCCACCCCATATAAAGCAACATAGGCTATTAAATCATCTACTAGGTCCACATTAACCTACACATAGATATTTGGGACATAAATTTGTGAGAATGAGCAAAACTCATGAAAAAGAGGAACAATACACTATGTACTAAGGAAGGTGACAATATAGTTGAATAAGGAATACAAATAACTATATGAATTCAGCGGAGAATAAGCATACATGCGAGATACATAAAAAAAATGCAAGGTAATTATTAGTCCAACTCTCATTATTAGATGTATCATGCTTCATTCTTTTATTTATATTGAGTTCAGGGACCCCACTATTCTTAATCTAATGGAACAAACTAAAGCACCTCTCTAGGAGAACACACATAAGCCATTATTATTATCTAGTAGAATGAACTCAACATATACCAGAGAAACACACTCCTTATAACTATTTTTAAACCAATGGAATAGTTTAAAACATCTATTAGGGAAGAACACACCTGAGCCACTATTATCGTCTGATGGAACAGATACAACACATAAGTCTTGACTTACGTAATCTTTCATATTAAATAATTAATATCTTATCCATTAGTTACAACATCTCAAGTCATGTTCTCATTAATTTTGAGTTTAGGGCCCTATTATTCTAAAAAATTGGTGGAAAGGATTGATGCACCTATGAGGAAAAATACACTTAAAGTACTATTGTCGTTTGGTATAATGGACCCACAAAACACATCGGCCCGACTCACATGATCTTTTACTTTAAATGGTTAAAGTCTTATTCTAAATTTTTTGGGTAAAAACATAATTGAATAAATTAAAGCAAAACCACAAAGATATCAAGGCCTTTCTCAAAGATTTAGGTCCATATACTCCCTAAGAAACCCTAATTTCACATTTTAGGTGTAACTTATTCTCCATTACTTGTCCACCAAATTTAGTATCCCTTCCTCAATTATTATTATTATCAACATACCTAAAAATCAAGGTCTAAATCCAAAGTCTTATACATGAAATAATAGCCTTACTCTACAGGTTACTATTTATAATGCTTACAAAACCATTATTTTTCAAGCCAGTCATAAATTTCCCTCTAATGCTCATAAAATCATCAAATTTAATATACATTCCTAAAATTCAAAATATAATGACATATCCTAAAATAGCGACATATCCTAAAATAGTGATCTAACTCAACCATTTCACACATGTGATAATAACGTCGCCCTTTTAGGGTTATTATTCCCAATTCAAGTAATTTTCTCATTTTATTATACTTAGGTCACTCACAATTTCTCCAAATATTTTATGGGACATCATTAGCATGTTTAATGTCATATAATAAATTAAAAATACCTGAATTTGTACATTAAACCTATATTGACCAAAATTCCCTTAAAGGTAACTAAATGTCTATATTTTATGAAATCTTATATGTTTAGTATCATTATTTCCAAAACCTCCATTTCTCACCATAAATCTTAAATATTCATTATATAACTTATCATGCTTATTTAACCCACAATGTAATACTATATATCATACCAATTCTCTTAGGGTTTTTAATATAGAAATTATTATAACAATACCACATACTTTTTAACTTCTCACTTTTCAACAAATAGTATCGTATTACTAAATTACAATATTGATCAATATGAAATTAACAACATAAGTACAACCACACAATAATACAGGAAATTATACAAGGCATTTAATTTAGCACAAATCCCTAACTAGGATTAGTATCCTTACCGAAAAAGGTATTTTTCTCTATGCACGTATATTATACTACCTCCTCCAAAATTTTCAAAAATTCACCTAAGAGATAATAATAATAATAATAATAATAATAATAATAATAATTATTATTATTATTATTATTATTATTATTATAAAACACCATTATAACTTAACAATATAATTAAGGAAATGATAAGATAATGGAGGGTAAAAAATGGAGGAAAAATCAAATCAAACTAAGGCAAAGGCTTTGGTAGAAAGCTACGCAACAAAAGGGAGGAAGCAAAAATGGGATGTGTCGATCCAAGGGGGTAGCAACAATAGTTTATACCATTGCTAAGGGATGGGAAATGACAAAAATAGCTAAATTAGGGTGGTGGGTTGTAGTGGAAATGGCCAAAAGAGGGGGTGTAGTTCGGTTGTTAGTGTTGAGGGTAGGTGGTGTGTTGTATTGAAATACCCCAAAATCCTAATTTCTGAAATTATGGCCAAATAAGGAATTAGTAGCGAAATTAAACATATAAATTTATTTACTTAAAATGTAGAGAATTAATTAAGGTAAATTAAGAGGAAAATAATAAAGAAATTAATTGAAAGAAAATTTGGGTATTTTCCTAATTAGTATGGAGGTTAAGGAAATTTATCTAAAATAGTCAAAACTAAGCAATAAGGGAATTTATTTAATATTTTATAAATATTAATATTATAAATAGCCCAAGAATATTCTAAATAATTTATGCAAAATCCAAAACCCTAAATAAACCTTTTCCTTTTTTCTTTTCCTTTTTTTCTCTTTTCCCCGTCGGTTGGGCCTTCCTCCTCGCGGCCCAACCTTTCTTCCTTCCTTTCTCCCTTCCCACGGCCCAGCGTCGTTCGCTGGCCGACGCTTGCGTGCAACACAGTGTTTTGGTCGTCAATCCACCGAAGCGTCGCGTTGTGATTAATGAATCTTATAACCGTTGCCAGCCAACGTCACGACGATGAGTTTCGATCGTATAATTAATGAAATGACACGTCGAGGTTGTGAACATTATAACCGTTGCCGATCGGCCGGTTTCTCCCTTTTCTTTTCTCTCCTTGGACCGCCGGTCCACCCACGCCCGTCGTCTTCTTCCTCGCGCAGGCCTGCAACTCGCAGCTTGCTGCCGCTGACAACCCTGCCGTCCGGCCGTCCTTTCCCTGCCATTCCCGTCCCTTTCTTTCCCAAATCAACCCAGCACAATCGTCCTGCCCCTCACGCATCCTGATTTCCTTTCCTTTTCCCGCACACCGCCAAACAAGCATGCCAAACCATAGACCTGCGACCGGTTGCCACCACCGGACGGCGGCCTGCCGCACCTGCCCCTGCGTGTCGTCCTTCTTCCCTTCGTCGTTTTTCCCTCCTCAATTTCCTATAAATACCCCTCCCCGAATGGCCAAGGCAAGTCCTCCCCTCTAGACCTTGCCAAAACCCTGCCTCGCTGCCGCCAGATCAGACGCCCTTTCCGCCGCCTCTAGCAACCGCTGCGACCACCGCCACGCACCAAAACCTTCCTTACACCACCCTCCACGCAACCAAACCGTCGCTGCCCCTGTCCATACCCCGCACGTGCCGCCACAACCGTGCGAAATCCCTTGCCCAAAAATCACCCGCCACCTCCGCCGTGATCAACCTCCTCCCACCTCCCAAAGTGACCAGCAGGTCCTCCCCTACCTACCCATACCATCCTTCCTCCCTGCCTACTTCTCCACCAACCTCCACCATCTTCCACCACCCTCCTCCACTTTCGGCCGCCGCGTCTACCACTGTGTGCCGCCACCTTTCTCACGCCACCACCCTCATTCCACTCCCCTCTCCCTGTTATCTCCTCCCCCACATCGAACTCCCCCTCTTCTCCTCCCATCTAACCACCACCTCCATCTTTTCCTCTCTTCTCCTCCCCCATCGCCGCCGCCGTCGCCGCCACGTGCCGCTGCCGGACCACCACTGACCCTAGGTGGTCTTCCACTCATCTCAAGCCTTAAACTTTATTTCCATACAGTTACTATTAAGTTAACTAATATTAATACCATTATGCTTATTATTATTAGTATTCTTTTATTATTATTATTATTATTATTATTATTATTATTATTACTCTTATTATTATTATCATTTCTAATATTGTGACTTCTGATATTAAAGTTATCATTTTTACCATACTAACATCCCTTGGAACCCTAACTTCTATTATACTCAACTTTAGTTTTATTTTTATAAGTGTTAATATTAACAACCCTATTATTATTATTATTATCTCTATTATATTACTAAAGTTATTATTATTAATACCTTACCATACTAGGTTGTTGTTATTATTATTATTACTGCTAGGGTTATTATTATTATTATTACTAATATTACCATCATTATTAGTATTATTACTATTATTACTACTATTGTCATTATTATTATTCTACTTAACACCTCATCCTTTAGGATAACAATAAAACTACTTTTGTCTTATCCATGTGACTTAACTCAAAGTTAGTAAATATCATGTGGTTGTTAACTAAGAAAGACACTTGAGCCTTATTACCATATCACTTAATATTACCCCTAATGCTTTTAACCCTAAACCTCATCACTAGGGTACTATTATTAGCTCTTACTATTACTACTACTATCACTGTTTTCCTATAGTTAGCATAAACCCTATTACTACAAGATTAGAACTAATGGGTTCAACAATATAAAGGTAACAATTAGTACCAAAAATAAATACATGTTGACTAGTAATGGCTAATACACTAACTTTAAGATAAAAACCCTAGTTTTTGTATAATACTCACTTTAGTAATATAAACCCTAATCCTAAACTAGAATAAGGGATGACGGTACTTTGAGAGAAACTAATACTTAGAATTTTCCCCTTTTATAGGTGACCCCGATCCAAGCCCTAAGGAGTTAGAGGAGCGTGCTCCAAGCCCGGCGCCGCTTTAGGTAAGGACGAAGCTATGGCCTTGTGCTATGTGTGATGTGATGTGATGTGTTGATAGATGAAGAGTATGCCATGTTAATGTGTATTATGCATGTGTTATGAATAACCTGTTTTGTGTAGCGTAGTGTGGATAATGAGGTATGATGTGTGTGCCTTATATCACATGAGCATGACATGTTTATGTATGATATTTATGATGTGTTGATACGGCCCTCTAGGACATGCATGCTAGGGTCTTGGTATTGTGGAATGGGACTAAAAGAATAACAAGAGAGGAATGGGAAGTGAGACCATTAAGGGGGATATGGGGTAGACCCAAGTACCTCATCATCCATGGGAGAAGTTTGAAGTGGGAAGAATGTCTAAAATAAACGAAAGTTGGGAATCATGCATGGGGGCCTAAAAATATGCATGGTGACTTGGGGTGTTTGCATGAGATGGCTAAACCTTACATAGGGGTGAATCTTACATGAGAAAAGTTGAATTTGGGTGTCAATAAGAGAATGGGGGAACTATGGAGTGATTGGAGACTTGGGATGAAAAATAGTACGTAGGTTAGTGCAAGGGTGTATAAGGGACCTGATTAGGGTTTTCAGGGAGAAAGTGGAAATTTGGGAAGTGTGAAAGTAAGAATGATTAAGGAAGGGCGGAGTATGGGTTGAGAGTGAGAATTCTATTATATAAATGATGAGTATGGGTTTTCCATGTGAATGAAGAGACTTGGGAATGAAAAGAGAGAGGTTACTTGTGGAAGAAGTAAGGTGCTAGGGTTTGAGGTGGCCTACTAGGGTTTTGCCGGTCACATGTGAGATAGAGGAGTAAAGTGATATGCCTTGGGGTTTGACCTAATAAGGGCGAGATGTGGGGCGAAGAACATGTAATGGTAAGGTAAGTGAGAAGAAGTTGGGCCACGTAGGTCCAACTAGGGTTTTCCAAGGGGAAAACCCTAGAGGTTGAGAATAGGCGAGGTCAATGTCATAGGGTGTTGGGTTTGACTTATACTCTTAGGAGTTGGCCTTTTATTAGGTGTGAGTATAGGGGAAAGGAAGACGGGGTGATAAAGGGGGGCAAGTGTCTCAACATATGAGACAGGCCCGCTTAAGAGGCAAGCAGTAGTATGTTGTTGGCATGCATGTTAAGGGTGGAATGCGATTCAATAAGACACGGATAAGACACTAATCATGTAAAGTGAAAGATTGTTGAGCCGAGCCCAGACCGATCCACCGGCAAATAATAGTGGTCAGGAGCGTTCTGCCCTAAATGTATACCTTCCGGTCCACCGGCTATAATAGTGGGGGATTTCGTGCTTGACAAACCAAAGTAAGTAAGTTAAACCATGGAAAATACACTAAGTACTTACAGCGAAACACCATGTGAGTCAGGGCCAGACCGGTCCACCGACAAATAATAGTGGCCAGGAGCATCTTGTCCTAGAGACCAGTCCACCGGCAAATAATAGTGGCCAGGAGCATCTTGTCCTAGATACCGGTCCACCGGCAAATAATAGTGGTCAGGAGCGTTCTGCCCTGAGTGTATACTTTCCGGTCCACCGGCTATAATAGTGGGGTTCTCGCACTCACATAGACTACTAAAGAATACGTGTGGAATGGACCTATTATTAACGAGAATAAAGAATAAGTCACCGGGAAAGTAACCAGGCCTTATCATGTGTGTTATCGTATGTTACCTATGTGCTTATACTTGTATCATGTGTTCTATGTGTTGGCCTTAGCTCGTCTGTTACCTTACTCAGTACGTAGCGTACCGATCACCCGTTTCATGGGTGCTGCTCATTCCCACGAGCAGAAGACCCATCTGACCTTGTGCAGGTAGGAGATCATGTTTTCGATGACTACGATACCTATGAGGCATCGGGTGGGGCCGAGTGTTGAGCCTATCTTGGTTGGAGCTGAGAACGAGCCGACCGGACTCTTTTACTATCCTTGTTTTCGTTTATCATGAGTTAGCCGTATTTGTATTATGTTCGTATTTTGGAGTGTAACTCTTAAGTTGTAATCTTAAACGATATTCTGACTCTGGTCGACTCTTGTTTTCATGAATGACTTATGATGACTATGAACTTATGTTCCTGGTGGTTCTTACTTAACCATTGTTGATTTAGCCTTAGCACTTAGTGTCGGGACGGTAGGAGTGAACCGGTCTGGTACTAAGTGTGGCGGTAATACCCTCAAGTTTACGGTTTTAATTCTTTTTCTTCCGCTAAACCCTCCGATTTAAATGAAATTTTTCAGTAGTAAATTTGGGGGTGTTACATGTGGCGATCTTGGCCAAAGTAGGGGAAGGCAATGACAACTTTAGAGAGTTGTAGGGGGTAGGAATGGTGTAGATCAATGAATATCAAAGGAAGAAGAAAGATGGGTGGTTTTGGTTGATTTTTCCGAAGGTAAGGAGGGTTTGTGTGGTGAGTTTTATTAGTGTAAGGAAGAAGTGTTTAGTGAGTTTGGATGGTGGTTTTGGTGAGGTATCGATGGGAGTTGTTGGTGCAAATGAGGGAGTTGCAGCTAGGATGGATGATGGTGGTTTATGGGGTGTTTTTGGTGATGATGAGAAGGAGGGAGAGGAAGGAAAGAAGGCATGATTAGTGGTGCTAATTTGGACAAAAAATAGAGGGAGAAAGGAGGTTGGTTGAGGGCATTTAATTTTAAACATGCTAGCTGCAACTCCCTAAGAGATGCACCAAATTTTAAACTGAAAATTTTTATTTGAAAGACAACGCAAAAGAGTTTATAAAAGCAAAATCAAGGAATTTTACCACCACATAAACCATAAAAGTGGTGTGATCATTACTTAGCTCATGCCTGATGCAAGGCAAAAGGGAGCAACCATTAAAGAATGCATGCTCTACTAATAATACAATAACTCTATGATAACAGTGACAAGAATGATAATAAAGGTAAAGGAGAAAGTTTATAAAATCCACATACATAAACAAAAGCCAATAGTTTAAATAAGTAGAAAGAACTAAAAATATCCCAATGCAATGAGCACAAATACTTCTAACCTATTAGCCTAACTCTTTGTTAAATGGGAATGTAACTCTCAAACACTAAGAAATGGCCAGCTACTGGCCCATATTATCATTCTCAACATACTTTAGTTGAAAATTATAACCCTTTAAACTGTTTTCTACTCAACGGACCAAAAGACATATTATCATAGTGACCACATAAATATAGTATCACTACGGTGAAGTACTAGTAAAATAAACTACCTAAAACATGGTAAGGGCTCATGATGCACATTGAAATCACATAGTAGCATGATGATAAGCATAGTGATATAATAAATCACTCAGGCTCATTACACCAATACAACAAGGCATGGTGGCATAAAAATGATGGAAGAATAGTAATGTAGATCATGTATTAGAATCACATAATGTAAACTATATTATAATAATCTTCCTTTAGTGACCACATAATTTTTAGACATTAAGATAATTCATTCGACCACATAGAGTTCTCCATCATGAACAAAATTCATGGCAGCATACACATAATGGGATAACACACTCACTACATGGGGTCATGATAAATAAAATGGGCTTTTCTCGAACGATACCACACCTACAACACATCGAATGTACCTATTGCAAGGGTTAACATAGATTGGGATACCATACCCACCACATGGGGTCAAAGTACAAAAAGGGGCTTGTGAAGACATAAAAAAATAAGGAGGCTCGCCCATTCACTCTCAGCTAGCTACCTCGAAAGTTGGAATAAAAGGCTAAAAAATCTTAATCCATTAATTATAAATTACTCGATGATATCACACATCAGAAACTGATTCCATTAATAACCATATTAGATATTTTCAAGTTATAACACCAAACACATCATAAGGCATATAAGCCATCAATTTGGTGTTTAGAGGTGACACCAAACTTAACCACTCAAGATCCACAATATCATCATTTCAATCCATATTAAATTTAGGGTAAGCATGGTTGGAATCATGATTAAAATATTGTAATTACATGGAAACATTAATATAGAATCCCTAAAGGAAGAACAATAAATAACAAGCAATCATAGCAAAATACAAGGAGACCAATCGATCGGTCCCTAGGAGTAGTTGATTGGTCTAGTCGTACCAAACCTGAATAGAAAATAAAATCAGTGAACCAGTCAACTGGTTGGTCCCATCGATTGATTATTCATAGGAAACTAGTCAATAGGTTTGACCAAATTAGTTGATGGGTCTAAGCAAAGATCATACCACTCTTGCCATAAGCCCATTAGTCGATGGGTTTGGCAAACTGATAGACTACTCATAAGACTAGCTCATCAAACCAATTGAGTGATCTCACAACTAATAGATCAAAAATCCCAAACCAATAGACTATTCATACAATAAGTCGATCGGTCTAACAAATCGATCGATTGGTCTAGGCAAAACAACATCTTGACCTGCAATCCCCTTAAAAAATTTCCCCAAATCTACCATATTAATCCTAGCATGTTTCTATGACATAAAACACATAAAAATACATCTTGCACATGTAGAATCACATAGGTACATAGTAGTATTGGCACTTAATGAAATCATGCTCAAAACTATAGAAATCATGCATAATAACAGGGAAATCTAAACATGCTTAAAACTTTAATAATAAAACTTTACTACATGCTCAAATACAAAAATACAGTTAACTCATGTACATTACAGAAATATACCAAGAACATAGAACCACAACAAACAACAAAAGGCCTTATTCATATGAAGGATAAGAATACCTTACCTCAAAGCAATTCTTCTAGCACAAAATACTTCTAATTTGACAAGTGTCTACCAAGACCTTAATTCCTAAGAGAATTAAGAATAAAATAGATTAAAATTATTTTAGTAAAAAAAATCAAAAGAAGGAGAAAATGCTACAACTCAACCTTTTTTGAAAATAGATAATCTAAGGAGAAAGAAGCTAGAATCTTTAACCTTTCTCAAAGCCTTAATCCTTCCTTGATTAAGAGAAAAATAAAGGAATATCTGAAGTTAATATTAAGAGAAGAAATAAGAGAAAACCATCCAACCAAAGGACAAGGTTCGAGAGGCAAGTCTCTATTTTCTCAATAGAGAAGAAAAGAAAGGAAATATGGAGAATGCCCAACACTTGGGAAATTTTCACCAAGGAAAAGGGAGTGAATAAGTAAGTGCAGGTGATAAGGAGTGAATTGAAATAGAAAATGAGTGTAAAAGGGAGAGTGTTGATCAATACATATAAGTGGGAGAGATTGACGTTTGACTTAGGCTGAGTGTGGGCTGCCAAGGTATAATGGGAACACATGTTGAGGTGGCATGGTATTGGGTTGGTAAATCGGGGAAGAAGTGTAGAAATTTAAAGATACAGCCATGACTGCCAGAAGAGAGAGAAAAGTGAGAGAGAAGAGAGAATGTGAGAAATGCCTCAAAAAGTGCTTTCAGGAAAATTTTAAGTAAATAAAATCATAGAGTAATCTCAAATAATATAAAAATAATTCCAAAGCACCAAAATATGATCATTTGCACAAATAGATTCTAATTATAAATTTCATAAACATGAAACAAAATTTGAATTAAGATCGGAAAAGGATATGAAATCATAGAATAACTAGTTAATCAGTTTGAGCAAACAATCAACTAGTTTATCAGAAATTAAAATTGTCAGTTTCTCAGCATACTAGTTGATTGGTTAAGGAAATAAATCAGTCGATGAGCTTGAAATTCATAACTTTATTAGACTTTCAAGACATTTTCAAAACCAAAGTGATGTATTTTATATTAACATGATTTTAAATACAATTTAAAGGATTTTAGGATGGGATATTACACATACACACATACCTGCATGGAGAGAGGGAGAAAAGGAAATAAGGCACTGTTGGTAGAAACACCAAGGCTAACCTATAAACATATAAGGTGGGAGTTGATGGGGGTACAGTGTAGGTGATGGTGGCATGGCAGGGGTAGAGGTATTGTCTTGGGATAATGTTTCATGTAGAATAAAGGGGAAAGAAAAGGAAAAAGGAGATCAACAGTTGGGGATGAAAAAGGAAAAGAAAAAAGGGAAAGGGGAAAGTGATTAAACTTGGTCTTAGGATTAGAATTAGGTTAGAATAATTTATATTAGGGTATTATAATAATTTAATTATATTAGGATTAGATAATATCGATCAAATTAGATATTAGGGTTGGGTAAATATATAAATTTCTTGAGTATTAGAATTAGATTATGATATTAATTACTTGAGATTAGGTTTAGTTAAATTTTAGGATATTACATTGAGTAGATAATCAAAAAAATGGGAATGCTACTATGTTATGTGCTAAGTAACCAAACTACCTTAGCATGAAATTTATGTCATTCAAGGATATGCACTAATAAAAAGTAAATTAACATATTATAGGCAAGGTACATTCACATGCTTACATCATGGCACGTAGTAGACATGCTATGCAACAACTGCTTGCTTATGTACCTATTAGCAAAAGATGCATATGTAGGTCACACTGATAGTTTTTGTAAGGCGAAAAGTAAAAGAACACACAATTTTACGTGGTTCACCCAATGTGGGTTACGTCCACGGACGACAACGAGCAAGGATAATTTTACTATGTAAAGAAAGAATACAAGAAATCCTCAATTGAATAGAGGATTGTTGAGATCTATCACTCTCAATTATTCTAACTCTCAAATGTGTGTATAACTATGATGGATATTGTGAGTTATGTTTTGAGAAAGGGTCAGGGACTACATATATATAGTCTTCAAAAGAAAACCCTAAAAAACTACTAATTAATGGAGATTAAAAACTATAACTCTCCATTTATGGCAGTTAATACTACCAATTAATTTAGTAGTAAATTCTTCAGTTACGTTAGCTTCATATTTAAGTCTTCCATAACCTCTGGTTTTAAATTCTTCATTGATGGTAGTGAATACTACTAATTAAAACTCTTTGGTTACTTCAACTTCACATTAAAGACTTTCATAACCGTCAGATTTGAGTCATAAACTCAACAGTTTTCATGAATAAATATATTGCATCCTACTAGTGTTATACATACTACATAATTCAGCAAATTATCATGGATCATACCAAAAAACAAAACATGGTAGGTATTACATAGAGAATACAAGACCATCTAAGACATCAATTAGGTTTCCAATAATTTTCTTTAATGGAGGTGATTACATAGTCCATACTTGTTTAAGAGTATTGAACAAGCATTCTAAGTACTCCACCATAAAACTAGTGATAAAACAATATCCCCATCAATAGAAACAAGGTCCCCACTAATAATAATAGGAAACAAAGTCCCATACAATAAGATAAGAAACATATTCCCAGCCATCGCATTACAAGGTATCCTAGCCCATAAATGTTCTCCCCCCCCCAAAATATACACATGGCATAAATAGAGTAGGAAAATTACCAAAACCAAGGAGGGTTCCCCTGCCCATATGTGAACCATAATACAACCTACACTCGATTACCTACTTTAAGAGTTGAAGAAATGAATGCTTAAATGAACTATTTTCCTATTAGTGATTGATATTATTATGGAGAATCTCACATTATATACTAATCTACATCATATCCATCATTTTTCCAACACTTGAGGGTAGTACATTTTCTACTTATGGACTATATATAATATTCAAGATGACATTGCAATCACTTAACCAATCATAACAAATCAGTGCTTAGTACATTTATGCATCTCTTATCCATAATTAGAAACCTAGATCAAACCTAGTAATAAGGTCAAATCATGGTTAAACATCTAAGGATATATCACAAGAATACTCTAGAAAGTCCCTACAAACCAGCTAATTGGTCTCGAAAACTAGTTGATTATTCATGACCATAGTAGGTATATATAATAATTCATGCTATATAACTAGATGAGTAGTTTTTGGGACAAATCAGTTGAATAGTCAGACTAGTGGACTTGATTCCACCAAAACTTATCGACTAGTTACCTATAAAACATAATACATAGAGTTTTGATACCATATAACTGATCGCATAAACCAGCCAACTGGTATTCATCCAAATCAATTGATTGGTTTGTTAGGAACATAACACACATATTCAATTCAACGCCAAGTCATGTTTTTCTAATCTATTTTAAACCCACATATCATGCATACAAATCGTTTTCTCACTCTACATCTCATATCTAACATGCCATATACCTAGTTATGCTTAGTTTTTCATAAACCATCAAGAAACATGCTTTAACATATTTAAATTGAATCAAGGTTAAAGGTACTACATCATACTTCACACTTTGTATAATTCACACAAAAAACTTGTTGGGATTATCAACATTTTCAAATACAACCTAGATCATAAAACCTTATAGATAAATATTTCTAAACATGCATAAAATATCCTTTTTCATGCTTATCTACTCATTTTTGCACATTGTCACCAACAATATTCTAAGCGTCATATTTCTTCACAAATAGACATGTTATCATACCAATCACACTTGAACACATCATTTCCAACCCATTTTTGAGCATGAGGATAAGAATGATTTACATCAAGACATAGCTAGAATAACATAAAAATAAGAGAATGGAGGATCATCCTTTAATTAGGAAGTCCAAAACCTCTCACAAGTACCCTAAGTAGACAATAAAAAAAATCTTAAAAGACCCTAAACAAATTAAAGGAGCCTTGAAATTAGGAAAAATAACCTTTCTAGAAATTGGAGCCTAAAGAAAATATCCAATCCTCAACCTTTCCTAAATCTAACCTTCTCTTAGTTAAGGTAAAAATAAGAGCTAGAGGAAGGATCATAGATGAAGAGAATAATTGAATTTCAAATCAAGGAGAGAATAAGCTCTATAGTGTAGGGAATGAGAAAATTAGATAGGGAGGTTCTTAGTACTTAGAGAAAAATTTAGGGAAAAGAGAGAAAATGAGGCAAGGGTTAGAGAGGGTGAATGGTTTAGGGAATTAATAACCACAAAATTCCTACCTTCAAACCCTATACATATCGGTAAAGGCATGATTTGGAGAGAAATTTTCAACCTAAACTTGGTTGACCTAAAATGGTGTATACAAGCGGTGTTGTGATGCCCCAAGTCAATTTAGTTTGTCAAGGAATAGGGAAAGAGAAATAAGGGAGTTGAAAATAGAATCATAAGCTTATAAGATGATTTTGTAAGTAAATCTTATGGAAATTTGATCGTTTATGGAGGAAAGGATAAAGAAAGAAAAATAGGTTTGTATGAGGTCAACCATATACTTTTGGTGATTCTATCTCCCAAATCTGATTAAAACTAAATAACATTTGAATTAAGAGTGACAAAAATCCTAAATATTAATTTTGAACACCCTAAAGCATAATTACCAAGTTATAAGATCATTTGGAAAAAATGAATCAAAATTGGGTACAAAAACTTCTAATTCAAATGAACAAGTTGATAGGTATGACAAAACCAATCAATTGATTTTACCAGTTAACTAGACTATTAAAACTATTTTGCTCGTTCTTCTAGACCAAAAAACCCTTTTCAAAGCACACATCAAGAAGAAAATTGTAATACCCCAAAATTTAACTTAATTCAAATTTAGGATAATTAATATTTTAACCTAACTTTAATCCTAAATGAATAATATTTTCATCTTACCCTAATTATTTAATCTTAAGTTTAAATCTAATTTTAATCATAACCTTAAACTTCTTTTTCCTTTTTTCCTTTTACTTTCCCTTTATTTTTCCTATTTATTCATCTCCTTCCTTGAGGTCTTCTTCTTCCCCTTCTCCTTGCGTGGTTCCATCTTTCTCTTAATAAAATCACCCTACTAAGCCTCCACCTTTCATCCTACCTAACTAAATTCATTATCACCATCATCCCTTACATATCATGGGATATATCATTGGAAAATTATGCACAAAACTCTAATCTTTACCCCATGCCCATGTATATGTCACTCTCTTTATTTCCCCTCAACATTCGCACCAACCTCTCATATATATATACACACCCATCCACCATCTCTCCTTATCTCATTTAATGCCTCACCAAAATCTCTTTAGACTTCATCTTCCATCCCTCAACTTATCTGTTCATCGTTACATCGTCATCCTAGAAAAACTCAATGTGCGCCTCATGTTGCATCACCTTAACTACATGAGAAACTCACATTTCTTAGCCTCACCTATGTGACAAGCTCACACAATTTATCCCTTAAAGCATCTATACCTCATGCAAGGGCACCCTTCCATGCCATAACCTCACACTGCAAACCTCCACCAACATTAGCCATTCACACTACCACCCTCCACCAATATGAAAGCCTCATGTAGAATCCCCTAGCTGAGTGAGTCCCTTACATAATATCTTGTTGTGCCACTTCCTCACATCAACAACACCATTTGTGCCACACTTTTCCATAGCTTGGTTTACTTTAATTTTTTTTATCATTTTAATCCTTATTTGCCTTAATTATTCCTTAATTATTTTCTTAATTCTTAATTTCTAACCATATGTTATTGTTAGTTTTTAGGTAATTTTTTGATGGTCTCAGAAGAGGCATGTTAAGATTTTTAATACTTAGAGGCTGGTGTTGGTTTGGTACGGATATATGTTATAGTTAAGGATTTTTGAATGCTATGTATATTTTGTGTATACTATCATGTTGGTATGATTATATTGATAATTTCATATTTTTAATGTTATTTTAAGATAAAGTGGCATTGTATGATGGAAATTGAGTAATATGTGAAAGCATTTGCTTATGTGGTATATCATGGGATAAATCTTCTCTTGAAACCCTAAGTGAGGTAGTATGATTTATGGCTTTTTAATGTGGATTTGATAAGGTGTGATAAGAGGGATATGAATATGATTAATTTGAATAATGATGTAATAAATAGAGGGTCAGAAAATGATGATATCAAACTTATATGATTTTTGTGGAAATTTAGATATTGTGGCTGTTAAAAGGATATTTTGGTGATTTTATGATTATGTGGGAAACAATCATGGAATGATAATATCACAACAAGAAAAGTGAGTTTGGGTGATGATTTCTATGATAATAGGGTGAAAAAATAGATTTTGTTGCCATTGGTTCTATTTTGGGCTACGAAAGTATATTGTTGCCCTTTTTTTATTTAAGGCAACAAATTTTTATAATTGTTGCCCTTGTTTTCTTTAGGGAAACAAACTTTTATAATCATTGCCCTTTGTCAGAGTGGAAAAATATTTGGGCAAAGATATTATTTATTGTTGCACATAATGTAGTTTGTGCCACGATTTTATTTTTTTGTTGCTTATACTTCACTTTTGGGCTACGATTTTATTTTTTTTGTCACCCATAATTCAATCTTGGGCAACAATATTATTTTTTCGTTTCCTATACTTTAAAAAATGGCTGCTAAAAATTTTAAAACCAACACTTTAGGGTGTATTAAATATGGGAAGTGCACTCATTATATGCTCAAATGAAAACATAAAATTTCAAGACTATGTTGAAATGTATGTTTGTTCAAATTATATATGTTATTTTTTTTTAAACAAGGGGGCGTGAAGCGCCCTGATAGGGGTCCAGGGGCAGCGCTCCTGGCGGCGGTCCCACTGGCCTGAGAGCAGGCAGGGTTCAAAGGGGCAGCACCTTTGAAACCTAAATGAAAAGTCATTTCTGATAAGTAAGAAATATTGTTTGATATGATAATAAGGGTAACAAAATTAATCTCATTACACAAAAACAAGTTTGGGCAACGATTATATATTTTGTTGCCCATGGTACTCTTTTCCCTGGCGCTCAAAATTTTTACCCCTACCGCTAGACTTCTTATTTTTCCAAAGTTATACACAAACAACATAGAAGAAAAAACTTCCCTCTCTATTTCGTGAAACCCTAACCCTTAATTTCGCACCACCATGTTCTGCAACTTCTAGATGTCTAGGTAAATCCTTAATTTTCCTCTTCATCATCTTCATTTCGTTTCATATATCTGCTAATCTTCTACCCTTTCTCCAACTTCATTGAAAAAAGTAGAAAATTTCCTAAATTTTCTTCTCTGTTTGATAATTTTGCAGGTGTAGGGCTTATTGAACAGTATTAATCTTCCTCCATCTGGTTTTTTGGGTAGAAAATAGTGGTAAGTCTTATTTTGTTGGATTATTTTTTCTCTTTAATTATTTCAGTTCCCTTGAATGTGTTAGATGTGCATGTATGTTGCATATAATGTATGTGTTGCCAGATTATTTGTCTCTTTACCTGTTTTAATTCTCTGGAATGTGTTTTATGTGTGTGTATGTTGTAGATAATTGTTTCACTACCCTTTTTAATTTAGTGCTATATGTGCGTCCATATTGTTGGTTTCATAATTCATTTTGATTATATATTGCTCTTTAATTGTAGGTTGTTGGTTTGATAATTTATGTTTTTCTTCATTGGCAATTCCCTTTAGTTGGGGGACGGGGTGGCTTGGGAAGAGTAAGGTTTAAGTCATACTGCATATAAAATGTTATGTTGCCTGAATCATATAACAAGCAAATTAAACTTCTTATTACTTTACCACATATGAAATGTTGTCTGTAATTTTACATTATACAACCAAATCTTACTCAGGATATGCCTAAACATATGGAAGAGGTTGTGTGTTTAATATGACCTATACTTCATTTAAATGGAATCCAATAAATGTTATTTTTGCTAAGCTTTTTGTTGAAAAATCTCTGATTTTAGTCAGAATTGTACACCCCTCATTTATGATTCAATTATCGTAAATGAAAATTAATGAAAATGAGAAAAACTTGGTACAGGACTCATGTATAGCTTTTTATTTTAATACTATTCCTTCACAACATCATTGTCAAGAATTCTAATAATATGTTATTACTAAGTAATAGCTTAAGTCTACTTTTTTTGGCACAAATGGTAGACACTTAGAGTATTGAAGTCCACTTCTTTTAAAATATTTGCAATTACAACATGTAAATCTTCTTTGCTAGGATATGGTTTGATCTTCTTGATTGTTTTAGCTTTACCTAAAAGCCAAAAGGAGAAAAGGGGCAAAATTGTAGTCTACTGATTAACTTTTACAAATACTCTTATGTGAAATATACAATTTAAATACACTTTAACTTGAAGTTTGATTATAAATGATCAACCATGCTGCTACCTGAGCATTGTAAATTAGCTCTTAGAAAGTATTGCACGAGTTTATACATTAAACTTATGTTATCTTATACAAACAATTCACCATCAACTTATAAGATAGAAACATTCCTTTAGACATATTCAAATTCTTGTTTTTCATATATATGATAACTAATAATTAACATATAAATCACCTTAATTAATAAGAAAAATAGAAGATAGTCATTGATTATATTTGACTGATGAACATTTCCTAATATATATTTTCCTATTTGCTTATGCATGTATAGTCATTATTTCAAAAATGCCTAGGAATCGAAGTTGGATTAACCATAAGGGAATAAATGATAGGAGAAAGCCAGAGTATATTGAAGGTGTTAATGAATTTTTGGAAATTTTTTTTGGTGGAAAGGAAGAGGGAATTTTGCTAAAATGCCCTTAATTGAATTGTAATTTTAGTTTAGCCCAAAATCGATGTACTATGTGGATTCATTTGATGATTTATGGCATCAAGAATTATTATAATCCATGGATCTTTCATGAAGAAAGTGATGGTAGGAGTATCAGGGGTGACAATATTAGTGTTCATGAAACTTATGATGAAGAGACTAGAGTTAATGCGGATGGTGAGGCGGATCTTGATAATATGGGTCTATTGGTACAAGATGTGACAAATGTTTAATTTTCCATTGGTGTTGATAATACTGAATCAGAAGTAGGGTGTCAGTCTCTTAAGGAAAATGGTGTTGGTTTAGAGAAGTTTTTTAAGTTGATGAAAGATGCTGAGATAGAGTTGTATGCAAGTTGTAAGACGTTCTCAAAATTAGAATTTTTGGTTAACTTACTCCACATCAAACTGAGTAATAAATGGAGTAATAAATCTTTTGATATGCTACTTCAAGTTTCGCATAGAGACTTTAACTTTAATAAAGGATTTCCTAAGACATTGTATGAAGCAAGGAAATACACTAAGGAACTTGGGTTGAATTATGTGAAAATTGATGCTTGCATTAATCATTGCATATTATTTTGGAAAGAATATTCTCAGTACAATAGTTGTCTAGTTTGTGGATGCTCTAGATGGAAGGACAAGAATCAGGATGATGGAAGTAGCAGTGATGGTGATGGGTTGCATATGAGAAATAGGGTGCCTCAACTAGTCTTACAACATTTTCCTTTAATCCCTAGGCCTCAAAGGATGTATAGGTGCTCTAAATTAGCAGAACATATGCATTGGCATAAAGAGAATCGTCCAGACGATGGAATTATGAGGCATCCTACAGATTCAAGAGCTTGGAAGTTTCTAGATGAATTATTTCCCACTTTCTCCGCTAATCCACGGAGTGTTAGGTTGGCACTTGCGATTGATGGGTTCAACCCTAGAGCACACTTAAGTTCCAAGTATAGCATATGGCCTATTATTCTTGTCCCGTACAATCTACCTCCTTGGATGTGCATAAAAACTTCTTACTTCATGTTATCTTTGTTAATTCCTGGTCCAAGATCACCAGGCATTGATATAGATGTATTTTTGCAACCACTAATAGAATAATTGAAGGAATTGTGGGAGAATGGGGTTAGGACATTTGATGCACATACTGGTGAGGTGTTTAATATTCATGTTGTTTTAATGTGGACAATTAGTGATTTTCTAGCTTATGCTAATTTGTCTGGATGGAGCACAAAAGGGATCTTGCTTGTCCTAATTTCCATAAAGATACTTGGTCTCAAAGATTAAAGAACTCTCGTAAGCACTGCTATTTGGGACATAGGAGATTCTTGGAACCGAACCATAAATGGCGATTGAATAGGAAAGACTTCGGTGTTGGACACACTGAAAGAGGCCCCCTACCAGAATCACTTTCTGGACATGATATTTTGGAGGAATTCAATGGAGTTATAAATGTCACATTTGAAAAAAGTAAATCTTCTAAGCGAAAGAGATCTGAGCGATACTTGGTGCATCAATGAAAGAAAAAGAGTATTTTTTAACTCCCGTATTGGAAGCATTTGTTAATTCGACATAATCTAGATGTGATGCATGTGGAGAAGAACATTTGTGACAATATCTTGGGAACATTATTGGATATACCCGGAAAAAATAAAGATACTTCGAATGCTAGATTGGACCTTTAGAAGATGAAGATGCATCCACATTTACGTCCTAAGTTGGTGGGGGAAAAGTTTCATATTCCGAAGGCATCTTATAGTTTAACATTATTTGATAGGAGGGAGATCACTGCCCTACTAGCAAATTTGGCAATTCCAGATGGCTATTCATTCAATATCTCAAGATGTGTAAGCTTGGAGGATGGTAGGATTTCTAGGATGAAAAGTCATGATTGTCACGTGTTTATGCAAGATTTACTTCTACCGGCTTTTCGAGGTGTGTTAGATGATAAGGTGCTTCAACTTTTGGTAGAGTTGAATAGATATTTGAAGCAACTATGTTCAAATAAATTAAAGATTGATGTGTTGGAGTAAATGGAAAGAGATATAGCCATCACCCTTTGCAAATTGGAACGGATATTTGTTCCTTCTTTTTTTAATGTGATGGTGCATCTAACCGTGCACTTAGCTAGTGAAGCAAATTTAGCAAGACATGTGGCTTATTGTTTGATGTGGCACTTTGAAAGGTAATTTGAAGTTATAATATTTTAACATAACATATTTTGTAATGTAAACATAAAATTATGACTTTTTTCTTATTGTAGGGAAATGCGTACTTATAAATCGTTTGTAGGCAACAAAGCATGTCAAGAAGGGTCGATTGTAGAAAGTGAGATTGTAGATGAATGCCTTAAATTTTTCTAACGGTATTTGAGTAAAATAGAGACACAATTCAATAGTGAAGAGAGGAATGATGATGAGAATCATCCACTTCCCTATAGCCTATCTATTTTCTGTAAGTATGGTAAGCCATTAGAGAAGGCTACACTTAAAGAGTTAAGCTTTAAAGATTGGGAGCAAGCACAATTGTACATTCTAAGAAATTTTGAAGAATTTCAACCATTTTATGAGTAAGTGAGATTATTTTAAATTTATATAGAATATTGAATATGTAAATAGGGCTACAAAGATTAATAATTGTTCTTTATGATAGGGAGTATTTGAATGCCAATGAAGGAAAACTTGTTACTTTCGTTAAATGGTTTGAAAGAAGAGTAAGTGAACTAATAATCTATATGACTTAAATAATATATCTATTATAGTAATAACATATGCCTTACGTTATTCTTTTAATTTTTATGTAATATAGATAACAGAGTTAAGAGATGCTGGGGATGAAAGGATTATAGATGAACTATTATGTCTAGCTCAAGATCCAATGAGGAATGTGCTTACATATGAGGGATATGTTGTGAATGGTTTTAGATTTCATACAAGAAAGCGCCAAAGAAGAAGGAAGACACAAAAGAGGGGAGTAATGGTAAAAGGAGATGATGATAGTGGAGGTGTGGATTTTTACGGGTTACTAGAGGAGGTGATTGTGTTGGAATATGACCCTATCAAAAATTGTGGTAGTCCTATTACCATTATTTTTAGATGTGAATGGTTAAATGTATGGGATAAGAGGATGGGGGTAAAGAGAGATGATAAATATGGAATTACCCTTGTTAATGTTAATAGTAGGTTAAGATATAATGAGCCTTTTGCGCTTGCCTCTCGAGTAGGGCAAGTTTTTTATGTAAAGGTCCATAAAGAACCTCAATGGAGGATAGTTGTTAAAACAAGTCCTCGAAATCATTTTGATTTTCCTATTATTAAGTACATTGATGAAGATAGTGGACATTCAAATGCAAATTGGGAGAATGAGATGACTACTACGATTTCTGATATGCAAGATTTAAATTGGGATGAAATTCCTTTGGTACGTAATGATATTGAACCTGATTTAGTTGATATTTGTGACATTGAAAGGGCTATGAATAATGAGGAGGATGAGGAGGAGGAAAAAGAAATGGAGGAGGAGGGCCTCGAAGATGAAAATGGCGAAGTTAATTACTATTCAGATTTAGAATCAAATGAAGATATTACATGATATTATTTTAGTTTTCCTTCAAAGTCAAAGGTGATGGTGATAAATTTCCAAATGATATAACTATTGTATCCTAATTTATTTAATTAGCATATCAATCAATTTATTTTATTATTGTTGGATTTTACAGGTTAATGACATCTAATCTTTCATCATCACAAGCTATGGTGCATGTAAATCAAGAGACTTCATCGGATGGTCATGATGAGCGATCTAACAACTTAGCCAATCATATGACATATAGGCAACGTTGTCAGTTGCAACAATCACAAAGGACAGGTTTGTGTTAATAATGCCTATTTTTTTGTAATATATTTTTTAATTATATATTTCTTGTACATATTTATCATTATTTGTTGAACCAATATACTTGTGTGATGTAGGGCCAAAGTGGGGGTCCAATCGTGGAAAAAATATTTTAATTCACGGTTAAATGACCACACTACAAAGCCATATGCTAAAATCACTGAAGAAATGAATAGAATTGTAAGCACTGATGCAAACCAGTTCATCACAGAGTTGGGAGTGTGGGTAAAAAATTATTGTCCTCTTCATTCATGGTAAACCTAATTTTTATTATTCTAATTCTATTTGCACATGTCCATTTTTGACAAAACTTTCTCATCAATTGTATTATTTTTTGGAATACTGAATTATATGTGTAGAAATTGGAAGCATATGGATCCTACTGCAAAATAAAGACTTTTCAATAAGATAAAGGTAAAATTTAAAGCTAATGTTTTAGTTTTGCATATCAGTTACATGTTTCATTTTGTTCGTAACCATTTGATTAGTTTGATATTTATATATGGTTTAGGCTAAGTGGAGACTTCCAGAGGGTAGTCATGTTGACAAAGAATTATCTATGCAATGTCAAATTTTGTATAGACAATGGCGTTTCAGGCTAAAAGAGAGATATTTTAATGGATTTTCAATGTCACAAGTTATTGCAAACCAACCTCAAACCATAAATGCTACTGTATGGAGGTGGTTAGTGGTGGACTTTTGGGGTTTGTCTAAGCAAAAGGTTCTACTGTTTAATTTTTTTAAAGTTTTTGATGACAAGTATTTCTACTCTAATTAATGATTTCATAACTAATTATCATTTTTTTTCCACATCTAGCATATTAGTGATGTGAATCGTAGAAATAAATCAAGACAAACTGAAATTCTTAGGAATGGAGGAAAGTCAACAACATGCTATCTTCATGAAATTATAAGTATATTAATTAATTTTTTGCAATTTTTGTTCTATTTTTGTTGCTACTACTATTGTTCTATCAAAAATAAAAAGGTTGGCCAATTCTATATATTTTATATATGAAAAGTGTTACAATGGAATACACTATAATTATTAATGCAAAGGCTTATCTTCTTTGACTCTTGATATATTGTTCTTTCAGTTAAATATTCACATGGATTTATTATATGTAGGAACATCAACCATCAAAAGAGCCATCTATTATAGCTAAAAATGCTGATGAGTCGATTGAGGAGACTGAGCAAGAACCAGATTATATTAGATTATGGAAAAATACCAAAAGGTGTGTCAGATATGAAGAAGTATGTAAATATAAGTTAATTTATACAAATTTGTAAGTTTTTTTTAAAATTATTTATTTTATATTATTATAGGAAAAAAGATGATACATGGGAAGATGGTGCATATGCAAAATACCAAAAGTTGATTGAACTTCATGCTAAGTAGAAGGAGTTGTATGGAGTTGATAATCTCGGTGTGAAAGAAGCATATACTCAGGCATTTGAGCATCGTTCTAGCTATAATAGAGGGCTAGGAGCCGGACCTATGCCTTTAAGGAACAAAAAAGATAATGAAATTGAGGCTAGCCTTTGTCAACAAATTGAGGAGGTTAAACATTCAAATGTCTTAAAGGAGGAAAATTTAAGGCTCGAAATGGAAAATATGAAGGAAATTGCTGATGAAAGAGAGAGAAAGTTAAGAGAAGAAGCGGAGGAACTAGAGAGGAAACTTAGAGCAGATGCTGATGAGACCACGCAGAAGTTAAAGGCTAAAATGATGCAAGTTGTGAGAGATCAAATTGCAGGCTTTTTAGGAACACCAACAATCTTCACAACTCACTAATTAGTATTAGATATATTTAATCCATTCAAAATTTCCCATTTTTAATGGTTTGAACGTTAGAACTCTACACTATAAGTGTAGACAAATTATGGAACCAAAATTTGTAGTTTATGCCAATGTTATACATGTGATATTCATTGTCTTAAAATTGAGATGGATGGATTTTTACATCAGGTATTCTAACTATATTATTTGTTCTCTTTTACAGTTGGGAGTTCTAATTGGACATAGAAAATGACACAAACTTTTAGAGGTAAGGAGCTTTTTTGGACTTATGAATGTAAGTTAGTTCTTGTATTCATTTTTACTGATAACATATTATATAATTTTATTTTATTGATACCATTATCCTTTTTGGTTCCTTGCTAATACCTTCTGAAGTTTATATGCATGTTCGAGCATGTAATAATATGTAAAGTTTGTGGTGTCTATTAGATGCTAACCTACCCTGTACAGCTAGCCATAGAATAATCTAATGTTTGGGAATGCTAAGAACATCCTTTACCTATAACTTGATCAATGCTTTTTTCTTCAGATAGTCATTATTGTAGAATTCACTAATGATATCATATGACTTCTATGAATTCATTTGCACATGTCAATCAATATTCATATTTAATATATTCATGGTAAGAAGTGTCAAATTTCCACTCTTGATGACTGTGCAGGTTTCATTACTCAAATATATTATTTATTAATGTGAACTTCAACTAGTATAATTAGACATTAACTTTATGTACCTCTTGTAATTAGATTGGAAATCTAGTATACAATCGGTATGAAGTGTGTCGAAAACACATAATGTAAAAAATTGAATTTTTTATAATATGGCTTACAACTTTTTTTAATCGAAGGGAATTGGTAAATTATAAATAGATACCATTGCATATCTCTTTATAATCTTAATTTATATTTTTTTATTTCATGAATTGCAGATTAACTTGAAGCATGTTTTGTGACGCTACAATATACTTGATGAAGCTGAGTATGCAGAACTATCGATAACATCATCCATGTTTTGGTGGTCCTTCAAGCTAGATAGCATAATTAATTTTTGTGGTACCCATTAGGTATGACTTTTGCTAATTTGTATATTGCAGTGTCATATACTTTGAAATTCGAATGACATTTGTTTTTGGACAATAATAGCGTAATCTATGCATGGTTTGAATGATATATGATTGTATAAGGTAATGAAATATGGTGGAGTATCTATATGAATGATATTGCATTACAGCATAATCTATTATTATGAATACATAATACAGGTCTTTAGGCTACAAAATATTTTTGTAGCTTGAAAGAAAGACTAGGAATTGATTTTGTTGCAAAACAAGCAATAGAACCACAAAATGAAACATCTTCGTCACACAAAAGTGGGTCTAGGCAACAAAAAATATTTGTTGCACAATAGAGGTTTAGGGCGACAAAACATATGTGTCACACAAAAGAGGTTTAGGGAAACAAAACATCTGCTTCACATAAAAGAGGTTTAGGGTGACAAAAAATATCCGTCGTCACAAAGATTTATATATCGTCGCACAAAAGATTTTTACGGCGAAAAAAAATATTCGTTGCACAAAAAGAGACTTAGAGCAACAAAATTTTCTTTTCTTCTCCCTAAGCAAGGGCAAAAGGCTTATGGCGACAAAATTGTTATGAAAATTTTTTGTCCCCCAAAGTTTGGGTGACAAATTTTTTTTCTTAGGTGATGAAATAATTTTTTGCCCAAAGTAATACTTCTTGTTGTGTATTTAAGGGTTTTATACATTATTTCATAAGTAATATGATCGAATGATGGTTGAGCAAGACACGAGTTATCTAAAATGAGATTTTAAGGCTTCCATTAAGATAAAGGCATGCTAGTCAATATGGGATTTTGGTGATTCTAAACTTTTAATGGACTTAAAATATGCTAAATATTTCTATATGGAATATCATGGATAATTATGGATGGTGTAAGCATAGTAAAATGAGAAATATTTTAAATTATGAATAGTAACCCTAGGGGCAAGCTCATTATCAATTGTGTAAGATGTTGGAGTTAAACCTTAATTTTTCAAATATGTTGTTAATAAAATTATTCTAGGATGGTGTATTAAATTTAGTGATTAAATGATTCTTGTGGGAAAAGTTATACTTGACTTGTGAAATTAGGGTTTCCTAAGGGAATAATAGCCTTTTACCATGCATAATGTCTCAATTATCATATGGTTGTGTCTTATTTGTCTTGTATAATTATTTTAAGTCTAGGTTATGTTCCTTCCATGCTTATAATTATGTCATAATTTTGATATTGAGATAAATAATAGTTTAATAAGGCATTAATCACTTAAACTGAAACATCATATGAGTTAAGACTGAAGTGTCAAGTCTGTTCCACCAAACGATAATAGTTGATAGGAGTATTTTTTTCATGGGAGGTGCATAAGATCATTCTAATGGTTTAAGCATAGTGGCTAAGAGCGTGTTGCTCTAGGAAGTATTGAGTCTATTCCATCAGACAATAATAGTGGCTAGGCTCATTTTGCTCAAAGACGTGCTTTAGTCCATTCCATATGATTAAGAATATTGGGGGTCCTAAACTTAATGTAAATAAGTAAATGAATTATGGCTATACTTAATAATGGAACTCTAATCCACTTCTCCTCTTGTATCGTATTATATTTAATTAATATACATGCTCATTCTTCCATGTGATCTTATATACTTATATGCTCTTACTATGACTATATTGTTCCCTTACTCAGTGCATAGCATATTGATCATCATTCCAGTGGGTGCTTCTCATTCCTATAAGTAGATGGCCCAAACTGTGTTGTGTAGGAAGATGATGACCACTTGGATGACTTCACTGCTTATGATGAGTGATCACGTAATCGTTAGGGAAGGATGTAGAGTCATGTTATCTAATTTTTTTTTCGAGATATCTTTTTGAACTCTTAATTTTATGGGATCTCTTTTTATTGTATTTTTTTTATAATATACTTGAAGTTAATCTCTAAACTCTTATATAAGTTTATGAAAATTCTCCCATTCTCTATTTATCATATGTTTAAGTTTTAATTATTTTGCCTTTCATTTGATATAATGATGGTATAGTAAGATAAACTTATGTCTAGTACGACACTAACATCCAACTATATTTATATTATGCTTTAACTAAAACAAAAAAAATTAATAGTAAATTTTGGATTGCTACATAAATATTAAAACACTTATCTAACTCAAGATTAAACCATCTTAAATCGCAATCAATTATGTATATTAACACACATTAAAAGGGTCTAAAAAGTGAGGTATTACAACACCAATGTTCAATTTCTGTGTTACTACTTCATATCTGGGTTTTAATATGCTTTTAAAGGTTGTTTTTGTTCAAGTTGTGTTTTTGGTGTGTTTGTTGTTATTGTTTGTTTTTCACCTTAGTTATGAATTTGGAAGCTCTAATTTTTGTTTTTAGTGTACTTTTGGCTTAGATCCTGGATCTATAGTGTTTGTTGTTCTAATGTGTCTTCCTACTCTCAAATCTGTAGAATTCTTCAAATTTTCTTACAGATTTGGGTTTATTTGGCTTGGGATTCGGTTTCATGTTTTGTTCATTGACTACTTCTTTTGGATGAGGGTCTCTTGGGCTTTGATCTTAGATCAAATTAGTATGATTCCCTAGAGTCTCTCGTAGATCCAGATCTAGTTATAGGTGTTCACTCCTTTCTTTCGTTTTTCTTTATGATTTACTTCATTTTCCATGTTTGCTATAACTTTCTACTAGGCTACATTTAGTAAGACAAGTTGGATTTAACTTACTTTCAATTATGAAGATACCCATAGCATCGCCACCCAAATCTCAAGTTAGGTGTTTAAATGAGAATTTCTTCCTTTCATCAAGAATAATATTTCCTCGGGCTCTTTGAAGCCATAACAAAACACATGTTTTGGGATAGTAGCAAAGCAAAGAAATGAATGCTTATTGCGATTGCGTTATGTTGTTTGATTTTCTGCTTCTTTTATATGTGTTATTCTCTTATTTTAGATGTTAAAAACATTTTGATGGGAATGCAACTCCTAGGTCTCTTTTATTTTCTAATTTATGTATTTCTACCTTATAAAAATAATTACCAAAAAAAGGAATATATACATACTGTTATAAAAAAAAACAAATATACATATTTTTGGTAGCTAACTCCCTTTATTTTTTTTCTATATTTTTCTTTTTGTTGCAATTTACCAAGGGTGTCTAATATTGCAATTGTTACACCATGATACAATAACACAGTGCTTCCTTCATATGAACTATGCCATTTTTTAATAATTTTATTGAATTTCATTTTAAACATAATTTTAAAAATAAACATCATTAATGAATTAATGCACATCTTATATGCGTAAATACACCCTTTATAATCAAGTACACATTCTTTCTAATAAAAATGATGGACACAATGATATTTTTGTAAATTTATTATTTTTTTAATAAAATAATAATATCTTATTCAACAAAATATACGTCTTTTTAGTAGAAAAACATATCTTTCTTAGTAATAATATACTTCTTATCCAACACAATACATATTTTATCCAATAAAATATATATCGTTCCAATAATAGATAAAAGATGAACATTTATAAATAAAAGATATTCATTTGCCACTCTTCTCACATAAAAGATGTTAATTAATTTAAGATGTGTATTATTAGCCCTAAGATGTACATTCTTTGTAATAAGATTTGTATTATTGATATAAATATAAAATGTGTATTTGTTGATGTGGACAATATAGGTAATAACTTTTTACAAGATATACATTTATTAATTAATAATGTGTACTATAACACCCCAAAATTTACTACTAAAAAATTCATTTTATTTAAAAATTATAGGAAGAAAAAACCATAAATTTTGGGGATGTTATCGTCATACTTAGTACCAGATCGATTTCCTCTTATCATTTCAGTACCAAGCGCTAAGGCTAAAAAGGAATGTAACATAATTTACACAAATTCAAACTTTTATTTAAATCAAAGTAGTGCATCAAACTCTTTACAAGAATAAAATTCACTAATAATGGTTATAGAAGTAAAATAATGTAAACAAGGAAATAAAAGGTGAAAAGAGAAACTTTGAAATCTTTCTGGACGATCTTACGCTTTTATCTAATATTAGCTTGAATAGCACTTGCAATAAACCTACAAGGAACACTGCTCATTGAATAGGCAGGGACTCACGAATGGAATCAATAATATTATGGTATTGAATAACCCTTTATACTAGACTAAAAGATAGGACTTGCATGCTACACATAATACTTAAATTATATAAAGCGATAACATACGTGGGCTTAGGAAAATCACAATCGATATAAGGACTAATACACTAGGCAACACCACATACAATAAGAAATGCATAACATAAAATCCAGGTACTTAGTAATTCCATCATATACCCAAATAGAGACAGACACCAAAGCCAAACTTATAATATATCAATGGATCATAAAGGTAAAATCAATACTTTTGGTCTTAAGCTATTAATTAATCATTATTCAATAATCATCTTTCAAATTATATCTATGTGAGTGTGGAAACCCCACTATTATAACCGGTGGATCGGCAACACCCGAGACAAAACGCACCTGGCCACTATTATTCGCCGATGGATCAGTCTCTAGGGACTTCGCACCTAGCCACTATTCTCGCCAATGAATCGGTCTGGCCTCAAATCATATGGTGTTCCATTGTAAGTGCTTAGCGCCTTCCCATAATTTATTAACAACCAATGTTCCGTTTATTAAGCTCAGGATCCCCCACTATTATAGCCGATGGATCGAAAATACTTCAGGGAAGAACACATCTAACCACCATTATTTGTCGATTGATCGATCTCCAAGGCTTCTTGCACTTGGCCACTATTATGCCAGTGGATCGGTCTGAGCCCAGCTCAATAATATTTCACTTTACATAATTAGTACTTTATTCAAGTCTTATTCAAGAGGTCCATTTATTTAATTCAAGGAAAGGGAAAAAGGTCACGAATCCAGAAATATAAAAATATACTGGCCATAGAATCAAGTATTCTATATCAAGGATCATGGCATACATAAAACCCTAACACATATTTTGAACATATCTAACACACATTTTCATGCATACTTACCAACTAGGATCCCCTTATATGATTATAATATAAAAACCATATCACACCCTTAATTATCCATCTAATCCTAGGTTATGCCATATTCTTGTGATACTCACTTCTGATACCCACTAACTTATCAAATACCCTTATCTTATTATTCAATATTACTTATGTCGTATTAAGGAGACTCATTTAATCCATCAACATGTTATATACAAGTTACCAATTTACCCCCCATCATCCCTACAAATCACTAAGATACCCTTTGTTTATAAAATTACCTAGTCATCCCTTTTTATTTGCCAAATTATCATATTACTCTTCAAGTTTGCAAAGTTTTCAAAATACCCATTGCATTTGTTAGATTACCAATTTATCCTCCATACTTGTTAAATTTACTAAATTGCCCTTCTTACTTATTAAGATTACCACATTATTACCACATTACCCTTTTGGTCGGTTAAATTACCAAATTGTCCTTCTATTTTATTAAAATTACCAAATTACCCTTTTGGTCGGTTAAATTATCAAATTACCCTTCTTACTTATTAAAATTACCAAATTGCCCTTTTTACTTATTAAATTTACCAAATTACCCTTGTGGTAGGTTAAATTACCAAATTGCCCTTATTATTTATTAAAATTATAAAATTATCTTTTTGGCTGGTTAAAGTACCAAATTGCTTTTCTTACTTATTAAATTTACCTAATTTCCCTTTTGGTTGATTAATTTACCAAATTACCCTTATTACTTATTAAAATTACCAAATTACCCTTTCTTTATGCCAAATTACCAAAATACCCTTCCTTTATACCAAATTACTAAAATACACTTCCTTTATGCCAAATTACCAAAATGCTCTTCCTTTATGTCAAATGACCAAAATACCCTTTTTCTTTATTAACTCACCATTTTATCTCTTTTACTCATAATTACCAAGTTATCCCCTTTTCCATATAAAATTACCAAAATGCCCTCTTTTCTTATCCATTTACCATTTTACCCCCTTTACTCTTATAAATTACCATTTCACCCTTATTATACGTATTTTACCAAAATACATCCATATACATCATCCAACACCACCACCTATTATTATTTATCATTAATACTCATTAACACCAACTACACATGCTTATTTAGGCCACACCTTTTACACAAGCAAATTTACCAAAATACCCCTAGGGCTCATATTAACATTATCTATGCAACAAATGACAACATTAGCTTATCATATCAAATATATATATTTAACCTCGTCATTAACAATAAGGCTCTTTCCTTAAGCATTATTTCTACACATGACACATAAATTAACATGCTCTGCATACATAAGAATTAAGGAAGAAGGGGGTGGAAGAGGAGAAGTGGGGAGAAGGGATGGGGTAGTTCGAGTAGGGGTTTGGGAGTTGGGTGGAGGGCTTGTGGAGTGGAGTTAGGGTAGTGGCTAGGTGCAGAGAGGGAGTAGGGGTGTAGGTGGTGGTTGGGGGTTGAAGGTTGGTGGCTTAGGGTGGAAGAGATGGCAGCTACGGGGTTGGGAAAGTGAGTGCAAGAAGGAGTGAAGGAGAAGAAGGAACGGAAAAGAAGAGAAGAAGGGAGAGTCTGTGGGGAGTTTCAGCTAAGGGGAGGTAAGGTAGTGGTAGGGGAGGTACTAGGGGGTGGAGTGGTGGTTGTGGAGGCGGCGGAAGAGGAAGAATGGTGGTGCACAATGGTAGTGCGCGGTGGAGCCCAAGAAGGGGGAAAAAGAAAAGAGGAGAAAGGTGGCTGTAGGGGTGTATGGTGGTGGCTTGGCGGTGCAGGGAGGTAGCAGGGGGTGGTTGTGGTGGTTGGTTGGATAGTAGCATCGGTGGGTGGAGGTGGTGAAGCAAAAACAAAGGAGGAGGAGAAGAGGGGAAAAAGGGAGAAATGGGAGACCGGTAAAGGGAGAAGGAGGGCTCAAGTAGGGGAGAAAATGAGCAGAAGAGAAGAAGATAAGAAGAGGGAGAGGAGGCCTGTCCAGTCGGGTTAGGTGGAGGGTGTAGCGGCTGCAAGAGCATGATCTACGGTGGTAAGGAGGAGAAGAAAAAGAGGGGGGAGGAGGGCATGCAGGAAGGGCTGTAGGGTTGTGTTTAGCCCAAAAATGGAAGGAAAGGGACAGGGTAGAGAGAGGGAGAGACAGGTTGCAATGGCAGGTTGTAGGGGAGTCAGTGGTAGGGAGGTTGTAAGTTGCCATGGCGTGCAATGGTCGAAGGAGAATGAAGGAGGGAAGAAGAAGAAAATAAAGAAGGGTCAGGTTAGCCTAGCGGGAGAGAAAGAAAATGAATGGGCCTGTCCATGCACGCGAGGGAGGAGGGAAAGGAAGAAGGGTTGGGCTGGCCCAACGGGGGGAGGAAAGGAAAGAAAAAAAGAGAATGGGGGAGATCGGATTGGACGCGTGAGGGGGGGGGAGAGAAGGAGAAAGGGCAGCGGGCCTAACGTAGGAAAGAGGAAGGCAGGTGGTCCAAAGGAAGAATGAAGGAAGAAAAAGGAAAAAGGAAGAAAAAAGGGGAAAATGAAAAAGGAAAAAGGGAAATAATTTTTGGAATAATGTCATTTAATATTTTTGATAGATAAATTAATTTAATAATTTAATTTATTATAATTTAATATATTAGTTCAAAAAGGGGTAATTTTAGTAATATATTAGTTTGGAAAATTATTTAAATAAAATAAATATGATAAAATAAAAAATATTTATTTCAATTTATTAAATATTCATATCCATTTTTATATACTAAAAAAAACCCCAAAATAATTAAATTAAATAAATTTAAAAATTTAAATTATCATAAATAATGGTTATTTATTAAATTCTAGGTTTTAGATTTTTGAGGGTATTAGATATACTTATGTAGAAAAGATGTGCATTTATTATTAAAAGATGTATATATTTTTACATGTGTATGTAAAACTATAAGATGAGTATTTATATATAAAAGATATGCATTTGACACTCATTGTATACAAGGTGCGTGTTAATTCAAGATGTGTATTCTATCTTGAGATGTGCATTCTTATCTATTAGACGTATGTTATTATTGATAAGATATACATTATTGACAGAAATATAAAATGTGTATTTATTGATACGAATGAGATGCGCATTTATTGATCAAAGATGTGTATTTAATTGTTTATAGGCAAAATATATGCATTCATCAATAAAAGATCTATATATTTTAAGTGTGCACCAGAGGCTATAAGATGAATGTTTATGCATAAAAGATATGCACTTAACACTCCCTGTATAAGATGTGTATTTAAAATTATAAGATATGTATTTATCAATATAAAAGTTGTATTCGCTTTCATAATATGTGTATTCTATCTTAATGAGACGTAAATTTGTTAATATTAGATACGCATTTATGTGTATTTGTCTAGTAAAGATGTGTACTCTTTCAAATAAAATGTATATTTATAACATATATATTCATTATATGTTGTTTTATAAATAAAAAATGTATATTTATAACCAAAAAATGTGTATTTGGTGCATAAGATATGTATTCTTGCTATAAATATATGTATTTATATTCAAATATGTGTATTTATTGAAAAAGTTATGTACCATTTTAAAAGAAAGTTTATTAAATTTATAAAAATATCACCATATCCACCATATTTTTATAGAAATATGCTTTTTAAATATTTTTGTGTAAAAAAAAACCATTTATACTATATATATATATATATATATATATATATATATATATATATATATATATAGAATATCTAATGTGAACTAGTTCTATCAGTGATAATAGAGAACTAATATTCTGAGTTAAATATCTACCCATAATAGGTGATGAGAATTACTGTCATTAAGTAGAGGAACCTACTCTAAGTAGTTTTGAGTGTCAAAAAAGTATATGATTTCAATTTTTATAAATATTATGTTTTTATATTTTGGATTTAGAAAATATATACCGTAGATCTTGAAAACTACTCTTGATTGTTAAAAAATATAGTGGTGATATTTTTATAAATATTAGATATCTAAGATTTAAATTAAGAAATCATTTAAAATAAGAAATGAAAATTACGTAAATATTTTAGAAAATTAGTATGATCTAGTTTTCATGGTGAAATAATTTTTACTAGATACGCGTGTGTATATATATAAAGAAATTTAATTTAATTATAAAAATATGACCGTCTAGAACGCCATGCGTCAGGCCAAAAGGATGCAAATTGCGCTAGGACGGATACTAAAACGCATTTTGCTCCCAGTTTTTTGGTCCCTCAACGACGGGGAGAATTTGAAGGACCTCTAAAACTGACCTTTTCACTCTTCGCAGTCGCTCTCAGACTTCTGGCTCCCTCCTTCGAGCCTTTCCCTCGGTGTTGCTCAAATGGCAGTCTCTGAAAACCCTAGGCAGTCTTTGATTCCAAATTATCTTTACTCATCGAAGAGTTTAACGCTGGGTCTGGACCAAGTCCCCCGTAGAGAATTTAACTCGGCTGGATTTGGTTTGACGTTGCTATCTCCTTCGCCGGCCAAGAAAAATGGATCTAACAATTTTGTTATTCCGGCACCCATGGAGCCTAGCAGTGGGAAGATCGAGATGTACTCTCCCGGCTTTTTATGCTGCTTGTACTGCTGGTGGTATTTTGAGCTGTGGTCTTACTCATATGTCTGTAACTCCTCTCGACCTTGTGAAGTGTAATATGCAGGTAATGTTTCTGTCCGATCTGTGGCAATCTTGACTATGGAAACTGTAGATCTAGGTGTGTTTCGATCTTAAAGCTATTGAATCTATCAGATCTGTGATTTGTTGATTAATTATGGTCAATTTTTTCTCTACGCTGATTATGGTGTTGTTTACTATTTATTCGCGTGCTCACGTAGGTTTAATTATTTACTGGCCGATTTATTGTAGCCGTTTAGTAATGGTGATGTTCAATTCTTCGTTAGCAATTCGCAATTTGCCTGTGCCGTTGCCTTCCTTGCGACTGTCTAGGTGATCTAATTTGTTGATGAAGCTGCACTTCGAATTCTATGTTTTGTAAGTAGTCGTTATGAGAATTGTAGAGATCAAAGCTAATCGCTTTTTATCTTGATTACTTAAATTTCTTATTCTTCTGGGCTAGAAAACTAGCGACGCTTGTTATTAAGATAGATAAGGTGTTGTAGGTTGACTTTTGCTTGAAATGGTGACAGCCAAGTCTTCGGTGCCAATTTTGTCTTTGGTTTGGCTAGACGCTGAGTGTAGCTTGTCCTTTCAGCTGCTTGTTATATTGATCTGATGTTTCCTACATATCTGTGGTTTCCTTATCCTTTGCTGATACAGTAACTGATTTGTAATGCAAAAAACATATTGCTTGCTTTGATTTTGGTCTAACATTTTTGTGATTGATGTACAGATTGACCCTGCAAAGTACAAGAGCATCACTTCTGGTTTTGGCGTTCTAGCTAAGGAGCAGGGAGTTAGAGGCTTCTTTAAGGGTTGGGTGCCTACTCTTCTTGGATACAGTGCTCAGGGTGCCTGCAAATTTGGATTTTACGAGTTCTTTAAGAAGTATTACACCGACATTGCTGGGCCAGAATACGCAGCCAAATACAAGACATTGATTTACCTTGCTGGGTCAGCATCTGCAGAGTTTATTGCAGATATTGCCCTTTGTCCCTTTGAAGCTGTGAAGGTCAGGGTGCAAACGCAACCTGGTTTTGCTAGAGGGATGTCTGATGGGTTTCCCAAGTTTGTTAAGGCTGAAGGGGTATCTGGGTATGTTTGGTCTTGGCTATGCTGAGATAGATAATTTTTATTTGATATTTAGATGGGCGTGGCTGTTAATTTGATTTGATTTATTTATTTATATATATTTTTTATCATTAACCCAATTTTGCAGATTGTACAAGGGTATTGTTCCTCTCTGGGGTCGTCAGATTCCATGTAAGTAGATTACTTTTTGGTTCTCTTCACTCTGAATAATTGTGTATGTCCAAATGGATGTGGTTGTCTGTGAGCATGCACCCCCCCTTCTTTGCATCTTTACCTTCCCCCTAGACATGTATTATGTATTTGCAAATACACTTTCTGAATTATCGAGTAAGTTGTCGCATCCAGAAATTTGATGTTTTCTAACTCTTTGCCTCTCTTTGCTGCATACAAACAAAGGAGCTTGACTATGCCTGCATCTCATGTTACACCCCATTTTTTTACTATCGAAATTTTTTGTTTTAAAACGTTGTAGAAGTATAAAATACCAAACACATTTAGAAAAAACAGGGTGTTATTGTTGTACCTAACACATGATAGATATCCAACGTTTGTCCTATGTTAGATACAAGGTTAAGCTAGCCAACCAAACCAAATTAAGAATTAGAGTGTGTAAAACTTATATTATAGAAATGTCAATCTTCGGTGTTTGCAAATAGGGCCAAGTCGGGTCCCAAAACAATGAAAATATATATTAGAACAGAATAGTTGAAGTGCTGAAATACAAAAGAGATGAAACATAAGTTGGGCAAGCTCCAAAACTCTGGTCCATTAAGGACCTATAAAAGATCTCCGGGTTTCCACGCTCTTATGAGTTATGACCCCAAGGCCAACACAAGTAGGCCAATTACAGACTATCCTTAAAAACTTGGTACTCTGCTTGGGGGATTGAGGAAGTGACCAAATAAATCGATGCATTAGTATGCTACATACTGAATAAACCAAATTACCTCCTTAATGGGAGTCACAAGCATGTCAGGCCTAAGACAAACAATAGAGATCATATTAAAACACAATAGTATACTTACACAATACAATTAGATTTACATGCTCTATCATGGCCATAGAATGCATCAGTATTTCATGCTATGCAAGGACTTAGACAATTCATAACTCGTCATGCTTATCAACACAATTTAGATATCATGGATAACAATATTTAATTAGTTACAAGTTATTCCACCACTCACCGGACTCTTCTACTTTCTGCTTATAAGAATTACCCATTTGACCCATTTTCCAAGTTACACGTTTCATTAGATTAATCAGTTATGAGCTGTTATTCCTTTTTTGAGCAATGGACTGGATTACCACCCCATAGTCTCATATATCATTGAAGCCACACCAATCAAAGGATATAAAGTCCGACCAAAGCCAAATATCCATTAATAGACATAAATTTGGGCCAAAGTCAAGTAACCACCAATGGATAAAATTTTTGGCCCAAGCCAAATAAACCACCTTGGTGACCCGACCTTTAGTACTGATATCCCCTAGTACATGATCCGTGTCTAGAGTAGGTAAGACACCGAGATCTACTAGAATCTGATTGAAGACAAGCTCAAAGGCACCAATGAATGCCCGAAAGCAAACTAATCTTCGGTAGTTAATCGAGGATTGGGTAATCTAGACTTATGTACTGTTTGATCATCTTTCACTTTAAGTAATTAATGATTTATTCTCCAAAGTTATGTTATCACTTAAGGCCTATGTAACTACCAAGGCAACACATCCACATAATTATTATGACGTAACCATCATTACCAGTCAAAGAGTAATGGAAATTCCATTAGTGCTTAGCCAAGTTTTAATCCATCCATTAAGATAATCCATTTATGTCAAGAATTTGGATTACATCATCCATTTATAACATCATGGCATATGTACTCCAATTTTTCCATTTAAACCTTTCAAGTTACTTATTAAGTGTACCATGAAGTAATTAATCCATCCAATAGGTTAGATGATTTATGCCAAGATGTGTGTTTTCATCATTAAAGAATCAGGTTATAGCATAATATCAAGTCTCAAATTAAAGAATTGAAGAGAAACAAAAAAACACTCTCTGGTTGAATTGGTTGATTAGTTTGGCTTAGCCAAATCCTGAAGTTTCTCTCAAAACTAGTCGATCGGTTTGGTCAGATTAATTGATTGATCTAAGACTAGTTGATCAATTTTGGTAAATTAGTTGATGGGTTTAACTAGAGAGCAACCAAAGTCATCGCAGACAACCCAATCGATTGGTTAGCCTAACCAATCGACCGTTCTAAGAACTATGTGATTGGTTTGCTCCCAGAGAACACATTACAAATATTTTAAATGCAATTAAGGCTCTAAAATCCAATCATATCACATCATAACCTCACCATTTGGAGAAAATAGATGTTACACAAGCTCATATATTGATCATACTGTATTAGTGGAGACTCAACCATAATTTTCCTCATGAATTCATATTTCTCTTAGAAATCTTAAATCTTCTAACATGCAACACTAAATTACTCATAATATCATTTATGCATACAAAGATAATAACTCTACCAACCATACTAGCTTACATGCTTATTTTTGTCACATTTCAAATGCAAGAATATCTATTTGAAAGCTTAACCAAATTTCCATACCAAGAAGATAAAACCTTTGTTTGAAAGATTTTAACTCAATCTTAGAAAACAACAGATTAAAATTAGATCCTTCAAATAATTCTTGCTAAAAAGACAGATAAATCGATCGATTTATAGAACCCGATACGCCAAGAAGATTTATTTTACTCAATTTTCCAAGCCTTTTCCAATTTCTTTTGAAATCAAACCCAAACCATATTTTCAAATTAAGAACAACCATTATTCAAACTCCATTAAACACAATAATTTTCCATTTTATTAATCTCAGACTTATGGGGTATTACATCTCAAGTCATCTACCAAAGGGTGTCATGAAAGATCTCCTATCCTCGTTCATTTGTCTTTAGTGTCTCAACTTGGCATTTGATGCATTGACAAATTATTATAATCTGTTTTGGAAGTCATGATATTTTCACTTTCATGTTTTTTGATATCCTTTGCTTCCCCCTTCTCTATTCGGTTTGAACTATTGCTATTTTGAAGCTCATGTTGATCCAGTTCTTAGAGAAGTTTTGTTCTCGTTGATTGTTATATTTTTGGCTCAGAATTTTGACTCTTTTTCTTCCTTTCAGTGTGTAGTATCCCTGTTGGGCATATGTGATGGATAATTTGACTACATTAGTTTATTGTTTTCTTGATATTTCAACCACAGTAACACAAGGAAAAACAACAAATAATATGGTACGGAATTTGTGGTTGGTTATGTGAGAATAATATTTGTCTCTTCAACATGAATCACGGAGTGACTATGCTGGGGTGAGCTCCTTCGTTCACATTCCTCTCAATCTGGTAGATTGAAATAATTATTTCCTTCCTTTTTGGTAGGATGGTAATTAACTGCCTATGCCCCTATCTTTGATCCTGGAAACCAAATTCACCAAAGCTTGTTTTGCTTGAATTTATTTCCATCTGGTTTGTGTTTGCGGGACCTGTGTTACTTTTGTATTGTGGTATTACTCTTGAAGTATGCTAACGTTATAATTAGATCTTCAGAGTGTTTATGCTAAGAAGATGGTTTGGAGCTTACAGTCATTTTTCTCTAGAGATCTGCTAATGTATGGCTTTGTGACATATGGTTGCTTATCCCTAGAATATTACTAACTATGTTTATTTTGGTACATGATAGACACTATGATGAAGTTTGCATCATTTGAGACCATTGTGGAGATGATTTACAAGCATGCTGTGCCAATACCAAAGGAGCAATGCAGCAAGCCTTACCAGCTTGGTATCAGTTTTGCCGGTGGGTACGTAGCTGGTGTCTTCTGCGCTATTGTATCACATCCTGCGGACAATCTCGTTTCATTCCTCAACAATGCCAAGGGTGCCACTGTTGGTGATGTAAGTAGAATGCAACTTTCGGTTATTTATTCTTCCAACTTTAACTAATATTCTTTATTATTATTATTATTATTTAAAGGCTGTGAAGAAAATGGGATTAATGGGTCTATTTACACGTGGGCTTCCTCTTCGTATTGTCATGATTGGCACCCTGACCGGAGCACAATGGGGAATCTATGATGCATTCAAAGTTTTTGTTGGCCTGTGAGTCTTTTCTCTCTCTCTTGATAAGATACTTTTGCCTTGTCTTCCTGATATTATTTAAAGATTTAACTTGATCAGATGAGATTACACCTTGGGTAAATCATATTGGATCTGATCAAATCAGGCTAAATTATGCCAGAACTAATGAGAAAAACCAATAGTAATAATATTAAGTCTAATTAATATAAAACAAAAATAATAATGACGGTGATGATGATGATTAGTTCTATTATTCGTATAAGTTATAATAGAATTTTCCATTACTAAATAATAATCAAAATACTTTTAATTAACATTAATAACAGTACAAAATAATTAATCTTTATATATATGATAATGCGATCAATAGATCAGAATATTTTCCTGTCCAAAGGAGCACTACCTGATCCTACAATACAAAAGCATTTAATGGTCTACACAAGAACAATTAATTGAATTATTATTTATTGTCCCTAGGAATGCGAGGCTCTCTAATCCTTGCTGGATCAGGCAATCGGCATATATGAATCATCATAATTTAATGTATTTTTACTTGAATCGCTGAGCATCATTGAATTAGCATGATTTATTTTTCATATTTCAATGAATCTAAATTGTTAGATTCAAAATTATTAAATTATTACTATATTAAATAAAAGAACCCAATTTATAATTTTACATTGGATTTTTGATTTGTGTATGAGAATAATATTAGTCTGACATATTTAATAAACAACTGTAGTAATTGTACATGTTATGTATCGGTAGTGCTTGAAGTTGATTGAGTGGTAATCACTATCATTATCTTTGTTTTTATTATATATAATAATAAAATAATAATAATATAAAGTTTGTTGCCCAAAATGTACTTCCTTAGGATTATCATTATGTTTCAGTAATTAAGGAACAATCTAAAAGTAATGTAATTTGAAGGGTCAACAACTAACATGTAATATGGAAAAATATTAATAGGTCATTCCATAAAATTAAGAAAGAGCCTTTCCTGCTGGTATAGTAATAGCAGACAAAAATACGAACTGATTAGGTTATCTGTTTAGGAGAAAAATTAAATCAATAATAACAACATAACAACAATATTAATTGCAGTACCTATATATAAACAAATAAATAACTTCTTTGTATTGAATTTACTTTTATTTTTATTTTTATTTTTTATTTTTTATTTTTTAAATCAAGTTATGATGGGTATAATATTATGTTATGGTATTAAAAAAAAAATAGATAGTTTAATTCAATAGATTTGTTATTCAATGACATGTATCAATATATTATTGTGCTATATTTATTTAGTCTTATCTCTTTCACATATTCATTTATTTTTTAGTTTTATCTATCACCTCTCATTATATAGTTAACACAGTGATTAAGATCAAATTAATATTATCTATGTTGTAATTTTTAAATTTGAATAAACCTGTGCGAGATACTGGTAATAATAAAAATGATGACATAATAATAATAATTATCAGTCGTAAAAATTATAATATCAAACTATTTAAATCCACATAATATTAGAACTATTGCTGATTTTACAATGTTATTACTATTACTAATTTAACAATTACTATGATTATTTTCATTATTGTTTTTATTTTTTATTACTATTATCAGTATTTATATATTACTTATATTATATTGTTGTTTATTTCACTATTGCTGTTGCCAGAGTTTAATATAAATTCTAGGTAATGCTAAAATTTAATTATAATATTGTCATTAGTTTAATTTCAATAATAATATGATTAAATATCATTAATATTGACAGGAGTGGTATGAATATGATGATGGTAATAATAAAATAACCTTAAATAAGTTCAGGTTATTTGATCCGTATTGAAAAATAAAACATTCTATCATGAAAATTTTATATAAAAAAGTCACTTTAGAAATGTTAAAATTTATTTTTGATTTTTATTCTTATTTATTTTTATTTTATTATCTATGTATTAAATGATTTATTATATTTTAATAAAGAATGAAAGTAAAATTTTAATATTTTTTTTAGTTTCTAGAACAGTATAAATTATTTAAATAATTTATTATTTTTTTAATTCGAAAGAAGTATACAAAGACGGTGCCTGTTGCCTTTTCTTATCTGTTCAAATTTCAATTGCTTATCTTTTTCTTGTTTGTTTGTTTGCTTGCTTTTGATGTTTAGGCCAACAACTGGTGGTGGTCCTCCTGCCCCAGCTGCTGCAAAGTGATGAGAAAGTTCGCTCCAGAATGTTGAAGGGAGTTAGGGTATTTAGAAGTATTAATAAACAGCTGCTGCAAAGTGATGAGAAAATTCGAATCAGAACGGTGAGGAAGGGAGTTAGGATTTGTTTAGAAGTTTTAATAAACAGGGAATTGCTGATATGGCTCACTGGACGGTGGGAATGGACCATTTTTTTTTTCCTTGGCAACTGCTGTTGTCATTAAGAAATTTTGTTGTAGTTCTGCTTATTGGGAATGCTCTTGTTTTCGTCCTTAAATTTGTGGAAACTCTTATTTTTTGTTAGCTACAATCATTATATCTTTAGTCCGTTTGGAAAATAGGAGATATTCCTTTTCACAAGAAAATTCGAGAGATTCTTACCCAATGGACGGGATTATATTTATAGCGCTGTTGTTCGTTACGGTGTGCAAAAGCTCTGTAATAATGCAATCTTGACCGAGCTCTGTAATAATGCAATCTTGACCATTCATTGTTAACTATTCAATTTTCTTGTTTCAAATTGTCAAAAATATTTAATTAATAAAATAAGTTTTTATCAAACTATCATGTTAATCCTCACGAAACGCATCATTCCCATCCTCGTGCATAGAAACGGCAAAAGGGGCCAACGATGGCTGCGTTAGCAGGCTGAGGAGCAGTAGATGGGTACACCACTGCCACAGGTATTTTACGTGGCATTAATACTATAATTTATCACCCATAAACCAAGACAACAGAATGGCACATCTTCAATTTATCGGCTTCTTAAAACTCAATGCATCGACAAACGAATCCCATGAACTGCTCTACTGAGGTAACGAATTTAAGAATTTACGGATCCTAGACAGATATCTTAAATTGTAATCGGAGGACTTTGGTGGTGGTAGTTGGTGAAGGATGTGTTTGATGGTGATTTTTTATTATGTTACAATAATAAGTTTCAATGCTGCTCAAACTGGATGAAAGTTTCAATTTGTTAGATAAAAAGTTCAATTATAATTGAAGTTATTAATGTTGAAATCTGGACCAAAGTGAAGACGGAAATATATTCCATGGTAATTGCAGTGCCGGTAAAGGAAGTGAGAGATGATGGACCACAGGAGATGCGACAAATGCCTTGTCTGAATTTTTTAGATTTGATCTTATTTATAAAAGCTTAATGTGTTATTTTTCATTAGCATGATGGACCACAGGAAATGAGAGATGATGGACCACTATAGTTGAAACAATTTTTTTTTTTTTACAATATATATTTCATTAGCATTGCTATAATAGTTATTTTTTAATTATTATAATTATTTTTTTATTATTTATTTATTATTAAAAATTTATCGATATGATCTTATCTAAAAATAACACGAGAAAAACAAGGCCAAAGAGTGTTTGGGGTTAATAAAGTAATTTAAATATACATTTAATTATTATATAGTTATTTAAATTGATGTTAACATTTTTTAAATAATAAAATAAATCTCACTAATAAAATATATTTAACTGTTAAGATTAATAGTTTATAACTAATGATCTATTTTTTGTTTTGTTTTTGTTATAGTGATTAACACCTAGTCCTTAAATATTTTAAAATGAATTTAAAATTATATGGACATAAAATAAAATAGTTTTAGTTATTGAAAATGGCGTGAAATTTCGAATAAAAATATAAATTTCAGGCATAACAGTCGACATATTGCCCAAATCGATTGATCGGTATGCTTAGGAACTGATATTTTTATTCCCCAATAAACTAGTTAACTTGTTTTCCTAAATCAGTTGACTGATGGCCCTACAATTTTAATTTTGATTCAAATATCTTTTCAATATTTATAAAACTTATAATAGAATTTATTTGTGTTAATAAACATATTTTGGTGCTTTGGAGTTATTTATACATTATTTAGATCATTCTATAAATTTTTTATTTAGTTAAAAATTATTCAAAAATACTTTTGTGGTAATTCTCACCTCTCTCTCTCTCTCTCTCTCTCTGATAAGTTAACCTAACTCTTCTCCATACCCCAATTCCTAATTCATTTTAATGCTCTCTATCTTTAGTTTCTCTTCTTGTCCATTTCTCTTAGGTAAATTTGGTAAGTGTTGAGATATTATTCATTTTTTCCCTTTTTATTTTTCCCAAAAAAAATAGAGGCTTGCCTCTGGTCTTCTCATCTTTTGGATGATTCTTATCTCTTCTTTCTTCTCCTAATATTAGCCTTAGCTCTTTCTTGTTTTCTCTTTTAATCAAGAAGGTATTAAGGTGTAGAGAAAGGTTGAAGAACTTGGTCTTTTCTCTCTCTTGAAATCTATTATTGATAAAGGTTGAGTTATGCCAATCCTTTTCTTCTTTTGATATCATTTTAATTAACTTTGATTTTTTTTAATTATTTGACTCTTGATTCTCTTACGAAATCAAAGTCTTGGTAAGAGCCATCAAATTAGGAGTAATTTAGTGTTAGAAGGCTTGTTTGGAGGTAAGACATTCTTATCTCCAATATATGTTTAAGATTTTGTGTTGTTCATTGTGGTTTCATATTTGTGGTATGTTTATATGATGTACATGTGTTAATTGAGATCTTGGATTCGAGCATATGGTAATGTTTTCACCTTCAAAGTAGCATGTTTCAAGTATTATGATAATTATAAATGAGTTTGGTGAATTTAAGCATGATCTCATTGAATATCAATTTCTACCATATGTTATGTGAATGCCTTTTGTGTGTTCTACAATATAGAAAAATGATAGGATTAACTTAAAAAAGATTGGTGATTTTGGTTATGTGTGTTTTGCTCCTCTAAGCATTGTTTCGCTTAAACTAGTTGACCCGGATTGATATACTGATTGACTAGTTGTGTGAACAATCATTCAGTTTGGTATCTAGCTTAACTAGTTGTGAGAATGATCAATCACTTTGATGTATTAGTAGACTAGTTTTTGTGAACAATTGATCCCTTTGCCAAACCAATCGATTGATCCCTTTGTAACTATAGTGGTTTGGCCTTAGCTTAGACACATTGTCTGGTTTGTCCAAACCCATTGACTAGTTTTTATAAAAAATTGATCTGTTCTACCTACAAGTTGGCTAGTTTCATTATGTGTTATTTTTTCTTTAAGTCTAGTGCAACCAAACCATTTAACTGGTCCTTGTAAATGATTGATTGGTTCTGCCTTAGTTTTCCATGCGTATTTGTTATTTGATGATCTTTCTTTGGGACTTATATCTTAACTTTTCCATGTAAATGTAATATTTAAATCATGATTTCAACCATGTTTAACCAACATATTTAATGGGTATCAAAATATTAATATTGTGGTGCCTTGTGTGTTTCATTTTGGTGTTGCTTTTAAACACCCAATCAGTGGCTTATATGCCTTGTGTTTTATATGGTGTTATCACTTGAAAATAACCAATTGGTTAATAATGGAATTAATTATGATTTGTGATTTGACTTAATAATGGAATTAAGATTTTGTTTGAGCCTTTTTCTTTGACTTTTGGGGTAGCTAACTAGGAGCTAGTTGGTGGGTTGCCCTATGTTTTTATATTTATACTTAGTACTTATTTCTTTCTCTACTAGGTTATGGTCGGTAAGAGGTATACACATATCTTTGAAGTATAGGATAATACTATGACATGTTGTTATGACATCGATGTCTAGTTAGGGTGGGTGAGGTATCCCAAATGTGTTAGCCCTTGTGATTGGTTGTTGTACTCCAAAACTCTAATTTAGGAATTTATAATAAAATAAAGGTTAATATATGAGATTAATTAAATATAACATTTTTAATAAGATAATGGGATTAATTAAGACAAAAAAAGAGGGAAACAAGATAAGATTAAATTAGGGAAGATTGGGGTAATTTGTTAACTAAAATAGAATTTAGCAAGATTTACCCAAAATTTCTAAATTAGCATAAAAAGGAATCTAATTATTTATTTTTACTAATTTCATTATTTTCAAGAAAATTCAAAAATACAAAAAGACCCTAAATACCCCAACCGCCTTATTTTCCTTCCCCCCTTTTTCCTCTTTTTTTACTTTTCCTTTTCTTTCTTCCCTTTTCTTCTTTTACTTTTCTTTCTCCTCTTCTTCCTCAGTTGGACCTCACCTATGCTGCCCAATCCTTCTCTCTCTCTCCTCCTCCGTGCGAGCCTGACTCGTCTATGTTTTTTTTCTTCACCCCATCGCCCGACCGATTCGCCTCCCTTTTATTTTCTTTCTTTCTTTTTCCTCAACTGGCAGACCTACTCTTTTTCTTCTTCCTCTTCCCCTCTCCCTCTTCGCTTTGTAGGTCACGCTTGCATCCTACTCTACCATCCTCCCTTGCCATTGTATCGCCCCAACCTACTTCTCCTCTCTCTCTCCTATCCTTTTCCTTTCCATTTTGAGCCCAACTTGCCCTTGTATTGCCTCCCCCGCATGCCTATTCCCCTTCCCTTTCTCCCTCTTTGCAGCCTGCACCCCTACTTTTTGCAGGCTTGTACCGGCCTGCCACCGCCGGCCGACGAGCCCCTGCCCCTCCTTCTCCCTTTTCCTTTTCCTCCTTTTTCCTCTTCTCCTTCCCACGACTATAAATACCCCATCAATACCCCCATTCTCCTCCTTTTGCTCTACATAGATATACTCGATTTTGCCCACCATCACACCTTTAGACTCCGCCCTAGCCGCCGTTGTGCAATGCCACCATCCAAATCACTACCCAGCCCCTTCCCTGCATCACCCTCCACCAAACCAAACCACTTCTTGCCCTTTAATCCCCCTACGTAGCTCATCCTAACTGTGCAAAGTGGGTAGCTAGAGTTGCCCTTTGCACCCCATTGCCACCCTCTTGCCGTAGTGCGCCGCCTCCTCTACCAAAATCACCACCCTCATCGCCTCCCTCTCAACCTAGTAGGCCCTCCTCTACCTTTCCCTACCTTTCCTTTCCCCCTTTTCCCTCTCCTTCCTTTTCCCTCCTTCTCCACCACCCTCAGCCACCACAACCACCACAACCTGCACTGCCACCCTACTATGCCACCACCACCACCACTACAACCCTTCTAGTCTAGGGAGTCCACTACCTCACAACTGCCATCTCCCTCTCTCTCTTCCAACCCCAAAAGTCCAACCTTTCCCAAAACCACCACCACCACCACCATCACTGCCGTTGCCACCGCCACCCTAGCTGCCACCTCCACTTAGGTTATGCCCTAACCCTTGCTATCACTTAAGTATAGATTATCTTAGTATAATTATTATTTTAGCCTTATATTATTATTATTGCTATTATTATCTTGCCATTATCATTATTATCATCATCATCACTACTAATAGCCCTATTATAGTTAACACTACCACTTATATTATTGTTATCCACTTTAATAATAATACCCTTATTAGTACTACTAAGACTACTATTATTACCATCACTAATACTAGGTATTACTAAAGATAAATTAGGGAATAATGAAATGAGTAAGAGGGAAGTTAACCCTAGTATTTTTCTCTTCTAGGTGAACCAAGTCCGTCCCCTAAGGAGGCGTAGAAAGTGTGCTCCAAGCCCCGGTGTCATTTTAGGTAAGGATATTGTTAAGGTCTAATATGTGTATTATGTGTTTATGTGTGTAGGTTATATGTGTGTACCTTATGTGGTTATGGATTATGCACTTATAACACAACTTGATAAGCATGGAGCTAAGGTAAGTTGTATATATTTTATGGCATGTGTAATATAGTAATGTGAATTGTACTTGTGTTATGCTTATGTATGGTTTCCCTATAAGACAAACATACTTGGAACCCCTAAGTAGTAATATGGGGTGGTGGGAAAATGAGAGATGTAAAGAGAGTGGAATGGTAAGAGGGAAGTGAGAAAGGCTTGAGTATCTTATGACTTATAGGTAGATAAATGAAAGGATAATATGAATAAAATAAGAGGATGGAATAAATCTTGCATGGGGAGTGTAAGGCTTGCATAAGGTGGTTAGGCTTTGCATGGGGGTAGCCTTTACATAGGAAAAGTTGACTTGAGGGTTAAGTAAGGTGAGGGAAGAGTAGTTGGGGTGATTGGAGTCCATATGTAAAAAATAGTATGTGGGTTGGCAAAAGGCTTGCATGAAGGACTTGGATAGGGTTTATGAGGAAAACCCTAAGTGGAGGAAATGTGTGAGGAAGGGAGAGTTGATGGGAGTGGTTTGAGTGTGGAATAAGAATGGAAGGGTGTCACATGGAAGGGAAGTGAGTCAAGTAGGAAAAGGTTTGGTGTTCGAGTGATGAGGCGATGTCACAAAAAAAGGGGATAGTACAAAATATGGGTTAGGGGACTAACTAGGGTATGGGACATAGTGGTGGGTGGTGTATGTAGGTGTGGTGTGATGTGTAGTGGTGGTGGGATGATGGGAGTGTGGGTGAAAGGGAAGCATGAGTAGTGTAGGATAGGGAGTAGTGAGGCTACGTAGGCTAGATTAGGGTTTTTGAGGGAAATCCTAGAAAGTGGTGGTGAGTTAAAATGGAGATATGGGGAGTGGGCCTTGGTCCATGTGCATAAGAGTTTGGGTATCTTATGGTGAGTATGGAAAAGGTGAGGAAGAAGTCTTGGAGTCCTAGGGTGCGTAAAGGTCCCAATATATGGGACGAAGCTTTTCTAGAGAATTGGGACAAAGGGGGTGAGAATGGGGAGTCCAGTGGGTTATGCATGTTTAGTTGGGGTTGTGTGTGGAATAAGAAACAGGTAAACACTAAACACTTAAAGTAAAAGATTATCAAGCCGATCCTAAGTGAGGATACTTTTCGGTCTACCGACTATAATAGTGGTCAGATGAGTTTTGTCTTGTGAAACATTTTTTGATCCACCGGTTATAATAGTGATTAGGTACATTTTTGTAGTACCCCCAAAATTTGATTAGCCTAATCTCGTGCCATTAGCACCCTAATTTGATTTTAATCTCCAGAAATATTATTGTTAGCCTTAACAAAATTTTTTAATCCTAAAACTTTAATGGAAACTGAAACCTTATTTTGGATAATCCGTAATTCATAAACCAAAATCAAAATCTGCTCAAATTTCTGCTAATCCAAATTTCTTGGCTAATTCGAAATTACCTAATCTAATCCTAATTCCCTAACCCTTCTCTATTTTTTCCTTTTCTTTCTCCTTTTCCTTTTCCTTTCCTTTTCTTTTCCCTTCTTCTTATATGCCGATTTTATGGCGTGAGGGACTTGGCTTCCTCCGCACCACTATTGTCCACTTGCCTCCCACATGCACTATGACACCATCCCTACCAGCCTTGCTATCCCTCATGCTACCTTCTTCTTCTTCTTCTCCATCACTTCCCTTACCACCCATCTTCTTCCTTCTTCTTTATTCTTCTTCTCCCTATTGTTGTTCTGTTTCATAGCCCATCACCATCACACTCCCTGCTTTTATCTCTCGTGTACGTCTTCTTCTTCATCATCACCCCCTCATGCCACTACTTGGTTCCCATCCATTTAAACCATCACCATCCCCCTATCCTTTTTCTTTTCTTCTTCTCAACAGATCATCATCATCATCATCATCCTTGCCATTTTTCTCTTCCAAGGCACGCCACCTTACTAGTATATATACCCCTCCATCCCTCCATTTCATTGTCATCCATTAGCTCCTCGACCTTCTTCTCTTCTTCCTTCTCCTTTCTCCTTCTTCTTACTCATTCTTCCTTGTTTTTGGCATTTGAACCACCTAATCCACCACTAAGCACCACCCAAGCCACCACTAGCCACCCTTTGGTCGGTGGACCAACCACCAAGGTTGCCCTAACCTTTCCCTTCGCCGTCACCCAGCCATCGCCGCCAACCGCAATCTCTTTTCTCTTCTCCTTCCCCTCGCTTGTTGCAGTGTTGCAGAGTGCATGACCTGCTACACGGTAATGCAACACTTAGATTTCCTACTACACATCCATGCAATTCTTGCCCCATCTAGTGGTGCATTTTATTTTCTCTCGGCCCAGTGCTGCACAGCCGTGCAGTTCTTGCACCGCCTGGTTGTGTGCCTTTTCTTCTCTTAACCTGTTATGCATTGTTGCTACATAGCCGTGTAACTCTTGCACTGTACGGCCGTGCACCTTTCTTTTTGGCCGTGTACCCCCATTTTCACGCCAAATCTTATCCAAACACCACCAAAATTTAACCATAGCTCCACCACACATTCTTCTACACTTCCATATAATTCAAGCTCCCATTTGACTCTGGTAAATTCCATTTTTACCCTTCTCTTCCTTGATATCCCTCTCAATTTTTAATCTTCGATCCTAATCATATTTTATCTTATGTTCATAGGTGATCTTTTAGTGATCTCGGAGGAGGTGTAGGGTTTATGTGCATAGATCCAAGTGTCCTTATTGGTAAGGATACATGTCGTAGCTAGGTATTTATGTGACACTTGTATCTTCGTATATGCTTTTGTGTTGAGTATGTTATATTGAATAATTTAATTATGGAAATGCTATGAAATGATATTCTTGAGAGTAATGAAATTATGTAAGTTTGTATTTAGGTATAATATTAGCTACAAGATATCTATGGAACACCAAGGATATGTACATCGAATAATTATATGGAATTTATATATATTAGTATTAGGTTTCATAAGGCCTTTGGGAGAATATGATTTTCTTACCTACCCTAAGGGTATTATGGTCATTTGAGGATAATTACATGGTCGTACTTATATGGTTTAGTTGTATGTCTTGTGTTTTTATATGAGTTTGACATGATAATATATAATCATCTCTAAAGAAGATACTAATTATTTAAAGTGAAAGATCACTTGAGTCGAGCCGAGGTGTATATATGGCTTCGTTCCACTAGATAATAATAGTGGCTTGTGTGTGTTATCCCCGAGAGGTGCTTTAGACTGTTCAATTGGTTTAATAATAGTGGCTCAGGAGTATTTTACTTTGAGATGTATTGGCTCCATTCCACCGGATAATAATAGCAGCTCGAGTGTTTTGTTCCTGAGAGGTGATTCAAACCATTTTACCGATTTAAGAATAGTGGGGTCCCTGAACTCAATGTAAATAAAATATTAGAATATGGTATATCTAATGAAAGACCTAGAATAAGTTCTTATCTGGCATTCTTTGATTTGCGCATGCATGATTTTTTTATAAGAATTCTTGTATTATATGTAAACCTACTTAAATGTACCATTACCTTACTCAGTATGTAGCATACTGATCATCCGTTACATGGGTGCTACTCAATCTAATGAGTGGATGGCCCAGATGTTTATGTGCAGGTTGATGAGGACGCGGTGGATGATTTCGCAACATTTGATGCTATATATATGGAGGAGTGAGTTTATTCATATCAGGGTTTGGGTGTAGAGTTATTTTATCTGGATAACAGTTTTACTAGGATATATTTTTGGACTCTTAGTTCCATGAGATCCCTTTTGTTGTATTTTAATATTGTAATCGGAGTTAATTTCCAAACGCTTATTTGATGTTATTAAAATTTATCTCATCTCTTTCAATTATGTTTTAAAATTTTGAATCGTTTTGCCTTGTGATTGATGTAAGGATGGTGGGGTAAGCCAGACTTATATCAATTATGGTGGTAACACCCAACTATTTGATTATACACTTCCACTTGAAATAAAAGGTATTAGTAGTAAATTTGAGGGTGTTACAGTTTTGCCCCGTGGAGTATTTTTTTGGTTCACCGACTAAAATAGTGGGGGTTCTAAGCTCGATAAACCAAAATTTATATGGAAATAAATTAAGGAAAAGATACTAATTACTTACAGTGGAATACCATGTAAGTCGAGGCCAAGTGACGATAATTTTCGGTCCACCGGCTTTAATAGTGGTTAGGTGCACTTTGTCTTGGAGTGTTTTTTGGTCCATCAGCTATAATATTGTTTAAGTGCATTTTGTCCTGAAGTGTTTTTCAGTCCACCAACTATAATAGTGGGGTCCCCGTATTCACAAGAAAATAATATGGGAAATGTGTAAGACAGAAGTAATGGCCTATGTCTCGAATGATGTTATGAACTTGAGTGAAGTATTATATACCTTATTTTTTTGTTTGTACTTGTATGACCTTATCCATATGATCACCTTGCTCAGTACGTAGCTACTAACTACCAGTTTCATAGGTGCTACTCATTCCCACGAGTAGTGGCCCCTTTTGAGTTGGTACAAATAGGAGATGATGTGTTTGATGCCTATGACATATTCGATGTGTTGGGCGGGGCAGAGTGATGACCTGTTGGACTTGGCACAAGGCCCAAGAGCTAGTGCTGTCTGGACTCATCTTTTCTAGTTTTTATCATATTTTTCTATTTGTACCGTTCTTTCCCCTCAAGGGCTTTGACATTGTACTAGTTTTCTATTATATAATGACTCTTTAATCTCAACTTCTAATTTTCTTTTAATTATGAATTGTTCGAATCATTATGGTTTTATTTTCTTATTGGTTTAATTTTATTTTAATTTTATAGCCTTATGGTTGGTACAAGATTGGCCAGGGGTCAGACTCATGCCGATCATGGAGGTAACACCCCTATCTTAGTTTATGTTTTTTTGTTAAATAAAAATTTTTAACTGTGAAATTTGGGAGTATTATATTAGTGTACTCGATGTGTGATGGTTATGCTATCCCTAGAGCAAATATTTTTAGATGTATCCTGAATCTATTTGGTGGGTGTGGTATCTCAACTGTGTTAGCCATCGCGATAGGTGCACTAGATGTGTGGTATTCTAGGAGAAAATCTCATTCGATATATCCTGACCCTGTATGTTGGTTATGTTATCCAATTGTGGGTGTATGCACCTAAGAATTTTTTCATGGTGGATAACTAGGTGTGGTCAAATTGATTATTTTAATAATTAGAAAGTATGTGGTCACTAAATGAAGACTTATAATATGGTTTTTGTTATATGAATCTAATGTATGATCTGTATCATTATTTTTTCATGATTTTATGCAAGCATGGCTTGTTATATTACAATCATGAGTGTGAGACTTATACCATTTAAGTATGCTTATTATCATGCTACTATGTGACCTCAATATGCAACATGAGTCCTTATCATATTTGAGATGTTTTTTTTATTAGTACTTTACTATACCGTTACTACATTTGTGTGGTCACTATAATGATTCAACTTCTATTTTGGTGAGTGCATGAAGATTTGTAGGGTTGTGATTATCAACTAGAGTATGTTGAGGATGATGTTGTGAGCCAATATTTGGTCATTGCTTGGGGATTGAGATTTTATATTTTTATTTAGTTAAGAGTTAGGCTAACTAGTCAGATTATTTTTTCCCATTGTATTAGGATGTGGTTTTTTTCTTTCTAATAATTTAACTCTTGGCTTTGATTCTTATATTTGGATTTTTAATTCTCTCTCTATTTATTTATTTTCATATTTATTATTATTGTCATATTGTTACAACATCCATCCTTTCTTTTTTCATCGTCCCATTTTTTCTTGCATCATGCATGATACCATTCGCCGATTTTATTTTTAATAATGCTTTTGCATTGTCTTAAAAACATAATTTTCTAGTTTACTTTAGGTTCATTTTAATTTATGGAAATTTGGGTGAAAAATAAAATAAAATAAAGACAAGGATTCAATTTTCCCCCCTCTATTTGGTTGCTCAAAATTACTTGTGGAAAATAATTTTCTAGAAAATATTTATTGGTTTTGGTTTTTTAGATAGAAAATACGAATATTTTTTCAACTGTATATACTCATAAATAATCATCTATTTATAAAAAATGCATAATATTATTCTATTATCTCCACCTTCTGCACCACCTCCATCAGACCACCACAATTGTTTTTATTAGATTATATATTTATACTTATAAGTATTATTGTAATTTATATTTTCATTGTGTTTTAATATCATTTTATTAATATTTTAAATACTCTTAAGTCAACCTTTTTTACTACAAATTATTTATCATAATATATAGAAACTATATTTTTAAATAAAAATTTATTTGCATATACAATATAACTACTTAATTAAATGCTAGTACACAAATATAAGTATAAATGGAAGTTATATAGAGTTAGCATATTTCTTAAACATAGTTTTTCTTTGAAGCCTTTTTATTTATTTATGTAATAACTATTTTTTTGATAGTTTTGATGTTTGCATTGGGATTGGAGAGGTGTGTAAGTTTTTGAGATTTTAGAAGTGGTTGCTAATAGGTTTAATCAACCAACCTTTTTTTAGATTAGGAATGTCATAGGTCTTTTGTAGGATGAATTTTGGAAAGTGTTTTTGTTTTACTTTAACTCTTATTAGTGGTAAGTTGTTTGTTAATTTGGCTACTAAAACTGTTTTTGATTGTGTTTATTATAAGTTATAATAAATACATAAACCAACATATCATCTCCACTAATAACACCTCCACCTTCACTACCACCAACACCATGCTAGCACATGCTCCATCACCACATCCAATACCATCAACATATAACACTACCACCTCAACCATCATATCATTCACCTCTGTCCCATTGAACTTGATTGTATAGATTTCCTTGCATCTAAACCACCTCATCATTCACCTCCAATATAGTTAAAACCACCATAGCGTACACAAATATATCATAATTATCTCAAATTTAGGATTTACTTATGTATTATTATGCTTAATGAATTTCATGTATGAATAGCTGGTTTAGCCAAAATATATCTAGTACATAGCAAAAGGAAAATTCTCACAAAAATTTATTTTATTTTATTATAAAATCAATCAATAATATTTAAATTCTAGTAAATAAAAAAAATATATTTTTGAGAATATTATTGTAACATCCCAAAATTTACTGCTAAAACCCTTTATTTTAGTGGAAGTGTGATAAAAGTTTAGTTAGGTGTTGCCGCCATACTCAACATAAGTTCGACTTATTATATCATCCTTGCATCAACTATAAGAAAAAATAATTATAACTTAAAACATGATAAATAGTGAATGAGAGAAACTTTCATAAATTTAGATAGAGTTTAGAGATTAACTTTTAGTATAATATAACAAAATATAATCAAAGGTAATCCATTGGAACTAAGAGTCCAAAAATGTATCTAACTAAAAATTAATTGTCAGACAACATGTTTCTACATCCAACCCCAAAGATAATATGCTCACTCCTCCCTAGACAAAAAATCATAAGCAACGAAGTCATCCAAATGGTCCTCATCGACATGCACAACAAAGTTTTGGCCGACTACTCATAGAAATGATCAATACACCTGAGAATGATGATTAGTATGCTACGTACCAAGTAAGGGAGCAGCATAATCATAGTATGATCATAAAAAATACATAAGGTCACATAGAAGAATAAGCATGAAAATTGATAAAGCATAATATTGTAACACCCAAAGTTGATACAACTACATAGTGGCTACCTTGAAGTATTTTCAGATTAATTGGTTGGCCCAACATATCAACACAAGTCCTTTTAACTCACATTATCCTCACTCATACGCTTCCCGAGATATTTTTAGAAAATTTATAAATCTTCACAGGAGGATTACCCATCTTAAAAATTACTCTACATCAAGCAAGCTTAACAGTGGAGTTCTTATGACAGAATCACCAAAAGAATGGTATACCATGTTGACATAATTACCATATCAATTCTTATAATACTCCGCTCAATATAGGGGTATTATAAATATGATTCCAGAGAAGAACATAATCCAAGTTCCATTATGAGGTATAATCACAATCCATTTATTATTTATGTTGAGTCTAGGGACCTCATTATTTTTAATCTAGTAGAATGAATTGAAAGCTCCTCTTAGGTAAAATGTTCTTAGCCACTATACCTCATTATTCTTACACAAGTCCTTTGAGACCACCAAAAAATAACCTAAGAAAAAGAATAACACACAATTAGAACTTAAGAATAAAATCAAAGAAAAAGAGAGTAAAAATTGATATAACTGAAATAAGTGGAGGATCACGTGCTTTGTGGGAGTGTGACAAGAAGCACGGTGCAAGGAGTGGTGCATGGTGGTGCATTGGGCATGCTACATATAGGGCATAGTTTTTGCAAGGAGAAGGAAGAGGGGAGAGATCAAGGAAGACCCATAGGTTGTGTGTGAGATTGTGTGTGTGTCATGCAAGAGAGGGTGCGACCATGTGAGAAGGTGCACAATAGTGTGCCTCAATGAAAAAAAATATAGCACAATAGGGAAGGAGAAAGAAGTGGTTTGGTTTGGTGATAGTTGGGCAATAATGAGGTGGATTTATGGAGGAGATACTGGTCATTGGTTGTAGGGGTAAAATAGCGGTGCTTGCTGGTTTGTGGTGGCAAGTGGTGTTGGTGATGAGTGAAGATAACATACAAGGATGGGAGAAGGGAGAAAAAGGGAATGATTGGGGGATAGGTTTCTCAATGGTAATGGAGGGAAGGAGTTAGTTGTAACAATAAATGAGGTAAAGAGAGAGATTTAGAGGTTATATATACAAGGTTGTGTACATGATGATGAACTACAAAAGTGAGGCAGAAGGCGTACAAGCGTGTGTTAAAGGTGAGACACGATCAGAGAAAGGTCTGTGTAAAAAATTCAATGAAAAAAATCCCATGAGTTGAGGAAGTTGATGGAGGTGATGATGAATTTAGGATTGGTAGGTTGTAGGGTTAGAAGCTTGACCAAAGGAAAATGGTTGGGGAGGAGAAAAACATGCAGGAAGAAGAGGAAAAGAATGAGATAGGGAGGAGAAAAAAATGAAAAAGAAGAAAGGAAATGATAAGTAAAAAGAAAAATAAATTTATACTTAAGATTATAATTAGGTTTAAAAATTTAGATTTGGGAATTTTGGCAAGTTTAAAATAGTTATCATTCGAGGTTAGGGTTAATATTAGGTTTAAATTTAAGATTGAAGAATTATGGTAAAATCAATTTATGAACTACATGAGATTAGGATTAAGTTAAAATATTAACTACTAAAAATAAAGATTAGGATTAGTTTTAGATTTATGATTAATGAATTAGGGTAAGGTAAAAATATTAATTTTTTGATATTAAGATTAAGTTAAGATATTAATTACTCAACATTAGGGTTAGATAAAATTTGAGGTATTAAAATTATCTTCTAGTGGAACAAACTCAATAAATACCAAGGAAACATGATACTAACCACTATTATTAAATTGGTGGATTAGTCAGATGCACCTCTCAAGGAAAAATTCTCATGGCCACTATTATCATGTAGTGGAATAGATTTAACACTTCGGTCCCAACTCATATAATCTACCATATTAAGTGATTAATATCTTATTAAATATTTTTCATCTCAATATCATCATGAAAAAATAAAATAAAATATGCAAGGCACATCCAACACAACCATATTTTGATTGAGACATTCCCTATGAAAAAGGCCACAACCCTTCTACGAAACCTTAATTTCACAAGATAAGAATAACTTCTCCCATCAGACTTATTTCATCACCAAATTTATTACCCCATCCTAAAATAAAACTATTAATGACATAGCTAAAAATTAAGGTGTAACTTTAATGTATTACATAAGAAATAATGAGCTTAACTCTATGGTTACTATTTATAATTTTAGCTATTTCCTCATTTTATTAGAATGATACTACTTATAACTACCCTGAATATTTTAGTTAAACTAATTAGTATATTTTAAACCCATTTCCATAGTAGAAATACCTAAATTCCATATCTAACCCATATTGAACTAAATGCCCTTATCTTACAGTAATGCCTCAAAATCACACTTTATATAACTTGTATCCCACTCAACCATTATTTAATTATTCTATTTATGAAATAATTTATAAAATCCCTCAAATATTCTCATGACATAATTATTTTCTACATTATTATAGGATGACCAAAATACCCTTAGGATAATCATAATAACCAAATTTAATAAAACCCTATGAGTCTAATACTATTAATTCCCTTCTCTTAATTTATTAAATCACCATACAAAGTAACCATAATAATTACTCACTTTTCATGCTTAGAAAATGACACATTAAAATACCATAGATCATACTAGCACATTTACCGGGATTAGGTAGGTGATAGTGGTGATGATGCGTTAGGATTAGGTAAGTTTATAGGGGAGGCTATTTGAAGGGATTAACTAGGAGAAGAAGAGAACCACATAAGGAAGAAAGGGAAGAAGAAGTACAAGAAGGAGAAGGAGAAAAGGGAAATATAAAAGGAGAGAAAAGAGAAAAGGAGAAAAAGGAAAGAGAAAAAGAAGAAGAAAAAAGGAAAAGAAGAAGTAAAATTAAGATTAAAAGAATTAGGGTAAGAAATTAAGATAAAAAGATTAGAGGAAGAATAAAATTATATTATAGTTAGGTAGAGTTAAAGAAATTACTGATAAGTATAATTAGGTTATTAGATATAAATAATAAAAAAGATAAAGAAAATAAGAATAATGATAAAAATAAAAAAAGAAAGAAAAGTAACAAAGATTATATGTTAATATATATTTATATAAATAAATTAACTATTATTCCATCATAGATCTTTATCTTAATAATTCCTTAAACACCTCATATTCTAAAATCACACCCTTATACCTAAAATTTTTTCCTGTCTTTTCAATCTTACCCTTCTTATTTTCCTTGACTCTAAACTCTCCCTTATCTCTCATCCCTATCCTTCTACCACCTCAAATTAGCAACCAAAACTATTGAAGAGTCAAGAAAATTCATCAATTGAAGCTAATAATTAATATTCTAGGGCATTTTATATCTAAAGGTATGAGTATTATTATTATTTTTTGGTTAAAATTTCTTATTTTCAAATAAAAGGAGTATTCAAGATTTGGTGCTTTAGTTTTTAAATTTGATATGTTATTTTCTTGATATTTTTTGTATGCATAGATTAAGCTTAGGTTGGTAGTTTTGTAGTATTTTTTTATATTGAAATTAGAGCTTCGAATAGTAATATTAGAGGTTGGGGATGAGCCTATATGGTAATGGGTGGCTCACCTATACATCATGCCTACCAATGGGTGACTTACTCGTTTCTCGCCACTCTCATGTGTGGTACACCCATCATCCATAAACCTAAACTAGGGACTCACCTGCCACCCCCTTTTTATGTTATGTCTCACCCGTCAACCATGTTCTCAATTGGGCGACTTATTCACCAACCCTCACTCTTATGTATGGCTCACCCATCATTCTTGGTCTCAATAGGGTGGCTTACTTATCAACCCGTTAACCATAAACCTAACCCTAAATCTAAACCCTCTAAATCCTAAACCATTAGACACAAACCTTAAACCCTCTAAACCTCAAACCTTAAACCCTAAACCACAAACCCCAAACCCTAAAAATTGCAAACAATCTAAAACCTAAAGCATACTATTTATTAATAATATTTGTTGTAATTGGCATATGGTTGATAGAGGGGGTAGAGGCAAGGATTTGAGGCATACTATTACTACCAACTAATGTATAATTACTAAGCAAATTAGGTTATGCTAAGACTTGATGATAAAACTTGGCTTGAGTACCAAGAAAAGAGTAAATAGAATAAAGAATAAGATGGAAGCATGGATTTGATTTTTAAGCAAACCTTGAGATTAAATACTTACAATCACCACTTAAGATATTAACACTTAAGATAAAGAATGTAATATTTTTTGAGTTATCAACAAAGAATGCATTAAGCATGTTGGGGGGAGGGGAGGCTGTCGAAACCAGTAGATAGCCAAAGGGTTCATGCCTCTTTCATTTAGTTCTTCACTCATATAAATATTGTAAGAGGTTGAAAAAAATTACAAAGACATAACTAAACCTCAGTTAGTCATATGGGTACAAACTTAACCAAATATGACTCTAATATAAGCTAACTAAAGTAGGAAGAAACTAACCACAAAACTATTAGCATGGGAGCTAATTTTTAAGCCTCCCAAAATCCTTCCTCATGCATAATAACTGGTACCATTAGCTTACTAACTAGAATTAGGACTTAGGAAATATAAATTATGAGAAGGAAAATTCTAGTACACTACTTTAACTTGTGCTTAACTAAATGAAGAATGTAATCCTTCCTCGCGCCTCTTCTTTTGGCCTGCTGCCATGGCTGGTTAGTAGACCATATTTTTCCTTAATTCATGCTAATTAAGATCTTAAAAATCATAAGCCTCAAATCCTTTTGCACACAATTAGGCATGCTTTTCTTCTTGATTTTTCAAATGCTGATCTCAAATGAGGATACTTGCAGGCCGGTGATGGTCAATATTCTCAAAGTTTAATCCAAGAAATATTTTAAGCCATAATGAAGCTAATAAAAATGTGATAAGTTTATTTCTTTTATTTGGTGATGCATGGGTTGCATGAGTCTAAATAATCTAGCTCATATATTAGTCCAAGGAGAGTTTTAAATTCTCTTAACTTAGAAAAATTAATGAATAGACTATTGTCATCATATGTGGGGGATTCTTCTACATCATCATCCCCCTCTTGATAAGGAACTTTCTTATCTTCACAAGGCTCATCATGCAAGTACAAAAGTAAATCTCCCACATTAAATGTGTTTGATATATCCTCTAGTTCTGGTGGAAGTTCCACCTTATATGTGTCGTTACCAATCTTTTCAAGCACTCTGAATGGTCCATCATTCCTTGGCATTAGTTTGTTCTTCATTGTAGAAGGGAATATCTAATTTTTAAGGTGAAGCCAAACTAGATCTCTTGGCTCAAACACTTGCTCTTTTTGACGCTTGTTGGCTTTTTTTTTTATTCATCTCATTAACTCTCTCAATTTTGGACCTCACTTGATCATGTAACTTCTTGAATTCTTTGGTCCTATCTTTTGATTCAAAACTAACTTACACTTTAACAGAGAGAGGAATGAGATCAATGAGAGTGGCGCAATTCACTCCATACACCACTTTAAAAGGACAACAATTGGTTGCATAAGTAAGAGATTGGCTATAAGAAATCTCTACATGACTAAGTTTGATGTTCCGATCCTTTAAGTATTTATGAACCAAACTCTTCAAAATATAAGAGGCATCATCTATCTTATGTCAAGGGATAAAATGTCCCATCTTAGAAAACTAATCTACCACCACCATAATGGAATCATTTTACCTTTGTGTTCTAGATAATGCTACTATGAATTCCATACACACATGATCCTAAGGATGATGTGGGATAGGTAATGGTGTATAGAGTACTTGGTGGAAGTGGCTCTTGGACTTTTGGAAAGTATAGCACCTTGTCATAATTGATTGTATATCTCTTACCATTCTAGGCTAATAAAAGTGTTCCTAGAGTACATCACAAGTTTTGTTAATGCCAAAATTCCCTTTTAGTCCTCCTCCATGTACTTTTTGAACCATAGTGAGGTGTTGAATGTCTCTTCATCTGACCATGAGACTTCTATTGATTATGACGACATGCTAGAGATTTTAGAAGTTGGTTATGGTGTGACTGGGATGGATTTTTTACAGAATGATGGTAGAAATGAACATAACTTCACCTCAAAAGAACCTAATGGCGAAGCAGCTTGATTCTATCGCCTCTTGAAGGAGTATAAAGAGCATTTGACTTTGGATGGCTCTAGAGTTTCAAAGTTAGGGTATCTTATGAAGTTGCTACATCTTAAATGTATGAACCATTGGAGTGATACCTCCGTTACTGAAATGTTGAAGCTTCAAAATGGGACATTAGGTTGTAATCTTCCGAATTCCATTGATGAGTGTGGTAGGATCATCTGTGATTTAGGCCTAGATTGTATAAAAATTTATGCATGTCCAAATGATTGCATCATTTATTGGTGTGAACATGTCGATGCACAAGAATATCGCAATGCCATACCTCAAGGTGGAAGATAGATGACAAAAGGGTCCCCCATAAAATTTTACAATATTTTCCTATAAAGCGTAGATTGCAAAGGTTATTTATGGCAGCTGTGACAACAAAGGATATGAGTTGGCATAAAGAAGATAGGGTTGATGATGGGATAATGCGACATCCAACAGACTCTCAATCATGGAAGTCTTTTGATGAGGAATTTCCATCATTTGCAAAAGATCCTCGTAGTGTTAGGCTTGGGTTAGCTATAGATGGTTTCCAACCATTTAATAATTTTGGGGGATCATCTCATAGCATTTGGCCGGTCATTTTAGTTCCTTATAATTTACCACCATGGATGTGTATGAAATCTCCTTATCTTATGTTATCTTTGTTGATTGATGGTCCTAATTCACCGGGAATGGATCTTGATGTCTATTTGCAACCCTTGGTAGAATAGTTGAAAGAATTATGGGAAGTTGGTGCTGACACATATGATGCCCATGCTAAACAAAACTTTGTTATGCGTACATCAGTGCTATGGACTATTAGTGATTTTCCGGCTTATGCAGACCTGTTTGGTTGGAGCACTAGTGGATTTTTTGCTTGTTCCTGTTGTCATAGGGAAGCTGGATCGCATTCAATAACAGATAATATATGTTACATGAGGCATAGACGTTGGTTGCCAATGGATCATAGATGGAGACAATTACCTAATGCCTTTGACAAAACAAAGGAAAAGGGTACAGTTCCTATCCCATTATCTAGTGATGATGTTTTGAGGTAGTTTAGTCAGTTTATCCAGGTACCATTTGGAAAGACATGTACAAAGAGGAAGTGGGATGATACAAATAGCTTATATGGTTGGAGGAAGAAGAGCATATTTTTTGAGTTACCTTATTGGCACAAGCTAAAATTACGTCATAACTTAGATGTGATGTACATTGAAAAAAATATTTCTGAGAATATTATAGGGACATTGATGGATATCAAAGATAAGACTAAGGATAACTTGAAGGCTCGATTAGATTTAGTTTCCATGGGTATAAGGGAAGATCTTCATCCAATTGTTGAAGAGGATAGAGTAAGAGTGCCTATAGCATGCTATACATTGAGGGGTGATGAAAAAACAACATTTTGCGAGGTGTTTCAAAAGTTGAAGACTCCTGATGGCTATTGTTCAAATCTCTCCCGTTGTGTGAAATATAATGGCCGGAAGATTTCCTGTATGAAGAGTCATGATCATCACATCTTTATTGAGCAACTTCTTCCTATTGCTATTCGTGGGCTCCTTCCCAAACATGTTTACGAACCATTAATTGAATTGAGTTCCTTCTTCAGGAAATTGTTCTTAAAGAACTTGAGCATGAAGGATTTGGATGCTCTTGAAAGTCAAATCCCTTACACATTGTGTAAATTAGAAATGGTCTTTCCACCATCCTTCTTCACTTAGTCATTTATTTGGTAGAAGTGGCGAAGATTGCTGGGCTAGTGAGATATCGTTGGATGTATCCAATAGAGAGGTACTTTTTAAATTACAAGTTTTACATTCATTTAATTTTATATTTAAATAACCTAGTTCTGTATTTAACTTTGTATCAAAATTTATGTTATTAGGTATATGTGTACCTTGAAATCCAATGTTCGAAACAAGGCACGCCCCGAAGGATTAATTACAATGGGTTATTTAGCAAATGAATGCCTTACATTTTGTTCTTGGTATATAGATGACATGACTACTATGTTTAATCGTAGAAGTCGAAATGATGAATTTGGTAATGATGAAAAAAGAAATCAAATAGACATTTTTAAATGTATTGGGCATCCATTGAGAAAGCCTATCCTTCAAGAACTTGGGTTCGAGGAGTTTGATCAAGCTCACTTATATGTCCTCCATAATTTTGATGAGCTTCAAGAATTTGTAAAGTAAGTCAATTATTATTCTAAAAATCATAAGTGTATTTATTATATATGTAGATTAACAAAATCTCTGATTGAACTCTTTAGAATGCATAACTTGTTGCCCTTGAAAAGGAAGCCTTCGTGAATTAGGTAGTGACCTTGACCCTTGCCTTGATCTTCAAAGAATCTTGAAAAGTCTTCATGATCCTTGTAGAGTTCCTTCAAGAATCCAAATACTAAGACTCCTACTTCTAGCAATGACAACATACAATGCCTTTTAGAGAGGGCATATGCTACAAACTTGGTTTTACTACTCTTATGCCTAGCTAAAAATGAGAAGGATTGTAAAAAATCTACCCATATATTATGCCTAGGGTTGAGCTTATGTTTCCCATTTATGTATTTTAGGGACTCATGATTAGTATATAATACAAATTATGATGGCCTAAGATAATGAGACTAATGATCTAAAGCCTTAACAATAGCATATAATTCTTTATCAAAGGAGATATAATTAGATCTTGAGCTATTGAGATTTTAACTAAAGAAGGTTATTGACTTCCCTTCTTATAGTAAAATATCTCCAATTCCCACGCCGCTTTCTTCACACTTGACTTCAAACACCTTGTTAAAGTTAGGAAACCTTAAAACTAGGGCTTCACTCAAATTACCTTTGATCACCTAAAAGGCTTCTTGTGCGTTCTTGCTCCATTTGAAGTCACCCTTTTTGAGACATTCTATGGCGGGTGCTAGAATAGTGCTAAATCCTTATATGAGCCACCTATAAAATGAGGTAATCCTATGAAAGGATCTAACATCAATGATGTATGTGGGTGTAGGCCACATTCTTATTTCCTCCACATTTGACTCATTCATTAAAATTCAATCTCTAGATCCAACAAACCCCAGATATGTGACCTTTGGCACAAAAAAGTGACACTTTTCTAGTTTACCGTATAAATTGTTGTTCCTAACGACTAAGAATACAAGCTTTAAGTGCCTTATACGATCATCACTGCTAGAGGAGTATACAAGAATATCATCAAAGCACACACCTACAAAATTAGAAATGAAGGGTCTAAGGACTTTAGCCATGATTCTTATGAAGGTGCTTGGTGCATTGGAAAGTCCAAATGGCATGACCATCCACTCGTATATTCATCCTATTTTCTTGAAATAAATCTTCCATTCATCTCCTTCATTAAAATTTGATAGAAGCCACTCCTCAATTCAATATTGAAAAATAGTGCCCCATGTAAGTAATCTAACATGTCATCAAGCCTAGGTATAGGATACCTATACTTGATAGTAATGTTGTTGATAACTCTACTATCAACGCATGTACTAAGTGATTCCCTAATGAAACCTTTTTGCAACAATTATTCAGCCTATCTTTGCAACTCCATAACCTCTTTAGGATTACATCTATTAGCCAATTTGTTAGGGAGTGCAGCACTAGGAATAAAATCAATTTGGTGCTCTATGCCCCTTTTAGGAGGAAACTTAATAGATAGTTCATTTGGGAAAACAACCCAAAACTCACCTAGAAAGGTCTTGACCCTTGGGGTCAAGTGGACTACCATTATCATTATTTTCAAGCATCAATAAGAAATATATGGGTTTCCTTTGCTTATGGCCTTCTATAACCCCTTCCCTTCCAGGAACATAGCCTTTTTATAATTTGGATCCTCTCTAACAAGCGAGGATCAAATGTTGAGGGGTGTGAGTATAATATTTTTGTTGTCATATTTCAAGCTATAAGTATTCTTCCTCCCATTATGCTTGACATACCTATCATATTGCCAAGGCTTACCCAATAACAAATGACATGCATCCATAGGAACTACATCACAAATAACTTTATCTTGATGAGTTTTCACTATGGAACATGAAACAACTACTTTTTAGTGACCTCAAAAATAGAGCCATCATTAATCCACTAAAGCTTATATGACCTAGAATGTGTAGTAGTGGGAAAATTAAGCTTCTCTATAAGAGTACAGGAAACCATATTTTGCACAAATAACGCCATCAACAATAAGGGAACATATTCTACAAATTATTATGCACTTAGTATGAAATAGGTTTTCCCTTTGGGACTCCTCATCTAATACCTACTTTGAATGTAACACCCTCCTCACCATCAAGACCTCTCCAAAATCTGATGGGTCCTTCTCAACTTTGGATTCCCCTTCCATAGCTAAATGCTCATCTCCCTCTTGTTTGGAAATTTGTTTTGATAATTCCCAATCCTTGAAACTTAAAGCACCTCACTCCTTTGCTCCTACTAGCCTCATCCATTTTAAGCCATCCTTTACCCTCAACATCAAATGTATTAGGTGTAGGAGGTGGCTTAGATGACTCCCTTTGTGTGCTTTAGTTTGAATTCACTAATCCAAATTTCAAACCTCTTTTTTCTTTTTCATGCTTCACCACCTTAATGGCTAGATACAATTATTCATCTAGAGTGTAGTATTTGTAAAGCTCCACCTTCCTAGCAATGTCACTTCTTAAACCTCTTAAAAATCTTAATATTGTGTGCTTCTTCACTTCCTCAAAGCCAATTCTCATATTGAATTTTTCAAACTCCCTAATATAATCCTTTACACTCATGGACCCTTGTCTTAAAGAAGATATTTTATTGTAAAGGTCTTGAGTATCAGAAGGTGGTAAGAACCTCTCCCTCATCAACTTCTTCATTTTTGTCCAACTTCTCACCTTGGACTTTCCTTTCCTTTCCTTTCACTCTTATACACCAAATTCTCCCACCACAAGGAACCCTACCCTTTTAACTTACAGACTAAAACCTTGAAATACTTCTCATCATCATTTGATTTTACCTCAAACATCCTATTACACCTCAACTCCCATTCTAAAAATTATTCTAGATTATATAACCCATTAAACTCTAGAATTTATATTTTGATATCATGAAAGGAATATTTTCTAACATGTCTCCTCCTTCCTTAAAACCTAGAAGACTTACTAGAATAAGTGCTAAAATTACTAGCTTCTTCCTCTAGGTTTATCCCCTTCCCTCTTCATGGGACGATGTAATTCTTCTTGATGGAGGAATATTAACATTTAGTGTAAGAGATGCCAACATGCATAACACTCTCCTCACATATTCTTGTAAATATTCAATAGCCCTATCCCTTCTTAAATTTTGTTATTCTTCATGACTCAAACCTCTAGGAACTTGTTGATTTTCCATAAATTTGAAGTTGAGAAGTAAAAAAAGGGTGTAGAATAAGGGTTATGGTCAAAGGGTGGGGATTGTTTTTGTGGTGTTTGGTTTGAATGGGGTGTGGTGGGGTGATTAATGGTATAATGGTGGGTGGGTGGTGGATGGTGGTTCAAATGGTGGTAAGGTGAATGAATGGTGGCCAAATGGTGGGAAAACATTTTGTGGTTTTCGATGGTGGCTCAAATGGTGAAAAAATGTTTGAGGTGTTTGATGGTGGTTTGAATGGTGGTAGGGTGGTCGAATGATGATAGTGTGTTAATGGTTGAATATAAGACTGGAAGTGTTGAATAAGTGTGTAGAATTTGAGAAGAAAAAAATACCCAATTTATCAACCTTAAGCTTTGATACCAATTTGATACCTAATTACGAAACAAATTAGGTCATGCTATGAGTTGATGATTGAATTTGGGTTTGAGTTCGAACAAAAGAGAAAATAGAATAGACAATAGGATGGAAGAATGGATTTGATCTTCTAGTAACACTTGAGATAAAATACTTACAATCACCACTTTAGGTATTAACACTTAAGATAATGAATGTAAGATTTTTTGAGGTATCAAAAAACTATGCATGAAGCTTGTTGGGGGGGGGCTATTGGAACTAGCAAATAACTAAAGGGTTTATGCCTCTTTCATTCAGTTCTTCACTCATATAAAGAGTGTAAGAGGTTAAGAAAAACTACAAAGACACAAATAACCTTTAGGTAACCATAAGGGTACACAATTAACTAAGCATGACTCTAATATAAGTTACCTATAGGACGAAGAAACTAACCCCAAAACCATTAGCATGGGAGCTAATCTTTGAGTCTTACACATCCCTTTCCCATGCACTTAGGAAATATAAATTATAAGAAGAAAAATTCTACTACACTACTTTAATTTCTGCTTAACCAAATAAACAAAATAAACCTTCCCTATGCCTCTTCTTTTGGCTAGTTTCCATGATCGGTTAGTATGCTAATTAATGTCTTGAAAATCACAAGATTTAGGCCTCAAATCCTACTGCAAAAAATTAGGCCTGCATGCCTTCTTTTGTTCTTTATTTTTCAAATGTTGATCTTCAATGGGGCTACTTGTAGGATGGTGGTGGTCGAGAGTCTCATGGCTTGTTCTAAGCCATATTTGGAGCCATATTTAAGTTATAATGAAGCTAAGATTAAGGTGGTGAATTGATGTATTTTATTTAGTGATGCATGGCTTGCATGACTCCTAATAGTCTAGCTCATATATTAGGCCAAGTAAGGAGAGTTTTAGATTTTCCTAACTTAGAAAAATCAATGGATAGGTTATTATTATCATATGTGGGGGTGCTCCTACATCACTACTACTAGGGTGGCAAAGAGGATGGTAACTGCTATTACTAGATCATGAGCTACTATGGAGCATGGGAAAGCACCATCATGTTCCATTTGAGGAGGATTGTGATGTGCATAGTGAGGGAGCTTTTGCTGGTACTAGCAACTTTGACTATGTAACAAAATCTATTTCTCCATTGAAATCAAATAACAAATGAATATTGATAAGACCTATAGGTTGGGGTCCATCAATTACTGACCTTTTGATAAGTGTTTATGGTCATGTGGCATACACCATATGGAATGATTTGTAGGTAATTTTTTATTATTATATGAATTGGTTGCTATTTTTTTTACCATATAATTCATTATTCTAATTATTATTATTATTGTAGGAACCATTTCTCGTGTTGAGGGTTCAATGTGGGACAAGAAGCTTAATAAGACTGCCACATGATGATGTTGTCATGGGTCTTGCCTACAATTACATCGAAACCACAGGCTTGAACCATCAATGTAACACTTACTTCAATCATCATAATTACCTACCCATATCTTCTTTTGTTGAGAAGTGGCACCTAGAGACTAACAACTTCCACCTTCCCTTCGATGATATGACAATTACCCTACATAATGTGATTTATATTATGGATATGAATTTTCATGGGTATGAGTGCACTTATAACACCCCCAACATTTACTACTAAAAATTTTGTTTTATCAAATTTTGAGCAAAATCAAATATAGTAAAATTCAGGAATGCTATCATCACACTTAGTACCAGACTGATTTTCTTCCATTATTCCAGTACCAAGTGCTAAGACTTAAAAAGTAAGAGTACCTATTTAACACAAAACCAATGTTACAAACCTAAATTAGAGTAGCGTGTTAAATATATTATATGAATAAAGTCCACTATTAGTGGTTATAGAATAAAGCTCATTAAACAAGGGAATATAAAAGTTTAAAAGAAAAATCCTGAAGGCATCCTGGATAGTCCTATGCTCTTAATCCACAAAGAAAGCTTGAATAACACTTGTGGGCAAACCTACAAAGGACACTGTCCATTGAACAGGCAAGGATCAAAAAAAATGAACTCTTTAGTACTACGGTATTGAGTAACCCTTTATATAGAACTAAAAGGTAAGGCCCGCATGCAACACAACAATCCAATCATAAGAACAGTAGATTACCCATATACATGGAAAGAGATACAAAAAACATTAGGATGAACTCATACTTCTATATTCATACGTCACAAGGTTCATTCACTTAGTATGAACATTACTTACCAAGAGAGAATCCAAGTGAAGCTCTTTGTAGTGTAATTAACAGTCAAACCTCATATTCAATTAGTACACATTACTACTTAATTCAAGGCAGGCACCCAGGGCTGCTATCATATCATAACCACAAATTATAATGGTATAATCAACATTATCTGGACTTTAGCTATTAATTAGATATTATTCATAATCATCTCTCAAATGATATCCATGTGAGTCCGGAGATACCACTATTATGGCTAGTGGAATAGAAATAACTACTCCAGGGTATAATGCACCTGACCACTATTATAACTAGTAGAATAGTAAACATGAACATCTATAGGGTAAAATGCCTCTAACCACTATTATAAAAAGTGGAATGTTAAACATCCTAAGTCTGGTCCCGACCCACGTGATGTTCCACTATAAATGATTAGTGTCTTTCTATTTAATTAGCACACCAACTCCATTTATTTAACTCTATGGGGAGTTTACAAACCTGGAGACATAAAGATACATCCGCCATACTTACACATACAAGCAACACAATACCCTCCTCACTATCAACTTAGGGACACAAAGGTACCCCATTCACACTAGTACACGAAGACACACAGTATCATAACGACAAGGACACCTAATCCATAAGTATGCATGCCTCCTAAGTAGGTTTGTAGATCTAAATAGAGTAAGATATAGGGCATGGCTGGGAAACTAAGGCACACTAGCAAAATCTAGAATAATTGTAGGCTAAACCACGTCTTTAGGGTAATGACCCCTAAAGAGCCACCATTCCCAATCTCAAGGTCTTCCACTTTAATTATTAATGTCTTAATTAAGGTGACCAAGTGTAACACCCCCAAATTTACTACTGAAAAATTTCGTTTAATTAAAAGGGTTTAACAGAAGCGAAAATATAAGATCGTAAATTCGGGGGCATTACCGCCACACTTAGTACCAGATCGGTTCACTCCTACCATCCTAGTACTAAGTGCTAAGGCTAAATAAGGTTAACATTAAACACGAGTCATTAATAAAAATACAAGTCGTTAGTAAAGCACAAGTTATACAAAAATCAAAGTACGGTTTAGGATTGCAATTCAAAGAGTATATGGCTAGAGTTTTTCAAAACATAAAGCATAGTATAAAACAGAACTAAAATATGATAATACATGGTCCAATAAAAGAAACAGAGTCCGGCCGAGTCACTCTCGATCCCCAAGTCAGGTCTAGGCTCAACGCTCAGCCCCATCCGATGCCTAGTAAGTGTCATAGGCATCGAAGACGTCGTCCCCTACCTGCACAAACTCAGACGGTTCTTTTGCTCGTGGGAATGAGCAACACCCATGAAACGGGTGATCAGTATGCTACGTACTGAGTAAGGTAAAAAATGCGCTAAGGCCAGCATACAAGACACACAACATAGTATACATGGCATAATCACATGAGCAACATGTAGTAAAATAGATAATAAAGGCCAGCTATGGTCCGGATATACTTATTCTTTAGATATCCGGTAAATATAGAGTCAATTCACATCATAGTCTATATCAATCCAGGTGAGTGTGGGAACCCCACTATTATAGCCGATGGATCGGTCATGCAGGGCAAAATGCTCGTGGCCACTATTATTCACCGGTGGACCAGTCTAGCCCTGACTCATATAGTGTTTCATTGTAATTACTTCGTATCTTTCCCATGTCTTATCACAATTATGTTTGGTTTGTTGAGCATGAAAACCCCCACTATTATAGCCGGTTGGTCGTTCATGCAGGGCAAAATGCGTCTGGCCACTATTATTCGCTGGTGGATCGATCATGCAGGGCACCCCAGCTCCTGGCCACTATTATTCGCCAGTGGACCAGTCTAGGCTCGACTCAACAATCTTTCTGTTTAAATGGATAGTATCTTATTCGTGTCTTATTCAATAAGCAATTCGCCCTCCACATGCATGTCACCAACATTCTACTTCTATCCTCTTAAGGGGGCCCGTCCCATATCTTGAGACTCATGTGCCCCTTATCACGCCCCAACATCCATTCCCCCTTACACTTACATGTAATGAAAACCAATTCCTAAGGGTGTGGGTTAAGGCCCATCACCTCTTGACCTCAAATGCCACCTACTATCTCCCTCTAGGGTTTTCCCTTGAAAACCCTAATTGGACTTATGTGGCCCAAGTTCCTCTCACTTACACTACCATTACTTCATTCATTGCCCCACATCTCATCTCAATTATATCCAATCCCAAAATATATCACTTTACCTCTCGACTTCGCATGTGACCGGAAAAACCCTAGCTTGCCACATCAAACCCTAGTACCTTTCTTATTCCACAAGTAACCTCTCCCTTTCCCCCAAAATCTCTTCTCTCCCATGGAACCCATACTCACCCTTTATATAATACATTCTCACTCTTAACCCGTACTTCACTCTCCCTTAATCATTTTTTTCTTCCACATTTTCCAGATTACTGCTTCCTCCCAAAACCCTAATTGGGTCCCTTATACACTCTTACACCAACCTACGTATTATTTTTCATCTTAAGTCTCCAATCACTCCACAACTCTCCCCTTAGATTATTAACACCCTAAATTAACTTCTCTCACGTAAAGATCATCCCCATGCAAGATTTATCCACTCCATGCAAACTCTCAAAGTCCCATGCAAATTTTAAGACTCCTATGTATGGTTCCCATCTGTCATTCATTTTAGTCGTTCCTCTTTCTTTAATTTCCTCTCATGGATCATGAGGTATTTTGGTCAACCTCATATCCCCCTTAATGAACTCACTTCCCATTTCTTTCTTTTTGTCCTTTCATTCCCATATCATATTTATCAATTATCCTAGCATGCATGTCCTAGAGGGCCAGATCATATCACACCATAAACACCATATATACATATCGTACTCATGTCATAAGAAACACATACAAACATACCTCAACTCCAAGCTGCGCTACATATAAGACAAGTTAAGGTCAATCATACGATACACAATATAACATGATATATATAGCATCCAAGGCACACAAGCCACATAACACACATGGGCCTTAGCTACATCCTTACCTAAAACGATGCCGGGCTTGGAGCACGCTCCTACAACTCCTTAGGGTTTTGGCTCGATTCACCTATAAGAGGGAAAATACTAAGGATTAGTTTCTCTCCTAGCAAAAGTACCATTTATCCTTATTTTAGTCTAAGATTAGGGTTATTATTACTAAAGGGGCATTACACGTGAAAACTAGGGTTTTTATCTTAAAAATAGCCTACTAGATATTATTAGTCAAAATATATTTATTTTAATATTTATTGCTATACTTATATTATTAAACCTATTAGCTTTATTCTTCTAATAATAGTATTGATACTAATTATAGCAAAATAGTAATAATAAAAATAAAAATAATAATAGTAATGCAATGCTTATAGTGATAGAAACCCTAGCGTTTTTAAGGCTAAGTCTAATAATAGTGTTAGGGTTAAGATAATAATATAATAATTACAATAACAACAAAGTACAAATATTCCTAAAGATAATAATGATAAAAGTTATATTTTGAATAATAATAATCATATAAGGGTTCAAATGTTTTGTCACAATAATAGTGATAAAATAATAACAATAATAATAGTAATAACTAATAATGATACCATAGTAACAATGTTAGTGCTAAAGGCATTAGGAATAATATATTAATGATATTCTAATATTAAATAGTAAAATACTAAGGCTTAAGTATTCTTCCTCTTTAACGACAAAACGATAATACTCCAACTTCGGTTTAAATAACATTAATAACAACAACAACAACAACCACAACAACAACAACAACAACAACAACAAGAATAATAATAATAATAATAATAATAATAATAATAATAATAATAATAATAATAATAATAATAATAATAATAATAATGATGATGATGATGATGATGATGATGATGATGATGATGATGATGATGATGATGATGATGATGATGATGATGATGATGATGATAATAATAATGATGATGATGATGATGATGATGATGATAAAAATGTTAAGTACAATAATAATAACAATAACAATGATAATAGTAACCAAAATGATAATAATAATATAAGGGTCCAAGTATTTATATTAATAAATAAGAGTGATAATGGACAAGGTTAGTATTAGCCATATTAGCAAGGAAATAATGATAATGATAATGATAATGGTATTAACAATAGTAATAATACCAATGATAATAATAATAAAGTTAGGGTTAAGTAGTGATAATAATAATAATAATGGCATTAATAATAATAATAATAATAATAATAATTAAGAATAATAATTAAGAATAATACTAATAGTAATGATAATAAAAATGGTAATAGTAATATAAGGTTTCAAACGTTTACCATAATAGTAAAGATAATGATAATAGGCCATAGCTAGCATTAGTAATAATAGTAGGAATAATAGTGAGGTTAGTAATAATAATAATAGTAAACGAGGAAAAGTCCCAATCATAATAACACCAAAGTTGTAGGCCATTATTAACGATAATATTGTTATTGGTTAGGAAAATCATAAAGTTAGGCTAAGTAATAATGATAATAATAATAATAATAATAATAATAATAATAATAATAATAATAATAATAATAATAGTAATGATAACCATTTTAATGTTAAAGTTGTAGCCTTTTAAATAGTTTACCCTAGTTATAAGTATTTTCTGAAATTAGGTTAGGAAATAAGGGGGATACATAATAATAATATTAGTAATGGTAATAGCAATAATAATAACCATGATAATACAACACTAATAATAATAATAAGAATAATAATAATAGTAATATTAAGGATTATACTAGTAATATTAAATAAAATTATTAACACTTATAGGAAATAGTTTAGGGGCTAGGGAAGTTAGAGAACCACCTAAGGTTAGTGGTGGAACCGGCGGCGGCACGTGGTGGTGATTCCGATGGCGGTGGAGGAGGAAGAGAGGTGGAAAGATTACTATATAGGCTAAAGGAGAGGAAGTGGAGGGGTGTTTGAGGTGGAGGAAGGTGTAGCAGGTGGAGAGGGGTAGAATGAAGGTGGCGGTACAGCTGGGAGTGGCTGCGCACGGCTGTTTTTGCGGCGGCCGAAGGTGGTGGAAGATGGAGGAAGTAGAAGGAGAGGGAGGCAGGGGGAGATGAAGGTATGGGAAGGTAGGGGAAGGTTCCCTGGGTGTTTTGGAGGGTGGAGGAGGTGCTAGTAGCGGTGGGATTGGTGACGGAAGGCAGCACGAGGGGCGGTGAGGGGCTAGAGTGGGCTGCTCGAGTTGGTGACTTTGCATGGCTAGGGCAGCATGTGCAGGGGGAGATAGGGGATGGTGGTGGCTCAGTTTTGTAGAGGGAGGTGCGGGAAAGGTTTTGGTGGGCGGCGTTTGAGGCGATGATCGTCGACGGCGATGGGGTAAGAATCTGTTTGGGCAGCGGCGAGAAGCAGAGTTTCTGGGCTCGCAAAAAAGGGAGCTCGGTTATGGCTGGACTGAGAGTGTATTTATAGGCTAATTGAGGGGGAAAATGACATAGGGAGAAGAAGACAACCGGGGATAAGTGAGGCAGGTCAGCGACCGGTTGTGGCAGGCGGCGCATGCCCTACGAATTGCAGGGTACGTTTGGCTTGGAGTGTGGAAAAGGAAAGGGTGGCAGCACGCGTGAGGAGGGAGGACGACTAGGCTGGGTCGAAAATGGAAAGGAAAATGACAGGGGTGGCAGAGGAGGACAACCGGACAGAACAGGTGGCTATTGGCGAAAATTAGGGTTGTAGGTCATGTTGCAGGTCGGGGTTGGGGGAAGAAGAAGAGGAAGGGTAGACCGGTGGCCCAAGGGAAGGAGAAAAAAAAGAAGAACCGGCTGGTGGTTGGGCGCAGGGTCAGGGCTCGTGGCTTGGGGTGCGCGAGGCTGGCTAGGGAGGAGAGTTTGGGCTTCGGGCTAGCCCAAACCGGGGGGGAAGAAAGATAAGTAAAGGAGGAAGAAAGAAAAAAAGAAAAAAAAATGAGAAAAAAGGAAAAAGGAAAATGGATAAAATGGTTGGGTTGGGGTATTTGGTTTTTATTATTTATATATTTAAGTTAGATATTTAATTTTAATAATAATTATTTTAAGTATAATAATTAAATTCATTTTTAGATTGATTGGGCTATTTTGGATAAATTTTCCTTAACTTCCATTTCAATTAGTAAAATGTCCAAAATTTTTTAAATAATATATTTATTATTTTCTCTTCATTTTCCTCAATTAATTTCCTCTTTATTTAATAACATAATTTATTTTCTTAATTTTCCTAATAAATTATTATTTTACCATAATTCCTAAATTAGGATTTTTGGGGTATTTCACCAAGAGAAACACATCAATCATATACTCAATCATTTTTATATGTTTCTATTATTATTAAGTAAACATTATTAGTATTCTTTTCCATGTTAACTTAAATAGTCCACTAAGGCTATCCTAGGTTCCAATACTTAGGCACCTTAGGTAAGAATGACCAAAATGTGCCTAACGTTAAGGCTTTCTCTTATTATCTACTTCTATCACATAATTTGTTTTTATTTATTCACATGCCATAATAGGTTATCGTATCATGATCATACCATTCATTATAAAATTAAGTGCCCTACACACCAAATGATCATTGAACACATAAATCCTAACATGCACTTCTAACACACATTTTCATACATAATTAACAATTAAGACACCTCTTGTATGATTATAAAATTAATATCATAATACACCCTTAATTACCCATTCAACCCTAACCATGCATTTTTCTTATGATACAATCTAATTTATTGAAATACCCCTATCTTTATAATATACACGATGATACTTAAGTAAGTGATATTAAGGCCATAAACCCCTATTCTATTATTTAACATCACTTATGACTTATCTTGAAGGTTTATTAGATCAATTGCCATGTCACATGTAAAATTATCAACTTACCCATTTTTACTTAAAAAATTACTAAAATATCCTTTTTGCTTATAATTTACTAAAATACTCTTTTACTTGCTAAATTACCAAAATGACCTTCCTACTAGCGAAATTACAAAAATACCCCTCCTACTTATAATATTACCAAATTACCCTTATTACTTATAAAATTACCGAATTACCCTTCTTACTTATAAAATTACCAAAATACCATTCTTAGTTGTTAAATTACCAAATTACCCTTCTTAGTTGTTAAATTACCAAATTATCATTCATAGTTGTTAAATTACCAAATTACTCTTTCTATTTTTTAAAATTACCAAATTACCCTTCTTACTTGTGAAATTAGCAAAATACCCTCCTTAGTTGTTAAATTACCAAATTACCCTTTTTAGTTGTTAAATTACCAAATTACCCCTCTTAGTTATAAAATTACTAAAATACCCCTTTCTCATGCAAAATTTCTAGAATACCCCTCACACATAAAATATTAACACTCATGGCCCACATGCGTTATTTAACACCACAAAACCTTTATTATTTATTCTTAACACCCATTATCACCTACCATGTACATTTATTTAGGTCACCCTCTATGTACAAGAAAAGTTACTAAAATTTTCCTAGGGTTCATATTAGCTTTATTTCTACTACAAATGTCCATATTTTACTAAACATAGTATGCATATGCACATAACATTATTAATAAAATCAATCCCCACTATTTCCACATATGTCATATTTCATACAATATAGAATGCTTTTTATTCTATCTTCCAACATAATATTAAAAATCATGAGATGCTTAGTAAAATATAATATACACACAAAACACATTCTAAAACGTTAATGTGCTAGCATACGTACATCTATACACTTTAGCTAAGAATAATTTTTACCTTATTTTCGATAACTATCAAACTTTACCGGTGCCCCAGTTTAAAAGCTTAAGCTTTTATTAGAAAAAATTGTACCTAAAAATAATGTCACTATTAGCATCTTAGTAGTAAATAATTAAAAGAATAATTTTTTTTATCAAAAATGCTTATTAAATACATACTATCACTAACTATACTATACCTCAAAAATTTCTTAAATAGCCTTAAAATGGCAACAACACTCACGCTGCATGGGTAGCGTGAGTTTGCGTGGCACAAGGGAAAAAATAGGAGAGTTTAGATGAAGGGAAGGAGGCCTCAGATGAGAAGGTTTAAGGGAGTGGTGGAGGGGAGTTGGGGTAGTTGTTGGGTGTAAGAGGAGTGGCATGGTGTAGGTGGTGGCTAGGAGTTGGAGAGAGACTTCTCAGGGTATCGAAGATGGTGGTGACGATGGCTGGAAAGTTGGTGTAAATGGAGAAGGAGATGAAGAAAGGAAAAAGAAGAGGATAAAGGAAGGGGATGTAGGGGATCTGGCAAGGTAAGGTAGGAAGATGGTAGGGGAATTTAAGGAGGTTGAGGGGTGGCTTTGGCTATGACAGAAGAGGGAGAATGGGCTGTGTAAGATGGCATGCAGGGAGGGGGGTCTAGAGGAGAAAAGATAGAAACGAGAGGGAGTTAGCTATAGGTGGAGGGCTTAGGTTGCTAGGGGTGGTGAGGGAGGAAGTAAGGGAGGTAGGGGAGTTGGTGTGGTGGTCAATTGGGTAGCAGAGATGATGGCTAGGGGTAACAAAGCAAAAATAGGGGAGAAGAGAAAGGAAAGGAGAAAAGGATCTGGTGGGGGTCAAAGAAAGGGCTCAGAGGGAAGAGATGTTGTAGAGGGGAAGAAGAGAAGGAGGAGGAGGAGGAGGAGGAGGAGGAGGAGAAGAAGAAGAAGCTGTGTAGGGGTATGTATGGATAAAAATAGAAGGAAAGGGATGAGAGAGAGAGAGAGGAATATGCAAGGGTTGTAGGTGTAGGTGGGAGGTGGAGGCATGGGGGTTGGTGTAGGGTGTTTGGCTTGGTGACATAGGGAGAAGAAGGAAGAAGAAGAGAAGAAGAAATGCGCTGGTTGGGTGGGGGAAAAGAAAGGGATGGTAGGCTGGCCTATGTGAGGGGGAGGAGAGAGGGAGAGAGAGAGAGAGAAAAAAAGAAAGGGTTAGGTTGGCCCAACATGGGGAACAAGGAAAAGAAAGAAAGAAAGGGATGAGAGGAGAAAGGGCACGGGGGTTGGGCAGATGGGGAAAAGGATAAGGAAGGGTGGCCTAAAGGGGGGAAAAATAGGGAGGTGGCCAGTTAGCTTAAGAAGGAAGAAAAGAAAGAAAGAAAAAAGAAAAAGGGAGGAAAAAGAAAAAGAAAAAGAAAAAAGACAAAGGGGAAAAGAAAAAAATAAAATTATTTTTAGAGTTAGGATTGGAATTTAGGTAAATGGAAAAATTATTCATTAAATTAATTTATTCAAAATTTAAGGTATTAATTTAGGAGGATAGTTTTATTAAAATTATAGGTTTGGGAATTCATTTAAATAAAAGAGTATGATAAAATAATAAATTATTTATTTTAATTTATAAAATAGTCCTATCCATTTTTATAAATCAAAGATCCATAAAATAATTAAATTGATAATTTAAGATTAAATTATTCTAAATAAGGGTTTAATTATTACATTTTAGGTTTTAGAAATTTGGGGTATTAAAAAATTAGAGAGAATTTTCCTAGTGATGGCAATGTTGTGGATCTTTTGGTGGACATGTGGGGTGAACCCAAGGTGCTGGTGAAGATAACATTTGTGAAGTGATGCGTAATGCTAAACATACTGAATTAAGCCAAGTATTAGTGAAGGAATTGGGTAATTTTCCAACAAAATAAATTTTTTTAAAGAGATTAATAAGAGGAAGAGAAAAAATTAATATTGAAATACCCTCAAGATTAAGCACTTATACTAACTAGCTAAGGTATCAACTCTTAGTATAAATGGTGTAAGATTTTGTAGGAATAAATAAGCTAACTCTAAGTCTTGTGGAGGTGGTGTTGTCGAAACAACTAGCAAATTTTTATTTAAAAGAACTACCCATTTATTTATCCCTTTACCTCTATATAAAGTGCATTAGGCTTTAGCAAATTACAACTATACACCTAACTCATAATGAGCATATTTGGTTACACCTCAACCATAGGTTACACAAATACACACTAACCAAGGTTGATAAACTACTACATTCAGCTATTTTGAATGTCAAAACTTTATCCCTCCATCACATGATGGATGATACTTAAAACCTATTACAAGTACATAGAAAATAAAAATTACACTTTTGGAAAGTCTAACAACACTCTTTAACCATGCTTAGCTAAGAAAGGAAAAACACAAGTTGAGTGAAAGTTAATGGATGGCCCCTCGTTAGGCTGGATTTGAGGGACAAAAATGAGGGCTTCTTATTCCCTAATTCAAGCTTTATTTGAGAACTTTAAATTTCCATAATTATCTTTGCAATGATCCTTAAAACCTACCCACGAAATGGTTGTTGCAAGGGTGTAGAATCGACCAAAATTTGTTGTGTGTGGTCAAGAGTAGTCTTGGTTTTGTGGAGGTATATTATATCCATAATGGGGATAGAAAAACTTGGATTTGTGAAGCTATAATAGATCCAAGGGAACGTGAAGTTGATGGATTTTATTTCAGTCTTGTATGGCTTTGCATGGCTTCCAGTAATTTTTCTTACTCATTAACCCAAGTAAGAAGAGTTTTGAATTCTTCCATCTTGGGGAACATAATAAGTAGATTATACTTATTATTTACATTTGATGGAGATGCTCCTACATTATTAAGGGTACCTCAGTTGTATTGGATGGATCTTTTTAAGCTTACGACTAAGTGTGTTCCTAAAGATGAGTCTTATGCCTAGTTTGTTTTGGTACCTGCTATCTTGTACCTTATTTGTAGACAAGTTTAGAAACTGTACTCCATAATCAATGTTGATATTAGTGGTTGAGGTGAGTCAGTTAGGTAATCTAGCCTTTAGAGTTGATACTTTATCTTTTTTATATTGGCATCTTAGGATATGATCTAGGACTAGGTGTAAATAGCTAGTTGGTTGCATGACAATATTTGATGTAATCATTTATTTTTTTTTTATAAAATTTATTTAATTATTAGTTTAGTTTATTGTTTACCTATTATAATTGTGCACATGAATGGATTTATGAGTTTTTTACTTACTTTTAGAGGATTTATTCTCATACATATAATCCATCATATGATGTTGCAATGATGACGTATATTACATCTTGTTAGATGCTTCCCCATGAGTCAATGGATGTCCTAATTTATTTTAGGAGTCAACTAGATATGCTAAGGGTGCAGTAGATGGGTGACATACTTTATTGAACGTTTTTCAATTGTAATAAGTGATATGAATAATATCGATACTATTATATATGCATATTTATCTTTATTTCTTACTATTTAATAAAGATCCATTGATAAAACATCCTAAGTCAATGTACTGTGGCGGCTTACACTTTATGGATATTGTGGAGTTATACATACCCGACCAAGTTGCCTAATAATTTTGCTAACCATAGTTAATCCTGATTCCTCCTATTCTACCAGCATATGAATTCTACCGTAGTATAAACATAAAGAAGTATAAGGAAGTTTAATCCACATGTTCATCATTTTAGAATTCTTGGCCACACCATCTAATGGATTTTAACTCGTAATTTCACCGTTCAACATATCAACATAACGCCTCAACTCATTGCAACACCCCTCAATTTTGAACTAGAAAGTTTTATTTTAAAGACAATGTAGAAGCATTTATAAAAGCAAAACTAGGGAAAGTTACGGCCACATAAACCACGAGAGAGGTGTGATCATTACCTAACCCATACCTAATGCAACGTAAAATGGAAAAATAATGAAGGAAAGTGTTTTATACTAATAATACAACAATACTATGATAATAGTGATGAAAATAGTAATATAGATAGAAGAGAGAGTTTTCAACATTCAAATATAAGAATAAAAGCTAATATTTTAAATAATTAGAAAGAACCAAAAGCATCCCAACATAGCAGGCAAAAATACATCTAACTAGTCAAAATAGCTCTTAACTAAATGGAAATGTAACTCTCAACCCTAAGCAATGGCCATTTATTGAACCACGGCATCATCTTCAACATACTCTAGTTGAGAATCATAGTCTTAAATTCATTCTATGCTAAATAGACCAGAACCTGGATCAACACAATAACCACACAAATGTAGTATTAGTATAATGAAGTACTAGTACAACAAACTATCTAAAAGATAATAAGGGCTCATGTTGTACATTAAAGTCACATAAGTAGCATGGTGATAAGTATACTAATATAGTATAACACTCAAGCTCATAATATTAATACACAAGGCATAGTTGCAAGAAAACCATGGAAGAATAATAATGCAAATGATGAATTAGAATTGCATAGCAAAACCATAATATAAATTTTCTATTACTAACGACATATTGTCCAATCATTAAGACAATTTTTTGAGTACACTTAGTTCTCCACCATGAACACAAGTGATTAAATCATACATACATAATGGGATATGATGCCCACTACATGGGGTCAATATGCATCAAAAGGGATTTTTGAGGATACCACACCCACCACACAACTAATGCACCTTCCACAAAGGCTAACACACATTAGGCTACCACATCCACCCAACGAGGTTGGAGTACATCAAGGAGGCTTGTATTGGGATACCTCACCCACCACACCTTTAATGCCTCCACCGTTAGGTCTAAAAAAGTTGAGACATCACACCTAATTAAGAAATAGACAATACAAAGTGCCGGGGGCTTGTTTTGGGATATCTCACCCACTCAAATTGGACACCGATGCCATGCCACCCTACCATAATGTAAATGTATACCTTAAAGATATGTATATACCCTTCTCCTTATAATAATCTAATTAAGAAAGAAACAGATGCAGAGTGAAAATGTAATCCCCCAAAATTTTAGAAAACTTATAATTTAATAAATATTTTTATTTAAAATAAATTAACTTTTAAAATTATTTAGTTTAATTATTATATGGATTTTCGAGTGTATAAATGTGGATAGGAGTTTTTAATAAATTAAAATTAAATATTTTGTTATTTTATCATATTATTTTTATTTAAATAATTTTTTCAAACTAATATTTTACTAAAATTAGCCTTTTGAACCAATATATTAATTTATATTGAATTAAAATTTTAAATTAAATAATTTATCAAAAATATTATATCTCATTATTTTATAAATTAAATTAAATTATTTTCTCCTATTTTTCCTTTCCCTCTCTTTCCTTTTCTTTTCCTTATCCTCTTCTCCTTTTCCTCTTTCCTTTCTTTTTCTCTTTTTTCTTCTTTTCCTGGCTCGGGCTGCCAGGCTTGCCCCTCTCCCCCGTGCCACTGGGCCGATGGCCCATCTGCCCTCTCCCTCTCTTTCCCCTCCTCTTTCCTGTGCACCTCGATTCAGCCTAGACCCCTTTCTTTTTTTTTCTTTCTTCCCTTCACCCTAGGCCGGCTTAACTCCTCTTTTCTTTTCCCTACGCCGATCCGGTCTCCCTCCCCCTCCCTTCTTTCTTTCTTCTTCGACCTCCACGCTCGACCGGTCTTCATCACCCTGCCACCCCGAACGCCATGCCCGACCACCGCGCCACTGCCACCTTCTGTCACCACCTGTCTCCCTCTCTCTCTCTCTCCCTTGCCCATTTTTTTATCATAATTTCAGAAACTGGGTAGCCATGCACCCCATCCCGCATGGCTCCTCTTTCCTGCCCATCGTCACCTTCTCCTGCCACCTTGCGACACCCTGCCACCCTAAACCCTGCCATCGACCGGCCACCTATCTTCCCTACCCTCCCTCTTCTTTTTCTTCTCCCCTTTAGCCATTTTTCCTGCCCCATTATTGTCGAGCCTTACCCCCGATCTCCACTTCTCTTTCATTTTCTCCCCTCCACTTTTCCCCCTGTTTTGTACACCGGCGCCCCTCCGCCGCTCCAACCGCCACACCCGCAGCCCGTAGTGCCTCCTGCCACCTTATACTACCGCCCTACAGCCACCACAACATCCCTCTCCAACCATCCCGCAACCCATCTTCCTCCCCACTTATTTTCTCCCCATTTCCCCCCTTCTCAGCAGTCCTCCTGTAATGCCACGGATCGCCGCCTTCCAGCCGCCTCTACCGCCACCCAACCCACCATTCAACTCCCTGAAACCTCCTCTACAATCCCCATCCATTTTTTGGCCGAAACAAGTCCCTGAACCCCTTCATTTTTCCCTCCTCTTTTCCTTCCTTCGCAGCCCCTCCACCTCGACCCACCTCGGCAGCCATCTTTGCCACCTCACCACAGCCACATCCGTTGCCCTTAGCCGCCAACAACCCATCCCCAACATCCACCTACACTCCCTCTTCACTCCTGCACCATTCCCTTGCCTTGGAACCTCCCCCATCTATCTTCTTTTCTAGCCTAAAGAACCCAACCCAAAAATAACCATTTTACCTTCCATCACCCCCTCTTCGAGCCTTTTTTACTTTTATTTTTGCATGCAGCTCATGCTGCATATGCAGCATGGGTTCCTAAATTTATTATCCATTTTTATTAAAAATTTAAGGTATGATAATATTTAAATTAATTATTTCCTTAAGTAAAATTTATAAAGTCTTATATCTTGATTTTCTTATTTCTAATAAATATTGATATTATTCTTAGGTATTGATTTTTCTAATCAAAGCTTGAATCTTTAACTGGAATACCGGTAAGATTCAATTTTGTGGGAAATAAGGTAATCGTTAAACCCCACTTAAACGCATGGATAAACGTATGTTTATACATTAAGATTTTTAAAATGTTATTATGTTTCATATTTGGTTGTTAGCTCAATTTATATGTTGGCTTATTGTTTAATAAATAGGAAAGTATGCTATTTTATGTGTTATGTGAGTAAATGTTGTCTAAGGGAAGAACTTGATTATTAATAAAAGTGTTAAGGTACTTATCCATGTCATATTATGTTATTGTGACCATTTATGCTTAAATAATATTATCATGAGTCCTAGGGGCATTTTAGTAATATTCCTTGTGCTAGGTTATGGCTTAATAGGTGTGGGTGATAATAAGTATTATATTAAAATATAATGGTTGGTGGAGTTGGATATTGTTAATGGAGCATTAATATTATTATTCCATGTGGTAATGTTAATTTAATAAAAGTGGTGTAATGAGGGGGTAAAGTGTTAATTTTGGAGGCAAAAGGACAATATGGTAATTTTTATGATTAAATGGAAAATAATATTATATGAGTAAAGGTATTATGTAAATTATGGTAAATGGAATGGTAATTTTATAAGTAAAGGGAATGGTAAATTTGGGAATAAAGTGTAAGGTGGTAATTTTGGGAGTAAAAAGGGTAATATGGTAATTTTATAAGCAAATGGAAAAAATGTTAAATTTATAAGTAAAGGGGTATTATGGTAATTTTGGGAGTAAAGGGTAATATGGTAATTTTGGAAAAGGAGGGAAAAATGGTAATTGTGTAAGGAAAGATAAAAATGGTAATTTTGGATGTACAAGGGTAAAATAGTAATTTGTAAAGTAAAAGGAGTGTTATGGTAATTTTATAAGTTAAAGGGTATTGCGGTAATTTTGTAAATAAAAGGATATTATGGTAATTTGGAAGTAAGGGGTAGAAGGGTAATTTTGTAAATTAAAAGGATATTTATGGCACACTTGGGAGTAAGGAGTAACTTATAATATGACGAATAAAGTTAGAATATAATAATATATATAAGTTATAATGGATAATAATTGGTAATGATAATGAGAAGGATAATTGGTAGGTAAAATTATGATTATAAAAGGGTATTGGAATTATGATAATAGAGAAGGGTATAATTGGTAAATTAACCAATAAAAGGGCGTTATGGTAATTTTGATAATGGAGAAGGGCAATATAGTAATTATAAGAATGGAGAGGGTAAATTAATAATTATAAATATGGAGAAGGGTAAATTAATAATTATAAATATGGAGAAGGGTAAATTGGTAATTATAATTATGGAGAAGGGTAAATTAATAATTGTAATTATGAAGAATGGTAATTTGGGGATTTATAATAATTGAAAAGGGTAAAATGACAATTATAATAATTAAGAAGGATAAAATGGTAATTATGATAATGAAGAAGGGCAATTTGGTAAATTATCCGACTAAAGGGGCAATTTGGTAATTTAACCGACTAAAGGGTAAATTAGTAATCATTTAACCAACTAAAGGGGAAAAGTGATAATCATGATAATGAAGGAGGGTAATTTGATAATTTATCCAACTTAAGGGCAATTTAGTGATTATAACAAAGGAAAAAGGGTAAACTGGTAATCTAATCAATCAAATGGGAAATATGACAAGTGTAACAATTATGAAGGGTGAATAGTGATCTAAAGAGTGTAGGAAATGACTTCGTAACCTAAACCGAGGAAGGGGTAATTTGGTAAATATGCAACCTGAAGGGTAATATGGTAATTTGTGCTTAGCATGGTGTTGTGAGTGTGGAATTTTATAATATGACTCAAATAACACTGATTAGTAAGTTTAGAGTATTTGATGATTTGTAAGTATTATGAGCATGAATCCTAATTCGAAATTATATGAGATTATGATGGCCTTAATGATTTCTCTGTGTTATTTTAAATAACCACCTGAATAAGAAACGACTAATGATATCAAAACGATTGAAAGTGAATAAGCATTTGATTATTGTACTTTTCGTGATCACTTTAATTAAGACACTAATACTTAAAGTGAAAGACCTCGAGATCGGGAATGGTGGCTCTTTAGGGGTCGCTACCCTAGAGACGTGGTTTAGCCCACGATTATTCTGGTATTTGCTAGTGTGCCTTTGTGCCCCAGCCAGGCCCTATATCTTACTCTATCTAGCTCTACGGACCTAGTTAGGGGGTATGCATACTTATGGATTAGGTGTCCTTGTCGATAGGGTACCGAGTAGCTTTATGCACCAGTACGACCAGGTTACCTTTGCGTCCCTGGGTTCGTGGTTGAAGGGTATGAGTAGCTTATATGCACCAATACGACCGGTGTACTTTTGTGTCCCGGGTTCTTGATCTCCCATTCGAGGCAAATAAATGGAATTTGTTATGCTGATTAAAGAAAGGAAAAATACTAATCATGAAAGTGAAAGATTATGAGCTGGGCCCATTTGAATTATGATATTGATTACCGATCCACCGGTTATAATAGTGGCCTAGGAGCGTGTTGCCCTGGCAAGTGATTATGAGTATCGATCCATCAGATATAATAATGGCCCAGGAGTGTGTTGCCCTGGATGATGTTGATAGTATTCCGGTCCACCGGCAATAATAGTGGGGGTCCCGAGCTCAATAAAATCAGTCATGTATGTGAATAAAGTTATGGAAAAATACTAATCACTTACAGTGGAACACCATGTGAGTCGGGGCCAGACCGGTCCACCGGTGAATAATAGTGGCCAGGAGTGTTTTTCCCTAGAGATCGATCCACTGCATATAATAGTAGTTAGGTGCGTTCTACCCTATAAGTGACCGATTCATCGGCTATAATAGTGGGGTTCTCGCACTCACATGGATATAAAATATGAGATTGATTGAATAATGATGGACTAATGGCTTAAGGCCCGAATGTATTGATTTTGCACTATGACATGGCTGAAGGCCCAAAAGTATTGATTGTTCATAATGACCTATTGATATCTGATGTGATTGTTAATTATGTGAATGTTATATGTACACATCTTGTTATATATGTATATAGCTTTATATCATGTGTGACATTATAGGCCTGCTTTTAAGTGTGATTTTAAAGGGTTACTCAGTACCGTAGTACTGAAGGGTTCCATTCGTGGGGCCCCTGCCTATTCAATGGGAAGTGTCCCTTGCAGGTCTTTTCAGGTGCTACTCAAGTTGGCAACGGGAAAGAGCGTAAGGATTATCCGGCCTTTAGGATTTCATGCTTCCTATTCTAATGTATGGTTTAAATGTAATTTAATCTTGTAACCACCATTGGTGGAGTCTATTCTTATAAAGTGTTTACTTGCGCAACTCTGATTTAAAAATGGTTTGAATTTCTAGCAATTGATATTTTGCTCTTTAGCCTTAGCATTTGGTACTGGAACGGTATGAGTGAACAGGTCTGGTACTAAGTGTGGAGATAATATCCCCAAAGTTCACGGTTTATTAATTTGTTTCCGCTAATTTCCTTTTAATTAATAAAATTTTTCAGTAGTGAATTTTGGGGGTGTTATAGAAAAGATAAAACACAAGGCAACACACCCACTAACTCTTGGCTAGCTACCCTAAGAGTCGGAGAAAGAGAATAAAATAAAATCATAATCCATTATTACTAATAACCAAGTGATATCACAACTCACAATTAAATTCCATTAATAAACAATTGGGTGTTTCCAAGTGATGACAAAAAATACATCACAAGGTCCATACGCCACTAATTGGATGTTTAGAGGTGACACCAAACTTAACCACTCAAGGCCCATAATGTCATCATTTTGATCCATATTAAATTTTGGTCAATCATGGTTGAAATCATGATTAAAATGTTATAACTAGATAGGAGCATTAATATTGAATACTTAAAGGAAAAACATTAAGTATCAAGTAATATGGTAAAAAATAGATAGATCGGTCGATCAGTCCCTGAGACTAGTTGAGTAGTCTCGTCATACCAGACCCGAGAAGAAAATAAAACCAACAATTTAATTGACTGGTTGGTCCCACCAATTGATTGTTCTTAGGAATCAGTCAATGGATTTGACCAAACTAGTCGATGGTTCTAAGTAGAGACTAGACCACTTTAGTCACAAGACCATCTGTTAATGGATTTGGTAAACCAATTGATTGCTCATGGTAATCAGTCTACTGTTTCATCAAATCAATCAACTTTTATGACAACCAGTTGATCAAGAATTCCAAAGTGAGTATCTGTACACACAACCAGTGATTGATCTAACAAACCAATATATTAATGTGGGTGAAACAACACCCAAATCTGTGATCAACTTAAACTTAGCTTTCCTACTTCTATGTCATAAAACACATAAAAGACATGCTATACAAATATAATCACATGAGTACATGATATAATCAACATTTAAGTGTATGTTCAAATCTAAGAACTCAACTAAATTATACAATACATAAAAATACACTAAGAACATGAAATTAAAATAGATAACAAAATACCTTATTCATATTAGAGATAATATTGACTTGTCTTTTAGTAACTCTTCTAGCACAAATTTATCCTAACTTGATGGCTGTTTACTAAGATTTCAATTCCTAATAGAATCAAGAATCAAAATAGTTAAAACTATTTTTACAAACCTAATAAAACAAAATCTAGAAAAGAAGAAAAGAAGAATAACTGAACCATTTCTCAAAATAGAAATTCAAGGAGAATAAATTTAAGATCTTTAACATTTCTCAAAACCTTAATCCTTCCTTACTTAAAAGAGATAAGAGAGAGTTAAAGCTAAGATTAGGAGAAGAGAGAAGAGACAATAATTAGACCAAAGGATGAGGAAGCAACATGAAAGCTTCTATTTCATAGTAGAAAAAAGAAGGGAGAAAATGAAGAATGGAAAACACTTATAAATTTTTCACAAAGAAAAAGAAAGAGTGAACAAGTGTAGATGATATGGAGCTAGAATCAATCAGGGATGGGGTGTGTAGAGGAGAGTGTTGGTTGACATCCACAAGTGAGAGAGAGAGTAGTTTGACTTGGGTTGTGTGTGGGCGACTAAAGTGTAAGGAAACACATGATGAGGTAAGAGAGGAAGATTATAACCACAGAGACGCATGGTAGAGGGCTAGTAAGTTAGGAAAGATGTTTAGAAAGTTAAACATTCAACCATGGATGCTAGAAGAGAGAGTTAAGTGAAGGTCGTAAATGTCTCAAATGTGTGTTTGGGGAGTTTTAGCTAAATTAAACCATAAAATAATCTTAATAATGTAAAAATAAGCTTAAAGCACCAACATATGCTTATTAAAACAAATAGATTCTAACTAGAATTTTTCATAAACATTGGAAGGAGATTGAAATCAAAATTAGAAAATGATATAAAATCACAAGACAACGAATTGATCAATTTGAGCAAACCAATTGATTGTTTGAACAAACTAGTTGACTGGTTTATCGAAAAATAAAATTGCTAGTTCCTAAATGTACTGGTTGATTAGTTAGGGAAACTAGTCTATTGGTGTGCCTGAAATTTATATTTTATTTGAATTTCAAGTCATTTCTAGAACCAAAACTCATTTATTTTATATCAAATTAATTTTAAATACAATTTGGAGGATTTCATGATGGGTATTATACTCACTACCTTCCTTGGTTCCAACCTCAAAACCACCCAGTAATCCATCATGTACTAGTAGACAAAGGACCAAGTGATGCCCCCATACATTATGATAAAAGTAGAGATGAATAATGAGCTAATGGGTGGGTACCACTACCAGTTTAAAGAAGAGAAGAAGGATATAATTGATAAGGCTAATGGTTTTGATAGGCTAAAGGAGGTATACATTTCCATATGCAGGCTTAACCTCTCCTTTAGGATAACCAACCATCTGTAGATGATGTTTTTGATGATAGTTAGTATATTTTTTTTCCTGTGTTTTATTTAAATTTGTATGGATTATTTTAACTTTGTTTGTTCTAATTTTTTTCCTCCTAATTTTAGACTCTTATGGTTATTCATCAACAAGTACATAAATTTATACAACAAAATACTTAATAGAGACCCAAAGTCATTACATTACAACAAATCATCAACCAAAGTTGCCCTCTTGGTTGGAACCCATTCCCCTTCCATTTCTATACAACTAAATGCGATCACGATATAAATTGTCCCATCTAGAAAAACTTGGATCACCATGTTTGTACCACTTGTTAGATATATAAGGTAAATCTTGTTTTGCATCAAGGTTAACTACAAGTATATAAAGTACTATAACATAAGTGTGATTAATATGTTTTGATGAAAATTGTATGCAATATTAATATAATCACGATATATACAGATACGTAGTGTGGCAAGTTGTTGACACTTGTAATAACTTGATTAGATTATCAGCCGTTAGGTAGAACTCTTTGTGGTAAATATGTAATTGACACTAGATGAATCAAGAAAATGATTACCACATTATATGTTGCGGTAAGGAGAAATCTAAAGTCTGGTTGATACGACTATTTCTTCATCGGAGATGATCCCCTCCAATGTATCAGATGTTTCTTATTTTCAACAATATAATCTACAAAAGCATGTTGATATAACCGTTGACGAGTTACCAATTCTCTTTACATTGAATCTCTACCATTTGAGAAATCTTCGTCATTACCTAGGAGTTGCATTGTAATAGTTCTACATCCACATTTTCTATTTCCCACAACATCACACCATGATTCCATCTATGAGAGCATCATTGCTTCAATATCATAGGGTCATGAGAAATCATGGATGAGCCTACGAGTAATCCTAGTATTACGCCTCCCACTATTACTGTTTCCTTGATTTGATCAACTAGGGGAAGAACAACATCTACCAGGAAATGAATGCCTATGTCCTCAATATGAATTTATGAACTTTTCATATGGGAACAGGTTGATGATCTCATTTGTAATAAAATATATCATGTGTATATGGTAGACTGTAGGTCAACCTGAAGTAACACCCACATCTTAAGGGTTTGGGACCAGTTGTACTGGACATCTTGCTCTCCTCTTTAATCAAGTCTAATGCTCTATGATATACAATAGATGTGAGGTTGTTAAACAATATGTCATATGTAGATTAATGTTGAACAATAACCCATGATTGCTCTAGATTTTTTTTCCACATTATTAATTGGGAGTCTTATCAGTGTGTTAATCTTCAGGCATAATTTATCGAAACTCATCTATGATGATGATATATATTTATTCAGCTTGCCATGTTCACTTTCCATCTTATAATTAGAATTTAAAAATATAAGAAATGTTTAATGGTTATTTAGTAATAAGTTAAATGACGTTGAATATTATAACAAAAAATTATACATATTGGTCATATGACTGTCAAAGTAAAAAAAATTGTCAACCTAAATGGAAACAAACATCTTCTTATATTGATTTAACCATATCTCATACACATATTATATCACATGTGGAAATATGCTCAATTTTTCATACATAAGTAGAAGCTCTTTTTCACATGCCTCAATTGTAGTCACTTATACAATCTTCATCCATCAGCCTAGAAAATGCTCTTTCACTACTATACTTCCCATATTTTTTATAGCATGAGAGAGAACATTTTTACTAATTGCCATCTACATAAGAAGAGTGTTGTATTAGGAAAGACTTTGAGCGCTATTTGTGTTAGTTCTAGTTCCATATCGGCGATCACCAAATTTGATTCATGGGACTCCATCAATCCCTTTACCTTATCAAGTACCCATTCACACTTATCTTCCTTTCTCCTTCATCATAAATGCCAAGGCAATGATAAAATTATTACCACTATACACATATCTAATGACCTCCAAGAAATGAAGATTGTACTTATTTGTTTTGTATATATAATCCAAACAAATGACATATGAAATGCATACAACAAAGTAATAGAATCTAGGTGCACAATTATAATATCACTAACCAAATCAAAGTTAGGTGATTGATGATGCAATGAACTATATTCGTTGGATTTTATTAGGTGCAATAATTGTTTCATGACTATATGTCTCATTGAGCTCTACACCTTGAGCTTATGTCTAGCGTTATAGGTTATCCTAAGTGTTGTAGTATTATCCTCGTTTCTCCGTTTTGACTTGTCAATAATCTCTATTGGTTTGACATGTATTAGAGTTAGTTAGTGCACTAGTTTGCATTCTTCGATCAGTCATCAATAAGAAAATGCCTCTAAAAATACTTTCCTAATCTATGATTATGTAATTGACATTTTACCACTAGTCTCCAACCATTGCAAATATCTTTCCTTCAACATATCCTAAATTTACAACTATGCCTTTTGGATCCAGTATATCAAACACTTTTTAGATTCACCAAAGCTTGCTATCTATATGCACAACTTCTCTCACAACGTATTCAAATCCTACATTTTTTCAACATCTCAACACCTAAAATTAAATTATGTGGTCTTCCAATTTCTTTAACCTATTGAATTAATGACTCACAATCGTTAAAGTTCTCGTTTATAGCAAGAAATCCATTTGAATCAGTATTAAGTGAATTTTGATTATGTAATTAAAAGACATGAAATTATAATGAATACATAAATAGAAAAATAAATAACAAAAAATTATAGAATGAGAATTTTCAGGTATTTCACTAGCTTGAGCTTAATATCAGGTGAATGACCTGTTAGATCTTACCATCTAACGGATGAATGATCCCTCAAAACTATCATCTAGCCGGTGAAATATCTGTTAAGCTTACCCCTTGAAAAATGATCCGCCCATCAGGCATACTCTCTAACAGATGATTTTCCCATTAGCTTTGCCTTATAATGTGTTACTTACCCGTTGAGTCTAATTTTTTTTTTTGAAAAATACTACTTACCAATATTTCACAGAGATCTTCCAGACTAAAATAATTGTTATTATCATTATATTTTTCCATAATTATTGTTTTAAAGATCGAATGAATTAAATATTAAAGATTAATTGAGAAGAAGAGAAAAAAGAAGTGAAGAGAAGAAGAAAGCAAACTAATGAAAAATACCAAAATAGTCAAATATAAAAATAATGGAGTTTTAAGAGGTATGAAATTAATATTTTAGATATGTATATAACAACCTAAAAAAATACATTTCTCTACTTAAGGGAAAAAAATTATTACAATTCCATAAAGATATAGCTCTATAGTATCTACTTTATATACATCTAGGAAGCAAACAATGCGTGTCCCAACTTATGAAGTCATCAAGTTATTTTCTGTTCCAAAAATATTTTCTTACCATTTTTCGTTCCGTAAATTTTTCGTATTGAAATCGGTACCAAAAACCTTCAATTATTTTTTATTTATTTTGAATTTTATTAATGGTATATATCAACTAAGGAAGATAGTTGTTTTTATCTTTTTTATTTTTATTTTTCTCTTTTAATTTTAGTATATTTGGACTACTTGTTAAAAAATGAATATAATGTGTGTTTGTGTGTGTGTGTGTGTGTGTATAATTATTTGTTTTTTTTATTTCATTTCATCCCCCATTTTTTAAAATTTTAAAAAATAATATTTCTATATTTTTTTCGTTTTTATTTCTACATCTCTATCTCTCCGTGCAACACTCCCAAGCCTAGAGCCGCTATTAGTTATTAGAGTATCTACAATACTACCCTTAAATTTATATCCCTAATTATACTATCCAATTATTTTCTCTCTCATGTCTCTTACTTTTATCATTTTATCTTAAAATTTAATTATCTACTCTACATCCCATTACCTCAAATTTATATTACCTAATTACTTTTATCAATCACATCACCAATTATTTATATTTTATAATTTTTAAATTTTAATTTATATTAATCTATAAATATTAATTAATAATCTTATATAATCAAATTTCATTAAATATAATTTTGCAAATAATTTAATTAATAATGACTAATTTTAAAAATAAAAAATATTAAAAAAATACCTCATAAACATTCTAACTGTAAAAATCAGTCTAAAATATGTATTGAATATGCGTTGGTTTCCAAACTTTGGGCACCTAAAATATTTGGGGCAACCTCAAATTTGAGGTATTTTTTTTTACACTTACAACCGCTTCCTTAAATTTGAGTTATCTCAAATTTGAAATTGGGAATTCTAGTTGTAGATGCTCTAAATGAATTTTTCCCCAAGCTTTCGTCCTGCACTTTTGTATTTTCTATCCCAAATTCCTATTTTCCTCAGGTTCATGAGAGGAAGACTTTGTCATATAACTTATTTTTGATTATTTCCATGTTATTTTCTTTCAGGAATCAAACAGCGGGAAAGTATTTTCTTCTTATTTTTTCCACTATCGTTATTATTTTTCTTAAACCAAATAAACTCCGAAAAAAAGAAAAAAAAGTAGCTCATTATGAATCATTTGTCTTTCAATGCCGTTAGTGCGTGGTGGTGTTAGTCGCTGATACTTGGCGTTGTTTGCTCCTTCTGACAGGTCATAGGTTGGTAAAAAGCCAATACGCACGTCATTAGTGTCACTTGTTTGTTGCGGGTGATGTCTATTTATCTGTGACTATGTGGAACTAATAGACGATACTGGGTTTGAGTTGGATTCCGTGAGATTTAGATCTATTTATATTATTTAAATTTAATTTATATTTATTAGGTTTTAATAATTTACATTTAGCAATCATCTGGTTCTATAGCTATAGTTAGAAATAAATGTTGGACTAAACCTTCTCCTCTGACGGTGACTCTATCGAAGAAAATCACAACTAGTCTAGTCTCTGATTCAAAATTTCTTATAAATGATCAGACTCAGAATAAAGTGGAGGATATTACTCATCATATTTTAGATTCTCCTGCTCCTAAGGACTCGAACAATATTAATGTTGAATCCTCGATCACTGTTGGTCCTCCCGCGAACTCAGATCTACTAGTGATTCCTGAATTATCTAAGACTATTGAGTTGTTGACATTAAATTGGAAGGATATGTTGATGCAGAATCGGCGTGATAAATTGGTTCTAAATTTGACCTATACCCCACCTATGATTGAAAATGGAGAGAAGAAAGCGTTATTCTAGAAATAAGAGATCAAGTTAGAGGAAAAAAAAGTGGGTACATACCTTAATAGGTATGGTAGTGGGGTTCTAACCATCCTATGCTCATATTAGCAAATATGCCGTAGAGATGTGGATGGAGGTTGCTACCCTAAAAATATATCATCATGAACAAGTTTCTTTCTTTTCAGATTTGAATTTGAGTATGATTGCTTAAGCATCTTGGAGAATCCGTTTTCGTCATTTGGAGTAAGATCTTCTATGTTTCGATTCTGGAATCCGAATGTCCCTTTTGATGATACTGAATGGAGAAGGATGCCTCTATGGGTAACATTGCTTGGTTGGCCATTAGCGCAATAGTCAGCTGATTTTCTAAGCAGGATAGGGAGTTGTTTGGGTGTTCCTATCTGTGCTGAAATGATAACAACAACATGTAGTAGGATATCTTACCTATGCCTCCTTGTTGAAATCGATGTGCATTTACCTCTAGTTGATCACATTGTAATTGATTCAGGCATTGTCATTGTGAAGCAAAAGGTGTGTTATGATTGGAGGCCTCATTACTGCACTAAATGTGACAAACTTGGACACAACACCTCTCAATGCAGAAGGGGAGTGACACAAATTGGTGGTTACTATTGGCGGCTAAAATAAGTTCCAGCAAAACCTCCACAACCTATAAAGTCTTCACATACAACAACATCTTCTCAACCAATCTCTATCATTAAGCCTTAACCTTCAGTTTTTACTATTGAATGTATTGAAAAAGGGAAAGGTCTGATGGAGAATGAGCCTAGCACTTCTACAAGGGAGGGTGTTGCAAAGAGTGCTTATGAAGATTTCATTCAATTCCCACGCAATAAAATTGATTGAGGGAAAAGGGGAGATAATAGAGGAGTAATAGGGGGTCAAAGGCAATTACTTTATGAAAATTGTTACATGGAATATAAGAGGAGTTAATTCCCCTCTTAAATGGAAGAATTTATGTAAATATTTGAATTTTAGTTCATTTACTATTTTAGCTTTACTTGAGACTAGAATTAAGTTGAATAAAGTTGGGATTGCTCATAGGAAAATTGCTTCCACATTAGCTTGCACCACCAATCATCATTCTCATTACAATGGAAAAATTATGATTCTCTGGAATCAAGGGAAAGTGGGTGTTAATATATTTAAAGAGATAGGCCAATACTTATATTGTCAACTCAAGATGATGATAAGTAATTACTCTTTCACTGTCACATTTGTCTATGCTTTCAATAGAAGAGCAGCAAGAAGGAGCCTCTAGTTAGGCTTATATCATCTCAATCAACAAGTTTAGGATCCTTAGTTAGTCATAGGTGATATCAATACAATTATGTCTGTGGATGAGAAAAGTGGTGGTATTATTCATCAAGGTGATATAGATGAGTTTGCGAGTTGTATCTAGAGTTATGGGTTGGGAGAAATCAAATCCACCGGGTCTAATTTCACATGGTGTAACAACCAAGATCCCTCTAATGGAGTTTAATGTAAATTGAATATAGGATTTGGCAATCAAGATTGGTTTCACAAGTTTACTCAAGCAAGTATCCAGATTGTAGATCATTGTCTTTTAGATCATAGTTGCCTGATGATCTGTTTGAACCAAACTCTTGTGGAGGGTGTCATACCTTTCAAATTTTATAACTTCTAGACAACTTATGAGTCTTTATTAGAACTTTTAAAGAAAGTGTGGATATTCATGTGGAAGGGTCTAAACAATTTCTGATTCTGAAGAAGCTGCAGAAACTAAAAATAGAGTTAAGACACTTAAATACTTCTTGTTTTGGTCATATAAGCAAAGAGGTTGAGTTAGCAAAAAATGCTTGGCATCTAGTGCAACAGAAGCTGCATGCTAATCCTTTAAATTCTTACCTCGTTAAGAAGGAGAAATATAGTAGGGAGAACTGGTAGAAGAAAGTGCAAATAGAAGAGAATTACTTATAGCTGAAAACGAAGATCAACTACATCAAGCTGGGTGATCCAACAATTCTTTTCTTCATGCTAAGCCAAAAGAAAGAATTCATAGTAATTCTAGGAGCCAATTACATGATTGTGCTGGATAGAAGCTTAATAGTTGGGCAGATAGTGAACATGAAATTCATAGGTTCTATGTTGAATTATTAAGCACAACCTCTTCTTCCTTGAAGGAACCTAATTTGCTTATCATAAACCAAGACAAGCTGCTATCCCACGATAGTAGATAATTTTTTTATGCAGAATATATCTAAACAAGAAGTACATGATGTAGTATTTAGTATGGGGGACTTGCAAGCTCTAGGACCTGATGGGTTTAATCCCCACTTTTTAAAGAAAACTTGGTGCATTGTAAATGAAGATTTATTTAGTGCTCTAAGTAGTTTTGGGAGTTTAGGTTTCTATTAAATTCATTTAACAATATAACTATTCATCTCTTGCCAAAGAGAAAGAATGCTAAGTATATTAATGAATATAGACCAATTGCATGTTGCAATGTGGTCTATAAAATCTTCTCCAAAGTGCTGACTAACAAACTTACTATAGTTCTTACTGAGCTAATTGACACAACTAAGTTAGCTTTTGTACCAGGACGATGGATTGGAGATAACATTATGTTGGCTCAGTAATTACTTAGAAAGTACACCAGGAAGGGAATCGGTCCTCTTATGATGATGAAGATTGATATTATAAAGGCTTATGACTCCTTGGGCTGACATTTCCTCAAATCTTTGTTATTGGGGTATGGTTCCCTTTCACACTATATACACATGCTTTTACAATGTACTACAACTGTAAGATATTATGTGGTGTTGCAAGGTACCCTATGCAAACCTTTTAATGGGAAGAAAGGCTTAAGATAAGGGACCCTCTATCCCCTTATTTGTTTTTTATGTCAATAGAGTACCTTAGTAGATTATTGAAGACTTTATGGAACAATACAAACTTCAAAGGGTATCCTTCTTGCAAAAATAGCCAGTTGATTTCTCTTTCCTTTGTTGACGAGCTGCTTCTATTCTATAAGGGTCATTTACCCTCTACAAAGCTTCTTTTTGATAAATTAGAGGATTTTGCTGCTACCTTTGGATTGGCAATTAGTCCTCATAAAAGCAATGTATACGTTGGTGGAGTTAAGGATGAATTGAAGCAGTTGCAATTTAGTGAAGGCCAGTTCCTATTCAAGTATCTAGGTGTTCTTATAAGTAGCTCTTTTCTTGTTGTTGCTTACTATCAACCTCTTATTGAGAGAATTATGGCCAAACTTAAATCATGGACTCTTAAGGACCTTAGTTATGTTGGTAAGGTCCAGCTTCTTCAATCCGTGATCTTTGGTATTACACATTTTTGGATGCAAGTATTTCTTTTTCCCAAGTTAGTTGTGCATCACTTGAATTCCTTGTGTAGAATATTTTTGCTAGAAAATTTATACCCTAATAAAAGAAGGGCTCCCATTTCTTGGCAACAGATTTGCCTACCTAAAATAGAGGGTGGGCTTAGGATTGTCTAATTAGAAGCTTGGAATACTGCTTGTTTTGCAAATCATCTATGGAGGCTTATGGATAATAGAGAAAGCTTGTGAGTTAAATGGATCCATGAGAGGTACATCAGGTTAATGGATGTTGATGTTAAGGATGAGATACCAATAGCTGATTCTTCCTGGATATTCAAACACATTTTGAAGGTGAAAGACTTGGGCATAAATCTGCATTAGTTCAGCCAGAAAGGGTGGTTTTCAGTTAGTAAAGCATATCAGGTGGTATGAATTAAAGCTCCTACAGTGGCATGGTACAAGCTGGTATGGTGTCATGCTGGATTGCTAAGAAAAAAATTGACTATGTGGATAGCTTGTCATGGGAATTTGGTTGTTAAGTTTAGATTGAGTGAGTGGTATGTGGTTGACTTAGCAATATGTGAGGTATGCCAAATTTCTGATGAAACAATAGACCATTTACTTGTTAACTACCTAGTAGCAAAACAGATGTGGAGAAAAGTTTTAAACTGGATTCTATTACCCCATTACTTTACTACTTGACATACTTGTCTCATGTGGATGATTCGAAACACAAGAAAAGATATAGGTCAAGCTAAAATTTGGAGGGCTCTCTTCACTGCTATTGTAGCAAAAATTTGGTACAGTAGAAACTTAGTGGCTTTCCAGCAAAAATAAGTTGCGTTGGATGTCTTGATTAAACAACTTATTCATGAGATTTTCGTAAGGCATGCAAGGAGTTGAGATAGGAAGATGTTGCAATACTTAAGCTCCTTAGCTCACTGGCATTTTTAATTGAGTATTCGTTTGAAGTTTGTATTGGCTGGTTGTTTGACTTTGAGTCATTATAATAGCTGATGTACATATTTTCTAATTTTATTAATGAGAAATTATTTGATTACCAGAAAAGTTAAATTTAAATTTATATCTATTAAATTCAATGGATAAATTAGTTATAAATATATTTTAAATAAGTTTGATTATTTTCAATTTTTTAATAATATATATAAATATAAATATATTTATACGTTATATAATTTAATATATTTTTTTTGTTGAAAAGGTTTTTGGAGTGAATGTATAAATATTTTGAAATAATTAAATTAACTTTTAAAATAATAATTTAATATTTTATAAATAGCATATTATATATATTGTTTATAAATTAAATATATAAAAAGTAAAATTAAAAAAGTAATAAAGAGATTAAATAAAATTACAACAACGATAATAAATATAATGCTATTATATATATGTGTGTGCGTGTGTATCAATTTATCTCCTTCAAGTCTAAAATTTATAAATTTAGATGTATTAAAAATAAAATAAATTTAATTAATTTAGTTCGGGTCGGAATCTATTTTGATCGTAAGTAGAACTATTTGTTGAGTTCATTCCTTATACGGAAGGAAGTTCCACCCTCTCTCTTCATTAGATGATGGAGGTTCATAGGGAAAATTTCTTTCTAGTATATTTAGGTGAAACTAATTAGCTAAAAATCAAAATGGTCTCAAAGTATTTAGTTACAAGTACAAAATATCATGTACATATAATTACACTAATATGTACACCTAATTATATATAAATGTACAGGTAATATTCTCTATATGTACATGTATATTAGAGTACCAAAAAAACTGGACTAAATACTAAATACATTGACCAACTTTAATTATTTTGGTCCAAGTGGACCACCATCTATTTTTCCCAAGTTCATATACGATGGATTAACCAAATTCTATTTTGTACTATGTTTAACACTACCCGAGGTTCGACAGATATTTCTCCATTAAAATGCACCGTTGTATGGGAACAGAGAAATAGAAACAAAAAAAAATATAAATATTATTTAAAAAATTTTTTAAAATAGAGATGGCAGAAAGTATAAAAAAATTATACACACACACACTATAAATATATATTTTTTAAAAATAGATCAAATCTACTAAAATTAAATGAAAAGAATAAAAAATGTTAAAATTACTACTTATATTATTTAATTTTAATTATTAATATATTTTTTAATAAAAAATTAATTAAATAATTTTACTAATTATTACTATATTTTAATTTTATTTATATATATAATAAAAATTTTAAAATAATATATATTTTAGAAACGTTTCCGTTCTCGTGCATCTTCGATAAAAAAGCTGATTCTTCTGACTACTATTATATTCGAACAACGTAAATATGCAAATATCATTGATATCAACCCTTAGGAGTCAGGACTCGGGAGGGAGGGAGGGAGAGAGATTATACATACGCGAACGTACGATTGGAAACCAAAACCTTCCATGCACTTACAAATCTTTTACACTTATAGCTTGCTTGGAGTCACTTATCAAAAGTAGTTATCTAATATAATTATTTATTTTGTAAAATTTTAAGGTAATTTTTTAAAAAAAAATAAGTAGTTGTTTTATATAACTACTTTTAATAAATAGTTCCAAACAAGCACTCAGAAGCTTTATAATGTCAGAACACTACTTGAAAGATTTTAACGCATCATTTAAACATATTATTACTTAACTTATTTATTTTATATATTATTTTAATTTATTTATTATCTATATTATCCACTACTTATGGTCCTATTAATTTTAACTAATAGTTTAAAATTTCACACACTGTTTACTTTTATCACTAATCATAGTTATAAATGAATAAGTAGGAAGAACAATTTTGATTATAATAATAAATTAATTGCTAATGCATGATAAAAATAATATTATGTAAAATGATAAACAAATTATTATAAAAAATAATTTTAATTACAATTATTAAAAAATTTAATAAAAAGAATGGTAATTGTAAACATAATTAATTAAGTAATGAGAATATTATAAAATACAAGTCTTCATTAATAATGCAACTAATATTAATCATAACTATGAATAAAATTTTGAAGAAAAATAATAATTTTAATTATAAATCGTGAATAATATAAAAATAATGGTAATGATAATTATAAATAAATGATCAATAAGAATAGTCTATTTTAAATTTTTAATTATTTTTTTACAAAGAATAATATTAATTATAATAAAATATAATTTAGAAAATAAAAATAATTTCAACCATTATTATGAATAAATAATTAATATACACAATTCATAAAAAGTTTAAAAGAATAACCTTAGTCATATTCATTACAAATATTAATTACAACTATTAAGAAATAATGATATAAATGAAATTATAATATTAATTAATTAATAATGAATAAAAATATTAATCATTATTCTAAATAAAAAAAAGTACAAGTAATATAAAATACAAATATACATAAATAGTTAAAAAACTATTAATTGTAATGATAAATATATGGTTAGTAAAAATGAAAATAATCATAATTAGAAATAATTAATCAATTTGAATAATATCATTTATAATTATTGATAAGCAATCAATATAAAAAATATTAATTATAAATATGTATTAATAACTAATAAAAGTAATATTGATCATTATCGTAAATAAATAATAATTACAAATAATATTAAGTATAATGATAAATAAATAGTTTACTATAATATTGATAATAATGATAATTATAATTAATTTATTATTAAATAAGGCTTATCATAACTACATTAACAAAAATTTTAATAATAATAATATTGAAATATAATTTTATTGTTTATAATGAGCAAAATTAATTTTATTTTATTATTAAGATAACGTAACAAGAATGATAATAATAATTATTATTAATGATAAATAATATAATTAATGTGTAATAAGCTACTCAAAATTATTATTTTAATTGTAACTAATAATGATCAAAGTCATTTTAATAAGTGACATACTATATATTACTCCCTCTGTATCAAAAAATAAATTAATCTATTAATTTACACATTTTTTAAAGAGCTAATAAAAATAGTTTTAAAATAATACTTATACCCTTCATTAAAAAACAACAATACATTTAATGCGTAGATAATAAGATAAAATTATCAGAAATGGCCTCTCTCGTCTCTCCTAGGGTTTGAGCGAGCCTTCTTGTGGGATGATGAAGAAGGAGAAATCTTTGCCAATTTCATTTGCTTCGTTGAGGACAATGGCAAAGGATGGTGTTGGGAAGGCATCGAAGGATGATATAGTGCTTGAGAAGTATAGTAATCCTGAACCAATGGCTACAGCATAAAGGGATGGACCAATTTTACCGTCTGAGATGGATTTGATCAACGCGGTTATCAATGATGCAAGAGCCAAAATGCATCCAGAACCTTTTATCATTGATTCTCCCGCCCCTACAAAGGACCATGCAGACGGATCAACCATGCCTGATTATTTAACTCTTGATAGGATGGTTAAGGCATCTGTATGGGATCGTATTCATCTTGCTTCACCCCCTAACTCTACATCTTGGAGGGATGTTCCCATGGGAAATTGTATCCCTAGTCATGGGCAGGATTTATCTTTTCAGAGTCCCTCTTATGAGAACAGGAATTTAACGGTGAAATTAGACAAACAGGACGTCGAGACTGAGGTAGACCAATGGGTTAATACATTGATCGGTTTTTTTGGGGATTCCCCATCCTACAATCAAATTTGTGGTTTCATTTGTAATCATTGGATTGGTATTAAATTACCACAAGTCATTCTACATGCTTTTGGTTATTATCTATTTTGATTTCATTCTAAAGATGATGCAAACTGGATTCTTGGCCAGCATTGGACTTTCTTCAATAGGCCGTTTGTTTTGAAAATGTGGTATAGGAGATTGAAATTTAATCCTGATGAGATGCAAGTTTTACCTTTGTGGATCAAGTTCCCTAACCTGCCTTTGGAATATTGGGCATCTAACTCTCTAAGTAGAATTGCAAGTGTAGTCGGTGTTCTTGTATGCACTGATGCTATTACAACATCTAGAGAACAAGCATCTTATCCCAGAGTTCTGGTAGAGGTTGATGTTAAAAAGCCTATTTTGGACTCTTTCATTATCTTGGATCCAGAGGGGGTGGAAGTTGAAAAAAAGGTGGAGTATGATTGGAAGCCTACTTACTGTCCTTTATGTGATTATTTTGTCCATGAAACTAGGAGGTGTAAGAACTATCAACCTAATACAAAAGACTTTTAGGAGAAAGGTGGGGAATGGAGAATGGTGCGTGATCTCAAGAAAGGGAAAGCTATTAATAATGAGGAGAGCCACCAGCCAGAGAAGTTGGTTGATCCACTAGTGAATGAGATTATAAAGGATCAACAAAATGTTGGTGCTACTGATAGCTTTATGCTGCATGGTCCTGTTGATCCACCTAGTTAGGTAACTAGTTCCTTTCTAGGGGGAGAACTCCATGACAAGAAAGGAATCAAAGAGAACCCCTTTCCCTCCTTCTGAACCAAGGATGACAAGGCAATGAGCTATACTTTTTGCTAATCAGGATGCTTCCTGTGGAGAACCTGCGGGGGCAGATGATAGAGGTGTGTGGTTTGATGGTGGTGGACATGGTTTTTCTTTTCTTGATCTTGGTGGAAATGTTTAGTTCTTGGAATGTTAGAAGCTTGAATAAGGCTTCCAAACATAAGGAAGTCAAGCATTTTTGTGTGTTGAATAAGCTTTCATTAGTCAGTCTTCTAGAAACTAGAGTTAAAGAACATAATTTTTTAACTGTTTTAAATAAGTTCAGAAAGGGATGGAGTGCTATTAATAACTATTCCCATCATCCAAATGGCAGGATTTGGGTACTATGGGACCCTGCTATTTAGATGATATCATCCTCCATCATGTGTGATCAAGCTATTTTATGTAGTGTTACTAATCTGCAGACTTCTACAAGTTTTTCTGTGGCTTTTGTCTATGCTCATAATGGTGGGGCAGATCGAAGAGATTTATAGCAATGGTTGAGGAATCATTCTCCAGGTGATGTACCATGGATTGTATTAGGTGATTTTAATATGGTTTTGGATGCTAATGAAAAGTTTCAAGGTGGTATTCCCATTGCCTTTGATGTCCAAGATTTTAAAGAATGTTGTTTGGATCTTGGTCTCTTTGATTTACAGGGCCAAGGTTGTCACTTTACTTGGTGAAGTCGAAGGGTTGGAGAAGAAGAGGTATTCTGTAAGTTGGATAGGGCTCTTGTCAATATGGTATGGCTGGATTCTTTTCCACATTCTTTGGCTGAGTTTTTGAGTCCTTGAGTATCTGATCATAGTCCAATGGTTATACAATTGTCTGTACCTCTTAATACTGGACATAAGCCTTTTAGATTCTTCTAGTTCTGGATTGAAACTAAAGAGTTCTTGCCACTTGTTAAAAGAGCATGGAGTCTTAATCTGGGAGGCAATCTATTACTATGGGTTTCCAAGAGATTATTACTTTTGAAGCACGATTTGAAGAAACTTAATAAGGAAAAGTATAGATCTATTTCTTATAAAGTTAATGCTGCTAGAGAGGAGGTGGACATTATTCAAAAATTAATTTATTCTAGCCCTGCTGATTCTGCTCAAAGAGATCAGTTTCGTCTAAAGAAGAAATATTTACCACCACCTGTTACATTGTGAGGAGATGTTTTTAAGGAAGAAATCATGTTTGCAATGGCTCCATTGTGGTGTCTCTAATCACAATTTTTTCTTTGCTAAGGTAAATGAAAGAAAGCAAAGGAAGTCAGTGGTGGTTCTTTTTGATTTTGATAATAGGGAAATTAGGGGGGCCAAAAATATTCAAGATGCTTTTATTTCTTACTATGAGCAGCTTTTGGGGACTGAGTCTAGTATGTTGGGTGATTTGGACCATTTTGCCATTGAGACTCAATTGTCATTGGCTCCGCAAGCAGCTCTTATTGCACCTGTATCTAATGATGAAGTCAAAGAGGTTGTATTCTCTATTGGAGACACTAAAGCTCTTAGGGTTAATGGGTACTCTGTTGGTTTCTTCAAAAAGAGTTGGCATATTGTTGCTGATGAGCTGCTTTGGGCTGTTAGAGAATTTTTTACATCTGGTTTCTTACCTAGGAAAGTGAATGTCACTTCCTTAACTCTTGTCCTAAAGAAGCCTAATGCATATAGGGTGTATGAATTTTGACCCATTGCTTGCTGTGATGTGCTTTATAAAATCATAGCCAAGATTATTATCTAGAGAATGTAGAGTTTTATACCTTCTATCATTGACATCTCCAATAATGCTTTCATCAAGGGTAGAAGTATTGGGGAAAATATTATTTTGGCTCATGAGCTGGTCAGGAAGTGTACTACCAGGGGTATATCTCCTAGATGTATGCTAAAGATTGATCTTCAAAAATCTTATGACATGGTGAATTAGATTTTATTTTTACAGAATGTGTTGATTTTATATGGTTTTCCACATCACTTTGTAAGTTTATTATGGCATGTGTGACAACTGTGTCCTTCTCTTTGAGCTTAAATGGGGTTCTATCTCCTCCTTTTCCTGGTAAGAGGGGCTTGAGACAATCCACTTTCTCCTTATCTGTTTATGCTGGTGATGGACTACTTCACCATATGTTTGAGGAATTTATGGGCTGATCCAAGATTTCATGGCCACCCTAGATGTAAAGCTTTGAGGCTTATCAATATTAATTTTGCTGATGAACTGCTTCTATTCTGCAAAGGGGATCTCCAGAGTGTTCTATGTTTAAAAGAAGTTTTATCTCAGTTTTCTACCTTGTCTGGGCTGACTGTCAATCCAATGAAGTGCAGTATTTTCTTTAGAGGTGTTTATGAGAAGGTTTGAGATTCCATTCTTTCTCTCTTAGGATTCCCTATAGGATCATTCCCTATTACCTATTTGGGGCTCCCTTTGTCTTCAGCAAGGGTTTCTGCAAGTCATTTTCAGCCTCTTCTGGATAAGATTTATACTCGTCTTAGGAATTGGAATACAATCTACCTTTCCTATGCTGGTAAACTGTAGCTCATCAAATTAGTTTTGTTTAGCATTCAGTTACATTTTAGTCAATTAATTTTGCTACCTAGGAAAGTTATGCATTGCTTCATTAGTATGTGTAGGGGCTTTCTTTGGGCTGGGAAGGTTAGTGTCAGAAAGTGTGCACTTGTATCTTGGGATCAGCTTTGTTGTCCAACTAATGAAGGGGGTCTTGGCCTCCTAGATCTGGAGCTATGGAACACTTGTGCACTGGGGGATTTACTTTGGAACATTGCTGCTAAGAAGGATTCTCTATGGGTCAAATGGGTGCACACCATTTACCTTAAGCATCATTCTTTATGGGACTTTGTTCCCACTTCTTATACTTCTTGGATTTTTAAGAGAATCCTACTTACTCGACCTTTGTTACAGGAGTATGTGCAGAACTGTGAGGATAGGAATTTTGAAGCTTTTAGCATTAAGGCTTCTTATCATCTTACTCGTACTAAACATGAGAGGCAGAGATGGACAAAATTGGTTTGCATCCCATTGACTGTGCTAAGTTTAAGATTTCTAGCCTGGCTTGCTCTTTGAAATAGATTACTAACTAAATATAGATTAGGGGAGTTTGGCATGGATGCGGATGCCATATGTGTTTTTTGTCAGCAGCTATTGGAGACTCGAGACCATTTGTTTCTCTTCTGCACTTTTACTTCAATTTTTGGTAAAAGATCAGGGGTTCTGCAGGGAGAAGTGATGGTATCTATGGATGGGATCAAGAAGTTGAGGATTTAGTCACTAGATCTCGACAGAATTCTAGCAAAAAGCATATATTAGAGGCTTTGTTTATTTCTTACATTCCTACTATTTGGCATGAGCGGAATCTTAGATTGTTTGAGAATCAGTCTAGACAAAACTCCATTATTTTAAGAGTTATTATTATGAATTTATCTAGGAGAATGGTACACCAGAGCATATATGATAAATATGCTAGGTGGTTATCACTAATTGATAGTATTGTTTATTAAGGTCTAGTTGTAATTCTTCCATTTTGATAGTAATAAAACTTCTTACTTATTGAAAATAAAGAAAAAATTGAGTGCACAAATAGAAAGTAGATTTTGAATTTTCTAAAATATTTTTTTATATAAAAAAATACAGATATAATGACCTTTTTTATACAAAGGAAGTACTTTCCATAAATAAAAAATAATCATAAATATTAGTAATAAATAATATTTTAATTTCATTGTCATTATGAATATTATTAGCGTTACATATAAGAATGCATTTTAATTATTATTATGATAATACTAATATATTTTTAGTATTATTATGAATAATATTAGTTCTAATCATAAATAAAAATTATTTATTGTAAGAGCATCTATAAGATAAAATATTATAAGATTATATCTGACTAAAATATTACATATCTAAATTTGTTAATATACATTAACTTATTTCAGATTGAATAAGTTATGAAACAACATTATTATTTTCGTTGCATTGATACATAAATAAGTAATATCTACTAATCAACATTATTAATATAGCTACATATTACTCCAAGTAAGATTTTGGATCAAAAATTATTTTACCAAACAAACACTTATAATTGATATTTATTCATATCTATGTACCACCGAGTAAGGCTCCAATTTCATGATATGAGAATTTAATTGTAGAATGTTGTAGAAATGAAGATATAACACAATAAAATTTAGTACTAAAAATATTTTAAGTTTCTGTAGAAGTTAAATGCAAAGTAATCAGGTGTTACCGCCATTCTTAATACAATTATGGTTTTTGTACCATTATCATATCAGGTATAAGGAAAAAGTAATAACGATTTAAACAATATAATAAGAGAATAAATAGAATTTCATAAACATAGATAAGAGTTTATAGATAAAACTTTGAGTACATTACTAACCAAATTAATAAATAGAAACTATGAATCTAAGAGTCCATAAGATACCTGGACAAAACACTATTTACCAAATAACTGAGCCTTTGTGCCCAATAGCCATTAACACAAATCACTCATCCATAGGTAGCACATCAGATTCATCAAAGTTGCCATAAAATACATACTCATTAACAAATGGGTTGTTTATTTGTGGAAATAAGAATTACCTATAAAATGATAGTCAATCCTTGTATAATGAGTAAGGTAACAATACTTATCAATAGTAATGGCAGGTATATCACATAAGAAGATACAATTAGATAAAAACTATACATGCACAAGTGTTCCAAGCGCAACCACCATTCCTCATTGCATATCTCCATTTGTGGCTAAAGTACACATTACTTATAACCAAACATTTAGTGATCAATTTTTATATATAAACTTTTTAATTGCTTTTATCAAAATTATATTGCCTTATGTTGACACATTTCATTAGATGAAGAAAACTAACTGCTTATTAGGGTATTTATCTATTCATCTAATTTTTGCTAATCTCTTTTGAAAAATTATCATGTTATTGCCACTTTCCTATTATCAATGTTGTAATTACTTTTTTTATTACTACTATTACTATGTACTTCATCTATTTAGTAGTTTCACAATGGACTTACAATATTGTTTTTTTTTGTTTTTTTATAGAAGAGCTATTTGGAATAAAAATAATTAATATATGGAAAAGTAGGAGTGGGAAATTGCAAAACGAACCTTCATTTAGTCAAGTGAGACGAGAGTTGATAGAGGAGCATCCCCAATTTATGATCATAATCTAGCCATTAATTTTTCCAAGTTTTGGAGCCGCAAAACTCTCCTTACTTGGATAGATTAATTATCTATCAAAATCCATCCATGTAAGCCCAGCAAGCAATACAAGCCATGCAAGCCATACAAGCCATGTAAAACCCTTCTCCTTTTTAGTCCACAACCCAACCAAAATAAAGACATATAAGGCTAATTTTTGCAATATTTCCCCCCATTTTTCAACCATATTTCCTTTATTATTTTAAACCTAAGCAACCCCCAAAAATGCAACCCTATCAACAGCCCTTAGAAGCCATACGATTCAGCCACAAGTCCATCTCATTTGGATGATAAGTCACTTTCAACATTTGGGGGAACAATGAAGATTTTGAGAAGAACAAGGAAGGATAGAATACATTCCTTACTTCTTTTTGTTACTTATAGGGTTAAAAAGGCCTTTGTCTCTTTCCTATTATGTATTATGGCTGTTGTAAGATTAGAACATGTGATATTAGGGGTTGAAGGTTTTAACAATATGCCTAAGTATCCACTCCATTATCGAAACACATGGGCTGAAACTTAGCTAGAATTTATCCCTTATTTAGGCTCTAATCATATGTATTGTTTGGTTAAGTTGTGTAAACTTCAATCCTAATCTTCTTCTATAAGTGATAAGAAGAGCATGACATGAAAATAACTCACCTTTTGGCTGCACATTTTCTCTCAAGAATCGAGATCATTTCCTTCATTCTCTACGTGTAAAATTTTGAAGTTCTTTGCAAAATCTTGCGAGATTTATCCTAAGAGTTTATACCCTATGTGGTTCTTGCAAGTATTGATTCAAGAGGTTACCAAGAATTAATTTTTATCATCTCTAAATCTCTCCCCTTTTCATTCACTTGTTTTAGTTGTTCTATAGTTTTATCATATGTACTTTTCCTTGACCTAACTTATCACTTTCCTCGATCTTCATCTTCATCTAACGTGCAGTCCCATCTACCTCCAATAACAGGCAAGGTACTACTTTTCTCTAATTTTTCTTTTTTTTTTTGCTATTTCCAGATGTGTACTTCCGTCGACCTATGGCTTTAGTAAGATCAAACTTAGCTAGACTATTGCTGCGGTAAGTAATGATTCAACTAGACCATGGTTGCGATTAATAATGACCTATCTAGTTGTATTATTGCGGTAGACATTCACAGATATTTGGTAGTTTTTGTTTTGATTATCAACGTTCTAGATCTATTCTAGTGTCAATCCATGGTTGTGATAGGATCAAATGTAGCTAGATCTATGGCTGCATTAGGAACTCACATACTTAGACTATGGTTGTGGTTGATAATGATTCAGCTAATGCATTACTATGATGTGTTGGCCCATGGTTGTGGGAGGATCAAACACAACTAGATTTATCACTAAGTTAGGCATAAACATGCCTAAACTATTGATGTAATGCCTAAAAATATACAACTGAAAATTTTTATTTTTAGCAAAAGCATAATAAAAACATAGTGGATGTTATTGACATACTCGATATAAGTTCGACTTACCATACCATCCTTAAATCTAATACAAGGTAAAATAGTTAACACTTTACGATAAAATAGAGAATGAGAAGGATTTGTAAACATAGATACTAGTTTGGAGGTTAACTCTAAGTAAAACATTCAAAATACATAAAAGGGATTAATTGAAACTATAAGTCCTAAAAGGTATCCAGGTAAAAGCTAAGATTCAAATATCATGACTCTACATCACAAAACCCCAAGGATAAGAAGGCCACTCCTACCCCAGCAAGGTATTATAAGCAGCAAAGTCATCCAAGAGTTCCTCATTTACCTACATAATATCATCAAGGTTATCTGCTTATGAGAATGACAAGAACCCATACAAAAGGTTAATTAGTATGCTATGTACTAGTTAATTTAAAAATACAGTCATAATAGGGTTATAGAGAGTATATAAGGTCATAAAGAAGAATAAGCATGTAAAATGATTAAACTTGATATGATGTAGGAGGATAACTAAATCAAAATCTCATTCTTAAGTATAGACACAACCTATTTATTATTTATGTTGAGTGTAATACCCTACTATTCTTAATGTGATGGAGTAGGCTAAAACAAATCCTAGAGTAAAATGTATATGCCCACTATTATTAAGATGGTGGAATGGGCACAATACTTCTAAGGGGAACATACACTTATTTACTATTCTTAAAGTATTGGAATGGTGTGAATCACATCCTAGGGATGAATGCACCTAGCCACTATTATTAAGTCAATAGAACATACTCAACACCTCCGTCCTGACTCATGTGATATTTGATTTTAAGTGATTAATATCTTATTCATGATTATTGATCTCAAGATCATCATGTAAACACACATGTAGATATGCAAAGTACATAATAAAACTTAACATAATTATTCAAGACTTGTAAAACAAAAGCATATAAATATCGAGACATCTTGAAGGAAGAAAGGCATATTTCATGTAAAAAACACTAATTTCACAAGATAAGCATACTATCTTCCATAACACTCATTTCAACACCAAATTTATGAAACATCCCTAAAATATTATTTTTCGCAACAAATTAAAATAACAAGGTCTAACTTTGATGTCTTATACATGTGATAACAACCTGACTCTAAGGTTACTATTTACAAATCCTTATAAAAATCCTAATTTTATAACTTAGGCATAACTTTTTCCATAAGACTCATATAACCACCAAATTTATTAAACATTCTTAAAATGCCAACATTTACTACATATTGGAAAATCAAGGTCTTAATCTAATGGTTTATATATGTGATAATGACCCCGCCTCTACGGTTATTATTCCCAATTTAAGCCACTTTATCAATTTATTACACTTAGGGTTTGTTTGGTATGGGGGTAATAGGGGTGAAAAATATTCTTCCCTATTTTGTATATTTTATATTAAGTATTTAATAATAATAATTATATTTTTAATAAAATACCCATTTTAGATCAAATTAAGATCTAAAATGGATATATATTAGAATAAGAATATTTAATTTTAAATATTTTATTTAAGATACATAAAATATAAGGGTAATTTTTTCTCCTCTATTAACCTTGTACCAAATAAGCACTTAGGCTATTCATAATTACTCTAATTATTCCATATAATATATTTAGCATATTTTGAACAAATTAACACTTAAAAATACTAAAGATTCTACTTTTATCCTATATTTATTGGTTCACCCTTAAGATAGCCAAAATGTCCATATTTTCACAAAAATCCTATGAACCCCAATATGAATGATTTTTAACTTCTAATATATATCATTTCACACACACACACACACACACACATCATATCCCAATATAGATCTAGAGACACTCCAACATATGCACAAAATAATGGAGGCCACTAATTGTAACACCCCCACTATTTACTACTTAAAATTTTTGTATTAAAACATTAATGAAGTGTAAAATAACAAATATGCATGGAAAAAATGGGGCGTTACTGTCATCCCTAACACAAGATAGACATCTACCATCTATCCCATGTTAGATACAAGGCTAAGAAAGTCAACCAAACTATATACAAGAATACAGTGTGCAAAAGGTATAACATACATGTACCACAAAGAAAACATTTACAATACAATACCTCAATAGGTCCCCAAAATATATGGATTTATAAAAGCAAGAAATTTGAAGGTATTAAAGACATAATAGAGATAAAACAATAGTGGGGAAAGCCCACAAACCCAGTTCATTAGGACCTACAAAAGAATCCCTATCCACACTCTCAAGCCCCTAAACTCTCCACAAGGTAGGCCAAATACAAACCATCCTCAAAAACCTACACATGGTCTTATGCTCATGGGATTGAACAGGTGAGCAAACATATAGACATATCAGTACACTATGTAGTGAGTAAGGTAAGTTACTTTCTTAACTAGAGTCACAAGCAAGTAAGGCCTACGATAACAATAGAGATCATTCTAAAACACAATATCATGCTTGTGTTTACATAATAGAGTCATGGAATGTATCACTATTTCATGTTATGAAAGGTCTTAGACAACTCATAACTTGTCATGCTTATCAACACAACATATATAACATGGATATAAATATTTAATTAATAACAACTTATTCCACCACTCATCAGGCTCTTCTATTATCCACTTACATGAAGTATCCATTTAACCAATTTTTTAAGTTACATGTTTCATTAGATTAGTGATTTGTGAGCCCTTATTCCTTTTTGAAGCAATGTACTAATTACCACCTCATGGTCTTACATACCATGAAAGCCTATCCAAATAAGGATATAAAATCAAAATGAATTCAAGTAGCTACTAATGGACATAAAGTTTGATCGAGGCCATAATAATTAATGGACATAAAGTTTGGCTAAAACTAAGTAACCGCAAATGGATATACAATCTAGTTAAAGATAATAAATCATCGAGGTAACCATACCTTTTAGAATTGCTACCCTCTAGTATATTATCAATATATAGAGTAGGTAAGCGAACAAGATCTACTAGGATCCCGCTTGAAGGAAAGCCTAAAGTTAGTAATAAATGCCCAAAGGTAGACTAACCTCTGATAGCTTATTGAGGATCAAACAATCTAGACCAATGTACTACTCGATCATCTTTTCCTTTATGTTATTAGTGTGTTATTTTCTAGGGTTATGTTATCACATAATACCCATATAACAACCAAAGCAACAAATCCACACAGTTATTTCATTTTAGGCATCTTTACTATCTCAACATATGAAGGGAATTCCATTAACACTTATCCAAATTTAAACCATCCATTAGGTTGACCTATGTATGCCGAGAGTATAGAATATATATTTCAATAGTAGCATCATCACATACTTATTCCAATTTACCCATTAACATCATCCAAAGGTACTTATGAAGGATACCATGAATTAATCCTATTAGTCCATCCATTAGGTCAGGTAATTCATCTCAAAATTAATCAATCAATTTGGTTAGACTATCTGATTATTCTAAGACTAGTTGATTAGTTCCAAAAAAACATAGTCTATGAGTTTAACAAGGGAGCAACCCAAATTCATCAGAGACAACCTGATTGATTAGTTAGGCTAACTAGCTAACTGTTATAAGAATCAGTTGGTCAGTTTGGTTCAACTAGTTTATCAATTCACGGCCAAATAACACATTAGAGGAATTTTAAAGGTGATCAAAGATCTACAATCAACCACATCACAAAATAAAATCAACATATGCAGAAAACAGAGGTTACACATCCTCATATACTAAGCATGATTTATTATTGTATAATCAACCATAAATTTCCTCATGAATTCATATTTCTATTAGAGATCTTAAATATTTTAACATGAAGCACCAAATTACTCATAATATCATTTATGCTTAAAAAGATCAAAAATCTACCAACCACATTTCAAAGGCAATAATGACTTACTTGAAAGCTTAGAAAAATTTCCACACCAAGGAGATAAAACCCTTGTATAAGATATTTGAACTCTCTAAAACATAGAAAATAAAAGAATAAAACTTAGAAATTCTCAATTAATTCTTATAAACTAAGATATGTGAAATAGGGGAATGAAAAAAATTACCACCTTTAAGAGAATCCAAGAAAAGAAGTACGTGAAAACAAAAACTAAATTGTTTCCCATATCTAACTCCTTGCTTAAGAATAAAATAAGAGAGAGATAGAGGAAGGATAAGAAAAGAAACCAAATTAAGGCAAATGCACAAATTGAAGAAGAAAAGGGATGATAAGTGTGGGGAACTCAAAGTATTTTTTAGTGGATGAAAAGAGGTAAAGGAGAGAAACATGATTAAGGTTGTTTATAACCAATAAATCGGTCAAATAATGAATAAAAAGGGGTGTAGTAGATTGAAACCATGATTTTTTCCATTTGAATTTGGACCGAATGAGAGAATTTATCAATAATAGGGCTTCCTTTCTCTTAGAGCTCCAGTAGTGATTTACAGAGAATGCAGGTTGAGAGTTTTCAAAAAAAAAAAAGAGTCAAACACAAGAAAGGAAATGTGTAGATTAGCATGGGAAAAAATCATACTATCATGAAAGGTAAATTTGGAATAAATTTCCCGTTCTCGAATCTTCTTGAGGAAAAGACTAAAGCTAGGTAACTAATCAAAAGGATTGATTATTTCTTAAGAATGGTTGGAGTTGGATTACCAAGGTTAAAAAATGTTACAATATTTTTTTTCCAGAAAAATACATGCTCAAAAATCACTTAGATCAACAAACCAGTATATTAGTTTGGCTGACTAGTTGATTATTCTACAAACCAGTTGATTAATTTTTGCGAACGAAAACCCTTATTGAAAATGACAGGCTAGTTAATGGATTCATAGAACCAGTTGATTGGGATGCCAAGAATACTCATTTTACTCAAAATTTCAAGCCTTTTTTTAATTAATTTTCAAATCAAATCAAATCAATATTTTAAAATCAAAATCAAATGTCATCCAAAATCTATTGAACATAATTTGTTTTCATTTTATAAATCTCCAATTTACAAGGTATTACACCAACTATTGAGTCGAAGGGATGGTGAGGCATGCAATGTAAGCAAAATGTTATCAAGTCAATCAATGAATGGAGTATGAAGCATGCGCAAATGACGATGGCTCAAAAGAATCTAACTATAACAGAAGGTGCTATCCAAATTTCCAACCTAGGTATAATCATGATGAAGACAAATGCATCAAACATGATCTTCCTAATTTTTATATTGAATTAGATGTAGAATTATTCTTTGAATGGTCATATGAAATTGAGGCAATATTTAAGTTTAGAGAGTATGATGATGAATGTAAATGTAAGCTAGATACTCTCAAGTCTAAAAAGTTTTCTAGGGTTAGTTATGATAACCTAAAGAGGACTCATGAAAGGTAAGATAAAACTTAAATCATATCATGGCAACAATTTAAAAAATACCTAAGGAATAAATTTGTCTCCATAGAGTATGAGCGTGACATTTTTATCAAATTTACTACTCTTAGACAAGGAATTATTAGTGTAGAAGAATACACTAGAGAATTTGAAAGACTATCTCTATTATGTGATATACAAGAATGAAAATAAAAAAAATGTTCTAGATACTTAGGGAACTTTAGCAACTTGATTCAAGATAAGGTATAAATTTTTTCCTATGATTCTCTTGATGATTTGATTAAATTAGCTTTAAAATTTGAAAAGCACAATAAGTTAGCCAAATTCTATGATAAACTTATAGCCTCGAATTATAACTTGAACAAAACCTTGGATCACATAAATATCCATCTAATGATAAGAAACCTAAATCTAACTAAGATGAAAATGGTAAGAATAAGGTTAAGGAACTGTCCTATGCAAAATGTTTTCAATGTAAACAATATGGTTATAACATCCCCAAAATTTGCTATTAAATTTTTTAATTTTTATCATAATATCATCCAACCATAAGGGGGGAGGGAATGTTACCACCATAATCAATATAAGTCTAACCCCAAGCCATCCTTATACCAACTACACAGCAATACAAATAGTATACAAACCATGATAAGCATAACAAAGTAGCAATTCATATCATAAATAGGGTTATGTGTTTGTTTCTAAAAGGAGTAATAAAATACACAAACTTTGTTTAATAAAAGTAAAACATTAACACAAAGAAGACTAAAAAAGACAATAGCCAAATATTACTTTTTGCGGTCCCCATCCTTAGAGACAATAGCATCACTCTGCCCCAATTATAGCATCGTATGCTGCAAAGTTATCTAGCAAATCCTCATTCACCTATAGAGACTCAGAAGAGGTCTTTGTTTATAGGAATGAGTAACACCTATAACAGGGGTGATTTGTGCACTACGTATAGATTAAGTTAACAATACAGTCAAGCATGTTAGAGATATCAAGAGACCATAATAAGGAATGACATGCACACAAAAAGATCATATCGGCACATTCATTATTATTCGAACTCAAGATATTAGTGCAATCACTAGTCAGCTCATTAATTTATTCATATGGGTTTAGGGATTCCACTATTCTCATTCTTAGAATTGTAACCAAAGTAAAACCACGCTCCTAGATACTATTCTCACTAGTAGACCAGTAAACCAAGTACAAACCTAAGGTAAAACACTCTTGGCTACTATTCTCATCGGTGGAATAATAAATAGAGTACAACTAGTCCTGACCCATGTGGTGTTTCACTGTAAGGAATTAATGTCTTCCCAAAAGTTATTGTCATCCAACAGTTTTATTTACTTGATTTTTGGGATCCCACTATTCTCACCGGTAGAATGGTAAGGTACAACTTCTAGGGTAAGATGCTTTTGACCACTATTCTCTCTAGTGGACTGACATGTACAACTAAAACCAACTCAAATGATTTTTCACTTTAAGTGATTAGTTTATTATTGGTTTTTTATTTATTTTAGATACAACACAAAGACATTCAGAACTCATGCATGTCTCCTACCCTACTACTACCCAAGGACAAACCTCTTCCCTTAGAGGCCCTAATTCATAACCACAGGTATGCCTCTATCCTCAATGTCCCTTTTAGTCCTCAAATTATCTAATAAACCCAAACTTTTCATTATAAACCCCTTTTTTTTATCACACGTCATGGCCTATTACCCCTATTTCCCACATATGATGGTAATTGGCCTTTAGGGTTACTCTTCAAAACCCTAATTTCTCCCTAGTTAGCCTAATCCCTTCTATACTACTTGTTCAACACTAATTTTCCATACCCATGCATATATGACTATGGTTAGCCATCCCCTAAATTTTTGTAGCATAACTCCCCCATTTCTCACATGTGATCTCAAATTATATTTCTCTCAAAGCCCTAATTCCTCGTTGTGGTTATAAATGCTCCCACTCATCCCACATGGACATTAAATTTGGTACAAATTGCCCAATTGCCATAGTTAACATCATAATCTAGGGTTATATCCCAACTCTCCGGTTACATACACATGATAATAACCTACCCTTAGAATTTTGTGCTTTAACCTAACAAAACCTTAGTTTCACCTTTTTTGTAACATCTCATGCCTTAGTACTCCAAGGACTCCCCAAATGTGTAAGACTACCTAACAATTTCATCATTAATCCCTATGTCCATTTATTAGCAACCAACCTCCACTCTACTACCCCATGGTCATAGCTTCCTTTAGGTTTTACTCACCCCATGCATGTTTATTCCTCCCCATACCATAAGCACTCTAAACCTCATTATATTTTCCATAATTATTCCGTATATCACCTCTGACTTATTTTAGGCCACTGTATACCCTAAAGTACCTTACTTATTTACTTTTCCTAATGTTGACTAACATGCCCCTAGTTATCAAAACCCCACCTAAGTTACAAGGTATTCAACACAAGGACTCCCCAAATTTTCAAACACGCAATGTCATAAAATATAGATATACATCAACACTTTTAAACTAATATAATCCTATCCACACATCTTCTTACCTTTAGTTATTACCAAGCCAAGCCACACATACAACTTTAGAATCATCTAACATTTTATGCATTACTTCACTTAACATATAACAATGTCATATTTTAACAAAAACAAAGCCCTAGCTATGATTGTATCCTTACTAATGCAACTCAGGTTTATAAGCATGAATGACCTACACCTCCTCTTCTACTATCACAAGAATAGTACCTAGAAAAAGGGAATATCTATAATGTAGACCTTCTTTTTTTTATTTGTTGCATTTGAAAAAAAGAATAATAAGGAGGAATCTATATTAATGAAAACTTAAGGAGAGAAAAGGAAGTGGTGGTGACTAGAATGGGGAAGAAAAATGGTGCGGTGGCACAACGGTGGTCACGGTGGTGGCGATGGCTAATTTTTAGTGGAAAACGATGAAAGTTAGCAACATAGGGTTAAGGGTGGTGATGTCATTAGGACATGCTAGTGTGTGGAGGGTGGTGGATCTGGTGGCTAGAGATGGTGTAAGGGGCATGCCTCTTAGAAGGAGGAGGAAAAAGAGGGGGAGAGGAATGAGAGAAAAGGGTTGATAACGGTGGTTGCACAAGTTGGGGCATCTGTGTAGGGTAGTTAAGACATGGTGGTACCAAGGAGGGGAAGAGTGGTTGGCTGTGGTGGTGATAGGATGCACAACCTATAACGGCTCTAGACTCTAGAAAAAAAGGAGAAGGGAAGAAGGAGGGGAAAGGGGATGTGTAGATACAGGTGGTGTTTAGGTAGGGAAAAGTGGTGGCTGAGCATTAACGGTGACTATAGGGTTTATAGTGAAATAGAATGGTGGATGTGTAGGAAACATTATGGGTGGTTCATCAAGAGGAAATGAAGAGATGGGGGGGGGGGTCAAAGGGTGTATTTATAGGCAGGAAACGGAGCTAAGGGAGTGGGGAAGATGATAGGGGGAACTTGGTGTACCTTGCTATAGGGGGAGGATAGTTGTAGGCAGTAGGGCAGGGTAGGGGGAAGGGTAGGGGCATAGGTGTAGGGTAGTGGGTGGCTCGGTTAATTGGGATGCAAGGGATGCAGGGGCATATGCCAGTATGCATGGCTCTGCATGGTTTAGGAGGGAAAGGTGGGGAGGTTAGGTGGCTTGTAGAGCAAAGGTGTTAGGAACAAAAATAGAAGGGGGAAGATGGCGACACGAGGGTGATGGGCGTGAGGAAGAAGATAGGGAAAAAAGGGAAAAAAATAAAATAAAGGAAGGAGAAAAAGGAAAAGAGAAGAAAAGGGGGAAACAAGCTTGTTTCCTAGGGTAAAAGAAAAGAAAAAAGGGGGAAGGGCTAGGCAATGCGAGGAGAAATGAGAGAAGAGAGAAAGAAGAAAAGGGGATTGGGCTAGGGAGTGGCCCATCTTAGAAGGAGAAGAAGGAAGAGAAAAAAAGGAGGAAGAAAAGAAAAAAGGAAAAAAGGAGGAAAAAGAAAAAGAAAGAAAAGGAAAAAGGAAAAAATGTGGGATTTTGGTTAGGTTTTTGGGATAAAATTTTGTTTAGTACCAAGAATAAAATAATAAATAATTATATAACAAATTAAATTATTATAAATTACCTATAAATTATTTTGTTTAGTACTATAAATTACCTATAATAATTAAAAGGAAATCTCAAAATTAGGCTAAATAATTTTTTTTTGATAATTAAATTTTGGATTTTTAAAATTTTAAGGTATTACAATGGTCATTCTGCAAGAGTGTCCTAATAAAAAAGTTTTGACCTTAAATGAAATAGAGGACATGACACTATATGATGATAATGATGAGATATAAACTAAATCTAATGATGATACCTTAAGTATATACGGTGAAGCTGGTAATTCATGTTTTGTGCTTTAACGGGGATTACAAATACAACATAATTATCAACCTACATAAAGGGATAATTTTTTTTAAAACTAAGTATATTATTGGTGATAAGGTTTGTAGGGTCATTATAGATAGTGGTTTGTGTACTAATGTAGGAAGTGAAAATATAGTCAAACTAGGGTTAGTAACTACTAATCACCCTATATCATATTCATCTCAATGTTGTAGTAAGTAAAAATGTGCTAATTTAACTAAGAAAACTGCTAATTTCTTGTCATATTAGTGAATATTACGATGAGGTCTTATATGATGTATTTCTTATGGATGCTTGTGGTATATTATTAGGTAGATTATGGCAATATGATAGGAATGTAATAAATGATGGTGTGACTAATGTATATATTATGCTTAAAGATAAAGGGAAATATAAATTAAAATCATCTCAATGTGATCATATGTAACTCACTTAGGTTAAAAAGTGCTTATTTCTACATGAGAGAGATATTTTTAATTACATTAAGGAGGAGGATATTTTCTATGCCTTAGTAGTAAAAGAATATCAAATTAGGTAGAGCAATTCTAATAACTCAAACCTTACTAGATTAATTAATAAGTATAAAGATGTATTTTCTACTGACTTACCTTCTAGAATACTACCTATTATAGGTTTAAAACTTGATATAGACTTAACTTGTAGAATGGCTCTACCAAATAGTCTTGCGTATAGATGCAACCCAAAAAAAATGACAAGGAATTGCAAAGACATATACAATAGCTAGTAAATAAAGGTTATGTGAGAGAATGTATGAGTCATTTTTGTGTATCTGCCTTGTTAGTTCCTAAAAAATATGGTACTCTGAGCATGTTCATAGATTCTAGAGCCATAAATAATATAAATATCAACTATTATTTTTTTATGCCTAGACTTGAAGACATTCTTGATATAATTTGTTGTGCACATGTGTTTTACAAAATTTACATGAGAAGTGGTTTCCATCAAATGAGAATTAGGGTAAGAGATGAATGGAAAATACCTTTAAAACTAAATATGGTCTTTACAAATGGACTATTATGCCTTTTGGGTCGTGTAATGCACCTAATTGTTTTATGAGACTATGAATGAAATTCATCATCATTTTCTAGGTAACTTCATTATAGTTTATTTTGATGAAATACTTGTATATTGTAAGAATTCATATGATCATCTTGTGCATCTAAGGAAACCATTTGATAGACTAAGGGAAACTAAACTTCATAAATAATTGGAAAAAATGTGATTTTATGCTTCCTAGTGTAGTTTTCCTCGGTTTTATTAATAGTGGTGTGGGCATTAAAGTTGATATTTTTAAAATACAAGCTATACAAGAATGGTATATAGGATATTCATTGAGGATTTATGTACTAAAACTACACTTGTAACTCAAATCATGAAAAAAAGAGAATTTAATTGGTGGAATAAAGTTGCAAAAGCCTTTAACATCCTCAAGAATATATTGCAAAAGGTCATGTGTTATGTATGCCTAATTTTGACTTACTCTTTGAGGTAACTTGTGATGCTAGTAAGGTAAGGATAAAAGGTGTTCTCTCACAAGAAATAAAGCCTATTGTATACTTTAGTGAAAAGTAAAATGGTGCTAAATTGAATTATTCTACATATGATAAGGAATTATTTTCCATCATATGTAACTAGAGACATGGAGTCATTATTTGAGGTCTAAACCCTTTGTATTAAATTCTGATCATGAGATCTTGAAATACTTACATGGTCAAAATAAAATTAGTCCTAGACATGTACATTGGATAAACTTCTTACAATCATTTGTGTTATTTGTTAAACACTTAAATGGAAAATAAAATGTAGTAGTCAATGCTTTTTCTATGAGGTTTACAATAATTTTCATATAAAATGATTAATTGATAGGCTTTGACATGTTAAAGGTATTTTATCCTAATGATGAAGATTTTGTAGAAGAATATCAATCATGCAAAGAAAATGGATACTATGGTAATTATGCATTACAAGATGGATTTTTATTTAGACTTAATAAAATTTCTATATCTAGATCAAGCATTATGGCCTTATTAAAGAGGTATATGAATGGGTTATAGTTGGAAATTTTGGTACCCAAAAAACATTAGAAATATTACAAGAAAATTTCTATTATCCACACATGATTAAGGGTGTATCAACTATAGTTAGCTAAAGTTTTACTTGTTAAAAGAGTAAAAGTTTCTTTCACAATGGTTTATATACACCATTACTTATACCTAGTCAACCATGGGAAGGAGTTAGTATAGATTTCATCATTGGGTTCCCTAAATCATAATGATGTAAATACTCTATTATGCTCTTGGTATATAGATTTTTCAAAATGATTCATTTTATTCTATATAATAAAACTGATGATGCTACATATGTTGCTAACTTATATATTTTAAAGATATTGTAAAACTTCATGGTGCTCCTAAAAGTATTATTTTAGTTAGAGATGCTAAGTTTCTTAGTTACTTTTGGAAGATGTTATGACACATGTTATGTAAAAAGTTGTTATCAAGTACTTTACATCATCCACAAATTAATGGACTAATTGAAGTTAGAAATTAGACTCTTGGCATCTAGCTGATAGGTTTATTATGTAAAAATATTAAATATTGAGATATTAAGTTATCTCATGCAGAGTATGCTTACCATTGAAGTACTTTAGGTACTACTCACTCAAGTTTATTTGATATTATGTATGGAGTGAACTTATACATTCCTATTGATCTGGTGCACTTGAAGGAAGTTGAATTCAAGAGATATTAGGTCAAGGAATAAGTAGAGTTTTTTCAAAAGCGTCATAAAAAAATCTAGGGGAATGTTGAATGAGCCAATGAAAGGTACCAAAAGCAAGACAACAAATATCGAACTCCAAAAATATTTTTCTCCTCATGATTTGTTTTGGTTACATTTACGAAAAGAAATATTTTATAACCTAAGGAAAAAAACTAATGCCAAGAACATATGGAACATTTAAAATAATGAGAAATTTTTGAGATAATGCTTATGAACTTGAACTTCTAGCATCTTATGTGGCGTTTTAAGGACATATAACATTAGTGATTTGTATCCTTATTATAGTGGTGTTAAGTTGAGGAAAAACTCTTCTCAAGTTGGGGAGAATGATGAAAGTGCATCCCTAGAGTCTAAAGAGGAAAATGATTTGGAATACTTGGTTATATAGTTGATCACATTATTTTTATTATAGGTATGTAATATATCTTCAAGGGTAATATTAATTCATTTGAAGATGCTAATGTACTTAAGATTTCGAGTGTTACAAGTTATTACAAGATAATGGAAGCTATTATGTATGGAAGCCAAGTTTGCAAGCTAAGAGACTTATTAATCATTTTATGTAAATTAGGAATCTTATTAGTTTATTCCATGTGTAATACTATTGCCTTGTAATTAATCTTGTTTGACTCATGTATTGTATAGGTTAGTGTTAGATTGTTATAACTAGTTTGATTTAGTTAGTGTGATAATTAGCTTAACATATATATTAGTTACATACTCATCTTTTAGGTTTTAATAAGTTTAAAGCAAAGGCTATATTAGTTTCATAACAATTAAGTTGATTTGTGCTTATTTAGAATTAGTTGTGATAAACCATGTAAATACCTTTATAAGCATGATGTCAAAAGATTAGAACCCACGGCTTTTCATTAGTGAAATCTTAATTTAATTGAATTACTTAGTTGTCTCTCTTTGTGAGTGATTGTTACTAGTTAAGATTACTTTTTGTGTTCTTAGATATGATCCTTTGAGTGTGATTTATGTGAGACATTTACATTTTAGCTTTCTTGTTGAGTTCTTGATTGAATCTTGCTTGAAGATTCATAGTCCATCCTCCAAATCTTCAACCAACCAACCTAAGATCCATCCTTTAACTATTTAAATCTTCAACTTGGTGGTGTTTTATGAGCTTCTCATGTTAATGGAGGGGTATAGACAACGAAAAGGTCTCATGTTGGTGGGGTGGTGCAACATGAGGTTGTGGTGATTTGGTGGATGGAGTAGGATGAGGTTATTGTGTACTTAGGGGCTTATTGTGTGAGTAGTTCATGTAGCTAAAAGTATAAGTGTAAATTTGTCATGGATCAAGGCTTAAGTAACATTTGATACTCATGTTGTGACTAGTTTAAAATTTAAGGAGATAAATATTTTAGAGATCTTTGTAGAAGAAAATAGCAAAACAATGACGAACAAAGGACAAAGAGGTTGAGGGAAGGATAAGGGAGATCTGGGGGAATTTGCATGAGTTGTAAAAAAAGTGAAGTAAGAAGGGATAGGATTGGTTATATATAGGATACTAGGTGAGGGTGGAAATGAGGTTGTTGATGGTTCAAGGTTGAGGGAGTTTGGAATGAGTTTGGTTCTCTTGATGAAGGCTAGGGGAAGGATGGTGACTAAGCTTGGTTTCTATCATTTTAGGGTAGGTGAGGTAGAATAATGAGTTAGTGAAGATGGAGGCAGGTGTAGGTGGATGGGAAGGGAAGGAAAGTAAGGCCATATGATATAGGCATGTATGGCCTAAAGAGGAAGAATGAGTAAAGGGAGATCGGGATAGGAAAAAGGAAAAAGGAAAAGGAAAAGGAAAAACTTTAGGGTTATGATTATAACTAGATTTAAATTTAAGCTTATAGAAATTTACCTTAGGGTTTGGTTAAAATATCAATCACCTAGAATCAAGATTATGATTAGGTTTAGATTTAGGATTGAGAAATTAAGGTAGGATAAAAACATAAATTACTGGAGATTAGAATTAGGTTAAAATAATAATCACTCAAAATTAGGGTTAGATAAAATTTGGGGTACTACATCACTAGCTTCTTAAAAGAGAATTCATCCCCAAATTTAACAAATTAAGGTTAGGGAAAAAGAGAAATTATATAAGGAAAGGTGATCTTAGTTGTTAAGTATATAAAATTTAACACTACACTGTTAGGTATTACCCTCTTAAAATAACGAGATCCTCAAAACCTAACAAACTGGTGCTAAATAGTGTATGTCCTTCTCTATTTCTGAGGTTACCTTCTCTACTCTATGGCGACTCGAGAGATTCTTCACCAGTGGAACTGAGCTTGAACGAGTTTATTATATCTTGGTATTGAGAATTTTCAATGGCCTCTCCTCATTGCATAGCAATTTATCAAGCTTGGTCTTGTTAGATTTGATCATGTGGGAAAGATCCACAACATACTTCCCTTGTTGGGAGACATGGAAGAACTAATTAACTCAAGCTAACTCCGGTATAAGTGCCAAGTGGTATGCAACCTTGATAACTTTATCTAGAATCTCATATGGACCTATGTACCTCAATCTTAACTTACCCTTCCTACTAATTATCTATACCCTTTAGTGGGTGAGACTCTTAACAAAACTCGGTCCCCTTCCTCAAAAACCATCATTTTGATGTCTCTGATCAACATATCTCTTCTATCAGCTTTGAGTTGCACTCATCTTATCTTGAATCAATTGAATCTACTAATTCATATCCTCAATCAAATCTGGACTAAGCATAATAACCTCACTAATGTCGCTCTAATATAAAGGTGTTTGACGCTTGTGTGCATATAGTGCCCTAAATTGTGCGATTCTTATAATGACATGATAACTATTATTTTATGACAAACCCAACAAATGTAGATGATCATCACAACTACCTCAGAAATCCAAAACGTATGGTTGTAGCATGTACTCAAGTGTTTGAATCATCCTCTTAGTCTACCCATCTGTAGCTGGGTGAAAGACAATGCTTATCCTCAACTTCATGTCCATATCCTCAAAACTTCCCCTAGAAGTGAAAAAGAACCCTTGAAACCATTCTATGTTGGTATGTATACCTCAAGTAAGCATTAAATAATTGATCCACGCTCAATGTTAACTTCATTGGTATAAAATCTATCGATTTAGTCAAGTGGTTGATGATAACTCAAATCATATTGCATCTACTGTGAGTCCTCAACAATCCACTCTAAAAATACATGGAGTTGGAGTCCCACTTACACTTTGGAACATCTAAAGGATAGAATAATATTGGAGGTATATGGAACTCTATCCTGTCCTTCTAACATGTCAAACATCTTGATACAAACGCTGCTACCTCTTACTTCATATGAAGCCACAAATACATCTAATTAAGGTATTTATATAACTTATCCCCTGTTAGATGAATAGAATATAGAGCATAGTGACCCTCATAAAAAATGTGATGCTTCAAATTAGTGCCACTTTGGGATACACATCAACAATCTTGTAGCAAATGCTACCATCCTCATGAATCCGAAAGCCCTCAACTTGATTACCTTATATCTTTTGTCAAATCCTCTCTAGCTTAACATCCCAAGGTTATCCTACTCGTATCTCATCAAAAATAAATAGTGTGATCATCAAAACACTTACATAAAACCAAGCTTCTCAAGAAATAGATTAGTCACCACACAAGAACTCAAGGATTTTGATGACTTCATACTCAAGGTATCTTCAATGATGTTAACCTTACCTTCGTGGTTGATTAACTCAATATCATAATCATTAAACAACTCTAGCCACTTTCTTTTCCTCATATTCAACTCCTTCTAAGTGAATATAGAGTTTAGGCTCTTATGGTTGGTGAAGAACCTATAATGTGTTCTATATAGATATTGCCTCCAAATCTTCAACATGAGGATGACTACGATTGAATCTAAATCATGCATCAAGTATTTATTTTTATGCTGCTTTAACTGATGATATACATATCTGACTACCTTACTATTTTACATTAGCATACAAACCAGTTCATACTTCCGATGGATCACTATAGATTTCAAACCCATCTTATCTTGGCGGTAGAGTAAAAACCAGTGTTATAGTCAGAGCGCTTCAACTTCTGCAATGCATCCTACATGCATCATCTTACAGGAATTTAGTAGCCTTATTTAAAAGATTTTTCAAGGGCTAAAATACCTTTGAAAAATCTAAAATAAAGAACCTAAAGTACCCTACAAAACCAAGGAAACTACAAACCTCAAGAAAGCTAAAAGGCGCCTTCTACTTTGTAACTACTACAATCTTTACCAGTTCCATGATGAATCTTCTTGCTGATACTAAATGTCCTAAAAAGGTAAAATCTTGAAGATAGAACTTGCACTTGGAGAGTTTGACATACAACCTGTGCTGGCTAAGGAGTGGCAAAATGGTGAGAAGATGCTACCCATGCTCCTCTATATTATCATTGTATACCAAAATATCATCTTTGAACACCATCGCAAGCTGATCAAGGAATGATCATAAGATCCTTTTCATCAAGTACATAAATATGGAAGATGCATTGGTGAGCCCATAAGGCATCACCATGAAATCATAGTGCCCATACTATTTCCTAAAAGTCATCTTCATGATGTTTGTCTTAGCGATGCTATAATATCCTATCCTAAAATTCTTCAAAATGTGTTTAAAATTATGTTAATATAAAATAAATTAGTTTTATCTCGGGAATTGTATTAAAATTTTAATCAGTTTGTGAATTTTAGTTGTATTGATCAAAAAGTTTCCTAACTAATCAATTGATATGCTCAAGAAGTGACAATTTTATTTTTGGATGAACTAGTCAGCTAGTTTTCTCAAATCAATCAACTAGTTATCTTGTAATTTTAGATTCTTTTTTTTTTATTATTTATTTTGGATTCAAATATTTTGACATTGTTTATTTAAAATTATAATTAGAACATAATTGTGATAATAATTTTTTTTTTGGTGCTTTAGGATTTTTATTTTGCATTATTTAGCTCATTTTATGATTTTTCTTTAGATAAAATTTCACCAAAGCACTTTTTGAGGCATTTCTTATATTCTCACTTATCCTTCATTTTTTCTCTCTTCTGCCATCTATAGTTACATGTTTAACCTCCTACACTCTTTTTGTGACTTACCAACCCTCTACTAGGTCCCCTCTTGACTACACTCTACCTCTCTCATGTTATCATGCATTATATTAAACTAGGTTGGAGACACTCAACTAAGTAAGCCTTGTATCTCTCCCTCTTATAGATTTCGACCATATCTCCCTTTTATATACTCCATTGATAATTCATTTCACTTCTTACCTTCTATAATTTCTTATTCTTTCCCTTTTTCATTTGTGAAAAATTCTAAGTGTTGGACATTCTTCACTTTTCTTCTCCACTAAGAAAATAGAGATTGGCTCTTTTTTCCCCATCCTTTTGTATGTTGGTATGGAGAGAGAGAATTCATGATAAACCTTATGCTAGGCACAAATATTGTGTCAAGACACCCTATCACTTGGTTCCTAATAACATTGAAAAGTTGTGGACATAGTTGGAGGAGTAAATGGAGAAGGGGTATATTTGACTGAGTGTATTGCCATGGGGAGCGACAATCCTTTTATTAGGAAGAAGGATGGTGGGTTAAGACTTTGCATCAACAACTAAGGATTGAACCAGTTTACTGCAAAGAATATTTATCCTTTACCTCTGATTGATGACCTTTTTGGTCAACTATGTGGGGGCTATGGGGTACAAGGTGTCCTTGCTCCTGAAACTGACCCCACTTATTGCAAGCTTGATACTAAATAGATTCACCCTAATTATCTATTCTTAGATAGTCTTGACCATAAAATTGACAAATGAAACATCTTAGAGGTCCCATAGGTCTATTCTATCCACCCGTTTGACACCTATACTTGTAACTTAAGGCTCCACCTCCCTAAAATTGGATCTAAACTCTATAACCTTGTGTCTTTGACTTCCTTTTACCTAGAATGGAAGCTCTCTTATGGAGCATTGTAATTGTAACACAAGCCCATTCATACAAGGCTGTCAAGTCCTAGAAATCCACTGCACCCATAGTCCTCTAAATATTGAAAAAAGCCCCTACTCAAGGTGGTTGACCATGGTCGCCTTGCTAGCCTTTGTACGTAGAGTGAACATGAGTGACTCTATGGAGTGAGCATGGTACTCCTGTACATTCATTTTCCCCTAGGTTAAGTGCATGAACACCTTAAGCTAATCCATTTCAAGGCTTTTGGGGTAAAACTTTTTGTGAGCCATGATCTTGATGTTCTCCTAAAATATCCACGGTCTTTTCTATGTTTGATAGCCTACCATTCAGGTGACTAATGGTCTCCAAGGAAGAATTCTTTTATGCTCATCCTTCAAACTAATGGACAATTAAATCCTTTAAATGTTTGATTTGAAACCTGGATCTATACCTTAAGGATGACTAGATCATCCTCATCAATGTAGATTGATGGATGATATCCAATGACGCTTTGAAGCCACTCTTTTTTCGATACCCTTCTATGGGTAATGTGGAGGTGGTGGACGCCTAAAAAAATTGATTAATGCCTCAAAATTATCCTTTAAACATCCTTCTCATCCGTTGAGTGCCAAGGTGTGCTAGTTGTGAGGCACAAAACATGGTAAATTAAAACATTCCTATCTTACTCGCACATATTATGCATAATTTAAATTCAAGGTCACATAGGCTGCACATTCTCAATTCCTCATAAGAAACTATGATTTTCCAAATAATTGAGTTTTTCAAAATATGAAATAGACTTATGAAATTAGATAGAGGATAATTTGAGAACCAAAATTTTGAATAAAAAAATGGTAATAAAAGCCAAAGCTTTAATTCCAACTTGTAGCACCCGAAAAATTACTATTAAAGAATTTTGTTTTTAGCATAAGTGCAATAACATTATAGTGGGTGTTCACTTCGTACTCAACATAAGTACGACTTGCTATACTATCCTTACATGAAGTATAAGGTAAAATAATTAACTTAAAACATGATAAAATAGAGAAGGTGAGGGATTCATAAATTAAGATAAGAGTTTGGATGTTAACTTTGAGTATAATATTCAAAATACATAAAAGGAATTCACTAGAACTAAGAGTCCTAAAAGATATCCAGGTCAAAGCTAAGTTATGGATAACACCACTCTACGTTTTAAACCATAAGGTTAATAAGGTCACTCCTTCCCGATCAAGGCATCACAAACAACCAAGTTATTTAAGGGGCCCTCATTGACCTACCCAAAACCATCTAGGATGTTTGCTCATAGGAATGAGTAGTACTCATGAAAAGGATGAGCACTACGCTATGTATTGAGTAAGGTAACAATACATTCATAGTATGGTTACACATAATACATATGATTAAATAAGATACAATGAAAGAGGATAACTAAATAACAATATAATTATTAAGTATAGCCTCAATCCATTTTTTTATTTACATTGAGGTTAGAACCCATTATTCTTAATTTTGTAGAATAGCTTGAAACACCACCTAGGGTAAAACTTACCTGGCCAAAATTATTAACTTGATGGAGCAGACGCAACACCTCCTAAGGTAACATGCTCCTGGTTAATATTCTTAAACCAATGGATCAAACTAAATTACGTCCTAGCATAGAACACACCTGGTCACTATTATTAAGTTGATTGAACAAACTCAACACCCCAGTCTTGACTCATGTGATCATTTACTTTAAGTGTTTAATGTCATATTCATGGTTATTTATCTAAATATCATCATGAAAACACACATGTAGATATATAAGGCAAATAATATAACATAATTGTTTAAAACATGTAAAACACAACCATATGAATATTGAGACACCCTCAAGGAAAAATATCATATTTCCCCTAAGAAACATTAATTTCACAAGATAAGCATAACTTGTCCCATAATATCCATTTTACAACCAAATTTATTATACATCCCTAAAATATTATTATTAACAACATATCCAAATATCAAGATCTAATTCTACATATTATACATGGAATAAGAACAAGCCTCTAGGAAAAATATTTATAAATCCTTATAAAATCCTAATTTGGCAACTTAGGTATAATAATTCCCATAAGAATGATATAGCCAAAAAATTTAGCTTAAATTCCTCAAATTCTAATATTAATAATATATCAAAAAATTAAGTTCTAAATGTAATGTTTTACGCATAATTATACACATTGTGCACAAAACCCTAGTGTTAACGTGTATCCTTACAAAAACTTCTGCGATACCTAAGCCTGTTTAACCTAAGTCTCATCCTATGATACCACTAGAAAAAAACATAAGACTCTATAATTGTAAATCATTAGAGTTTAAGAAAACAAATAAGGAAAATATAAGGTAAATGAGGGTGGAAAAGAAGCAAACTTAAAGCAAATAGAAATCAACACAATGCGGCATAACCTAAGGGAGTTACATGAGATACTCACACAGTTAGGGGATGCTTTGGGAGATTCACATGTTTATGGAAGGGGTCAACATGAAGGGTTCATTTTAGTGGGGTGGTGTAGCACAAGGTTGGTGCAATTTGGTGGATGGTGTAGTGCTAGGTTGTGGTGTATTTAGGGGTTTCTTATGTGAGTAGTTCATGTATTTAGGGGGACTTAAATGTAATTTTGTTATGTAGCAAGGCTTGAATAACATGAGCTAACCACGTTGTGGCTAGTTCTTAAGGTGCGGTTGAAATACCCTAAAACCCTAATTTAGGAAATTTTTGACAAATTAAGGATTTATTAGGAACATTAATTAAATAAATTATGTTATTAAAATAAGAGGAAGTAAATAAGGAAAAATCAAGAGGAAATTAATAAATAATTTAATTGAGAAAATTTAGGGTGTTTTGCTAATTAAAATGGAATTTAGGAAAAATCTCTCAAAAATCCTAAATGAACCTAAAAAGGAAATTAAATTATTATTTTTAAATATTCTAAAATATCAAAATATTTTAAATACCCAACCCTCTATATTCTTTTCTTTTATTTTCTTTTCTCCTTTCCCTTTCTCTTTCTTCCCTTTTCTTTCCCTAATCTGGGCCAACCCACCTCATGGCCCAGACCTCCCCTTCTTCTCGTACAGCCCAGGCCCATAGCTCCCTCATCCTCTCCCTCATTAGCTGACTGGCCCAGTCCGGATCCTTCTTTTTTCTTTTCTGAGATCAACTGACTCCATTCTTCTTCCTTTTCATTTGGCCTCTCTCTCCTCGATGCCATCTCCATTTCCTTGTGCACATGCGACTCTGTGCTCCATTTCCCCTACTTCCCATTTCCTCTTTCTCCTCCACCTAATCATGTCCTCTCTCTCTCTCTATCCTTACACATGCCTCTCATTTCTTTTCCCATTCCTAAGCTAGCCTATTGCAAGCCTACACTGTGCTACTAGTCAGTTGACCTGCACGTATGCCGCCAACCTCCCTCTTCCCCTTGCCCTCTTCCCTCCCCGCCACCCTAATCTTCCCCTCATTTACCCCCTCTATCCCCTCCTCCATTTACCCTAATTCCTCATCTCCTCCCTCTCCATCCCCTCCTCCCTCTCGCTCTCTACACACCCGCCTCTCTCCCACTCCTCCACTTTACCATCGCCTAAGCCCCCACCAACAAGAACAAGCCTACTACCAACAGTGCTACCTATCAGTCAGCCTAAGCACACCCCCATTCTTCCCCCTTCCCCCCCCATCCGCCATAGCCCACACCCACAACCACCACCCCCCACTCCTATATCCTCCCCTAGACCACACCAACTCCTCACTCGCAGTATCTCCAATTCAACTCTTAGAATCCACGCCAGTTCAATCACTTGTTGTGTCATCGTCGTCTAGCATAACTGCCCAAACCACCTCTCAGATTACTCCCTGCACCACCCTCCATTGAGCTACACCCCTCACCACCTTTAATACCCCCTACAAAAGCTACCTTGGCAATACAAAGTTGGCTATTCAACCAACCTTAATCCAGCAACCGCCGCCCTTTACACCACCGTCCGCCGCCATTCTCGACGCAACCACCACTCCCTTTACCCTCTAAAATCACCAGTAGACCCTCCTCTACCTCCCTCTCCTCCTCCCTTCCTCCCTCTCCACCACTCTCGGCCACCACACCACCGCCACCTACGCCGTTACCTTTGGTTGCACCACCATCACCACTCCAACCCTCTCAACCTAGGCATCCTCCATGACCTCAAATCCCCCTCTCATTCCTCCTCTCCTACCTTAAACGCTCCAGTTTCTACTTTTTTTCCCTCTTTCCCCACTGCCACCGTGCATTGTCACTAGTTACCACCAACCCTTAAAACCTTAGTTATGATGTCTTTATTCCTTTCTACTTACTATTATTATTATTAAGTGTATCTTCGGGATATTTATCCCATTATTATTGAGGGGTCGAAACCTAATTTTAACTATTACAATAATTACCATTATTTTTATTAATATTAATATTAATATTAATAATAATAATATTATTATTATTATTCTTATTATTATCCTTAGTAATATTTTTTTAATATTACTATTATTATATTATTATTTTTATCACCAACCCTATTAGTAGCCTTAACCGTAATAATATTGTAGTTTCTATTACTATGAGTATTAGTACTACTAGTATTATTAATATCACTATTTTTGCTACAACTAGTATTGGTACTATTATTAGAAGAAATAAATTTATTAGCTTTAATGATATAAATATGGCTATAAGTATTTAACATGAACCTATTTTGACTATTAATACCCTAGTAGGCTAACTTGAGAATAGAAACCTTATTTTTACTTGAAAGTTTCTTTTAATAATAGGAAACCTAATATTAGAATAAAGTGGTAAATAATAACATTTTTGGTAAGAGGGAAATTAATCCTTAGTTTTTTTTCCTCTTATAGGTGAACTTAGTCAAAACCTTAAGGAGGTGAAGGAGCATGCTCTAAGACCGGTGTCGTGTTAGGTAAGGATGTAGCTAAGGCCCTATGTGTGTTATGTGCCTTGTGTGCCTTGTATGTTGTGTACCATGATATGTTGTGTATTTTATGATTATCATTATAACTATTTTATGTATAGCGCAACTTAGAGTTGAGGTATGCTCAAATTTTTTCTTATGTCATGTGTATAATATGTATATGTTGTGATTATGATATGATGTGATGTGGCCCCTTTAGAAGATTCATGCTAGGATATTTAATGTGATGGTATAGGGTGAAAGGATAAAAAAGGAAAATGGGGAAGTGAGTTGATCGGGGGATATGGGATTGACCTAAATATCTCATGATCCATAAAAGGGAAAATAAGAGAGGAATATGAATAAAATAAAAGAGTGGGTGAACTTTGCATGGGAATTCTTGGGTTTACATGGGGTGGATAGAGTCTCATCGGGATGATCTTTACGTGTGAAAAGTTTTCTTGGGATGTAAGTAAGGTAAAGGAGGATTTTTTTGGATAATTGGAGGCTTTGGGTGAAAAATAGTACGTGGGTTAGTATAATGGTGTATAGGAGACCTGGTTAGGGTTTGGGAGGAAAACCCTAATTTGAGATGGTGGTGAAAGTAATAATAATTGAGGGTGAGTGGAGTATGAGATGAGGGTGGAGGAATTTCATATGTAGGGTGAGTATGGGTATTATGGGAAAGCAAGAGTGGAAGGTGAGGAATGGAGGGGTGGCATGTAGAAAAGAAGGATGCTAGGGTTTGGTGTGGCCACCTCAGGTTTCGTGGTCGCACGTGTATTTGGGGGAGTAAAGTGAAATGATGGGTGTTGAATCTAAAGGATGTGATGTGTGGGGTATTAAAACAGCCTTGGTTGTGTGAGGTAGAGAAGGATGGGCCACATAGGCCCAAATTAAGGCTTCAGGAGAAAACCCTAGGGTAAGGTAGTGAGTGGACTTGGAGGTATAAGGTGGTGGGCCTTGATCCACACACTTAGGAGTTGGTCCTCTAGTGTGAATAAGGGGAAGAAGGAAAGGATTTTGGGGCATGTTAGGAGGGGCAAAGCCTCAAGATATGGGATGGGCCCCTCTTAGGAGAATAAGAGTAGATAGAGTGTGACATGCATGTCTAGGGTGAAAACTTGTTGAATAAGGCACGAATAAGATATTAACCATTTAAAGAGGAAGACTATTGAGTTGGGCTCAGACCGATCCACCGGTGAATAATAGTGGCCAGGTGCCAGGGTGCCCTGGAGACCAATCCACTAGCAATAATAGTGGTCAGGAGCATTCTGCCCCGTATGTTTTGGGTCCATCGGCTATAATAGTGGAGGATTCCATGCTCAACAAGCTAAACTTAATTATGATAAGGCATGGAAAAGATACTAAGTACTTATAGTGAAACACCATAAGAGTTAGGCCTATACCAGTCCACTGGTGAATAATAGTGACCAGGAGCACTTTCCCTAGAGACCAATCCATCAGAAATAATAGAAGTCAAGAGTGTTATGCCCTGTATGTTTCCGGTCCACTGACTATAATAGTGGGGCTCCTGCACTCACATGGAGTGATAATAAGCAAGGTGTGAAATGAGTATCGATCAAAGATTTAATGAATTAGTTGATCCAAACTATATATTGGCCTTTGTCTATTTGTAATGATGGTATGTTTTTTATATGATTATGTTTATGTTATGTGCCTTTGTGTGTTGACTTTAGTTGCATGGTTACCTTGCTTAGTATGTCACGTGCTGACCACCCATTTTATGGGTGTTGCTCCTTCCCATGAGTAAAAGGCCCATCTGAGTTTATGTAGGATGGTGACACTATTTTCAATGCCTTCAATGCTTATGAAGCATCGGGCAGGACTGAGTGTTGAGCATGGACTTGGTATGGGATCGAGAGCGACGTGGCAGGATTTACTTCCTATGTTCTTTTATTTTGTACTAGATTACTCAGACTTAATTTTTATCATACTATAGACTTTATCCCTTTTGAGAAATTTTTAATTATTTACTCTGGATTGTAAACGTTTCTTGCGTACTCTAATATATGTCTTATGAATGTTTCAATGCTTTTATGAAGCCTTGATTTGAGTTTGAATTATGATGGTTGTTAATTCTTCTTTAGCCTTGTGGTTAGTACAAGACTGCCAGGGGTTGGGCTTGTACTGATCACGGCGATAATATCCCCAAAATTCACAAATTTTGATTTAATTGCTACCATGAAATCCTTTAATAAAACAAAAATTTTCAGTAGTGAATTTTGGGGGTGTTACAGCGGTAACAAAGATTTTGTAGAGCTTCATAAAAGAAAATGGTGGAACATTGACAAATAAAAGACATGTAGGCTGAGGGAAGGGAGATGGAGGTCTGGGGGAGTTCTATGGGGTGTAAGAAGGGAGAATAAGGGTATTTATAGGAAAATAGGTGAGGGTGAAAAAAATGTGTTGAAGGTGCAAGGTCAGGGGAGTTTAGCATGGTTTTTGTTCTCTCAACAAAGGTCAAGGGAAATAAGGTGACTAGGTATGTGATATGAATCTTAAAAAATTATATTTAATTAATTTTGATAATTGCTGTGAATTATTTACTTACAATTGTTTGTCTTATTTGTGTGGATAAATAGGAGATCGAGGCAGCACATGGTTTCTGTGGATTTTTGTCTGCAGTTGCTGGAGTATGTAGATTATGTAATTTTTTGTTGATTATGTGTAATCCCATGTGATGCATTCGCCAGTCGAATTGGCCAATGGAAATTAGGTCGGTTGTATAATCCGCCACCCGGTCCATAATTATAGATTAGTTGGATTGTGGATTAATCAATCCTTAATAGCCATGATTAGCTAGAGTTAATTTAGCTGATGGGAATTAATGTCTAAAAATTATCTTGTATTTGGGGGAGTTTCTCTTGATGCATTTCTTGGGCTGGTCGAATATTTATCTTCAGCCCATTTTGTTGACCCTTTTCCCGTTTGTATCGCTGGGCTGTGATGTGCGTTTGGGCTGGCTGTATGTGTATTTTTATATGGTCTGTATGCTTATATAAATAGGCCATATACGTTGTAATACAGAGATCTTTTTGGACGAAATACGATTCTCTTGATTTCTCTCGATCTTTCTCTCACGAATTTTCTCTCTCTCGGTGAACCTCTCACTCGCTTCTTCTCTGCTGTGTCTGCTCTCTGTCTTTGATCGATCTTGATCATTCTTTCTTTCGATTTTAGTTGCCGTTGTAAAACTGTGCCTCTGAATCTTTGGATCTTCCTTTGGGAGTTTTCCTTAGGCTGAATCCGGCGAATCAAACTTTGCGCTCGATTAATTTCTCGATCCTTTCGTGAAACCCTAACAGGTTTCCATCAGTATGGCTTTTGTGGTTGCATGGTCGGTGAGGAAGAATACGGAGTTGGTGAAGGTGCAGGGAGGTGTAGTGGATGGGAAGGGAAAGGATAGAAGACCATAGGATGTAGGTGTTTATATTTTAAAGAGGAAGAATGAGAAAGGTAGATCAAGACGGGGATAAAGAAAATGAAAAGAAAAAGAGGAAAGAAAAAAGGAAAAAAAGAGAGAAAGAGAATGGGAAAAGGAAGGGAATTTAAGGTTAGGATTATAATTAGGTTTAAATTTAAGGTTTGGGATTGGGGTTAAGGTTATGTTAAAATGTCTGAAAGACCGTATGGATACTCTAGAGAGCCTAAATCATGAATTTTGTAACAATGATGCCAAATTCAATTTTTTTGAGAAATAAGTGGAAGGATGGAAAACAATAAACATGTTGTTTATAGTGGCTTAAGAAACTCTAAAAAGTTTCTATACATCTACTACTAAAAGGTTTTTTGTTTTAGATTTGAATCTCTCATTATTTGCAATGTGTGTTTAATGACAATCACTTATCTCTTAGTTTATGAGTCTATAATCTCAATGACCCTCTAGGAGATGATTTACACTTTGTCTAGTTATCCTCTCTAGGTTTATGAGACTAAAATCTCAATGACCTATCTTAGAAATGCTAGACAACATACTACTCTACACTTGTGTTTGAGATGATGAGTTTGAATAAATACAATAACAATCTTTATTAGATAGTATATGAAAGTGAGTAATTACCAGTGAAGATTTTTATCTGCCTAGAGAAATAAGAATTACAAGTTTATGAACACTCTAGCTAAATATAAAGAACAAATTGAGCACTAGAGAATTTTGATGTGGACTAGAAAGTGTAAAATAAAATATCTAGTTGATTCTTTGTAAGATATGAAAATGATGATTTTAGAAGAGTTGTGCTAACTTGCTTAGTTCTGGATTATAATAGACAAAAAACTTAGAAATGCCTAGATTAGTCAACTTGTTTCAACAAACCAGTCGATTAGTGGACTAGCTTTCAAACACTATGCATCTTTATAGAAAAAAAAGGACCATTACTTGAGCTACAGAGCTAAAAAATATATGCCATCTTTTTCCCCCTATAAACTAGACATCATAGGCTTTTCAACGAAATATTATTCACTTAAAAATAATTTCTATGGAATTTATGGTAAATTTTACAAGTTTGATCATATGTAAAATTGCTTGAAAAAAAATCAATTTAAGACAATATTTTGCACAAATACGTGAAAATATTTTTGATGCATGAAATCACTTTAAGATCTCTCGAAATTATTTTTAAATGGGATTATAAATATCAAATCATTGAAAAATATAATTTCTCAATATGTAAATCAAATATACATAAAATCTAAAACTGTAACATACTCTTTGAAGCTTGAGTCTTGGTATCTGGAGCACACTTATCCATTCATGATTTGTGTATCACACATATAAAATTGAAGTACTTGAAGCTAAAGTATTAATTTTTCCTCCTTCTTGATCTTTGGCTTATGCTTGAGATATGATTTCTAAGCTTGATCCCTTTGGCACTCCTTGACTTAGTTAAGTATTGAATAATTCAATTTTTGCTATGATACACATGCAGACTTAACAAGATAAGTCAAATTCATACTTGAGTTTGTTATCATAAAAAAAGGTTGATTAACGTATGAGGCCAAAAATATCAATTATTAATAATTAGGATTAGTCAAGTGCTATAATATCCAAAAAAAGGGAGGTTTGTCAATGGATCAATCAAAGGAAGTGCTCCCTTATTGGTATACTGAAGACTAGAGTTAAAGTAAACAAGGCTGATAACATTAAAACAGGTTTAGTCAAGAATTAGATGTGGTTAAATAATTATCGGTATCATTAAAATGGGTGAGTGCGTGTGCTATGGGATCCTCTACTTTGGAGTGTGAATCATATACAAGGTATTTTGTGTGATGCCAAGACTTTAGATGAAAAGGTGTAATGTTTTTGTGGGTTTCATTGATGTGTTCAATTATGGTGCTGCTAGGAAAGGTTTGTGGTCCTAGTTAGAAGTGAATAAAAGGACTTCTCACCCTATGATTTTAATGGGAGATTTTAACATCATTCTTCATAGTTATGAAAATTAAGGAGGGGACACTCCTCCTCAGAACATACTTGATTTTTCTCACTCCCTCATTCTTTTGGGTCTTAGAAATCTTAAGGGCTATGGTTGTTTTTCACATGGATGAATAAAAGGAGTGGAGATGATGATTTTGCTTGTAAGCTTGATAGGGCTATGGTAAATGTGCCATGGCTTAATATGTTCACTAATTCCTCTGCTTCTTTTAGCCCCCCATGCTATTTGATCATTGCATTGTACAAGTCCATATAGGGTTGCATTCTACCAGGAAGAAACCTTTCGGGTTTAATAATTTTTGGAATAATGACCCTCATTTTTTGGACATCATAAGGGAGTATTAGGAAGGGCCTTCAAGTAGTAACCCTCTTCTACATATATACAAACTTCTTCAAAGATTGAAAAATATTTTTAAGGATTTTAACAAAGTTAAATATGGTTTCTAGAGCATAAAATAGAGGAGGCAAGGCAGACCTTATTTGAGTCTCAAAAGAAGTTATGGCAGGATATGAGTAATCCTGATCTTAGGGCTGCAATACATGAGTGTGAAGATCACTTTAACAATATATCAAGATGTTGTGAATGCTTTCTCAAGCAGAAATCCAAAATTCATTGGTTGAATGAGGGGGATGCAAATCATAAATACTTCTTTGCTAGATTGAAGGGAAAAAAATCTAAAATCTATTAAGAAAATTGAAAGAACTACTGGGAATGTCACCTCTGATCCTACCTCCATCTCAGATTCCGTTCTCAGTTTCTATAAAGAGCTTCTAGGAACTAAAGGGTGTAGCATGGGCTTGGTTAATTCTACTGTTATTTCTCAGGGTCCAGTTCTCCATAATTCTCATAAGTATCAACTTCTTTCTCCAATTTCTTCTCAAGAAATTAAGGAGGATGTGTTTGCTATTGGAGATTATAAAGCTCAGTGTTGATGGTTTTTTTGCTGTTTTCTGCAAGAAATCATAGGAGATTATAGGGGCAGATATCACATATGCAATGTAGAATTTTTTTATTTTTGGATATCTTCCTCCTCAGCTCAACATCACCTCTCTAACCCTCATTCCAAAAAGAGGCAATGCTATCAGGGTAAGTGATTATAAGCCTATTGCTTGTTGTGGAGTTTTATATAAGATCATTTCCAAAATTTTAACTACCAGACTGCAAACCTTAATGCCTTATCTAATATATCAAGCTTAATCTAGTTTTGTTAAAGGTAGGCACAGTGGTGAAAATGTTTTCCTAGCTGATGAATTAGTTAGGAAATATTCTCAAAAATATATATCTCCCAGATGTATGATAAAAGCTGACATTAAGAAAGCTTATGATTCAGTTCACTAGGGTTATTTGCAACAAATCCTTCACGCTTATGGTTTTCCCCTCCAATTTTTTAGATGGATAATGGTCTGTGTAACCATTGTCTCATATTCTGTTTAATTAAATGGTGAACTGAATAAACCTTTCAAAAGCCAACAAGAGCTAAGATAAGAGGATCCTCTATCTCCTTATTTTTTTGTGTTGGTGGCTGAATACCATACCAGCTCTCTCAAGCTCTTGTGGAATGATAAGGATTTTAAAGGGCATCCTAAATGTAAAAACTTGAAGATTATTAACTTAACTTTTGCAGATGACATGCTCCTTTTTTGTAGGGATGATTTTAAGTTAGTTAATAGTCTTATCCATGTAATTAAAGATTTCTTTGATAGGTCTGGTCTTATTATTCACCCTCAAAAGAGTAGCATATTTTTTGGGGGGTGTGGATGATGCAACAAAATTTCATATCCTGCACCAAACTAATATCTCTAAGGGTTGTTTTCGCTTTTCATATTTAGGGGTTCCTTTATCCTCTGCAAGATTAACTACCACCTAGCTCCAAGGTTTGGTGTATAAAATAGCAAAGTAGCTTATAGGTTGGCATTCTCATCTACTATCTTATGTTGGTTGAACTCAGCTATTAACGTCTGTTATTTTTAGCTTCTAACTTTACTGGTCTCAAGTCTTTATTCTCCCAAGGAAGTTGATCCATAAAATTAAATGTATGTGTAGGTAGTTCCTTTAGACTAGAAAGATAAACTCTTCAAAGAAAGCTTTGGTAGCTTGGAAGCAGGTTTACCTACCTAAAAGGGAAGGAGGTCTAGGCTTAATTGATGTGCATCAATGGAATAGAGTGGTAGTGGGGAATATGCTTTGGAACTTATGCTACAAAAAGGATTCCCTTTGGGTTAAATGGGTTCATTTTATTTATTTAAGTTCTCAATCCTTGTGGTCCTTTACTCTAGTCCATAAGTGCGCTTAGCATCTGCAACAAATCTTTAATCTTAGACATCAGTTTCATGATTTCTTCTCTAATTCTAATTTTTTGACTAAAATCACAAAGAATGATGGATCCTACTGTATTAAAGGAATGTAAGATCTTACTAGGAACCATGGTGAATTTTTTGTGGTGGTCTATTATTTGGTGTGGCTTAGTTGCTCCCATGTACCAATTCATTACTTGGCTGGCTATTTAAAACAAGTTGATGACTAAGGTAAGATTGAAGGAGCTGAATCTTCTTGAGGATTTTGAGTGCATCTTGTGCATAACTGCCTTTATAGTCAAGAGATTTAGATGAAGATTAGAAAATTGTTTCACAGGAGGGATCATATCCACTCATGGGAGACAGAACTAAAGATCTTGGTCAAAACACAAAGCAGCCCAAGAGAAAGAAGGACATACTCAGAGCCCTATTTGTTAGTTTCATGGATCCATTTGGTAGGAAAAGAATACTAGAATCTTTATAAATGAATCTCGATAATCTAATATGCTTCTTAAAGATATTTTCTTTATAGTATCAAGTACGATTTTTGCTTCTCAGTGGGACAATAAGTATGACCAATGGAAGGATTGTATAGATGCTTTGGTGGTCTAAATTAGTTTTGTACATATCTTCATTTTGGTAGTAATAAAATATAATTCTTACTTACCAAAAAATAATAATAAATAGGATTAGGATTTAGTTTAGAGTTAGGATTAAGGAACTATAATAAGATAAAAATATCGAATACTTAAGATTTGGTTTAGGTAAAAATATTAATTATTCAGGATTAGGGTAAGATATTATTTCAAGTATTACAATGGTTGTGGTATGCATTAACGTTGCTATATGTCTTATTACGGTAACTAATATTGTATCTAGAGTATTAATATAGTGGCCATCAATAAATATCTGGTAGCTCTTATGATTATTAGGAGTACCATCTAACATTGAGACTTGACCTTAATGCTGTAATTCTGGCATGAGTGGCTCACTACTATAAATATGTAATGTTGGTATCTATCATTGATGTTCCACTTCTAGTGCTAGTACCTCATGCTACTATAGTTATTGTAGCTTATTTATTTTGCTTTTTTTTTTTACTTGCATGCTATTTATTTATTTTATCCTATCTAATGTTAATTTAATTTAATCTATTATTATTATACATTATGTTTTTTTCCTAATTTCTAGTATTTGGCATCATCTTTATGGAAACATTTCTAAGAACTTATTTATTATATGGAAACCAAGCTATAAATACTAGAAATTCAATTTCTTGATATGTATATTTAATTTTTTTAAAATTATAAAGTTTTTTCCTATCATACCCTATTCAATAAATTTGCAAAATCTTTCAAATTGTATCTAATTTAATCTAGTCTTAAGATTTTTAGACTAATTTAACTCATTTTCATGGAACATATGTCACAATATTTCTTAAGGCTAATATATCAAGAACTAAGCATTTATACAGATTGTTATATATCAAAAATTTAAATTATGAAGATATTCCTAATTTTGTATTTATATCTTTATGTTTTAAGACACTGCTAATGTAGGTACTAACATTACATATTCTAGGTCCTAAAATCATATACCCCAAATCCATATTATTTTATCTTTTAGCTAGCAATGCTTAGATTTGAGAGAAAGTTGAGGTTTTCCTCTATTTTCCCTTAGAATCTCTTAAAAGGGGTAAATCCTATTTTTCTTCTCCTCGTTTGTATTTCTTTGATTCACGAGAATTTTTTAGAAGGTTTTTGAGTTTTTTTATCTCCTGTTTCAATGTGTTTGAAAGTTGGCCATTTCTAACAAAAGGTTTTGCTATATTAGTGTGGGTTTTTAGCTAAGTTGTCATGTAAATTATTCCTGCCTTTGAAATGTGGTATGGATAAGCATGTGAACTAGGTTAGGTTGTAAATTGTTAATCTTTGCATGGATTTATGATAATTTTGTTATTTTTGTAACTCATGATAGGATCTTTAGGTATTTTCTAAAAAGTATGATTTCATGAGAAAATATGGTTTATTATTTGTAAATGAACCTTGATGAGTATATGAGCATGTGTAATCATAGTTTCCTAAAATAGTAATATTATGATTTTGATGTGGTTGGATTTTAGATCCATACTCATGTTTAGAATGTGTTGTCAATGTGCAAATCATTTGACTAGTTAAGGAAAACCAATCAACAGGTTCTTAGAGTAGTAAACTATTTAGCCTAACCCTTCAACTAGTTTGTTTGTATTGGCTTTAGGTTTCTCTCTCTTTTTAACCCATCAATTTGTTGTGCTTGACTAATCGATTAGTTGTTAGAATAGTCAACTGGTTATGTAACACCCCAATTTTTAAACTAGATAATTTTATTTTAAAGACAATGCAAAAGCATTTGATGGACAAAATGGGTAAATGTTACCGCTATATCAACTATAAAAGAAGTGTGATCATCACTTAACCTATGTTTGATGCAAGGCACAATGAAAAAGGAACAAAATATGCATGTTGATAACATTAGTGTGATAGTATATGATAATAAGGTTGAGAATAAGATTATAGATATAATGAGTATGATAGTCTACAAAACTAGATATAGCAAATAGAGCCAAGAGTTTAAATAACCAAAAATACAAAAATTTCCCAACATAATGGGTAAAACACTTCTAACCGATTAGCTTAACTCTTGAGCATAGATATAAACCTCCAACCCTAATTAATGGCCCACTAATGACCTATGTCGTCACCCTTAGCATACTCTAATCAAGTGTTGTAACCCTGCAAATCATCCTCTACCCCTTAGACCAGAAATCAAATCATCAAAGTGCCCACACAAATGCAGTATCAGTACAATGAGGTACTGGTAAAATATACTATTTAAAACATGATAAGGCTCATGCAACTTATTGAAGTCATATAATAAAATGGTGATAACTTAATGACACAACTCAACACTTAATCTCAAGTAGTAGCACAACAATACAAGCTTGCATAGAAATCATGGAAGTATAGAAATATGATAAATACATCACAATCCATATAATATAAACCATATTAGAATTCCTCTTTTTGTGGTTGCACAAATTTTGGTTTATAAGATAGTTGACTCGACGAAACCTAGTTCTCCACCATTAACAAAAGTCAGGTAGCACAAAAAATCACAATGAGATACCACACCCATCATACAAGGTCAAGATACATCTAATGGGATTTCTTTGGAGATACCAAACCTACAACACATCAAGTGCACCTGCCATAATCAGGATACCACACCCACCACACGTGGATGAAGTACATCAAGGGGGATTGTACTGGGATACCTTACCCACCTCATCTTGAATGTCTCCACCGTGAGGGCTAGAAAGTTGGGATACCACATCTACTTAAGAATTAAACAATATAAAGTGCCAGGAAGCTTGTTTTGGGGTACCTCACCCACCTAAGTTAGACATCGATGCCATACCGACCTACCACAATATAATCCTACACCTCAAAGATATGTGCATACCCTCTAGCGACCGTAATCCAATATTGAAGAAAATAGGTATTAAGTGAACAATATAATAACAGGGTAACCCACCCACTAACTCCCAAAAGCTACCCCAAGAGCGGAGAAAAATGTTCAAACGAAATCTTATACCATTAATTTATATTTTCAATTGATATCAAAAATCACAATAAAATCTACACATAACCAAATGGGTGTTTCCAAGGGATAACACCAAACACAATTAGATTCCATTATTTAACCAAATTAGGTGTTTCAAAGTGATAATACCAAACACCTCATAAGGTATTAAAACCACCACTTGGGCATTTTCAAAACCTAACACCCAATACATCATAAGGCATAAAAGCCATCAATTAGGTGTTTAGAGATGACATCAAGCTTAACCAAATTCAAGTCTCAAACAACATCATAATGATTCTTATTAAATTAGGGTAATCAAAGTTGAAATAATAATTTAAATGTTATAAATACTTGGAGGTATCAACATAAAAGGCCTAAGAGAAACACACAAATTTATAATAAAAAAACTAGTCGACTTTCAACCACACTAGTTGACTGGTCTAGTTGTACTAGACCTGAACCAAAACAACATCAGGGAACCAGTTAACTGTTTGGCCTTACCGATAAACTGTTCATGGAAACTAATTGATGGGTGTGTTCTAACCGGTTAATGGTTTTGAGTAAAGACCAACCCATTTTAGCCTATAGAAAGACTAATCTATAGGTTTAATCAACTGATGAACTGATCGAATGATCATAAGAACTTGTCAACTGGTTTGGTTTAACTGGTTAATGGGTCTAAGTAGTAACCAAATCAGTTTTATCTGTAAGGGAATCAGTCAATAGATTTGACCAATCATTCGAATGTTCATTAAAACTAGTCATCTGGTTTATTAAACTAATCGATTGATCACACAACCAACTAATCCAAAACTCCTAAACATTCTACTACTCGCATAACCAACTGATGGATTCGAGGAAACAATCTACTAGTCTAGGTAAAACACTACCCAGACTTGCGATATACATACTAAAATTTACCTCACTTTACTATATTAATCCTAGTATGATTCTATGTCATGACACACATAAAAATACATGTTGCGCACATAGAATCATATGGATATATGACGATGTACATACTCAAACAAATAATTCTCAAATGGTCAACTTTATGCTTAAAATTAGAGAATTCCAACAATACTAACTTGGGAAGAGTTATACCACATGCTCTAATCATGGAACACAATTATTTCATGCTCACATATACATTAAACACATGTAATCCCAATATATGACAAAACCCCATTGACGTTAAAGATAAGAATGTCTTACCTGAAAGTAATTCTTATAGCATAAAAGATCCTACTTGATGGAAATCTAGCATAACACCGATTACTAATAGAATCAAAGCTAAACCATAAAAAATGATCTTTCAATACTTCATTAAAATCAAGAAAAATTAGAATGAGAAGAAGAAACATAACACCATCTTTGTTTCCCTAAAAAATATGGCATCACGGAAAGGGCTAAAATATTTAACCTTTCTCAACTTTAACTCTTCCTTTTGTAAGTAAAGTAGAAGAGAAATTAGATCAAGATTAGAAGAAGAGAAAGGATTTAAATTCTCACATAAGGAAGGGAGACAACTTAATCAGGTCTTTACTTTTTCTCAATAGCAAGGAGAAGAGAGAAAATGAAGGGATTTCCAATACTTGGAGAAATTTTCCTTAAGGAGAGGTAGAATAAAGCAAGAAAAAAAGTGAGAAATGAAATGGATAAGAAATAAAAGGTATGGAGGTAAGGCTTGGTTGACATTCATATGAGAGAGGGAGATGAGACTATGAAGGTTGAGTGTGGGCAACCAAGAAGTGAGGGTTAACTTGATGGGGGTGGTTGGGAGTTGAGTGTAGTCATGGATGAGAATAGCAGTGGGCCAGTAAGTTTAGAGATGGTGTAAAAAGTCAATCTCGTAACCCCAGCTGCCAGAAGAGAGAGGGATAGTTGAGGGAGAAGAGAAAGGTGAAGATTGCCTCAAAAATACCTTTTGGGAAAATTTTGACTAATTAAAATTCTTTAATGATATAAATAATGTGAAAATAATACCAGAGTATTAAGCATGCTTATTAGCATAATTAGACTCTAATAAGAAGTTTTCATAAGCATTAGAGAGAAATTTGAATTGAAATAAAAAATAAATCTTAAATCACAAGATAAGTAGTTAATCGATTTGAGTAAATCCGTTGATTGGTTTGTCAAGAAGAAGAATGTCAATTCCTTAGCACACTAGTCAATCAGTTTTGTAAACTAGTCAATTGGTATGCATAAAATTCACATTTTTATTAGAATTTCAAGCCTATTTTAAAACAAAAAATAATTTATTTTATCTTAATATAATTTTAAATATATGTTGAATTATTTTGGGATGGGGTATTATAGGTTAGCCCAACCAATCAACTAGTTATCTGGTGATAATTTTGGGTGGTCTTTAGTTAAATTAGTAAAATGATTTATCGAATATGATTGACAGTTCTTAGAGTAGCCAATTTGTTTAACCAACCAAGCAATTAGTTTTGAGAAAGAAATTTCGGTTTTGGCTGAGCCAAATTGATCAAGTGATTTGTCCAAACCAATCGACCCATTCATCTATAGAGTGTTATTTTGCTTCTTTAGACCTCAACATGATTTGATATTTGATATTATGCTATATCATGATTCTTTAATTATGAGAATACATATCTCATCAATAATTAAGTAACCTATTTGGTGAATTAGTTGGATTATGATTCATGGCATTCTTAATGCGTACTTTTGGATGATTTTAATGGATAAATTGGAGTAAGTATTCTATGATGCTACTATTGAATGATATAATCCTAATTATTGGCATAAGTGGATAAAATTAATGGATGTATTTAACTTGGTTAAGTATTAATGGAATTCCTATCACATGATTTGGTTTATAATGATAGTTAAGGTGGAGTGATTTTGTGGACATGTTGTCTTGTTGGTATATAGGCCTTATGTGATAACATTATATTGGCAAATAAGAAACTAATTAATTAAAGATAAATATGATCATGTAGTACATGGGTCTATATTATTTTATCCTTGATTAGGTGTTAAGGGTTAGTTTGTATTTGGGAATCTATTGTGGCTTCAGGCTTTCCTTCGGATGGGATCTTAGTATATCCCAGTATTTTACCTACTTTAGACACTTTTAATGTACTAGAGGGTATCAATACTATAGGTTCTAATCACCTAGTTAATTTATTTAGGTTTAACAAAGATTTTATGTCCATTGGTAGTTATTTAGCATTGACCAAGATAATATTTTCATTGATGGTTACTTAGCTTTGGCTAAACTTTTGTCCTTTAGTGGTTACTTAGTTTCTATTAGACTTATGTCCATTGATGGTTACTTGGCTTTAGGAAAACTTTATGTCATTTGATATTTGGTTTGACTTCCATGGTATTTTGTGACTATGGGGAGATAATCCATCCCATTTCTAAAAATGAAAAATGTTATGTAAATAAAAGAGCTAATGTATTATGTAAACCTAGAAAATGGAAGAAATGGGTAATTTATAAAATTTGATTGTGGAAGAGCTTTTTGAGATGCTTAAATAACTTACTTACTTATATATTATTATCCCTAATATCTACATTATGATTATAATCATGATGAACTATGAATTATCTTAATTTGGAACATCATAAAACTCTGATGCATTTTCTGATCATGATAACATATGTAAATTTAATTTCATTGTGGAAACATGATAAGTGTTTAGCATGATCTCTATATTTATCTTGCCCTTGCATGCTTATGACTTTAGTAATGGAGTTAACTTGGCTTAATTAATACGTAGTGTATTGATATGATCATTTATTTGATCACCGTCTCAAGCTCATCGATAAAGAACCATGTGTAGATTTTTGAGGATGTTTGATTACTAGCCTAAATTATGTTAGGCTTAGAGGCATAAGAGTAAATAAATTCAAATATTCTTTGGGTAGGTCCTTAAGGGACAAAGGTTTTGGCTTTTCCCTATTATTGTCTTAAATCTATGTATTTCTATAAAATCAATTTATTCCCAACTTTGTGCTTCAAATGTTTTAGGATTTTGTGTGGTTTTGTTTTTTAAATGATACATTTGTTATCTCTATATTATACATGTTTGGGCATCATACTTCTTATGATTTGGTTTGGTTGGTTTCTTAGCCTTACATCTAACATAGGATGGGCCATGGGCATCTATCATGTGTTAGGTGAGATGATAATATCCCACTTTCCCTAGGTTTTTAATAAAAAAATTTTGGCTTTGGAAATGTTCTAAAAATGAAAGATTTTTGTTGTGAAAAATGAGGATGTTGTACTTCATAAGTAGCACCTCGATCGAGAAGTAAACCTAAGAGACATTTTGAAGAGAGTTATTACAACGACAGTTGTTATGGAGATGATCACTTGGGAGTGGATTGTGAAGGCAACAAGGTGTCTTAACATGGTTGGGGTACGATGGAGCAAAGGGCATATGAGTGCTATATTTAGGGTGGGAGTGTTCAAATAATCCAATCTTAAGCTTAGAGTACCTAATTGATTTAGTAGTTGTAGTAGACATTGATCTTTCCTCCATCACCAACTAGTATTGCCAGTCATGTTATTCAGTCTAGGGGTCATAAACCATGCACATTTTATTAAGGTCAAGGTTCAGACAGTGTTGTAGAAGTTTCTTCCAGCACATGTGTGAACATGATTAGCTAGTCTGAGGCTGAGCATTGAGTTAGTGTGTTGATAGGTATGTTTAATTTTTCTAACACTTTTGCATGGGTGCTATTTAACTATGGTGTAAAATGCATTCATATTTAGAGCTACTTTATCTCCTTCACGTAATGTTTCTAATTTTCTTATCTTGCCTTTAGGGGATAAGATAACATGCTTTAGGCTTTATAAAGTGGTAACCTTAATAGTTTATAGAGTATAATTTCAATTCGATCTTATAGAGCTTGAGTTACGTGACTTCGATGTGATTGTTGTAATAATCATGCTCGGAAATTACTAATTTTTAATACATTACATTCAAGAGTGTGTTGTTATTTGAGGACCAAAGGGTTTTGGGATTTCTTATTAGATGTGAAAATCTAGACCTTCTTTGAAGTTTGTGTCAGCTATCTCGCCCGAGTACCCTTAATCATAAAGGATATCCTCTCTTATTGTGGAGTGTTTTAGATATCGAGGCCAAAGAGACACCAATAAAGCAGATTCTTGTATTTTGAGAGTATCCGAATGTGTTACATCATAAGATCTAAACATATAACCAATTTGTGATATTGAGTTCATAATTGACTTATTTATAGGGACATACTCGATATATAATGCATTATACTATATGGAACCTATAGAGAAGAGAGAGCTTAAGCCTTAATTAGAGGAATTGTTGGAGAAGGAATACATTTGACCAAGTGTATCAACCTAAGGAGCACTAGTTTTATTATTTTGAAATAATGACAATAGTATAAGGTTGTCCATCGATTACTGAGTATTGAATTAGGGTATGATAAAGAGCCATTATCCTCTACTTTGAATTGATGATCTATTTGACCAACATAAAGGAGCTAAAGTGTTTTATAATATAAATCTTTAGCTAGGTTACCATCAATTGGGGATCATTGAGAAGTATATTCCATAGACCACTTTTCAGATTAGATATAGTTATTATGAGTTCATAGTGATTCCTTTCAACCTCACTAATGCTCTAGCAGCATTCATGGCTCTCATGAACTAGATCTTTCAGCCATTTTTGGATTAGTTCATCAATGTTCAATGACGACATTCTTATTTACCCATGTAGTCATGAGGAGCAAGCACAACATCTAAAATAAACCTTTCCATTGTTAAGAGCATGCTAGTTATATGTAAGATTTTTAAATTATGAATTTTGGTTGGATCAAGTTGTTTTCCTAGGATATGTGATTTTATGGGATGGTATGGTATGGTAATAGATCATTACAAGATTTGAGCATTTTTTGAGCATCCATCACTGACATCCGTTTAAGAGGTGCGTTATTTTCTAGGACTAACTGGATATTGCCACATATTTATGAAAGACTTCTCCAAGATACCTCACTTATTAACCAATTTTCTGAAGAAGGTAATATATTTCTAGTAGGGTGAGAAGTGTAGTAAGGCATATTATAAATTTAAGGGGAGTTTGACTTTAGCTTTAGTGCTCACATTATTAATTAGTTCATATGGTTTTGAGGTGTATAGAGATACTTCTAAGCATGGCTTGGGTTGCATGTTGATGCAACATGGGATAATAACGACATATACTTTTTATTAATTGAAGCTGCATGAGTAGAATAATCTAATGCATAATTTAGATTTTGTTGCGGTAGTGTTCACTTTGAATAATTAGAGGAGTTATCTCTATGGTGTTTAGTGCAAGTTTTACATTATAAGATCATGACTAGTATTTGGGTGTGTATTATAGCATGGATTATTACGTATAGATGTTAGGAGGATTTTGGAACTAAATAATGAATAAGGAATAAAATGTGGGTCACCCTTGTTAGTTAACATGACCTATGTTTTCTTGGTTTCCTTGGTCTTTCATTATTTAGCAAAAGTTGAGAGTTTTGAAAAAACAACATGGGGACACTCATGGTTATAAACATGGACCATGATTTTCCTATTTTCTACCAAGTACTTGTGTTAGTTCTATAAATATTTTATGTATGAAACCCTATCGATGTGTGGTACACCATAAATCTTGTCTAAACCATATCCTCTTACTTTTTCTTATGTTTCTAAGGGAATTGTATACTGACTACTGAGTGATGTTGTGAGGATTGCTTGATTATTGTTATAATCACTAGCGTTATATGGAATAAAGATCATTGTTGTTTCTTCAGTTGTTGTTGTGTTCTGATTATTTTCACAGTTATATCTTAAAACTTCCCATTTTCTTGTTAGATTAGATCTTGGACATTCACATCTAGTAATTTTTTTTTCTTATAATTGTTATCAAAGGTTTGGGTGTACGATTAATCTACAACAAGATGGCATTCACAAGATTTGAGATTGTGAGATTTGCTCAGTCAATAATTTTAAGTTATGAAGATTAAAGATGAATATGATCCTTATTCAAAATAGATTGGAGAAGACATTATTTAAGAAAGAAAAGAAGCCTAAAATGATGTATCATGAGGAGTTTAGGGATAATTATTTGAAGGCCTATTCCACCATACAATTTAGTTTGTCAAATGTGGTCATAAGGGAAGTGGAAAATGAAATAAATATTTCCGCCTTGTGGTTAAAGCCAAAATCCTTATATATAACAAGATCTATGGCAATCGTCTACTATTAAAGAGCTAAATTCACAATTTGAAATTAGGTGAGGGTTAGTCCTTTAAATCTTATCTTGATAAATTTGACTTTTGAGTTATGGATATATAGAATATAGATATCAAATTAGATGATGAGGGTCTAGTTATTATATTATTGTATTCTTTACTTATTGATTATAAACATTTTTGTGAGACTATATTATATGGGAATGGTAAATTAGTTCTTGTAAATGTTAAGAATGTATTGCTACATCGTGAACTTATTGGAGGATGTCTAGGGGACTCATGTAGTGAAGGGTTTCTAGAAACTCAATTTAGTGACAAAAAGAAGTCTAGATCTAGGAAATATAGGTTAAAGACTATTGTATGACATCATTATCAAAAGAAAGTCCATAGTAGGAGATATTGCCATAATAGAAAATTGATAAATACTATTGATGGTGTATCTATTAAGGGTGATGTTGCTATAGCTTAGGGTTTTCATGGTGAGGATGTATTGACTGTTATGGATGGATAAACTGCATTGGCAGGTAATTAGAGTCTAGATTTTGGGTGCTTATACCCTATTTGTCTTAATAGAATATGGTTTTAAACATTTGGCACTATTTAACATAAAGTTCTTATCATAGGAAATGGTGCTTTGTGTAGGGTTGTTGGGATTGAGATTGTGAGGGCGAGTATGCATGATGGTGTATTCAAGATACTGGGTGATGTTCATCATGTGTCTTAGATGACTGAGAGCTTCATTTTATTACATCCATTGGATAGAAAAGGTTATAGGCATGCCATTGATATTGGCACATTGACGGTTGTTAAAGGACTTGTGGTGGTGATTGTTGGCAAGTGGGTCGATACATTATATGAGCTTGTTGGAACAATTAGTGTGGGTACAATTGATGTGACATTGAGAGTGTATAGGTTGAATGTGGCTGATGTTGGGCCAATGTGACCAGGATAAAGAATTGTCAATGGTATGACTAAAGGGTCCTTGTTGAGTGACTTGGATACATCTATACTTGTTACCCTCTATGAGTTTGAATTCCTTATTGATAAGAAGGTGGAGCAAGAGAGTTTTTTGGGTTCTTCAAATGAGGTGGAGGTTGATGTTGGTTTGAATGGTATTGATTCTTCTAATAAGGAGGAATCTAGTCACTAGGTAGAGTAAGTGGGTGTTGCTTAAAGCAAAGCCAATGATGTCTTGTATACTACTAGTATTAGTATTATTGTGCTAGAGTCATTATTATACTCATATGTTATTTTTGAATATTGATTATGCCTTTTGGTATTCTTATGTTTTTCGCAAAGAGGTGTGGTCTCTTTAGTGTACTCAAACATTTTTCTATGATGCTTCGCTGGTTTTTCTTTTATTGTGTATCTATTTTATGCTTATTATAGCAAAATACATGTCTGAGGTAAAGAAACTGAAGATAATGGATGTGTCCAAATCCAAAGCCATTAAGGGGGCTTACTTAGCCATTGTTACATACATTATAGTTATGAGATGATTGATGTATGATGTGGTTAGTATCTACCCTTAAATTTCTTATGTTGTGGGCATAAGTGTAGTGAGTCCATTGAAGACACCTTAGTTAGGTGTGGTACAGATTTTAAGGTACCTGGTGGGTATAATATCATCTTGTATAGATTATGTGTTGTTGAATCCTCTATTGATTGATTACTCTTATCTTAGGTGTGGACTTGGTGATCAGAGCTACACTAGTGTGCTAGTGTTATACGTTAGAGTTCTAAAATTACGTGTTTGGCTTTGATTGGAGCTGATAATGCTATTTGGTCTGGAGTGTTACTAAGTAAAGTTGGGATGACATAAATAGTTGTTTCCTATGTTGATCGAGTGTTTGTGTGCTAACAGACCCATTATTTACTTGTATTCATTTTCCATGATAGGTTCTTTGGACCTAGAGGTTTATGATGATTTTTGTTATCCCATTGCTAATTGTTACAATTACCACTTGAAGGTGGAGATCATGACTAGTATTAGTGTGTGTAGTTTAGCTTGGATTGTGTATATAGATATTTGGAGGACTTTAGAGACAAGTGGTGACAAAGGGAGAAATCACAAGTGGCCCATTCTAATTAACATGGCTCATGTTTTCTTGGTCTCCTTGGTATTGCATAATTTGGAAAAAGTTGAAATTTTTGACAAAAACACAGGCCATGTGTTTTTTAAAACGGACTATCTTTTTGTTATTTTCTACCATTTGCTCATGTTGGTTATGCACTTCTATAAATAGATCATATATAAAACCTTAGCAATGTAAGGAACAGTGTCAAGCTTGTCTAAACCCTATCCTCTTATTTTCTCTTATGTTTTTTTTATAGAATTTTGTATTAAATGATTTTGAGACTTATTTGATAATCCTTATAATCACTATGTAATAAAGATTATCGTTGTTTCCTTAGTTGTTATAGTGTTCTAATTGTTATCTCAATTAGATCTTGAAATTTCCTGATTGTTTGTTAGATCAAATCCTAGGTGTTCACATCTAGTGAAAATTTTCCACACATACAAAAATCACAAGAGGAAGTACGTGCAATGAGAATTGAATTTTAGATAGAGTCGATAGTTGGAACCAATCAAAGATAATGACCTAGAGTTGGCCTACCATAAGGGGTAAGGTTAATGTAGTAGAATATCTTGAAGACGTCACATTCTTTGAAGATAATTAAGTTACCTGGTCATTTGTATTAGAAGCTTAGGAGATAGATTAAGTTGATCAATACTAGTAGTTTGGAGGTGAGGATGAGTGCCCACATTATCACACTTTTGATCTTTAATGAGATTTGTGCTAGAAAACTTAGTGAAGTCAAGATCAAGAGGATTAGAAGTGGTATTATAGAGGGTAGAGCCAAGGGATTTAAGATCCACAAAGATGGAAGAATCATATATTATAATAGGTCGTGTATACCAAAAGGACATGTTAGGTTTAAAAGAAATACCCTTAAGGAATCTCACTGTACTCCTTTCTACATCCATCTTAGGGGCAAGGGGGAAAATTTGTATAAGGACTTGAAGAAGGTATATTGGTAGATCCTCAAGAAATGAGAGGCTGTAGAGTTTATTGCACAATGCTTGACTTGGTAGAAAGTCAAGATCGAATATATGAAACTAATAAGGTTAGTACAACCACAAGAAGGTCTTGAGTAGAAATGGAATAGTATATACATAGATTTAGTGGTTGGTCTTTCAAGGATTCATAGTGGTATCAATTCCATATTAGTTATTACTGACCATTTAACTAAATCAATTGTGTTTATATCAATTAGGTTGACATGGAGTATAGAAAAATTAGCAATTGTTTACAGTGTTTATATCAATTAGGTTGACATGGAGTATAGAAAAATTAGCAATTGTTTACAACAAGTTCATTATGAGGTGAAAAGACCATACTTAGACTCCAAATTATTTTCACACCTTTGGGAGAAGCTATAGGCCTCTTTTAGGACTATATTGAAGATAAGTATTGATGGAAACCTGTTAGGGTTTCTCAAAAAGGATCGAAGAAAATAATCGAGCGCGGGGTTCGATTCGCCGGAATTAGCCTAAGGAACTTCCAAAGGAAGATTCAAGAACTCAGAAGCATAGTTTAACAACGGCAACTGAATTTGAGAGACAGGAACGATCAAGAATCGATTGAAGATAGAGAGCAGAAGTAGAAGAAGATGCGAGTGAGAGATTAGCCGAGAGAGAGAGAGGTCAAGAAAAAGTAAGAGTCAAATTCGTATTTAGCCAAAAACTGTCGTGCACATGCCGTATATGCCATATTTATATGGCATACAAACCGTATAAAAATACACAATGCAGCCATATAATCAAACCAACCAATACTCGCCGATACAGCCCAATAAACAGCCCAAATACACAAAAGAGGGAAGGGTCGATGCTGGACAATTTGACCAGCCCAAAAAATACAACACCAAAAACCCCCCCAAAATACAAGGAAATATTTATACATCAATTCCCATCAGATAATATTAATTCTAGCTAATCATGGTTATTAAGGGTTGATTAACCCACAATCCAAATAATCCATTATCCATGGACCGAGTGGCAGGTTATACAGCCAACCTGATTCCCATTAGCCAATTTCTGCCGGTGAATGCATCACATGGGATTACATAATAAAAAAATACATTTCTGCAACACTTCAGCAGCTACACCAATTTAAATGCATCCTCCATGTGCTGCATTAATATTTCCTAATCAATCACACAATAAGACAAACAATTATAAGTATAAAATGATTTACAGCAATTATCAAAATTAATTAAATACAAATTTTGGAGATTCATATCATTCCACTCTTCTAGAAAAGGTTTCGCCTCTGAAACCTGATTAAGACCCAGAAATGGACTAAGATCAGCAACATTAAAAGAATTACTAACATTCCCAAACTTAGCAGGTAAATCAATCTTATAAGCATTATCATTACTTTTCTCTAACACAGTAAAAGGTCCATCTCCTCTAGAATCTAATTTTGATTTTCTAAGGTTTGGAAACCTCTCCTTCCTAAGATGTACCCAAACTAAGTCCTCAGGTTTAAAAACCATTTTCCTCCTCCTTTTATTAGCATTTTCAGCCATTTGCTGCACCTTTTTATTGATTTGTTAACTTATAGACTCATGCAGCTTCTTTATATTATTAGCTCTAGATTCAGCATCAAAATTTTGCAAATCCGCATTAGGTAAAGGACTCAGATCTAAAGGAGTCAAAGGATTAAAACCATACACAATTTCAAATGGAGTCTTATTAGTTTTAGAATGCAAAGTTCTATTATAAGAAAACTCTACCTGAGGTAAAACATATTCTCACTACCTAAGATTCTTTCCAAGGACAGCTCTTAACATATTACCTAATGTTCTATTTACTACCTCAGTTTGTCCATCAGTTTGAGGGTGACAAGTTGTGGAAAATAATAATTTAGTTCCTAATTTTTCCCAAAAAACCTTCCAAAAATGACTCAGGAATTTAACATCTCTATCTGAAACTATGGTCTTAGGTATGCCATGTAATTTAACTATATGAGAAAAAAAAAATTCAGCCACATCCACAACATCATTGGTCTTATTACAAGGTATAAAATGAGCCATTTTACTAAACTTGTCTACTACAACCATAATTGAATTCTTAGCCCTATTACTTCTAGGTAAGCCTAAAATAAAATCCAAAGAAACATCAACCCAAGGTTGGTTAGGTACAGGCAATGGAGTATATAACCCAAATGGTTTTGAAGTAGTTATAGCCTATCTACAAGCCACACAATTAACACAATATTTTAACACATCCTTTTTCATGTGAGGCCAATAAAAATGATCCGTTAATATGTTTAAAGTTTTTTGAAATCCTAAATGTGCCATTAATCCACCATTATGAGCTTCTTGATTTAATAATCCCCTATTAGAACATTAAGGAATACATAACCTATTTTCCCTAAACAAATAACCTTCAGTTATAAAATATTTTCCCTCTGTAGAGATTTTACACTTTTTATAAATCTCCTTAAAATGAAGATCTTCCAAATAAGAAGGCTTAATACTAGAAAAACCTAACAAAGTAGTATCTGCAGCATTTAATAAAGCATATCTCCTAGATAGAGCATCTGCAACTACATTATCACTTCCTTTTTTATACTTAATCATGTAAGGAAAGCTTTCAATAAACTCAATCCATCTACCATGTCTCCTATTTAACTTTAATTGAATTTTTAAATACTTAATAGCCTCTTGATCAGTATTAATCACAAATTCTCTATGCCATAGGTAATGTTGCCAAATTTCTAAAGCTCTTACTAAAGCAAACAATTCTTTTTCATAAGTAGAATAATTCAGAGTACTACCATTTAATTTCTCAGTAAAATAAGCTGTTGGTTTACCCTCTTGAGAAAGTACAGCCCCTATTCCTAACCCTGAAGCATCACAATCTAATTTAAACATCTTTTCAAAGTCAGGAAGGCTTAACACAGGTGCCTGGGTTAATTTAGTTTTAAGTGTTTCAAAAGATTTTTTCTGTTCTAAACCCCACCTAAATCCATTCTCCTTCTTTGTTATGTTAGTCAAGGGAGAAGCTATAGTACTAAAATTCCTAACAAATCTCCTATAGAAAGAACACAACCCATGAAAAATTCTTACTTCAGTTACACTCTTTGGCACAGGCCATTCTTGAATAGCTTTAATTTTGTCTTTATCCACAGATATGCCATCTTTTCCTACCACAAATCCTAAGAAAACCACATTTTCTAGACAAAACCTAGATTTAGTTAAATTAGCATAAAGTTGTTATGTATTAAACACATCCAAAATAATCCTTAAGTGTTTCAAGTGTTCCTTTAAAGACTTACTATATATAAGTATGTCATTAGAATAAACAACCACAAATTTTCCAATAAAATTCCTCAAAACATGGTTCATAAGTCTCATAAAAGTACTAGGTGCATTGGATAACCCAAAAGGCATCACTAACCATTCATACAATCCAAAATTAGTTTTAAAAGCTCTCTTCCATTCATCTCTTGGTTTCATCCTAATTTGATGATACCCACTTTTTAAATCTATTTTTAAAAAAATAACAGCACCATGTAAAAGATCCAACATCTCATCAAGTCTAGGTATGGGATATCTATACTTTATAGCTATCTTATTTACTACCCTACTATATACACACATCCTCCAACTACCATCCTTTTTAGGTACTAATAATACTGGAACTACACAAGGACTCATTTATTCCTTAATATATCCCTTACTTAGTAATTCAGAAACCTGCCTTTTTAATTCCTTAACTTCCTCAGGATTAGCCCTATAAGTAGGTCTGTTTGGTATAACAGCTCCTGGAACAAAATCTATTTGATGCTCTATTCCCCTTAATGGAGGTAATCCACTAGGAATGTCCTCAGGAAGCAATTCACTATAATCTTCCAATAATTGTTTAACAGCAATAGGTACTTCCTCACTTAGTCCTAACTAACACTCATAACACTCCTTATAAACCATCAAATACACATTGGCCTGTCTCTTAATAGCCTTTCCTACATCCTTACTCTTAGCATAAAACCCAGATGTTCCCTTAATTCTTTTGAACCAATTTAAGTCTCCAAACTCGGTTTAGATAATTCCTTATAATCAGAATTAATTTTAATTTGATCTTCAAGAATCTCTTTTGGAGTCATAGATGCTAAAACAGTCTTCCTATCATCCTTCTGTAATGTATATCTGTTCTTATGACCATCATATATTACCTTTCTATCATATTGCCAAGGCCTACCTAATAACAAGTGAGCAGCATGCATTGGAACTATATCACACAAAATAGAATCCTCATATTTTCCTAATTTTAAGTTTACTAAAACTTGTTGGCTAACTTTTACATCTCCTAACTCATTAAGCCATTGCAATCTATATGGTTTTGGATGTTTAGTAGTTGGTAATCCTAACTTAGACACTAATAAGGTACAAGCAGCATTAATACAACTACCACTGTCTATAGCCATGTTAAAGCATTTATCATCAATCAAACATCTAGTATGAAATATATTTTCACTCTGTATAGCATTAGAATTAGGTAGTTTGTTACTGTTTAAAGCCCTGCGTACTACAAAAAGGTCTCTACTTACTGGTAGTTCTATTTCTTCTTCTGAATCACTATCATCTTCTCTAACCAAACTAGTCTCCAAATCTTCCTCTTCGGATTCAGATTCTATGTCTCCAGACTCTCTAATTAAAATGTTTCTCTTGTTTGGACACTCAGAAGCTATATGTCCAGTCCTCCACATCTAAAACATTTAATATCTCTAGTTCTGTTTGACCCATTCACAGGGTTTGTTATCACATTCTTACCCTTTTCAAACTTATTTCCTGCCTTAGCCTCATTGTTTCTACCTCTAGACTCAAATTTATTAGTATTCTCAATTTCCAGAAGTAGTTCCCCCAAAATTTCTCCTCACTGTATTCTTAATCCCAATCCCAGGGGGCTTACATTGTTTAGACTTCTTTAATTGAATCTCTATCTTAGTAGCTATGTTTACCATTTCACTTAAAGTTCCACAAGGATATAATTCTACTTTATCAGCGATCTCAGAGTTTAGTCCACTCAAAAACCTAGCCATGGTAGCATCATCATCTTCAATAATTCCTGTTTTAATGATCAAGACCTCTAATTCCTTAAAGTAATCATCCACTGTTCTCATTCCTTAACCAATTGTTTGTAGTCTTTTATGTAACTCCCAAATAATAGTAACTTGGTATAAACCTTTTTCTCATCAAAATTTTAAACTTTTCCCATGTCTCTATGGGTGGTTCACCACATCTACGCCTAGTTAACACAAGATTATGATACCAAGAGGAGGTATACTCAGTAAATTATACTACAACTACCTTAATTTTCTTCTCATCCGAATGGTTATGACATTCAAACACTAGCTCTATCTTCCTTTCCCATTCAAAATAATAATTAGGGTCATTTCTGCCATTGAATCCAGGTATACTAAGCTTAAGATTATTTAGATTCCTATCAACTAATTCTAAATCCCTTTCTTGTCTATTGTTCTGCCTAGGTCTCCTATCACTATTGTTAAATACTTGGTCTAACAATTCTTCTAGGTTAGAAATGGGTGGAATTCTGATCCTAGAGTCCATAGGAACCCTTCCTAATACCCCTGCTTGGTTAGTTTCACCTCTATTATGTTGTAATTCATTAATTCTTACCTCTTGTTCTCCTATTCTTTGTTCTAAGTTAGCAGACAACACAGCAAATTGAGCAGTCATTTGTTCTTGAAAAGTCCTAAGAGTTTCTAATAGATCATTACTGGAAAAAGATTGATTAACAGATTGCCCGTTGTTAGACATTATGAGATTTCCTTAATATAATCAATCAAACACAATCACAGACAGTTTAACAAGATCAATTTATTTTAATAGAACTCTGACAGACCGTAATCACACAATATAGTTATAATAATATTACAGTATCAACGAATACCAGATATATGAACAACACAGACTACACAGAATTTCCAGGTAAATATTAGTTCGAAAAATGATAGATAAGTGAGAAAGAACGATATTACCGCGAGCACTTAAACAATTAATCCAATTAATAAGGGACCCCTCTTCTTGGAGGTCTTACTCCTTTCCCGAAACTAAAAGGGTTCGCTGTTTACTTAAACTTTACACTTATCAAGCGGGACAGAATAATATTTCGAAAGAAATTGGTAAATTAATTATCACAGATAGTAGTATATAGCAAAATACGGTTCGAGTTTACCAAACAGAAAGTATGTCTCAAGAATAGTCAAGATCCAAATTCTTGATGAACCCTATATCGATTAGGGTTTTTCTTCCAAGAAACTTCGAAATAGTAGACAAAACACTCCGATCGCCAGCTTAAGTGCGACGGAAATTGTCAAACCCTTCGTTGTTTGCAAACCCTAAAAATTCGCACTTCAGAAGTGGGGTTAGCGAAAATGACAAATAATGAACCAGAAGTAAATAAGAACTTAGTAGCAAAAATTAAACCACGAGCACTCTAATAATTAAGGCTCTGATACCAAATGATGGAAACCTATTAGGGTTTCTCAAAAAGGATCGAAGAAAATAATCGAGCGCGGGTTCGATTCACCGGAATCAGCCTAAGGAACTTCCAAAGGAAGATTCAAGAACTCAGAAGCACAGTTTAACAATAGCAACTGAATTTGAGAGACGGGAATGATCAAGAATCAATCGAAGATAGAGAGCAGAAGTAGAAGAAGAAGCGAGTGAGAGATTCGTCGAGAGAGAGAGAACGCGAGAGAGAGCTCGAGAAAAAGTAAGAGTCAAATTCGTATTCAGCCAAAAACTGTCATCCACATGTCGTATATGCCATATTTATATGGCGTACAAACCGTATAAAAATACAAAATGCAGCCATACAATCAGCCCAACCAATACTCGCCGATACAGCCCAATAAACAGCCCAAATACACAAAAGAGGGAAGGGTTGATGCTGGACAATTGGACCAGCCCAAAAAATACAACACTAGAAACCCCCCCCCCCCCAAATACAAGGAAATATTTATACATCAATTCCCATCAGCTAATATTAATTCTAGCTAATCATGATTATTAAGGTTTGATTAACCCACAATCCAACTAATCCATTATCCATGGACCGGGTGGCGAGTTATACAACCAACCTGATTCCCATTAGCCAATTTCTGCCGGCAAATGCATCACATGGGATTACATAATAAAAAAAATACATTTCTGCAACACTTCAGTAGCTATAGCAAATTAAATCCATCCTCCATATGGTGCATTAATATTTCCTAATCAATCACACAATAAGACAAACAATTATAAGTATAAAATGATTTACAGCAATTATCAAAATTAATTAAATAAAAATTTTGGAGATTCATATCAAGTATTGTCTTTTACACAACTATAAATATTCAAATAGAGAGGACCATTCATACCTTAGAGGACATACTTTGAGCATGCGTGATGGATTATAGGTAGTTAGGAGAACCACTTTAACTTGATCAAGTTTTCTCACAATAATAGTTACCATGCGTGTATCAGGATGACACATTTTGAGGCATTATATGGGAGGAAGTGGCTTAGTCCCTTGTGGTTGAGTGATATTAGCAAGACAATTATGTTGGGACCAAACATGACCTAGGACATAAACCACTTTTAAGAGGGTAATACTATAATACCCTACAAAATTGAGATTTATAAAGCATAAAATTCTTGTGTGTAATGGATCTTGGATGGTGTTTCATATTGATTTTGAAATATATTTTGGGTTTGATTTAAAAAAGAAATTGGAAAATTTTAGAAAATGAGTCTTTCTAGCGTACCAATTAGCCAATTTAATTAAAAACATGTATAAAAACATTTCTTTCTCTAGAATCTAATGGAGGTTGTAAATCCTATTTTTCTTTCCTTATTTTTTAACTATTTGATTTATGAGATTTGTAAGAAGATTTCTAAGTGTTTGATCTCTTATTTTAAGGTGTTTGAAGGTTACTTGTTTCTAGCTAAAAGTTTCACTATATTGGTGTGGATTTTTGGCTAAGATTTCAAGTAAGTCATTCTTACCTTTGAAATGTGGTATGGATGAGCATGTGAGCTGGAGTAGGTTGTAAATTTTGAATTTTTAATGATTGTACAATAATGTTGGTATTTTGGCGACTTATGCTAAGACCTTTAGGCATTTTGAGAAAAATATGATTTTATGAGAAAATATGGTTAATTTTCTATAAATATAGTAAAATGAGTATATGAGCATGTGTAATCATATTTTCATGTAATAATAATATTATGGTTATGATGTGGTTGGATTTTAGAGCCTTAATTGTGTTTAAAATGTTTCAAATGTGATTTCTATTAGCAAACCGATTGACCTATTAAGCCAAACCAATAAACTGGTCCTTAGAACAGCTAAGTAGTTACCCTAACCCTTCAACTGGTTTGGTTGTGGTGACCTTAGGTTGCTCTCTATTTGAACCCATCAACTGCTTGTGCCTAATAACAATCAACCAGTTACTTGCTTGATGTGGAAGAGCATGATGAGACACTTAAATAACTTGCTTACTTATATGTTACTATCCTTGATATCTACATTTTGATGATAAACATGATGATCTATGATTTTTCTAAGTTTAGTATATCATGAAATTCTAATGCATGTAAATTTAATTACATCATGCAAGCGTGATAAGTGTCTAGCATGGTCTTTATATTTGCCTTGACCTTGTATGCTCGTGACTCCAATTAATGATATAACTTGTCTTACTTAGTATGTAGTGAGCTGATGTGCCCATTTGCTTGATTACTTAATGAATCCCACTAGTAGAGAGCCATGTGCAATTTTTTGAGAATTATCGGTAGTCATCTAACCTTATGTTAAGCTTGGTGGCATAAGATTGTGGACATCTGGAGATTCCTTTGGTAGGTCCGTAAAGGACCATGGTTTTTATTTTTTCCCTATTATTGTCTTATTTCTAAGATATTTCAACACTATCAATTTACCCCTACTTTGTGTTTCAAAATTTTTAGGACCTGTTGTGGTCTTATTTTATAAATGCTTACATTTGGTATCTCTATATTATGAATTTTTGCACACTACACTTATTGTGTTTTGGTCTAGTTAGTTTCTTTGACTCATATCTAGAATGGGATGGATGTCTATCCTGTATTAGGTGTGGCAGTAACAACCTATTTTTCCTAGGCGTGTTTTTTATTTTCCGCTTTCATAATGTTCTAAAACTAAATTATTTTGGTAGTAAAAATTGGGGGTGGTACACTAATTAGGTTAACTCAACCATCCTCAGCTCACTTGGATCAACCATCCTCATCAACTCTTTTACATCATCCACCACTTGTTGATGATAATGAAAGTGATGAGTATGCTAATGATGGTGATGATGATGATGTAAGCAAGGAAGTATGATGCCTACATATAGAGAATAATTTTCACTTTATTCAACCATGTTCTAGAGGTCCAAGTAACCCTATTTTTATCCAAAGCTTTGATAGTCATATTGCATTTAAGATATAGTTTGGAATGGTAAGTTTAGAAATTTATATGTTCATTTCATTTCTTTTTGTTAACAATCATCTTTTCATTATTTTTGTTTATTTTATTGTTGAGTATCATGATGTGTTGATGGTTCACATTCAGTAAGATAATATAGGTAAATGAATTAGTACCATTGACATTATTGTTTCACTCTCATTTGTGATACCTAATTGGAACATATCCCTTTCAAATCATTTGCATACATTGGTTGGCCACTTATATCCACCTTTGTTGAAATATGGTAGCCGAACGCTAATAGCTTCCATATGTTATGGGGTGAGATGATAACTGCCCTCTTAAATGTCTCACATATTCTAGGGATGAATGTTGATGGTTATTCATTATATGTGGACAACGCATATGACTCTCCTTTGCAAGTGGTATATTGATTGGGTGATTTATTTGTTATGGACAATTAGGATGCAATCAATGTGATTAGAGGAGGTGGATTAGCATTTAAGTATCTTTAAGATCTATATATATTAGATGAGGTAACCAACGATACAAAGGTTAGCCCGTATTGGATTTAATTTCTCCAAGATCCCATGACACTAAAAAAATAATTGATGGGAAGCAGATGCACTTGTGCTTTTATATAGATTGCTCATTATTACATCCATAGCTAGAGCTTGTCAGATATTTGAATGCTTAACTCTATTATAGGTAATTATCTAACTATCATCTATATAATATCCCATTTAATTTCATGAGTGTAATTGAAATGCATGTATTATGATTTATATGGATATGTAAACAATTTCTTTATTTTGGTCTTATTTGGAGTGATTGGGATCCCAACACACCCTGTTGTCAAATATGGTGGTGTAAGAGACCTTTTGACAAGAGTGTTCATATGCTTTAATACTATAGAAGGGAGATTGATGTTATATCCATGAGAAAGGTATACCTATATTTATTTAAATGTTGTTACATATTTAATTACATGGATATTAGTATTTAGTTTGCTGATTTTATATTACATGTTGTATTTGATTTGCACAGAGTCTGTAACCTAATGAGTACCTATCCTATGGTATTATTTCATGGTTGTTTATACTCTATGAATGTAGTAGAACTATATATACTGAAGTGAGTACCTTGTTAATATTGGTTTACATAAGAAATCTCCAATGAGTCTGTCAAATTGTGAGGAAGATACATAGGGGATGTCACATGAGAAAATATAAGGTTCACTACTCACACATGCTTGCTAGTAGAGTGTGAGAGATAAGTATGGACTAAACCCACATCTTTTTGGACAATTGATAGTGGAACCATGAGATATAGATTTTCAGTACATGTTTTGTTATATCTCAGTGTCTTATAGGTACTTGTTTCCAATGACATAACAACTATTGTTTGTGAGACATAATGAGGAAGAAGAAATGAGAGCTGATATGAGTTGATTTATGCGGATGAAAGGACCCTACGAGTATTATTATATGTATTGTTTTTTCCACATGAGGAAGTTTTAGGGTGTGTTTCCTAACAATTTTTCCACCCTCTGAGATTTTGCATGACTCGCTTGAATTTAATCTAAAAAGAACCTTAATTTCCTATGATCTTATAGTACTTGGACTATTATGTTAACTCACATATTATTGCCTTTAATCACACACTTGCAAACCATGTGTAGGGGTAGTTGCAACTTAGTAGAGTCTAAAAACATTCTTACCCTACCAAGACTATATAATTTGCTACCCAAGTCACCATTAAGGTTCTACAACACCGATGAAAAAAGGAATATCCTAATCTTCGAATTTGGAAACATCCACTAGGGGACCATTGTAGGGTACAACCACCTAACATAGCATCAAATGAAACCTATCCTACCCTACACATTTTACACTCTATAAAAACCCATTGGATAAAGAACAAGATAGAGATAAGAGGATGGGAGAAAATAACAATGAGAGATTAGAAGAGAAGAGAAGTGGAAGGTGAAGAGTGTCGTCGAGCTATACTAATGGGGGGAAGAGAAGAATGAGAGATTAGTCTAGATAGGGGTTAGATTATTGTGATCTGCCTAGTCCCTTCCCTTCTTTCTCTACACTACTTTCTTGTTTGGCTTAAGGAGATTTAGAATTAGCAAAGATCCTTGGTTGTGGAAAAGATTAAGTAACCCATTTTGCTGTAATTTGTGACGTCATAGTCATGTTTGGTTTACATGATATTTCATTTGGTTAAGCATTCATTTGTTGATGAGTTGAATATTGGACACATTAGGAACTCATATGATTTCTATATCAACTATGATATTAAACAGAATTTACATTGACGACTGGTGACATGGTTAGCATCAAAAGGTGATGTGACCTTGCCATTAATCCTCTAAACTCATTACGTGATATTACCTTAGCCCATGCACCGTGATGGAGATGGCCTTAGAGTATATTTCACCATTGAGTGAAATCCAGTGAGCTTAGTAGGATTAAAATCTCCTAAGCTTGATAGGCTATGAATTGTCATAGGGTGCATATATTTGGTGTTAAGTAATCTCCCTCTAATAACTATACCATCCAATTCCCTTTTTACCTATTTTATGGTGTTATTGGAAAATTCCTAAGTGCTTATTCACTTCATTGCATTTTCATTGTCTCCCTACCACTATTTCATCATGTAGTTAATTCTACAGAACACTTAACTTTAGTAAGGCATATTTCGTTCGATTTCAGAGGGAATGATACTCACTCATCACTCTATTACTTGGATCAATCATGTATACTTGCAAGATTGTGTTGTGCTAGATCTATTTCGTTACCTAATCAAGCATTGTTGAACCAAGCACACACCAAGTTTTTAGCTCCATTGCTGAGGAAGTCGAATTATGAGAAATTATACAGACTAAAGGATATAATATTGTATAATTATGAGTACATAACAAACATTAGAGTTTTGTAATTTTTAGTTTCTTTTTTTTAAGGACTAATACTTGTATGACCAGAACTCAACAAAGAACCCTATTACTAATCGATCAAGAAATTGAGTACACCCTGGGGAGGAATTAGGAAGCCCTTCATCAACAATAATATCAAGGAAAAGAATCAACTTTAGAAAATTTTAGCAACATGAGCCATTTAAGCCAACAATAGCACAAAAATGGCAATAATGGATTGCCTGTGCCATTGCCAAATCACAGGGAAGGACTACCAGTGATCTTACCCCCTCACATTAACATAAACCCTGTGTGAATGCATGCCCAACCCATAGGCGATAATCACAATTAAGCCATTAGAGATTATGTTGTACTAGTCCAAGACCCCCTTAACCATACCATAACCCATCCAAAAATCTAAGCCTCTCATTTTGAACTTAAAACTACCATGTTCCACATGCTACAAACCACAAGGAAATGTAGTGGCCAACCAACCAATGATCCCTCCCTTCACCTTAGAATTTTTATGGAAGTCAGTGGCACCTTCAAAATTCAAGAAGTTCCAAAAACCTCACTGTGACTTAAGTTGTTCCCTTATTCCCTAAGAGACCATGTTGGGGAGTGGTTTACTTCATTACTAACTGGTTCAATTACCTTATGGGATGACTTAGTTCAAAAATTTCTCATGGTTTACTTTCCTCCCAACAAAAATATTAAACTTAGACATAACATTACAACATTTCTAGAATAAGAAGATAAAATACTTTACGATCCACGGGAGAGGTTTAAGGAATTATCAAGGAAATGCCCAAACCATAGAATCCTTCATTAATTGTAAATAAAGACATTCTACCATGGACTTAACCTCAGCTAATGGCACCCTATTGAGAAAAACCTATGATCAAGCCTATAAGATCATTGAGACCATAGCTTGAAACAACCAACAGTAGGGTAGTGCTAGGAGCATACACATGGTAAGAGCAGCAAGAGAATTTTGAAGAAGACACGGTCATAACCCTGAGAGTATAGGTATCATCAATGTCTAACTTATTAAAAAATATTGCTCTAACTAACTCTCATGTACACCGAACAAAGTAACATCCTACTATTTCAATATCCATAGTATTCTATGTGTATTTGGGAGAAGGCCATCTATTTGAGCAATGTGTAGCAAATCCAGTGTTGGTATATTACATGGAAAACTAGGCCAGAAGCTCACGATAGCCATCTGGCAATCATTATAACCCAGCTTAGAGATAACATCCTAACTTTTCGTGGTCTTTCAAAAGTAATGTGTAAAACATGATCAATTAATATACTTAATAGCGTTACTACCAACCTCAACCCCAACACCCTCAATAACCACATTCTCACCAACCTCCTTCTCAACAAACTAACTCCAACTCTCTATAAAATCTCATCAAGGAATACAAGGTAAAAATTGATGTAGCAATGTAGAGAAATATAACCTCCCTACAAACAATAGAAACTCAAATGGGGCAGCTAACTACAACTGTAAGTGGCAGAACTTATAGCACTTTACCTAGTGACACCGAAACCCAAGAAGAGATGGTAAGAAGCAGTGTAAAGCCATCACTCTCAGATCAGGCAAGGAAATTCCATCTCCCTTCCAAAAAAAAAGATACTAAGGAAGAAAAAAACCCTAACAAACAGGCAAAAAACATAGAACCCACCAATGGAAGGTCAATATTTGCACCATCACAATAATAGACTAGTCCTACCAGAAATCTAGAACTAGACTCCACTTCATTTCTTGAGCCAAAAGAGTAATAAGCCATCATCAACCATCATTCCTAAATCCTTTATCCCATCACCACCTTTCCCTCATCCCTTTAAACAATAGCAGTAGGAAAAATAGTTTGATAAATTCCTTGAAATTCTATTAGTAAAAGCACTCCAATAGATACCTAATTATGCAAATTTTCCAAATGACATCTTAACACGTAAGAGAAGAATGTGTGAATACGAGATGATAGCAATGACCTAGAGATGTAGTTTGATTTTTCAACAAAATTTACCTAGTAAATTACAAGATTCTAGCAGTTTCACCATCCCATGTTTGATTAGATATAAGTATTGTGCTAAGGCCCTTTGTGACCTTGATGCTATTATTAATCTTATACTTATTTCCATTTTTCAGGAAGCTAGGTATTGAGGAAGCAAGTCCTACCCCTTTCACTCTGTATTTAGTTAATTGATCGTATGTTCACCCTAAAGGAAAGATTAAGGATGTGTTAGTAAAGGTAAACTGATTCATTTTCCTAGTAGATTTCATAATCGTGGACCATGAAGCAAACAGGGAGGTTCTAATCATCTTAGGTAGGCCTTTCTTAGGTACTAGTAAGACCCTAATATATGTGTAGAAAGGAGAACTAACAATGATGGTTCATCAATAGTAGATGACTTTTAATATTTTCAACTTAATGAAACTACCGAAAGAGGGCCTCAATGAATGTTTAGAAATTGACATTGTTGATTTGGCTATCTTTGATGAGTTTGGTGTAGGTACACTTAAAGAAGAATCTAGGTTGTTTCATACAAATCATTTAACAAGCATTTACCCTATCTATTACTCCAGTAAATAGGATGATAAAGACATGGTAGCGTGCAGCTGGATCAATTACTCAAAACATCAAGAACCTCTTGGCCGAAGTAATGGAGAAATACAACCAGTCAAATCGTCAATTGAAGAGCCTTCCAAGCTGCAACTTTAGCCATTACCAGCCCACTTAAAATATGCATATTTAGATAAGGAAGACATTCTACTAATTATTATGTCATCTACCTGAATTTCAACAAAACTAGTTGGTTAACTTTTTCCAGAAGCACAAGAAGATAGTAGGAGGAACAAAAGAAGATATCTAAAAAATTAACCCAACATTTTGCTTACACAAGAACCCTAAAGTTCATCTATTGAGCAGTAAAGAAGGCTTAACTAAGCAATGAAGGAGGTAGTAAAAAATAAATAAATCATCAAATGGCTTGATGTAGGTATCATCTACCCTATATCCGACAGCAATTGGGTAAGCCCTGTTCAATATATCCCTATAAAAGAAGGTATAATTGTCCTCCAAAACTATGAGAATAAACTAATCATAACTCGAGCAGTCATATGGTGGCATATTTGCATAGAATATAGGAAACTCAATAAAGGCACTTGAAATGATTATTTCCCCCTTACCATTATTGATCAAATGCTTGATAAATTAGTAGGAACAGCTTTTTATTGCTTCTTGGATGGATACTTTAGTTATAACCAAATAGCCAGCACACTCGATGATCAACATAAAACCATGTTCACAGGCCCCTATGGCACATTAGATTTTCGTTGGATGCCCTTTATCCTAAATAATATGCTTGTAGCATTTCAATAATACATAATGGCTATCTTTACAGACATGCTAGAAGAAACTGTAGAAATTTTTATAGACGATTTCTCTATTTTTGGTGATAGTTTTGATGATTCTTTGACAAACCTAGAGAGAGTATTGATAAGGTGTGAAGAGACCAAATTAGTCCTTAATTGGAAAAAATGTCATTTTATGGTTTAGGTTGGAGTAATTTTAAGACATAGGGTCTTTCTTAAAGGATTGGAGGTCGACAGAGCAAAAATTGAAGTTATTGAAAAATTACCCCCTCCAAACAAATCAAGGGTGTATGAATTTTTTTAGACATGTAGGATTTTATAGGAGATTTATCAAAGATTTCTCAAAAATTACTAAATGTTTTTGTCATTTGTTACAACAGGATAGAAAGTTTTTAAGTTTGATGAGTTTTTTAAGGAATATTTTGAGAGAATAAAGTTATCACTCACTAAAGCTCCTATTATCATAGGACTTGACTAGACCTTACCCTTTGAACTAATGTGAAATGCAAGTGATTTCACTATAGGAGCAGTTCTAGGACAACAAAAGAATAAGTTCTTCCACAGCATCTACTATGCTAGTAGGACACTCAATGAGGCTCAATTAAATTACACCGTTATTGAGAAACGATTACTGGTAGTAGTGTTTGCATTTGATAAATTTTGATCTTATCTTCTAGGAACCAAAGTGATTGTATATATTAACCATGCTTCTATTCACTTCCATCTTGGTAAAAAAGATGCCAAACCTCATTTACTAAGATGCATCCTACTTTTTTAGGAGTTTGACGTCAAAATAAAGGATCGATAGGGTAAGGATAATAAAATTGCATACCATCTCTCTAGATTCTAAGGATACATTGAAGAGCTCAGATAAGTCTAGATTAAGGAGAAATTCCCCAATGAACAACTCCTAATAGTTAAGTAAGGTCAATTGCCCTAGTATGCAGACATTGCTAACTATCTAGAGTGCAAAATACACCCCCTAACAAATCTCGACGACAGTTGAAGAAATTCTTTTATGAAATCAAGTATTACTATTAGGATGAACCATTCTTACTTCACTAATGCTCAGATGGATTGATAAGAAGATGTTTGAGTGAAATGGAGGCTAAGGAAATTTCGGCCGCCTGTCATCATACACCCTATAGAGGTCATTTTGGAGGCATACACAATGCTTCAAATGTTCTCCAAAGTGGATTTCACTAGCCCGCCATAGTTAAGGATGCCAGTGTAGAGGTCCAAAATTGTGAGTAATGCCAACGAACTGGAAACATCTCACAAAAGAATGAAATGCCTCAAATAATCATATTAGAGGTGGAAATTTTTGATGTATGGGGTATTGATTTAATGGCCCTATTCCCATCCTCCTTTGGCAATGAATACATTATGGTAGTAGAGGATTATGTATCCAAATGGATAGAGGTTGGTGCAATGCCAACAAATGATGCTAAGGTGGTTATCCGCTTTCTCTAATAGAATATCATCACAAGATTCAGGACTCCCAGGGCAATCATTAGCGACAGAGGTACTCATTTCTACAATAAGTTGTTCCAACAATTTATGCACATATATGGGATTCATCATGGAGTAGCCACCGCCTATCACACGCACTCAAATGGTGAAGATGAACATTCTAATAGGGAAATTAAGAGAATTCTAGGGAAAGTGGTCAACCTTACTAGAAAGAACTAATCAGCCAAGTTAAATGATACACTTTAGGCATATAAGAAAAAAATTAAAACTCCCTTGGAAATGTCACCTTATAGGATTGTATATGGAACAGCTTGTCACCTACCTATTGAATTCGTGCACAATCCTATTGGGAGATATAAATGATCAACTTGATCTAGTCGCTATGGGAGAGGCACAAAAGATATAGATTAATGAGGCCGAAGAGCTAAGAAATGCCTCATATAATAATGATTGGCTGTATAAGGAAATGACCAAAACGTTTCATGACCATCACCTCAAACCAAAAGAGCAATATCCTGGGAAGTCTGTGTTGCACTACAATTCATGGTTAAAGCTATTCCCTGAGAAATTAAAATCAACATGGTCTAGACCCTACGAAATTGCCAATGTATATCCCTATAGAGCTACGGATTTCAAAGATCAAGAAATATAAGGGACTTTAAAGTCAATGGCGATTGAGTAAAAGCTTATCGAGTCGATAATTTCTACAAGGAAGTTCAAACACTTTCCCTATAAAACTCATAGAGTTGCTACAAGTTGTCAGGTTGAGGTCAATAAACTAAGAGCTATTGGGAGCAACCTAAATTTTATCTCCTTTCATTTCAACTCTTATTCTATGCAATTCCCTTAGGAATTCTCTCATGTACCAATAAATTCCACTGTATCATTCGTAACCTAACAATGCTATAATTGCTAGGAAGTTGAGTAGGTGAAAGGGGGGTAGAACACATGCACCATATGTCGAGTGAAGGGAGACGCTAATTTTCCCTCTCTTGCATGAAGATTATTTCATATCCAACGTTAGACGGCCACTCTGAAAAGCAGGCACGTCCCTATCACTCTCTCTATAGTACGTCGTAGGTTGTTTTTATTCCAGCACTACTTTTTACAATGTCACCCCTATTTCATCTCGTCTAATATGCTCCACACTCAACACTCCACGCCCATCTATCCCTCTTCCAATGTCAAAATAAGGTCCTACATAGCCTTTCTTTGCTAAAAGAGCACAATCTGGATTATTACCTTAGAGAGCTCCTTGCGCAACCCATTTCACCCCTTTCACTTCAACATGTTGACACCACCATTATCACTACCTCCAAAGAAAATAATCCCTTGTGCACATCCATTCCCATTTCCTCCTCTTCTACCACCTCTAATCCGACCATGCCAAGACTACCCATTCTTCCACCAAAGCCATAGCTAAAAGCCTTCAACAATAGAAGAAACCTGCCTCTTTGAAAAAGCAACCACTCCCTTTGGTATCATATGATGAATTCTCATCCATTTGAGATGATGAGGTGACCCATTCCTCTTCTCCCCGCCACAAAATGTCTAAAAAGAACCTCCAACTCTCTAACTGTGTTATAGTGTGATAACACTCAATAGCATTTCAACATTTTGGCCAATAGAGAGTTCTATTTGAAAGAGGTTGTTCCCTCTTTGAATTACCTCAATATCTTATTGACCCCATCAACCATCAACATTGGGCTACTTTTGTCAACACCCCACCAATTTTTCCCCTTTAGTAGTGCTAGCATTTTATTACAATTTAGATACTAAATGAAAGATAAAAACTATTTTTTGTTTGTAGAAAGTCAGTATCCTACCTCTCCACCGTAATCAAAAACCTCTATGGCCTCCCCTCTTTTGACATTAAAGAGTACTCAAAATTAATTGACAATCCTACTAACAACTTAGCAGTAAAAATACTTTCTACCCTTACTGATGCAGGAGCATCCATTGAACATAATGATTGTCCTATTCATTCTAATCCTCAAGGTAAGGAAGATGATTTAGCTTTTATAATATTGGAGCCTATCATGTTAAATATTCTTTATAATTCAAATATTCTTGACATTAAAAACCATTCAAGTTATTCTTGTAGGTATGTTACATATTTGCAAGAAGATGATGTTCATACACATTGATGTGTACAAGTATTCCAAGGCATGCAAGAATATGACATACATGGGATGATACATTAAAACAAGAGATAGAGTGATGATATTCATTATTTTTATAAACTTGTTGTAAACCCTAACCCTAAGTATATTTTATGTAAGTTAGGGTATGGCTATAATTTCATGTATGTATCTTAGTCTATTGTATAGCTTTGTAATATTAATCCTTTGTATCATTTAACCAATGATATTATGCTTTGGATTAAGGTTAATATGGGATTAATTAAACCATGATTAATGGGATGAATTAAGGGACTAAACTCGGATGGTTTAAGCTAGTCACCACCAAGCTTATTCCTTCTCCTATATAAACCATGTTGTGCACAACTTTGTGGGATAGAGAATTGTATAGAATGAATAATAAGAATGTTGATAAAAATTTGAGAAAGAGAGATAAAGTCTAATCCTCCCTTTTGGGTCTGTATTGAGCAAGGAAAATCTGGGATTAATCCTTCCTCAAATCTATCTTCACACGACACATTTGAACACCTTCAAATCTGCTGAAACACCTTCATCTTGTAGCATCAATTTCTTCGTCTATAATCCACCAAATCACTTCATTATTTTTGTAGATCTTGGGTGATAGCTTCTAATGCAAATTTCGATCCAACCTTCCGTTACTTTGATAAAAACCACATCATTTTTGGTATCAAAGCTTCATTTGTTCGAAGCTGATTTCTGTCGACCTGAAATCGTGGTGTGTTCTTTCACCAAGAACTCCATGGATACTCCACCATTTCTTGCAACTCTTAATTCTTGATGAAATTCTTTAAGTTTTCTTGAAGTTCTTGCTTGAATTTCTTGCAATCTTGCAACGATCTTGTTGCATTTTCCCTTAACTTTTCACATAAAATACCAACAGAGTTCGAATTTCAGCAGCACCAGTTTGGTTGGTCTGGTTGCAACAATCGCGTGTGCCTCTTCAGCACTTGATTTCTATTTTATTCTACTCTCTATTAGTGTGTGATCAAGTGTATGACAACCCCATTAAATTTCTCTTCGTGAAAGTAAGAAGAAAAGCTTCAAAGTGTTCGACATCCCTGGACAGTTCTCAATCGTCCGAAACAGACCTGGAACTTGCAGGCCGTGTATTTGATTCATTTCTCATCAATTTCTCTCAATAAATTATTACATATTCTACCTCTGGATGTCCTCTACATTTCCTATGAAGACTTCAATACGAATCTCCCACCGAGAGACAAGTTGTTGTTGAAAATACAGAAACATGTTCTATGATTTTATGTGAAGCCCGAAACTGACCTGGAACTTTTAGGCCGTGTATTCGACTCATCTATCATCAATTTCTCTCAAGAAAATAGTCCATCATCTACCTCTGGATCTTCTATACATTTTCTATGAAGAATGAAACACGAAAATCTCACTGGAAGACACGATTTTATTGACAACACAGAAACATATTCTATGATTTTATGTGAATCATTTTCACACCTATTATTACTAATCTTTCATTGTTTGTGTGTACCTGCGTGTAGTGGCTATTCTTGGGGCTTAAAGATCTCCTTGTACCTAGATAAATATTGCAGGTAGTGTTTGACATTTTATTTAGAATTAGAAATTGGTTTGTGCTTTGTTTGGTTGTAGGCAAAACGAATCCAGCACCTACATTTGTGGAAGATATATTGTGTGCATCAAGAAAGGTTGTGTGTCAACCTTCACCATGGCTAGTGAAGAGGTGTGTGCCTGTGTCCTGGTTGAGTCCATCAAAAGCCTCACCACACGCATGGATGCCCAACTACAGACTCAAAACACACTACAACATCAACTCCAAAGTGTAGAAGCAAAGTTGGCCGACCAAGAGAAGTATAAACCATGGCAACCTCGAATGAAAACCACACATGATAGTGTGGAAGGGAGAATGAAGCCAATTTACCATACCAAGAATGGGCGTGGACATTTCAATATTTCTCATCTTGAAGATGGAGAAGATGAGACAAATTCTTTTGACTCAAGCAACCAAAGAAGATCACCTACATTCCATGTAAGAAATCCACACCATGAAGATCAAGGTATTAAACTTGAACTTCCTGAATTTTATGGTGATTTAAATATGGAGTCATTTTTTGAATGGTTGCATGATATTGAAGCTATTTTTGAGTTTAGAGAATATGATGATGATAGAAAGTGCAAATTAGCTACTCTAAAGTTCAAAAAGTTTGCTCGAATTTGGTATGATAACTTAAAGCGAACTAGAGAAAGACAAGAGAAGTCTAAAATCAAAATTTGGGAAAAACTTAAAAAGCACTTAAGAAAGAAATTTGTGCCTAGAGACTATGAACAAGATATGTATGTTAAGATGACTACTCTAATGCAAGGCTTATTTAGTGTAGAAGAATACTCTAGAGAGTTTGAAAGACTAGCCCTTATTTGTGATGTTCATGAAAGAAAGGAACAAAGATGTGCTAGATACTTAGGTGGCTTGAATAACTTAATAAGACAAAAAGTTGATATGTACTCGTATGAATCTCTTGATGACTTGATAAAATTGGCTATGAAGATTGAAATACAAACCAAGACAACAAAAGCCTATGTTAAGTCTAATGCCTCTACTTTGACTAAACCCTATTCTAACACCTTTACACCTAAATCGACATTTTCATATGATAGAAAGAATAACAAAGATGGTAAAGGTAAAAATAAGGTGGTTGAAATGGCTAATAAACAATGTTTCAAATGTAAAGGATATGGACATTTTGCTAGAGATTGTCCTAACCAAAGAGCCTTAACCTTACATGACATAGAAAACATGGAACCATGTAGTGATGATGATGAATTAAAAGTTGAATATCCTAATGAAATATTAACTATGGAAGAAGAAGAAGGAGACCCCTACTTTGTAATTCAAAGATTCTTGCAAATACAACCTAGTATTACACCTACTCAAAGAGAAAAGATTTTTAAAACTAAGTGTAAAATAGGTGATACAATTTGTAGACTTATAATTGATAGTGGTTCATGTACTAATGTTGCTAGTGAGGCAATGGTTAAGAAACTTGGTTTGGAAACTACTAATCATCCTAAACCCTATTATTTATAATGGTTAAACAAGGATAAAGGAGCTAAAGTAAACAAAAGAGCTTTAATCACATTTTCTATTCGAGACTATCATGATGAAGTTCTATGTGATGTTTTACCTATGGATGCTTGTGGATTACTTTTGGGTAGACCATGGCAATTTGATAGAAAAGAAACTCATGATGGGGTAACTAATGAATATTTGGTGAAAAAGGAAAAACAATTGTATAGGCTCAAACCTTCTTTATATGATCATATGGCCTTGAGTGATGATAAAAAGAAATTATTTTTACATGAAAAGGCTATGAACAAATGTATAAAAGAAGAAGGAATTTGTTATGCTCTAGTTTCTAAAGATTCTAAACCTGAAAAACAACAACTTAAAGATCCTAATTTGATTAAGTTGCTTGATGAGTATAATGATGTATTTCCTGATGACTTACCTCCTGTATTACCACCTAAAAGAGGTGTAGAACATGCTATTGATATTGTTCCTAGTATGCCTATCTCTAATAAACCGACTTATAGATGTAACCCGGAAGAAGCTAAGGAATTACAAAAACAAATACAAGAACTTATGGATAAAGGATTTGTGAAAGAAAATATGAGTTTTTGTATAATCCTTTCAAATACTGCTTGTGTCAAGTTTATGACTTACTTTTGGAAAACTTTATGGAATATGCTTAGTATGTATGGTGTGAATCCTAACATGCCTATTAACATGATTCCGTTAAAAAAAGGTGAATTGCAAAACTATGAGGCTAAAGAGAGAATAAAATTTTTTCAACAACTTCATGAGAAAATCAAAAATCATATTGAAAAATCTAATGCCAAGTATAAAGCTCAAGCGAATAAGCATAGAAACTCTTATGTGTTTTCTCCTGGTGACTTAGTTTGGTTACATTTACGTAAAGAGAGATTTCCTAATTTACGTAAAAATAAGCTAATGCCAAGAGCCGATGATCCATTTAAAATACTTAAGAAGTTTGGAGATAATGCTTATGAACTTGAACTTCCAGATTCTTATGGTGGAATTTCAAGAAATTTTAATGTTGGTGATTTGTCTCCTTATTATTCTAATGAAAATTTGAGGGCAAATTCTTCTCAACTTGGGGAGTATGATGCATGAGCATCCATTGAACATAATGATTATCCTATTCATTCTAATCCTCAAGGTAAGGAAGATGATTTAGCTTTTATAATATTGGAGCCTATCATGTTAAATATTCTTGATAATTCTAATATGCTTTACATTAAAAACCATTCAAGTTATTCTTGTAGGTATGTTACATATTTTCAAGAAGATGATGTTCATACACATTGATGTGTACAAGTATTCCAAGGCATGCAAGACTATGACATACATGGGATGATACATTACAACAAGAGATAGAGTGATGATATTCATTATTTTTTTAAACTTGTTGTAAACCCTAACCCTAAGTATATTTTATGTAAGTTAGGGTATGGCTATAATTTCATGTATGTATCTTAGTCTATTGTATAGCTTTGTAATATTAATCCTTTGTATCATTTAACCAATGATATTATGCTTTGGATTAAGGTTAATATGGGATTAATTAAACCATGATTAATGGGCTGAATTAAGGGACTAAACTCGGATGTTTTAAGCTAGTCACCACCAAGCTTATTCCTTCTCCTATATAAACCATGTTGTGCACAACTTTGTGGGATAGAGAATTGTATAGAATGAATAATAAGAATGTTGATAAAACTTTGAGCAAGAGAGCTAAAGTCTAATCCTCCCTTTTGGGTCTGTATTGAGCAAGGAAAATCTGGGATTAATCCTTCGTCAAATCTATCTTCACACGATACATTTGAACACCTTCAAATCTGCTGAAACACCTTCATCTTATAACATCAATTTCTTCGTATATAATCCACCAAATCACTTCATTCTTTTTGCATTAGATCATGGGTGACAGATTCTAATACAAATTTTGATCCAACCATCCATTACTTTGATAAAAACCACATCACTTACAAAGCCAGGAAAAAAGTAGTGAGTCACCACAAATGGTGCTTGCCATTACGATTGCCCACAACTCTTACCCCAATTTAAAGTGTGGTACCACTTCCTTAGAAGTCGCTTTCTATGCACCACAAATAACCGTTCCATCTCTTTTGATCGCATGTTTTTTCTTTACTGTATTCTCACCAAAAGGACCATCGATGTTGGCCAAATCATCTAGGACTAACTGGAGTTGGCAATAACAAAGCCTCAGGATCCTATTTTCTATCTTACCCTAGTTGCTGGCCTATAAACTAGGGAAGAGGCTCCCCTCACACCAAATGAATAAAATGTTACTATCCCTCACTCTATCAACCAATTTTTCATCAATCGATTCTTTGACTCACTCGAGGTAGCCCCTCTGGCTAAGACACCACATCTAATTCTAGAACAAAACCAGGCAGGCTTGGAGTCACTTTTGCATGTAGTGAAGTAAGACTTGGAGATCCTTATGAGAGGGAAGGAGGAGGTCATCACTACATTCACTAAGCTCATGACAAAATTAGAATATGTTGGGATGTTGGATTCAGAAACTGAGGATGTCAAAGTAGGGATTGCAGTATCAATTGTTCCTTCGGTAGAGAAAAAAAAGGTCACTCAGAAAAGCAAGTGGAGGATAAGACTTTAGGCAAGTTTGCACTGGCTGGACAAAGTGATAGGGTGATGTCAGTCCCTAATATTAAGAAGGAAGGAACAATTAACACCCCAACCAACATGGTATTATAAGTTTCTGAGAAGGAAGAAGGATCAGTAGGATGCCTTACCACCAATTTTGTTCCCACCATAGTGTTGGCCTTCAAGCCATCCCCATCCATGTATGTTTGACTCTTGTTATGGAAGTAGCGAAGCTAGTTGCTAATGGGTGTTCTCATTAATTTTAATTTTTTTTTTGTATTTTCTTGCTTAGGATCCTAGCTGCTTAGCCCCTTTATTTTTGTTCACCCAACCCATCTACCCTAATAGTGAGGACACTATCACATTTCATTCGAGGGAGGGTATATCATAGTATCTTTGTTTATTTATCTTTGTTATCTAGTACTGTTGTCATTAATGTAGTAGTAGTTCTTTTCTCTTAATGATCTTTTCTTTTGAATAGCTCTTTTTGCTTTTACAATTCCACGATGACTGATATGATCAACTCAGCAAACAAGGTAGCCCTAGTACTCACCATGTTGAATTATGTTTTGAACTGATGAACCACACCTCATAATATTACTTGTGTATATCTTTGAAATCGATAGTACAAACATGTTGTGAACCGAATACCCTGACTGCGAAATGATCAAGCTAATTCAATGAGGCCTTATGAAATATGTTGACCTTCTAGGAAATATAGTACTTTGTATATAATTGATTTTGTTGCCTTACATATATCAAATTTGTTAAAACTGTCAACATTTAGATATCTTGAGCATAAGGAATTTAGGACTATCTTCATGAAGCTTCCATTAGACATCCTACATAGGTAAGGTACTAGGTAACTAAGACATTCTTAACAAAAATTATTAGAAAGCCTACAATAACTATCTTGCATAAGTGGTAATTAAATAATTTTGGGGGAAATAACCCTGAAAAATAAGAGTCTATCTAGTTATGAGAAAAAGGCATAGTAATGATAGTAGAAAAGGGAGCTTCAATGCTTTAAATACCTAGTAATAGGGGCATCTGCATGAGAACTATATGTGCACTTGCGTCAAACCGTGTAGTAGGGTGACAAGCTTGCTCAAACACTTTTGGAATAGGTGTCAGGGTAGAGTAATCGGGGGTACTTCTTTGAGAACTGGATGTGCACTTATGTCAAAAGATCCTGACAATCTTAGGAAGCCCAATTTCTTTGTCAAGTGTTAAAAAAATTACAAGATGAGCAGATCGGCCAATATAATCTAGAGAAGGATGTCTAGTTACATAACTGCCTTGAGGATCTTCTTAGGTCTCATAGGGAAATATGAAGGGAAACCCTAAAAAAATATTCCTTCGACATACACATAATGCTAACCCTTTTAATATATTTCGTATATATGAAGGTAATTTTCAATTTGAAAAGTCTGTGGGTCAACATCATTATAGGCTAAGAATTGCTTTACTATTTTTACAATATTTATGGGTATTCATTTGTGTTGGTATATCTTTGCTCAAGATGAGAACAACATAATTTTGGGGGAATTGATATGAGTTCATTTGTGTGGATTAAAGGGCCCTGCGAGTATCATTATATGTATGATTTTTTCCACATGAGGAAGTCATAGGGTGTGTTTCCTAACAAATTTTCAACCCTTTGAGCTCTTGCATAACTTGCTTGAATTTAATCTGAAAAGATCCTCAATATCTTATGAACGTATAGTACTTGCAATCTTATGTCAACTCACATACTTATTGCCTTTACTCACCCGGTTTCAAAGCATGTGTAGAGGTAGCTACAACTTAGCAGTGTTGAACAACATTTTTACCCTACCAAGATTGCTCAATTTGCGACCCAGATCACCATCAAGGTTCTGCAACTCCGAGAAATAGAAGAATACCCAAATATCCAAATTTGGCAGTATTCACCAAGGGACCAATGTAGGGTACAACCACCTGACGCAACACCTGATGACACCTCTCCCAACCTAAACATTTTGCACTCTATAAACATCCATTGGATCAAGAAGAAGACAGAGAGAGGAGGACGGGTGAAAAAAACAACAAAAGATTTGAAACACCCCCAAAATTTACTACTAGAAATTTTTGTTTTTTAAAATTTTAAGTGGAAGCAAGAACAATAAATTTCGAGGATACTACTGTCACACTTAGTATTAGACTTATTTCCCTCCACCGTTATGGTACCAAGTGCTAAGGCTGAAAACATACTTTACACAATCAAGGTTATAATCATAAAATAGAGCAGTGCAATAGTTAAATTACAAGAAATAAAATCCACTATTAGTGGCTACATAATAAAATCATTGAAATAGGAAACATAGGAGTTTTAAGGAAAAACACTAAAATATTCCCGAATAGACAGTGAATCTTGAATAACGCTTGCGAGCTAACATGTAAAGGCCAATGCCCATTGAATAAGCAAGAGTCCTCAAAAGGAACCCTTTAGTACTATGATACTAACTAACCTTTATACAAGACTAATATGTAGGGCCCTCATGTAACACATTATTTGCCATACATCAAACACATGAACATGGGATCATGCATATAACTGTAATACAAGAAACATTCAAATGGCTACATGCATCAAGATTATATGTCACAAAGGCTCATTTACTTAGAAGTAACAAAACTTACCAAGGAAGCATCTAAGCGATGCTCTTTATAGTATAATTAAATAGCTAACATCATACTCAACCATGCACATCACCACTTAACTCAAAGGTAGGCCTATAAGCCCATCAATACAATACCGATTCAATCTAGCCTGATAGGCACCAAGGCTGCTACCATATCATATTAGTAGGTCATAATAATTCGTTCATTATTATATGGACTTAAGCCATTAGTTTAGATATTAATCATCTCTTGAATTATATCCACATAGGTTTAGGGACCTTACTATTATAATCGGTGGACCAATACACATGATATAATCTAGGTCAGAACTCTCTTGACCACTATTATAACCAATGGACTGGTACATATGATATATTTTAGGGGTAGAGCGCTCGTGACCACTATTATAACTGGTGGACCGATATATATACTACACATGGTCCCTACCTACTTGGTGTTCCACTATAAGTGATCAGTGTCTTTCCATTTAATTATCACACCATTCTATTTTATTCACTCAAGGGGGATATCATGAACCCAAAGACATAAATGTACATTAGTTATACTGGTGCATAAGAGCAGCACAGTATCGTACCAACTATCAACCTAGGGATGCAAAGGTACCCTGGTCACACTATTGAATGAAGATACACATTACCTTATTGACAAAGATACCTAATCCATAAGTATATATACCCCTTAATTAGGTCTGTAGAGATAAATAAAGTAAGACATAGAGCCTAGCTGGGATACTGAGGTACACCAGCAAAATCTAGAACAATCATTGGCTAAACCACGTCTTTAGGGTAGGGACCCCTAAAGAGCCACCATTTCCAATCTTAAGGTCTTTCACTTTAAGTATTAGTATCTTAATTAAGGTGACCACAAGAAACACATATTAATCACATACTTAGCTATTTTTATTTATTTCCATTATTATGTAGAATTAGAATAAAAATTATTGTCAATATTAACTTAAGTAGTCCACTAAAGCCATCTTAGGTTAAAATGACCAAATTGTGCATAAGGCTAAGGCTATCTCTTTACCATCAACTTCCATCACATAATTCATTTTATTTATCAACATGCCATAAAAGAGTAACATACCATAATTATACAATTAATTATGAAGTTGAGTTACCCAACACTCCAAACTATCATTTTATACATAAACCCTAACATGTACTTATCGAACAACCAACACACATTCTCATGCTAAATCAATAATGAATGCACTTCCTGCATGTTTATGAAAAATAACATTACAATGTACTCTAATTTACCAAGTTACGCTTAAACCATACATGTTCATTATGATACCCTCCAAAATACTAAAATACTCCTAGGCCTTATAATGGTCATGATCATACTAGAATAGGTGAGAATAATATAATAAACCCCTATTTTCTTATTTAAAATCAATTATTACTTATCATGAAGGTTCATTAGACCAATTACCATGCTACATGCAAAATTACTAAATTGGCCCTAAACCATAATTGTTGAATATCATGCTCAAATAAGTGATATTAAGATAATATACCCCCCATTATCATATCTAGCATCAATTTATACTTATCATGCATGTTTATTAAACTAATCACCATTTTACATGAAAAATTACCATAATGCCCCTTCTTGCTTGCAAAATTACTAAAATGCTCCTAGGTCATTTAATATTAATAATAATACCTCCATGCATTACTAACACCATAAACTCCTATTATCACACTTAGCATCAATTACCACTTATTATGCATGTTTATTAAGTTAACTCCCATTAGACATGCAAATTACTAAAATGCCCCTAGGTCATAAAATATTAATATTCATACCCCACATGCACTATTAACACCACAAAATACTTATTATTATTCTTAGCACCAAGTATTACCTATAATGAATATTTATTTTAGCAACCTCTATTTTATATGTAAAATTATGAAAATGCCCCTAGCACATAGTATATTGATAATTATACAAAATCGCAATTTATAACACCAAAACCCTTTTTAGCACACAAACCACTTGTTACTTTCAACATAATTACACCTCCATTTATGTTACTTATGCATACATAATTATTATTAGGCCCACTACATTTTATATGAAAAATTACTATTAAAATGCCCTAACACACATAAAATATTATATACATTACATCATACATTATTAATATACATTTTATTATAATATATTATTACATCATATTATTATTTATTATATTAGCATGTAAAATTACTAAAATGCCCATAAATATATATATTTCCATGATCATTGTATTTTCATGTACAAAAGGCCACATTATATTATTTCAATCTCACATGACACTTAGCATGCATTTTTGTTAAGATAATCAATACCATACATTAAATTTAGCAAATTACCCTTAGGCCATAAATTATGGATATATCTACTAACACATACATTGATAATCCACCAAACTCCGATATCCATTCTTAGCATCAAATATAACACATTAGGCATCTCATTTAGGTCTAAACATCATGATGTGTCCCAATGGCCAAATTGCCCTTGGGGCTCATATTAGTATTATTTTCACTACAAATGTCCATACTTACTTATTATAGCATGTATATTCACATAACACTTATTATCAACACCAACCCCTTTTTCTTAGTCACCCTTTCACACATATAACACCATATACAAGATAACATAATAATCATGGGATTGATAATAACATATCATATTTACATAAAAACACATAACAAAAAAACCTAATGTGCTAACATATGATAATCCATACATTTTAGTGGGTATATTGGTTACCTTATTTCTAGCAAAAACTATACTTAACCAATATCCCACTTTAAAATGCTTAAGATCCGTTTAGTAAAATTTTATACCTAAAATAATGTCACAAGTAACATATCATTATTAGATAAGTAAAAGAAGGATTTTTATTAAAAATAACTATTAAACATATAATATTACCAAACTAGATTTTACCTCAATATTAGCTAAAACACTCAGAAATCAAGTAACATAAATTATGCTACCCATGCAGTGTGAGCATGCAATGCACGTAAGGGGTGAGGGGGAAGGGAAAATGGAAGAAAGGGCTTTGGGTAAGTGGCTTGTGGCAGGTGGTGGAGGGCAGTTGGGTTAGCTTTTGGGTGCAAAGGTGAGGTAGGGTGTAGATGGTGGCTAGAAGTTGAAGTGTGGCGACTTAAGGGTGGCGGGGACAGCGATGGTGGTTGTAGGAAGAAAGTTCGGAGAAGGGAGGGAAAAGAGGAAGAAAGGAAAAGAAGGAGAAGAGAAAGGGGAGATGTAGGGGTTCGGGTAAGGTGAGGTAGGGGGTGTTGGGGTGGTGTCAAGTGGTTGAGGGGAGGCCATGGTGATGGTGGAAATAAGGAGAAATGGTGGCAAAGGGTGGTAATGTAGGGGGAGTTAAAGGGTGAAGGAGAAGAAAGGGAAGGGAGTATGCTATAGGGTGGCGTGTGGTGGTTGCTTGGGTGGTATAGGGAGGAGATAGGGTGTAGGAGTGGCTGATGTGGTGGCTAGTTAGGCGATGAAGATGGCGAAGAAGGGAGGTAAATGAAAAATAAAGGAGAAAGAGGGAGGAAAGAAAAGGGAGAATTGGGTAAGAAGAAGGGAGCTTGAGGGAGAAAAGTGAGGCAAAGGAGAAGAAGAGAAGGAGAAGGAGGCATGTGGTGTAGGGTTAGGTAGGTGTAGGAAAGGGATTGCAGGCTTGCATGGCAGGCAGGGGTTAGACGCAAAGATGAAAGGGGAAAGGGGAAGGCATGCAAGGAAGGGAATGCAAGGGGGATGCATGGCCTAAAATGGAAAGAAAAGGGATAGTCTGAGGGCTACAAGCTTGTAGTGTAGGGTTGTAATGGGAAGAGGGAGGAGAGGGGTGTGCGACGATGTAGGAGGGTGTGTTTGGCTCGACATGTAGGTGAGGAAGAAGAAGGAAGAAGGGGAAATGGAGAATGGTGAGCAGGGAGGGAAAGAAGGGAAATAAGGAAAACTGACTAGTGCAAAGAAAAAAAATAGAGGGTGATGGGCTAGCTTAAAGGAGAAAGGAGGGAAAGGAAGAAAGGTGGGAGTATGGGCTATCCCGACAGGAGAAGAAGAGAAGGAGAAAGGGGGAGGAATAGCCTAGCGGAGAAGGAAAGAAAAGGAGAGGAGAAGAGGGATTAGGTTAGCTCAAAGAAGGAGGGAGAAAAGAAAGAAAGAAAAGGAAAAAGAAGAAAAAGGAAGAAAAAGGAAGAAAAAAAAAGGAAAAGGGGAAAAAGAAAAAAAAATTATTTTTAGAGTTAGGTATATAAATTAGGCTAGGTTTTGTTAATTGAAAAAATATTAAATTAATCTATCCAAAATTCAAAGTATTAATTTAGGAAAATAATTTTGATAAAATTATGGGTTAAGGATTTTATTTAAATAAAAAGGGCAAGATAAAATGATAAATATATTTATATTATTATCTATTTTTATAAATAAAAGGTCCACAAAATAATTAAATTAATAATTAAATATTAAATTATTCTAAATAAAGGGTTAAATATTAAATTTTAGATTTTTAAAATAACAGGGTAATACGGGATTAGAAGAGAAGAGAGGTGGAAGGTGAAGAGTGTTAGCAGGCTATACTAAGGGAGGAAAAAGAAGAATGAGAGATTAGGTTAGACAAGGGTTGGATTACCGTGATTTATCCAGTCCCTTCCCTTCTTTATCTTTAATAATTTCTTGTTTGGCTTAAGGAGATTTAGCATTAGCTAAGCTCATTAGTTGGAGAAAAGATTGAATAACCCTTTATGCTATAATCTGTGATGTTGAAGTCATGTTAGGTTTATATGATATTTCATTTCATTGAGCATCCATTTGTTGATGTACTGAATGTTAGATGCGTTAGACACTCATATGATTTATGTATCAACTATGATATTGAATAGAATTTACAATGATGAATGGTGACATAGTTAGCACCAAAAGGTGATATGATATTGCCATTAATCCTCTAAACTTACTACATGACATTGCTTTGGCCCATGCACCCTGATGGAGACGGCCTTAAGGTATATTTTACCACTGAGTGAAATCCAGTGAGACTTATAGGATTAATATCTCTTTAGCTTGACAAACTATGAATCGTCATAGGGTGCACGAATTTGGTGTTAAGAAATTTGCCTCTAATGACTCTACCTTCTGATTCCATTATTATCTATCTCGTGTTGATATTGGCAAACTCCTAAGTGCTCGCTTGATCCAAAGTCAAACTTGGCCCATGAACCTATGGCACTTGTTTTGGAAGCCCTTGGGTTTTTCCCATTTGCTCACAAGTCAGAATCTGTTACATGCCTTACTTGGGCGTTTGATTAAAGCCTTATTTAGTAAAGACCAAGCAAGTAGAAGCCCAAGGAGATCCGTGGTTATTTTAGTCTTATTTATTTTATTTTTATGTTTTTATTATTATAATAAATAATGTAGCTCTTTCAAATGGGTATTTAATCCCATTAAGAAGGGAGGCAAAAGGTGCGCTAGATTAAGGAATTGTTGTTGTTTCATTTCTATTCATTAAGGAGCATTTGATGCCTTAATGAGGGGAGTTAAAAGGGGGTCATATCTTTAATTCTTAGATGTTATAGCTGAACGGTTTTGGGGTTATTATTAAGCCAAACCGTTAGCTTTCTTTTGCTGTATGATATTTCTTATAAATACAAGTTTGAAGAGAGGAATAATAATTCCTGATTATTCACAATATACCTTATGGTTCTCTCTTTGCTTTGAGTTTATATCAAGTTAAAGATTATTTCCTTATAGCTTTGAGTTTGTCTTGAGTTATAAGATTAGGGTGAGCTTTGAGTTTGTCTTGAGTTCTTGCCTAAGATCCCAGAACTTTGAGTGTGTTCTTGAGTTTTGGTTCATTTTCGTTATTTTATTGCTAATTACTTTCTCTCCAAATTTGAGTATTCCTTCTTGAGACTAAAATTAACTTTGTGATCTAAGAGGGTGTTTTGAGAATTACACATCACTCACTTCACTACATTTTCATTATATCCTTATCACTATTTCATTCTATAGTCAATTTTGCTGAATACTTGACTTTAGTAAGGCACATTTTGTTTGATTCCCCGAGGGAAAGATACTCACCCATCACTCTGTTACTTAGATCGACCGTGTATACTTGCACAATTGTCTTGGCCCGCATCTATGTCATTACCCTATCAAGCATTGTTGAACAAAGCACACACCAACAACTAAAAGACATTTTGATACTATAGCAAAAGCTCTTCATTATATGTATTAGAGGGGTGAACCAACATCAAATTATAAGAAACAACATTTAACGCTTGAGGCCATTGTACTTAATTTAATTATTTCTATCCATGAGTGAGGGCATTGATGTGGGTGTGGAATTAGACATGGGGGTGAGCGTGGTCATATTGCATGATTTTTTATGTAGTGTGGGATATCGGCCATGCCAAAATGCCACTATTGTGGGATATCGGCCATACAACATGCATCGGTGATAGAAGAAAATTTTCTAACAATTTTACATGCATAATAAATTATTATAAGAAAGTTTTTGGCTTTGATGCCAGAATATTGGAACAATTTATAAAATAGTATAAACCAATATAGTGTGTGTGTGTGTTGTGTGTGTGCTCCATCAAGAAACAAACACTCAGTTCACTTTCAGAACCCTATGTATCATGTTGTGCCACTAATGGTCAAAATAAAGTGCTAGCTTGAGACAAGCATATGAATAACACATTGTATCGAGTGGTAACTACATGACTAATATATAGCATTTCCATCTAGTATGCATATGGAGCATGCCCTTCCTACTAAGCAATATTATATAGGAGTTGATCAACCATAAAATATTATAACACACTCTCATAGAGTTGACGCCTTTCTTGAACCTCATGGAACAACTCTATGCGAATTCAGACCCACTCATTCTCATCTCTGAGTATATAATATGCTAATGATCTAAAGCCATAATTTCTATCTCCCATCACAATATACCAACTATGAATATATGGTATTATATATAGATTTAATTACCTCATATGTGGGAACTGTATCTGGCCCAACGACATATTAGACATAAAGGAACATTAGTGTCCCTAGTCCTAGTCTTGCTCATACCCTTAATCGTAACTTTGATTCGAAGATGACCTAACATGACCTTCACTTGATCCCAAACAATTTGAATACCTTTGATTTGTATGCTCCCAATGTCAATGATCTCTTGTAGTGGATATCTACCTTAGACGACTCCTTCCTTGTCTCTCTTAAGGCTTCTATAGTCGTCTTCTCTAAGAAATAAAAATAGTGAATATTTCTCGAGCCAAATGATTTTGTATTGTAGGTGGCCAACTTAAAATAAATTCAATGGACATGTAGAGTAAATAAGGTGCATCCTCAATTGGTTTCAATGGTGTTGATGGAAAAATCAGTCATCTATATCAAACTTCTTCTAAAATGATAGATAGATGATAGAGGAATAGAAATAAAATCATGCATGTAAGTGTTGATTTAACGAATACTTAGCATCCCATCCATATGACACATGTAACACCCATAGGACATTTCATCAATTCCCACATTGTTACTTCTTCTACACTCTTTATTGATTAATTCTAATACAAACAAGGCTACATATCCTTTCAAATTGGCATAAATTGTGCTAGTAGCATGATGAGGAACATTGAATCTTAGTCTCTCAAGAGATGTTCAATTTCCATGACATTGCAAATCTAATAATGACTGAATGTGTAGTAAAATAGTGTTGAAACTATCTATTGATAACTCCAAGAACCTCTTCAATGATCCATGAGCACCTTCCACCCTATTAAGAGAAATTAACATATTTAATGATTTCATTCACTAACAAGTTGTATATGTAATAAGTTCATATGTAATGATAAACTATATTCTACACTGATTTGTTGTATCTTGACAAAAATGTAAGACTTGATCAACCTAAGAAGAGATATTTTTGGTGTGTATAGAAGTAACCAAATCATCTTTAGATAAGAAAGTAGGTCGGGCATATTTTTATAATCATTAGCCAATCACACACTCTTCATATGATTCCTCGTCTATAACATTTATCACATTAATTTCATTGGGGTATAAAAGTATATGCGGACGCTTCACTATGAGCTTTCGTGCATTTCTTCTCTACATTTTTGTTTGCATGAAATATGCATAGTATATGCTTTGAGGCTATAAACACTACCTCAAAAAGCAGTTTTAATAACGGTTATCTTATAGTTTTAATAACGGTTTTCAACCGTTATTAAAATGCCCGTTATTAAATCTTTAATAACGGTTCATAACCGTTATCAAAAATATAAAAAAAACCCCCCAATTTGAGCATAAAATGCATTTTTAATAAAGGTTTTATAGAAAAACCGTTGTTAAAAAAGAGGGTTTTAATAACAGTTATAAGAAAACCGTTGTTAAAACATCATCCAACAACACTTGCTGACATTATTTAGGCATTTATTAAACCCTAATACGTGTTAAACGAGCATAAATTTGAGATTAAAATTCCAGTTTTTAATAACGGTTCTAATAAAAACCGTTATTAAAAGGTAGGTTTTAATAACGGTTCTTATTAAAACGGTTAATAAAAACTGGAGTTTTAATAACGGTTTTAGAAGAACCGTTATTAAAACCTACCTTTTAATAACGGTTTTCATCAGAATTGTTATTAAAACTCCAGTTTTTTTTTATAGTTTTTGCAGTTTTGTTCCTGCCCACATACACAGTTGTATGTTCAAATAATTACCAAATCTGCATTGTAAAACAACATCAGTTGATAACAAATCTGCAATCACACCAAAATTTCAATCAATCCCTTGTTATTAATACACCGACATATATGCTCAAGAATCAAAATTAGTAGGCATACCACAACTTGGTAGCTCTACACCCCAAAGAAAAATGATCATAAATCTAGCTTAGAAGACTTAAAGACATAGACAAAATACAAACCTGAACATGCATGTAGAATATATAGCTAGATCTCTACCTAATACCGAATGAATGAGTGCACATGCTTGGCCAATTGCTCTCTCACTTCATCAATTTCTTCAACATTGTATTGCTGGCCTTGTGCATAATCATTGGTGAAAAACTACAAATCCCAAGTTTTGATTAATATACAGTTAGCACTTACGTCAAGTACCAAACATATATGTCATGATTCATTAATGGAAAAATATTGAAAAGAAAACATACATGGCTTGGATCTATGTTGACCGATCTATTTTGGACTATCAGTTCCATTGCTCTACATACATAGTATCCACAATCTTTGTCGTTTTGCTGTTGTGGACACTGTCAAATAAATTTAGTTAGCTCTCTAACTATTACATATTAATTTTAATTAAAATAAAATACGAAATAGTTACCTTCCTACTTACTATGACAGGCTCTTATTAAACATTCTTTGGGTCTGGGACACCATTCTCACCTCTCCTTTGATACGTTGTCCGTAGTGCCCTAATAAATAGAGTTGGATACACAATATTGTAAGTACGCATATATACCTCAAATAATGAAAGCTAGGCGAATATATGTATAAATAATCTAATAAAGTAAGAAGTGAAAAGTATACTAACATGTCGATAAATTCCTTCCCACAACGACGAGCAACTTCAAAAGGCACATCATAGGTTCGAAGGGAATCAAACACATAGAATTTATTAAGATCAAGTCGGACGGCGTACAAAACCCAATTTTCAGTTGCGAGGTGAGGAATGAGATAGAGCTTGTTGTGTCCCTCAATCAAAATGCGATTTGCTAAATAGTTTATGTGCCTACCCTCTTTTATTGTACTACTGTCAGCTATGTAGTATGGGCACACAAACACAATAGAGGACAGCATTCCCTCCATCGCAACTCGAGTAGCTACCAACCTATGGACGACAAAAACAATGCATATTTGTTAATAACTAATAACTCATATAAGAGGTCATAAAAATTCCAATTGTATAAGTTAAGAGTACTAAAATCTTAAAATGAAATAATACTTACGTGACATAGACGGCGATACTTATGGTTGACATCCATTCTTGATTATAAATGTCGCTTATGTCAGTCGCCGATACCATGTAATTAGCATCGTCCCTCCCAACATACTCAGGACGACAATCAATGAAAATATAATTGTCCCTAAGGTAGTTTTGGGCATAAAAATATAATAACGCTAATGCTGGTGGAGGTTGGCTTTGCTGATCTGAAGAAGGAATCTTTTGTGGGGCAAATGATTTTTCTGATTTAGCTCTCTTTCCTGTAGCAACACCCTGTTTTGTGTTGCTCGTTCTGCTAGTACCTCTCTTGGTTTTACTAGCAGAAGCAGTCTTCTTTTTTGATTCCTTTTTTGATTCCTTAATTGATAATATTAAAAAAAATATATTGAGCATATAAATATATATATGAAAAAGGTATATATAGTATAACTACCAAACAAGGTCTAATGAAGATGTCAAATGTCAATACCTCTTCGGTAGTGAGACGTATTTGATCCGCAGGCCAAGCCACGAAGCTTCCATGAGCTTCTAGTACTGTGGTTGCCTCATCGCCCTCTTTATAACAAGGTAAGTGTGCACTGCCAATGATTGGAGTGTCAATACTCACCGGCCTTGTATTTAGGGCTAAATTGTACCCGTGGATTGTCTGTGTTTCGATATTGTGACTTATGCGGACCCTTCCTTTCACCAAAATTGTTGAAAGGTCATTCGCTAATAAGTCACATTTATGCAAACCCTAAACAAAAATATTACACATTATTAATAATTTATTACACCGAATACATTTAATAACAATTCATAGTTTGTAATGCTTACCTTGGGAAGAGTAGAAAGAAATGCATCAGCTTCACAACTATCTCTGACGTTATTTACATTAGGTATGTGAAGCTGATCATAGTCTACTGAATCGGATGGCTTATACCCTTGAGATTTAATAAATGACAACTCTTGCTCCATTGTTGCCATCCGTTCAAATATCACGTTCAATTTTTGGGTAAGGATGGCGACTTGCTCATTAGTGCTACGAGAACCACGAGATCGACCACATATGCTCGTTCTCGTAACACCCAATCCAAGGCCCCTGTGTCTTCCAGGGTGTTCTACAATTCCTGTAGCCTGGGACACAATGCTATATTGGTCCACCTCCTCACCTTCTAACATTTCAAGTTCGTCCTATAAATTTAACATATAAGAATAAGCATAATATAATAGTTTTCTAAAAAAAACTAAGTAGGGTAACTCATATCTACAAACTTACAATTTTTTTGGCTGCAACATCAACATATCCATCTCTTGTTGCTCTAGCCTTCTTCCATAATGTACCAATATTGATGGACGAGGTACATGGGTCCAAGTCTTGGGCTAGGAGCTACAAATCAAAAAATATTCTTAATTAAGAATATTATTATAAAATTCAACATTTACATGTAAATAGATAATCACAAAATGCATACCAACTCCTCTTCAAGGCCCGCATAGCCTTTGCGAGCCATATTATGCCGGTATTTATTTTTCTTAGCAATCTCTTTATTTTGGGTACTTTTTTCCTATGTGACAAGCCAAAACATAATGACATGGTTATTTCAATATTAAGCATAATACTAGGATTGATACAAAAAGTTTAATTGTTATCTAACAAGTACCTTAAAATCCCCCGTAAGACGATAAGCAATGAATTGGTTCCAACTTTCTTGATCAATGAAACCGTATCGTTTGGGTGGGTTCTGTCGTAGAGAACCATCCCTCTTTCTATACATTTTGCTACGAGCTAAATATGACCTAAAGGTTCTTAGACGCTCCCCACAATGTCTAAGAAGCCATTTCTTCCTACTCTCTGGGACATTGAACACTCTCTGCAAAATAAGACATGTAGATGTATATCGATGTTAATGTAATAAAATTAATAACATTTGACATACAAAAATGATTACATAAAATAGCATATTTACCGTGATTTCCTACCAAATATGCTCCTTATGACCCTGTGGAACCTGCTTCCAATTATTATAGGAGATAAGAACACGGTTACGGGCCACAAGTGAATGTAGGTCAAGAACATATCTGCATAAAAGGCCGATGGAAAGATTGTAAGTATTCCATCCCAACTCGACTACTTCTCCTCTATTCCTCATGTCTATGATAATTCTCATAATTGTAGGTCCTCTCTTCCCTTCTTCATCACTGATATCCCTATCAATGTTTTTGTTAGCCATATCTCTACAATAAATAAATAAATAAATTATGTTGGAATGTTATGTATTGAGCATAATAATGTACCATACGAATCATGCTTAGAAAGAATTAATCTCAAATGTATCATGCTATTCTATATATATATATATATATATATACGAATCATGCTAACACGTTTCCAAAATGATATTAATACTAACCCTAACCCTAACCCTAGCTAATTAACCATAATTTATTATAATAAAACCTAACCCTAAACCACAAAAAAAAACCCTGTAGCCAACACATGCAAGTGAAAATGTATATAATTCTACACTCACATTCATATTATATATATATGTAAAGGCCAACACATGCATTTGTTAATATATAACAATAATGCAACAAATTTAACAACAAACAACAAAATTTTCAGCCAACACATTCAACATCACATTTTCGAACGACAAACCACAATCTTTCAATAACAAACAAACGAAACCTTGTAACAACATGCATGCATTTATATATATATATATATATATATATAAATATATAGGTAGATATATAAAAAGTTACGAGAGGAAGAACAAACACGTACATAAAGTGCAAATTGAGAGAATGTTGAGAGAGTCAAGGGCTTCAAACACGACAGAGGATGAAGGTGCAAGTGATAGCTAGCTTCGGAACAATGACAGCATGCACATGCAAAGCCGACAATGGCAGAGGCATGGAGAAGAGTTGGCGGTGCGAGGGTTTCCTTTACTTGAGAGGAGCTGGTGTGGTGGTGCGAGGGTTTGTAAGGAGAAGGAGAGCAAGAGAACGAAGGTGCAGAGAGTCTGAAAACTTTGGCTCGAAACATAACTGAGCGAAATAAAAGTTGGATTTTGGGGTTTTAATAACGGTTCTTCCAGGAACCGTCATTAAAAGCTTCTGACGTTTGACAACGGTTCTAATATGAACCGTTATTAAATCCTCTTTTGATAACGGTTTACGTAAAACCGTTATTAAAACATCCGTTCAAATATTAACGTTGCCCTTTTAATAACGGTTTTTAACTAGAACCGTTATCAAAACTCTCCCGCCCAATAATTTTCACGCGTTTGACAACGGTTTTCGAACTACCGTTATTAATGTCCCGTTATTATTTTCCATTTTCGTAGTAGTGAAAGACAGATTCCACAATGGAAATGAAGTTAAGTTTCCAATCGATGAGAATAGTGGTTAGAAACATTGTAGGATCCACCAACATTTTAAAATTCTCAAGTACCCATATATAATTTCCTTTCTTCTTGGATGACATATAAACAAATAAAATGTTAAAATTTAATGGTGTTCATATTAATTCAACAATCTCAAGTAAAGATATCTCACATCTATTTATTTTATACGTGCACTCTATTATTAGTTTAAAAGAAAATACATGTAAAATATTTATAAATATAAGATGTGAAAATAGGAGTTTACTTAGAATATTTACGATACCACTGAAAATATTAATTCTCCATTAATATAGTTGTAAGGTTGTTTGACTATTCATTTTACCCAACCTAATCTTTTGTTAGGCATTTTCATAAAAATTCTTATATTATTTTAAAAAAAATCTTTTGTATATGAAGCACAAGGAGTAATCATCCTTATAATTATTATAACTAATTTTATATTATTTTTTTATCATAAAAATTAGAATCTAATATTTTTTATTTGATTTGAACCGACGTAAACATGCAAGTCCTGAAAATAAGTCTATTAGAACAGGACATTGGTATTTTTTTATCTAGATTTTATGCATTAGATACTGTAAGCTATTCGTTGAAGTAAGCATTTTGGCATTTTATTGTTGGAACCGACCGATACGAAATTTTATGGTATGCACGTACTCCATAGACACGCAGTACAAGAAAACATAAGTCTGCAATGTGTGGGGTACGACTTCCAGACCATACCATGCCACTACTCACCTCCGTAAATGTGTACTGGCAAACGAAGAAGATCGATGTTATGGAAAATTAAGATCCATTCATTGATGGCGCGGGGGGCAATTAGTAAAAAAGAGAGCAAAAGTAAGGTTTGTTTTTCGGGGGCGCCATTGATCTAGGCTTCTCCAGACCTAGTATTATTGTTCATCCCTATTGGTACAGATTTCCTGTGCTAAAGTAAAAGGGGACCAAAAATAACGGGAAACAAAAGCATGATCGTCATGCCGTTCGGTGTGATTCCCACAGGTTAAGGAATTTATCGCTTCGCCGCACCGTTAGCTAATTAAAACCCAAAAATCCGGTTCACCACCACTGATCGAAAGACAAGTTATCAACCGAAGCAAACTTTTCTGCTTTCCCAGTAGTGCCAAGGTAACTAGCCATGTTTCCGCCGAGATAATCGAATGGGGAGTCATTCGAAATGCTGGCCGTGTCGTAAATGAAAGATGAAGAGCTGTTGTCATCTTCGGGTGGTGTTGGGTAATAACAACTCATCTCTTCCCATTTGGCCGTGTCAAGTCCTGTAACAAGTAAGCATCTTTTGGTGCTGCTGGAGCAGCATTGCTGTTGTCGGAGTAGACGGGTTCTGAACCCTTCTTAGCCTCTATGACCTGCACATAAATATATATATATATATATAATTTAGAAGGATTCATTGTACATCGAGATTGAATATTCTTCTGGATTTGGAAATACAAAGTTGGTAGGTTTATATATATATTAAGATTTTTGGTGGAAAGCAGGTGTATGAGCTTAATTAATTACATAGTTCAGGTGCACGGCGTCTTGGAACAGCGATATAAAGTCTCCAACTTCCAAGGCATGTGTGTTCACAAAGTTCCCTGAAATCACAAGGCAGAAAACAATCCACAATTTCACTAGGTGGTGTACGCACGTAATTAGAGAGACCAGACGGGTGACGGAAATGCTGAAAAGATAGGGCCGGAGTGAATTAATTCCACCCACCGGTGTTCTCGAGAACATACATCCGGCTATTGTTGTTAGGCCAGTACCTGAGGGGAAAAGGCGTACGGCATCCGATCAAATACGTTCCAGCAGATAATCAGATATATAAAAGTGCGTATGTACGTAGTTAATTAGCTATTAATTAAGATTAGGCAGGTGCGTGGTCAGGACCTGTACTTGAAGCTCCAGAGGTGCGTGCCGTCCATATCAGACATATTGATCATGATCCCTTCCTTACAGTCAAGAAAAGGGAGGTGAGCCTCGGCTGATTTCTGAACTCAAAAACGGAGTTTAATCGTCGTTAATTCGCTGTAACGTTTATAAGACAAAAACCTAAGAAACAGCCCTTTAATTAATTAATTAAGTAATTAATTATATCATTGAAAAACCATATATATTAGTTACAGTACTGTACATACACATACCTTGGGGAGAACCATCCTCCTGAGAGGGCTGACATCACTGTTCTGAAGTTGCTTTGAGAAAAGGAACTTCAATCTCCTTTTGTCAAGCCTCTGAAAGAAACAGCCCCAGGAACTTAAAACATACGCACAACGTCCAAGGAAAATGACAATCATGAGATTATAAACACAAACACATATATGTGTATCCCTCCTAGCTACTCTGTAAGACACGATAGCTTGGTTTAGTTGTGGTAAAACCATATACTATTCATACATATATATCACCATGATAAGCACTTAATTATTGGGATACTGCTTATACAGCGAAAGATAATAATTAATCGAAACACATATAATTGTCCTCCACTCACCATCTTAATTATATTATCCCTACCATATGAAGCAGTACATACTGTTTTCTCCATTCTCAAACTAATTATTGATATATATCTAGGGGGCGGGGGATATATAATATGAAATCAGAACATAGCGTGGACAATATCTACGTACGAAATCCAACTAATAATTGACAAGCAACAAAATTTGTGAAAAGTAAGTATCAAGTCTACTTCTATGGCTCAACAATTAGCATAGTTTGGTGTAGACCATCTTTGCTCACATAGGCATGCACCGTAAGGTGACTAGAGAACCCTGCACGTACGTATGGATATAATTGAGAGGAGGCATCATGAAGTGCTTAAATTATTTAGAACCTCCAGCTTGTGTCAGAACACAACGTACATAACTTATTAGGGCTTGATGTGTGTGCGTGTGTGCGTGAGAGAGAGAGAGAGAGAAAAAAAAAAGTGGTCAAACTCTTTATAGAAATAACATCTAAGGTCTAGCTAGAACTACAAATTATGTTATATAATAGGTTGATATAATAATCGCCTCCATTAATTTGAGGATTGACCGCGATGGTGACCGACACACAAACTTTATAATGTAGTCCAAATTTAAAGTATATAACAAAATTAGTCATCTAAAATAATTAATTATTTAAAAAAATATAGGTTAGTTTTTTTAAAAAAAAATATAAGTATTTGTTTTATATAATTATTTTTCGCAAGTAGCTCTAAAAAAGCCTTACTCATTTATATTACATGATCCCCTTCCCTTTCAAGAAAGAAAAAAATGAGCTGAAAAAGAGAATGAAATACTCGACCCACAACATCATGTTGACCTCACTAGCTAGACATATGGTGAAGCGATACAAGTATGAAAGTTGCACTAGGGCAATCAAGTTCAAGGTCGATATACTGACATCATCTCCTAATTTTATTTATGAATCCCATAAACCCGTTTCTCATGAGTAATGGGATGCACACCTCAACATGCTCGATGTATAGTTGTATTGCTACAACGATCCAAGAATGTACTCAAAGAAGCATGATCGGAACGGACACAACTCAAGTTTCTTGTAACAAGTATTTCGATTTTCAATATGTTTCCTTTAAACTCAACCAAAAAAGTAAAGCAATTGAACAGAGACAAATACATAAATAATAATAATAATAATAATAATAATAATAATAATAATATATAAAAGTTAAATTGCAGCAAGTAAACACTAAGAATCCAAATATCACGAGGAAATCGACTACATACAAGCACAATCACTAGTATGCATCAATTAATCAAGGAGTTTTTTTTTTTTTTCTGTTAGTCGGGGGTGGGGGGCATTTGTGAGCCGGCCGGAATAAATTTGTGTAGTAGTGATTGGAATCAAAATAAGTAGCTTAGAGGGGACGGCGGGCATGGAAAATCCCAGCAATTGCTTAAAACGGAAAAAGCTGCAGGAAATGTCACCAAATCTCAAGTACAGAAAGAAGACGGAAATTAGGTAGTTTTTTTCCTTCATGTTTACTAAAAATTCTTTTTGCGAACCCCAAACTCAGTGATTATTGATCGATACACAATCAGATCGGCAGGTCCACCTGAAATCGGTTTCAGAGCTGTCATGGTCAGCTCAGAGTCAAGAACACCAAAACAAGAAGCTGAAATTTAAATTCTATTAAAAGACGACACTGTATAGTTTCTAATATATTTTAAAAAAAAAATTAACAATATTGAAGTAATAATAACATTTATATAAGATAGCAGACGGTGCAATTGAAAATAAACATCAAAGGAGAAAACGGAGGCTGATGAGGCTTACACGTGCGGAACGGGTCGGCGGCGGCGGCGGCGGCACCTTATTCACCTGCACGTGACAGTTGGAGTTGGTAGAAGTAGTACTATCGGTAGCAGCGGCAAAGGAGAGAGCAGTGATACGGGAGCGACGCTGCCTAGCCATACGCTTCTTGCGGTGTATAGGAGGGTGCTGCAGAGCGAAACAAGTGGCGGCGGCAGAAACAAAGACGTCAGGTACCGAAGGAGCAGAGGAAGAATCGCTCCGGTCTGATCGATTTGAGCTGTTGCTGTTGTTATTAGAGTGGCCCGTACTGCTCTCCTTGGTTGTCCGATGCTCTAAATCCTTAAAAACCTGCTTCTCGTCGTACAACGCGACAGCCGTAGCACTAGTATCACCGGAGACGTTGGCTGTAGCAGTGTGGAAATTATTATCAGTGCTGAAAGAGAGGCGGAAAGAAGAACCGGCACCACCGCCAGTTGTAGCAGCGGCTGCAGCAGCAACAACATCGAGGTGGCGGTCAAAGTCGAGGTCAAAGTCAAGTTCGAAACCGAAGGCGTGAAGGCCAGCAAGATGCTGGCCATCAATAAGGCTAAAACCACCACCAGTACCAAAATCAGTAGTAGCACTGCCAGTGGTTCCTGCCACCACCCCAATCGTCTCGGTTTTCATCAAGCCCATTTTCCCATCTTGGAACTCCATTAAATGATTTTGATTACGACAAATTAGAGGACACCAGCTGATTAAGATCTCTTTTAGAGAGACAGAGAGAGGGAGAGAGGGAGGAAGAAGGAGAGAGAATTAGCTAACTAGCCAAAGGGGAAGAGAGAGAAAACCAGGTTTCCCTATCCCCTGTCTCACTCTCTGCCTCTGTTTCTTGGAAATGTGTGGGTATTAGAGTGTGGAGATGGGGAGGTGGAATCTGACGCCTTTTTATGAACCGATTCCCACCCATCCTTCTACACCCGAAGACGAATTAAAACTTACTCCAGCAATGAGACGGGTTCCTTTTCTGTAAAAAAAAATTCATGGAGGAGAAAAGAAAAGATTTTTACGCAGCAGAGAAGCGTAGTTATGATGCTAAAAATGGAAGGAATATCTTCCGGGATGATTGACAAATGTTGCATACCACATTCAGTCGTTTGTATAATTATGATTTTGCTCTGTCCCAACCACTTTTAATCGTTTTTTTCTTGGGTACAGAAATGCCGGATATACAGGGGTGAAAGTGGGAAATCGTGGAAAATTGAGGGGATAGGGAGAATCTGATGTATAGTGATAACACGGATGAACGATGACATTGGCCGGTGAGCTGAGCTGTGTTGAGTTCTGACTTTCAAGTTCCTGTAACCATGGTTGAGTTTACGAAAAGCAAGGAGGGAGAGGGGGAGCGCTGGTGGTGTGGTTTAATGGTGTTGTTTGTTTGCGTGAAGGAAAGATGGCCAAGAGCTGTTTGACGGATGGATGAAGGTGGAGCAAGGAAGATGAACAAGTGTACACATTCTTCTGCGCTGCTGTTGTATGCGACGGAATTCAATGGCGTTTTCTTTTACCCCGTTTTCTTTCCCTTTCCATTTTTCTTTACTAGTACTTTAATTTCTCTGTTGCTTATTCATTGGGGTTAACGTCTCTCTGCCTCTTTTAAAGTTTAAATTTCTTTTCCTCTTTATCAGAGAGAGATAGAGAGAGCAAGGGATGTGCGTGTTTATTTATAGATTTATAAACGAAATAATAATGGAAACCCGGGGCAGCCAACAAAACCACTTTTATATCGTCGTTCCTTATTGGCGCGCGGCTTCGTATCCAAAGTCTAAACACGTATAAAATAATAAATTTCAATTGGTTTTCATGGCACGAGTTTAACCGATTTTTTTCAGTTTATAAGTGTTATATTTGGTAGTGAAAAGTAAATGATTATCTTAATAAAATTCGTGGCTTTAGTATCCACAAAATTTAAAAAAAAATATTTGAGAAAAATACCAAAAACTCATAGCATAAAAATAAATAAATAAAAATTAAGATCGGCTAGATGCTGATGTAAATGATTCGTGTCTAAGTCGAGTCCAATCATACTTAAACATTAACTAGACTAAAACTCGTTAGGTATTACAAGTTTAGATCCATACCTATACCTATCTAGTTTTATAATACTCCAAACCTTTATTTTAGGATTAAAGAATAAAATAATAAATTATTGAATAAGATTTAATTATAGGTATAATTTTTAATATAATAATGAAAATAAAAAATAAAAAACAAAAGATGTAGGGACATAATTAGAGGAGACTAATTTAATTAACTAACCTAACATAAATTATAAATAAATTATGATAATTTCTTAATTAATAAAATTATTGTTGTTATTATTATTATTATTATTATCATTTTTATCATTATTGTTTATTATTCTAAAAACCCAAAACACCCTACCATCCCATTTTAATTAATTCTTTTTTTCTTTCTTTCTTTCTTTTTTTCCTTTCCTTCTTCTTCTCCTTCTCCTTTCTGTAATACCCCAAAAATTTGCTTAGTTTAATCTCGCTTCATTAATGTCCTAATTTAATTTTAATATCAAGAAATATTATTTTAACCTTAACCCAATTTCTTAATCCCGAAACGTTAACCGAAATCTGAAACTTTGATTCGGATAAATCGTAATTCATAAACCAAAATTAAAACCCACTAAAATTTTCACTAATCCTACTTACTTATGGCTAATCCAAAATTATCTAAACTAATTCCCAACCTCTCTTTTTTCCTTTTCTTTTCTTTTATTTTTTCTTCTCTTCCTTCTGTCAACCTTAAGCCTCAATGTTGGATTTTCTTGCAACTTACACCGGCAACTTGCATCCCTCCCCACTTGCACCATCTCCCATCATCTCCTCTGTCGACATCCATCATCCATCACTTATTATCTTCTTCCATCTCTACCCGATCTGCACACCACCATCACCTCCTCCTCTTATTCCTCTTATCCTTATGCAATACACACACACACCCCCATCCCCATCACATGCCATTGTTCCCAACACTCAACCATCTTTTCTTTTACACCACCCTGCACCATTGATCACATGCCTCTCTCTTTTGTCACTTTTCTTTTCTTCGATTCACTCCACACACACATGACACACACACACACACTACATACTCTCCTTCTTCCTCTTTATTTAGTCTCCACTCTATCATTTTTGTATCAAAAAGCCACTGCCTGAGCTCCCTCTTCCTTCTCTTTTCTTCTTCTTCTTCCTCCTTCTTTCCCCTATTTTAGCCTGTGGACCACCCATTCCACCACCTTGGCCACCACTCGCCTCCCATTAGTCGGTGGACCAACCACCAAGGTCACTCCAAACTTCTCCAACACTGTCGCCGCCCATCGCCGCCAACCACCACCTCTTTTCCCTTCTTCTTTCTCTCATCTGTTGCATTTTTACAAAGCGCACGACTTGTGCACGACCTCAAGCACGACTGTGCAACACTAAAAATTTGTATTACATAGTTGTGCAACTCAGCATCACCTGGTCTTGCGTGATCTTTTCTCTCAGCCAAGGCTGCACTGCCTGCAGCACAACCATGCAACTCAGTACCACTTGACCGTGTGTGATCTTTTCTCTCGACCAGGGCTGCACTGCCTATAACACAATTATGCAACTTCCCATTTTTGATTGTGCACCCCTATTTTCACCCCAAAACCTTGTCCAATCACCACCAAAGTTTTTCCATAGCTCCACCATACATTCCTCTACACATCCACACACCTCAAGCTCTAATTTAACTATGATTATTTCTATTTTTATCCTCCTTACCTTGATTTCTCCTTTAATTTATCTCTTCAAGCCTAACCATGGATTTTGTTATTTTTTGTAGGTGGTACTTCAGTAACTTCGGACGAGGAAGTCTAGGATTTGCGTGCTTAGAGCCTGGTGTCCTAGTTGGTAAGGATACTATACGATGTTTAGGGTTTTTGGTGTTATTTTCTTGTATAGTTATATGTGTTTTTCATGATATTATTGATATATGATGTAACATGTGTTGATCATGATATTTTGTGATGATATGAATATTATGTTGAAAGGGAGTAAGAATGGGTGAGAGGTACCATTATGTTATGATTTTATTATGATAATGTCATATTTGTAGAAATATATCTTATAGTATGAAATAAAGGCTTAAGGATATTATGTTATTGAAAGAAAGTAAGAATGAGTAATAGGTATCATTATTATTTTATTGTCATAATGTCATATTTGTGGAAATATATCTTATGGTATGAAATAAAGGCTTAAGGATATTATGTTATTGAAAGAAAGTAAGAATGGGTAAGAGGTACCATTATTATTTTGTTGTGATACTATCATATTTATGGAAATATATCTTACGGTATAAAATATAGGTTAAATGGGTTTTGATAAATGGACATAATAATTCTCATAAGGTACGATGATAATTTGTGGAGTTAGAAAATAATATGTGTGGAAGGTACAAGATATTATAAAACAAAGATTATTATTTGTGCTTGAGGGTAATTTGATCATTATAGGGTAATAAGGAAATTTTAGCATTTTATGTGTTAGGTGGATTAAAATATGATAATAATAGCATGAAGAATTCTTAGAAGTATTATTGTTGTTTGGGGTCCTTAAATGATTTAATGGATAATTGGGGGCAAAATATCTTGTAATGATAATATCATTATTCCATGTGTAAAATCTAGAGTTTATTCAAATCATAAATACATCGTTAATGATTAGCCTTATGACGTTATCTATTAGATTTGGTAATCAAGTAAATTTTATAGGAGGTATTATAGCTAAACTGTGAAATTTGGGGTTTTGGAGATTCCTGTGAGTAATATATTGGGATAGGTTGATTAATGTATATGTATAGGAACTAAACCGTGCATAATAGGCATGATAATAATGATGATATTCGAGAGTGGCTCATTATAAGATGGACGAATAATCAATATAGGAGATTGATTGCTAAAGGGAGCGCAATTAAGGTTTAAAATGTCTTAAGGATTTGGACCTATGCTATATGTATATTTATATTAATTTGTTCTATGCTTAAGAATCAATCGTGAATAAGATAATAATCACTTAAAGTGAAAGAGCACGTGAGTAAGGCCAAGGATATATATATATATAATAGTGGCTTAGGAGTGTTTTGCCTCGAGAAGATGATGTTTTTAATCTCCATTCCACCAAAAATATTAGTGGCTCGGGAGCATGTTGCCCTCAGAAGGTGCTTCAATCCGTTCTATCAAATTAAGAAAAGTGGGGCCCCTACTAATTGTGAAATAAAAATGTATCATTATAACCTATGGAAAGATACTAATGATTTAAAGTGGAAGAATATGTGAGTTAGGACCAAGGTGATATATATATACACATATTCCTATTCCACCAGGGAGAATAGTGGCTCAGGAGCATGTTGCCTCAAGAAGGGGATGTTTTCATATCCATTCCACCAAATAAGAATAGTGGCTCAAAGGTGTTGCCCCGAGAAGGTGATGGTTTCATATCTATTCCACCGGATAATAATAGTGGCTCAAGTGTGTTATCCTTGAGAAGGTATTTCAAACCATTCCACTTGTTTAAGAATAGTGGGGTTCCTTCACTCAATGTATATAAAAGAATGAAAATGGATTATACTAAATAAAGGAATCTATATCATTTTCTATTTTATGAGATGTTTCATTTATTTGGTTATTCAATTATTATCTATTTCGATAGTATTATTCCCTTAATCAGTACGTAGCGTACTAACCACCCATTTTATGGGTGCTGCTCATTCCCATAAGTAGGAGGCCCTGATTCTTATGTGTAGGTCTTAGAAGATCAACTATATGATTATGCTGCCTATGATATCCTATGTGAGGATGAGTGACTTCACCTATGTTAGGGGTTGGGTGAAGAGTAATTGTTATCCGGTCGATGTATTTAACTGTATACCTTTTTTGGACTCTTGATCCATGGTATCCCTTCTTTTATATTTTGTATTGTTAACTTAGAGTTAGGCTCTAAACTCATTATTATACTATAAATGTTCTTTTTTTTATAATTTCCTTGTGTTACTTTAAATATTTTATCCCTATGATTGATGTAAGGATGGTTGCATAAGTTAGAATTATGTTAATTACAATGGTAACCCCCAATATTTTACTTAATTACTTCCATTGTAAAACGAAAATTTTTGGTAGTAAAAATTGGAGTGTTACATCTTCCTCTCCTTGTCCACGTCCTCCCTCCTCTGTACCTATAAAAACCCATCCCAACTCCCTTCTTCCCTCTCCTTCCTACTTGATCCACCCCTGCCTCCCTTACTCTTTCTACCCAAATAGACGTTGCCACCGTCACCACTCCCTCCCATCCTCTTCCCTACATCACCTTGCACCCCTTGAGCCTCTCCTCTTCCCTTCCTTTCCCTTCAACTCACGCTACCTTTTTCACCTTGTACCACCACCATCGCTGGTATCACCACCCTCCCTGCCTCCCTTCTTGCATAAAAAGACTCTTTGCCACACCCACACCTCCACCTCTCCCTTTCTCCCCTCTCCTCCCTTCCTTTTCTTCCTCTCTTCCTCTTGGGCATTGCCGTCATCACCACCATGCCACCTCTGTGAGGCCACCACCATCACCACAAACCTCCCAAACTAGAAAACTCCACCACCTAAGAAACCCTACCTTCCCTCTCTTTTTCCAACCCTAAAAACCTCTACTTTACATCTCCACCACCACCACCATCCTGTCGCTACCCCTTATATGTTGTCCTTTCTGGTTACACCTTTCTCCATCTTACTTATTTAGTGCATTTTATTTTAATAACTTATTATTACTATCATTATTATTATCATCATTATCATCATCATCATTATTTTGTTGTTGTTGTTGTTATTTTGGTTAAGGAAATAAGGAAAAAGGAAAAAGGGGTAGGAAGAAAGTGAAAGAACCTAGTTGATATTCTCATTATAGTTATTGAACAAACATTTTCCTGTGAGGAGGTATAAGATTCTTGCTTCAAACCCAGAGTCCTACTAGATAAGGATATAGTTAAGATTTAGGTTGTGTTATGAGTATTGTGTGTAATGGGTGTATTGGTATGTTATGTGTAAATAAATGTGTATGTGAACTAAGTATGTGTGTGGTGTAGCTTGGCTTGCAAGGAGCTAAGGTATGGTGAGCATGATTTCCATTATTTGTTGTATGTATGGCTATAACTTGCTATGGGTGGACATATTCTTATATATGGTTGAAATATATATTCCTAGATGCCTTAGGTGGGACTTGAGTGGATATGGGAGATTAAAGAAAATAAAGAGGGTGGAGTGAGTGAGGTGATATATGGAGAATGTCCAATGAAATATGGTAGAGAAAATAAAAGCAGAAGTAACAATTTGAGGGGTTAGGTGAAAACTTACATGGGAAGTGTGAGCCTTGCATGGGGGAAATATTTACATGGGAAAGTCTTTTTTGGAGGTTAAACATGAGGAGGAAAGTGTTTTTTGGGTGGTTAGTGCACTTGGGGGAGTTTTAGTATGTGGGTTGATGGGAAGGCGTATGGGGGCATAAACTAGGGTTTCAGGGGAACAACCCTAATGATACGGGTATTTTGGGGAAAGGTTGAGGAAGTTGGTTGAACATCGGTGTCATGATGAGGGATGTAGCACATGGAGGGTATGAGTCAAGCCAAATGGAGGATAGAGTTGTGTAAGAGAAGAGGGTATGGAAGAAGAAGGGGGAATATTAGAGTTTTTGGGGTGGCCAACTAGGATGACATTATCACATGTGGGAATTGAGGAGTTGGGCTATGAGATTGGAGTTGGAGTGAGTATGGTGATGGTGCTTGAATCAAGTGAGATGTGGGCTGAGTAAGGAGAGAAGAGGCAAGGGCCACGTAGGCTAGATTAGGATTTCAAGGGGAAACCCTAGTAGGAGATGGTGAGCATAGGTGGAGAAAAAGGAGTGTGGGCCTTGATCCATGTGTATGAGGTTTCTAAGTTTGTTGGTTGGTGGAAATATTTTTGGGGGTCCCTAGAGTCTTGGAGGATATAGATGTTCCAGGTTAATGGATAGGGATTTTAGGAAGTCTGGGTTGGTAGAGTGGTAATAAGTAGGGGGCGTTTATTGGGATGTGTATGTCTAGATGGGTGTTACTTGGTATATAAGACATGAATAAAATAATAATTACTTAAAGTGGAAGATCATTAAGTCGGGCCCAAATGTAGGATGTTTACCAGTCTACCAGTTGGTTGAGTGCATCGTACCCTAGAGATGTACATGTTTATCGGTCCATCGGTTATAATAGTGGTTAGGTGCATTTTGCCTTGGAGTAGTTATTTCCAGTCTACCGGTTATAATAGTGGGGGTCCCAAGAGGAATAAGTTAAACCCTTGGATGGTAATAATATATGGAAAAGATACTAATCACTTATAGTGGAACACCACGTGGGTCGGGACTAGATGTAGAATATTTACTGGTCCACTGGTCATAATAGTGGCTAGGAGAATTTTGCCATGGAGTTGTATATGATTACCAGTCATCCAGTTATAATAGTAGCCAGGTGCGTTCTTCCCTAGGGTAGTTATTCAAGGTCCACCAGTCATAATAGTGGGGTCCCCGTACTCACGTGGATATAACTCGAGAGATGTGTAAACATGGTACTAATGGTCTAAATTATGATAGGAGTAAATGATATAATAGAACCTACTACATGCATGATATCTGTATTTTGTGTTGTTGTGCTCTACCTTGAATATATTCTTACCTTACTTGATACATAACATACTGATCATCATTATTATGTGTGCTCCTTATTCCCCACGAACAATGACCCCTCCTAAATCTGTGTTGGTAGGCAATGAGGCCCTAGAGGACTTTGCTACTTACGATGAGTTGGTTAGGGTAGAGTGATGTCTTGATGTCTCAAGGTTGGGGCCAGAGAGAGTGTACTTCAGACTATTTTTCCATTGTACTTTATGTTTTTATTCCCTCGTAGTGGGAGGCTACTTTGTATTTCATTTCTCGATTGTACTAGCTTTGACTCATACGCATTCTAGTATTTATTTGTATTCAATGCTAAACTCTTTCATGTGTTAATCGTTTTCTATTATAGTTCCTTATTGTCTTTTAGTCTTGTGATTAGTGTGATTCTAGCCAGGAGCCAAACTTATATTGATCACGGAGGTAGCATCCCCCCGTGTTTAGTGTATGATTTTCTTTAAACAAAAAAAAATCAACTCTAATTTTTAAGGGTGTTACAGGTTTGGTGGGCAACTAAGCCTTAACTAAGTCCTACCTTTTATTTTATTTTTTATTTAAATAAAACAATATATTAAATTTTTATATAGCTTAATATATAAGTTACTTTAAATTTCTAAATGAAATTTTAATACTTTCAGAATAAATTGATTTACAAATTGCTTATAGACTAAATACACATAAATCTAAATGAAATAATAAATTAGAAGCTTAAATAATATTATGAAAAATATGATAAATATATATATGCACTGTAATACCTCCATTTTTTACTACCAAAAAATTCATTTAAAACAATGTGGAAGCTAAAAATATATTTAGGAAAAATGGGGTATTACCGCCAGACCGAACACATGATAGACATTTATCCCCTGTCCCATATTATATATAAGGCTAAACCAACCAAATAATTTAAAATAGAGTGTTCAAACTTAAGTTACATAAAAATGTAAATATTATTTACAATCAAGGACCTCATCGGTCCTTGGCCAAATCAAATACAGGAAAAAGATACTTTAAGAATATGGGGCTACATTAAAACAAGAATAGGGCATGACCCCCAAAGTTATAGTGTAGCACAACCAAAATTTACTATTGATTTTTTTAAAAAAAATTTACAAGTGGGAGCTAAGATAGTAAATTTTGGGGTTCTATCACCATACTTATTATTCGATACCAAGTTCTAAGGCTAAAACTTTTCTTTACTTAAATTTCAAGAATATAATTATAAATTATAGTAGTGCAATAATTAGGAAGGTTAAATCACCTTTCAAACAAAATCCACTAACTATGGTTACAATAAAAATGTCTATGGAAGGGAAATATAAAAGATTATAAGGAAAAATATAGAAAACTCTTGATTCAAATCACTGGTTAGAATCCTAGATAACTCTAGGCTTTGAACCAAAGAAATAACCTTGAAATGAGCTTGTGAGCTAACTTGCAAAGGCTACTACCTAATGAATAAGCAAGGCCCCAAGAAATGAATTTATTAGTAAAATGGTATTGAGTAAACCATTATACATGAATAATATGTAAGGTTTGCATGCAACACATCAGATGCATCACATCAATCACATGGACATTGAATTATGAATATATTAACTAAAATGTGATAATCATTCATATATCCATGCATCAGGATCATAAGTTACCAATACTCATTCACTTAGAAATAACAGAAACTTATTGTTGGAACATCCAAGTGATTCTCTTTATAGTATAATTAGAAAACCACATCATTCTTAGTAGGAGGCATAAATCACTAAATCAACCTACAACTTCTCAATAACACCACAACAAGAATGCCATACACATAAGTAGATCATATTAGTTCATTCATTATTATCTAGAGTCATGATATTAGTGTAGTAATTAATCAACTCATGAATTTTATATCCACGTAGGTTCAAGGACTTCACTATTCTCACTGGTGGACTGATCAACAAGGTATAACTCCAAGACAAAATGGTACTAACTACTATTCTCACCGGTGGATTAGTAAGTAAGGTACAATTAGTCCCGACCCACGTGGTCTTCCGCTATAAGTAATTAGTGACTTTCCAAAAGTTATTATCTTCCAAAGGTTTTATTACTTGAGTTCAGGACCCTAGTATTCTCACCGGTGGACCGGTAAATAAGGTACAACCCCAAGATAGCACACCCCTCCACTATTATCACCGGTGGACTGGAAAATAAGGTAAAACCTATCCCGACTCAAGTGATCTTCTATTTTAAGTGATTAGTTTCTTTCTATATTTATTATCATTTAATGGTTTTAATTACTTGAGTGCAAGACCCCACTATTCTCACAAATGGATCGGTAAATATAATATAACCCCAAGGTAGCTGTAATATCCCACACTTTTGTGTAATGGATGGACGAGAATTTGTGCAAAATTTTGGGCCTTTGATTTTAATTCAAATTTATGATTTGATTTGGAATCATGTTGGAAAATGAAGTTTATTGAGTTTTACAGACAAACACATCAAATGGTTTCCTTAAGCCAATGAATTAGTTTATCATTTTAGCTAAATAGGGTTCCTCAACTAAACCAATCAACCGGTTGGAAGAAACTAAATGACTGGTGGATGAACAGTCGATAGGTCGATCTAAACTAATTGACTGGTTTGTCAAGTTGGTCACATTTTTTAATTTGATTTTTCTAGAAAAATCCCTTAGACTAAAATGGAACCTTACCAACTGATAACAATTGTCCTTAAGGGATTCCTAACCATTTTCATGATGTGTTTAACCAAAAAACATTGCCTCAATTTGTTCTAGATGTTGATTGAGACACATGAGGGTGAGAGGTGACCTCATCCATTATCTTCTTCCTCCTCTCTCTTCAGCCCGATTATGAGATCGATTGCTTTGACCTTAGGCGTCCTTCCGAGCCACTAGAAGATTCCTTCCATGATGACTTCCCATTTCTTCATTTATGTATGAGAATTATGGCCTATTTGACCTAAGTTATCTAGAGTCACAAATTGAGCTCAGGAGATTAGGTTAGAAAATCCTAGGATAATCCATCTGTTATGATAGAATTCAAATAATCACAAGTAGGGTTTTGAGTTGCCATCCAATCCCTTTGTGTTTCCCTTTGATTTGTTGGCTATAAATAGCTCCAATCCTTCCTGTATTGCACCTTCTTTCAGCCACTGAAATTCCTCTAAGTTCCGCATTCTCTTCTCTTCCCTCCACACTTTGAGCACTTACCAATTTATTTGTACACTCTTCTAATCGTATCTCTAATTCTACCTTGGTTTCAATTGTTAATTAAGGTAGAGTTAGATTCTAGGTAACGATTGAGGGGTCCAATTGAGTTTTCTTTATTTTGTCTCATAGTTTGGTTAAACTGATAGATCAATTTAAAGAAATCATAGTTTGGTTGAGTTAAACTAATCGACTAGTATACCCAAACCAATCGACTAGTTGGGTTAGACCAATTGACTAGTTTGGTTGGTTTTATGATCTATTTCCTTGTGGTTCGGTTATGTTTGGGGTTGTGTTTGGGACTGTATCATGATTATTAATGGGATAAGATACAGATTTCAACATGGATTATTGGCCTAATTAATAGATTAAAATAGATCATAACTTATGGTATGCATTATGCACTTAAGATAAATGATAATATAGAGACAAGAGTAATAGAAATCAATAAAGGTGTGAATTAAACCCTATGGTGGGTATAACTAAATATGGACAAGGACCATTAGATAACATACATGGTTGAGAAAAAATGGAAAGAAATGATTAATATGGTTTAATATGAGAGTTTACCTTGTTGGTTGTGTGGACCTTGTATGATCACCCATTCTTATGAATAAAAAACTAACCACTTATATCAAAAGAAAGTCAAGTTAAGAATGGGTCTAAGTTACTTAATTCTCAATTAGCTACTAGGGCTTAGTTTACCGTTGGGTGGTATCTTGAGAGGTCCTGATGTCTTACCTACTCTAGACACTAATGATATACTAGGGGTTATCCCTACTAAAGGGTCTTGTTACCTAGGTGGTTAGCTTCAGCGTGTATTTATGTCCATTATGGTGATTGGCTTTGGCCTAGACTTATCCACCTAGTGATTGGCTTCGGCCTGGACTTTATGTCCCTTTTTAGATAAGCTTCTATAGTGTGTGAGATCATGGGGTGGTGTACAGTCCATCACTCGATGATAATAAAATATCATTGTTAAGTAAGTAATTGATCAATTATGAATGATGATTAAGAGAATGGATAATACTTCGTAAGAATGGAAGTAATGGTATGATTGGTAAAAAAAAAAAGAATAAGGCTAGTTATTACACTTGGTTAATGGTTGATCTGACTACTTGGTTATGAAATGGAATATTGATGGGTTGACTCACCTATCTCTTATATGGATGAAAAAATGGTTTAACTTATAGAATTGGTCAATTAGAATCAACCCTAGAGGTTTCTTGGTTCTCCTTTATTGGTTATTAGAAGTATGTACATGCTTATGTGAGAAGGTTGTGAGTCAATGCATGAAGTATTCTACTTGTTGGAATTATGCATGACGATATGATTCCATGTGCTTCTATCTTTATATATGTGGCATTATCATGATGTATAGTGTAATCTATATTTATGTATGATAATTGGGTATACTTGTGTGCATTGAGGGAGTAACTTGGCTTACTTAGTATGTAGCATACTGATGTACCCCATTTTCTCGATCACCTATTCATTCCCACGAGAAAATGACCTTGTGCAGGTTTTTGGGGATGACCAGTAAAGGGCCTACCTCAATTGGATTGGGGCTTGTGAGTGAGGACATCCAGAAGGGTTTGATGGGGTCTGGGGAGAACCATGGAATTTGTTTTGGGCCTCGTGCCCAACCCATGTTTTGTAATTCCACACTTTAATATGTATTCTAAAACGGTTTGATCAAAACTCATAAGGATCACTTGTTGTAAACATTTCAGAATCGTTCCAATTAAATCATTATTTGTGCACTCTGTTGTTTTAATGTTATATTAGTTTAGCCTTGTATCTGATATGGGTTAGGGAGTGGATGTTTAACCTATGTTAGGTATGGCAGTAACACCTTACTTTTCTAGGTGTTTTATTCTTCCACCATATGTTTTAACAAAAAATTTTGGTAGTGAAAAATGGGGGTGTTACAACAAAATGCTCCTAGCCACTATTCTCATCGATAGACCAGTAAATAAGGTACAACCAACCCCAACTAAAGTGATCTTCTACTTTAAGTGATTAGTGTTTTATCTGTGGCTGATCTTTTCCAAATACCACACACACACATGCACAATTCAAGTATGACTCCTGCCTCACTACCACCCTGAGCCTACCTTATCCCCTTAGAAACCCTAGTTTTATAATCTTGAGTACACCCTTACCCCCCTAATGATCCTTTGAGCCCCAAATTTATACAAAAAAACCCAAACCTGTCATTAGATACCCCTTTTATCATAAGTCATAACCTATTTATATAATGTGTTTTTGGCGCACTCTAATTTTCTTTTGATTGGTTTGGCTCTCACCTTTGTATGTCACATGAGATATGTGATTGATGTCTATCCCATGTTAGGTGCGACTATAACACCCCATTTTTTTCTAAGGGTTTAGTAGTTTTCTGCTTCCGCAAGGTTTTCAAAATAAAAATTTTAAGTAGTGAAAAATGGGGTTGTTACATATTGATACTAAAAGGTGTGGTTACCTAGGTGATTTATTTGGCTTCATCCAAACATTACGTCCATTGGTGGTTTTCTTGGCTTTGGTCAGACTTATGTCTCTAGTTTTCTGTTTGAATTCCATAGGTATTAAGATACTATAGGGGATGATCCAACCAATTTCTCAATGAGAAAGAAATAAATAGATGGTTATATAACATTGTGATTAGAATCTTAGTAATGATTAAATGGAATGAACATTAGGGTTTACCAAAGTAGTTTTTAATCTTGGCATGTCACTTCATTTGATTATATGTTGCTATCCATGAGTCATGATTTTTGTGATAAGCATGATGAGACATGAATCTCCAATACTTAGTGTGAATCATTTCCATGAATTCTATGCCTATCATTAAGTATTAGATTATTTAATTCCATATGCATGTATAGAGTACCATGTCAAGTATACCATATTAGTAAATAGTGTGAGTTGGTATGTTACTTTACAAGCATGTTAATGTGTAATATCATGACTTGTTTGCCTATTATGATCCTACATGCATTACAAATTCCATGATTATGTTACTTGTCTTACTTAGTACGTAGCATATTGGCATTTCCATTTAATAGATCATATGCTCAGTCCCATGAGCAAAGGACCTTATACAAGTAATAGAGGATGGTTAGAAGTTGGCCAATTAATACGTTGGGCATTGGGCAAGAGAGTGTGGACATTTTGATGGTTGTTATTTTTGTTGGTCCTTTGGAGACCTAAAATCTTCTTGTTTTCCCTATTTAAACAAGTACTCTCTTTATGTATTTTGGTTTGTTTAAAAATGAGATGGTCTTGGTTTTGTAAACCATACATCCTATAATCTTTTCTGTTATTTATTTGTTCCATCTATTTCTTTTGTTTGGTTGGTTGGATATGTAGTGAAATACCCCAAAACCCTAATTTTAGAAATTATAGTCAAATAAGAATTTATTAGAGAAATTAATTAAATAAATTCTTTTAGTAAAATAAGAGGAATAAATTAATGAAAAATCAAGAGGAAAATAATAATAATTTATTTAGGAAAAATTAGGGTGTTATGCTATTTAAAATGGAATTTAGGAAAAATTATTTAAAATGTCTCAAATTAATCTAAACAGGAATTTAATTATTTTTTTTCTAAATATTATTATTTTAAATAATTAAAAGTACTAAAATATCCCAAACACCCAATCAACCCATTCTTTTTTCCTTTTCCCTTTTTCTTTTTTTCCTTTTTCCCTTATTTTCCTTTTTCTTTCTTTTCCTTCCTTTCTCCTTTTTTTTCCTTCTTCCCTAATTGGGCCAACCCTCGCTGTCCAAAACCCTTTCCTCCTCTTCTTCTCCTGTCGCCTGCCCAGTTGGCTATCTTCTTTTTCTTTTCTTTCCTCCCCAGACTGCCTGGTCTAGCCTTTCTCCTTCCTTCTCCCCTGCACAACCTGCAACCCCAACTTGCAACCCGATTCCCGCCGGTAGCCACCAACCGCACACCAGCCATCGTTTTCCTCTCTCCCCCGTCATTTTTCTTTCCATTTCGACCCAATCAAGCCTTCTCCTCTCCTCACGCATGGCACACTTGCGCCGGCCTGCCAATGCCAGCAGTGGTCCTACCTTACTTACCTCCTCTTATCCTCCTCCCCCATTTTCGTTTTCCCCTTCATTTGGCCTATATATACCCCATAAGCAACCCCATAATCAGATGCCTTTTCCCAGCCTAGAAAACTCCCCTTTGCACCATCTCTCGATTATACGACCACCCCATCGCCGCTCCTCTGCTCTATTGCTCGAGCCACCCACCAAACCACCCCCTGCATCACCCTCTACCAAACTACACCTCCCACCACCCTAGCCGTGCAAAGTTCACTCCTCGATCAGCCACACCTCGACCACTACCACCCTTCGCATAATCGTCCGCTGTCGTTTCTGCCACAACCGCCAACCCCTCTACCCCCCAAAATAACCACCATAACTTCCTCTACCTCCCCCTACCTCCCTTTTTTCCTGCCTCCCTTCCTTCCCCTCCACCACCTTTGGCCACCACACCCACGGTCGTACGCCGCCCCCTTTGGCTACACCACCATCCCCATCCCAACCCTCTCCACCTAAGGCACCTACCACCACCTCAATCACCCCATTCCCCCTCTTCTAGCCTAAACAACCATCTCTCCACCTCTCTTCTCCCTCCACCACCGCCGCTGGTGCCACCACTATCCCTAGGTGGTATATTAACCTCCACAACCCTTAATTATTATTAATGCAATTATTATCATTTTATTAGTATTAATATCATTATTCTTAACAACAACAACAACAACAACAATATTATTATTATTATTATTATGTTATTATTATTATTATTATTATTATTATTATTGTTATATTATTATTATTATTATTATTATTACCATCAGGTCCATCACTATTATTATACTTGACCATATTATCACTAAGGTTACTATTATTATGATTATTAAGACCCTTGTTAGTATTATTCTTAAGATTAGAACTATTATTAATATTTATATTATTATTATTATTATTATTATTATTATTATTATTGCTTTGTCACTAACATTACTATCACTACTAGTAGTATTATTATTACTAGCATTATTATTATTATTATTATTATTATTACCATCATCATCATCAACATTATTATCACTACTTTAGTATTACTAATATCACTATTATTATTACTAAGATTTGGGTTCTTATTAGTATTATCACTACAACTATTATTATTATTATTAAATCTATTATCATGAATAATATAAATATTGCTATTAAGACATTAACATGAACCAATGTACCTCCTAAGACATATCTTGACTAGTAGTGACATGGTTAGCTACTTTGAGAATAATAACCCTACTTTTATTTATAAAACAACTATTATTAATATTATTAACCCTAATAGTAGGCCATGTTAAGGGTAAGGTAGGAAATGATGGTAATTTTGGTATGAGGGAGGTTAACCCTTAGTATTTTCCTCTTATAGGTGAATCAAGTCAAAACCTTAAGGAGACGTAGGAGCATGCTCCAAGCCTGGTGTCATATTAGGTAAGGATATGGTTAAGGCTTTTTATGTGTAAGATTGTGCTATGTATGTACTCTATATTTTATATTATCATGTTCTTGTAGTGCAACTTGCTAAGCATAGAGCTAAGGTAAGTTGTATGTGTTTATGATATGTGTAATGTGATGTTATTACTTGTACTTAAATTGTGCTTATGTAAGACTTCCCCTTATGACATGCATGATAAGAGGTCCTAAGTAGTATGATGTGGTTGTGAGAGAAATGGAAAAGAATGAGGAAAGTGAGTTGACTAGAGAGTGGTAATGATTGCTTAATTATCGTATGACCTATAGGTGGAGAAAAAGAGGAATAATGGAAATGAAATTAAGGGAATGGATCAAAACATGAATGGAAATTCTAGGGTTTGTAAGAGATGGTTAGCCTTTGTATGAGGATGACTTTTACATGGGAAAAGTTGATTTGAGGATCGAGTAAGTTAAGGGAAGAATTGTTAGGGTGTCGAGTAAGTTAGGGTGATTTGGTCCATATCGTATGACCTATAGGTGGAGAAAAAGAGGAATAAGGGAAATGAAATTAAGGGAATGGATCAAAACATGAATGGAAAGTCTAGGGTTTGTAAGAGATGGTTAGCCTTTGTATGAGGATGACTTTTATGTGGGAAAAGTTGATTTGAGGATTGAGTAAGTTAAGGGAAGATTTGTTAGGGTGATTGGAGTCTATATGTGAAAAAAAGTACGTAAGTTGATGTAAGAATGCATGGGAGATTTGACTAAGGTTTTGGGAGGAAACCTTAAGTGAGAGAAATGTGTAAGGGAGGAAAAATTAATGGAAATGGTTAGAATGAGGGTAAAATATGAAAGGGGTGTCACATGGAGGAAAAGTGGATCAAGTGAGAAGAATGTATTTGGATGTTGAGTGAGTGGCATAAAAGAAAGGAAAAGTAATAGGATTTTTGGGGAGCTAACTAGGGTTTTTTGGTGACATGTATGGGAGTTGGTTAGTGAGATTGTAATGTCAATTGTGGATCGAGGGAAGTGATGGTTTTGGTAATAAAGAAGAGTTTTGGGTTCATGGTGAGTAGAAAAAGATGGAAGGAAGTCTCGAGATCATAGGTTGTGTTGGATATGTGTCATGTGGAAGAGGTGAGGGTAAATAAGAGTGATGAATGAATAACATCGTATGGGGAAAGAGAGGTGCTAGAGTTTTGGGATGGCCAAATAGGGTTTCGTGGCCACATGTATTATATGGTAAGTAAAATGTGGTCCTTGGGGATGAAACGAGTGAGGTGATAAGTTGGAGGCGTATGAGTTGTATGGGATAGAGGTAGGTTGCGCCATATAGGCCAAATTAGGGTTTTCCCAAAAGAAAACCCTAGAGAGTGATATTAAGTTGATTCAAAGATATGGAAAATGGGTCTTGGAGTTGAGTATTCATGGTAATGAGGAAAGAGTAGGAAAGGATGTTTGGATGTACTAGAGGAAGTAAAAGTCCTAAGATATAGGACAAGAGTTTGGAAATTCGAGTAGGTTGTGCATCTCTAGTTACGGTTGTGTGTGGAATAAGATACAATAAAACACTAAGTACTTAAATTAAAATATTACCGTGCCTAGGCCCAATGAGGTTATATATTTTCAAGTCCAGCGGCAATAATAGTGGTCAGCTGCGTGTTGCCCTATTGAGTGTTTCCAATCCACTGGCTATAATAGTGAGGGATTTTAGGCTCGATAAACCAAACTTTTCATGGTAATAAGTTATGAAAAGATATTATTTACTTACAGTAGAATACCTCATGAGTCGGGGCCCATGAGGATATATATTTATTTTTCGGTCCACCAGTAACAATAGTGGTTAGGCACGTTTTGCCCTATAGAGTCTTTCTGGTCCACAAGCTATAATAGTAGAGTTTTCGTACTCATGCGGAATTAGTATGAGAAATGTGTGAACCAGAAGTATAAAGCATGGAAAGATACTACTTATTTACAGTGGAACACTATGTGAGTAGAGGCTAATGAGCTTATATATATATTTTTCGGTCTGCCAATAATAATTGTGGTCAGGTGCATGTTACCCTGTTAAGTGATTTCAGTCTAGCGGCTATAATAGTGGTCAGGTGCATTCTGCCCCGTGGAGTGTTTTCAGCCCACCGGCTATAATAGTGGGGTTCTTGTACTCTTATGAAATTAATATAAAAGAGGTGTAAGATAAATTATTAGTCTATGTTCGGTATGATCTTGTAAATCTAAATTATTTCCTAGTACGCCTTACGTTCTTGCATGGCCTTACTTGCTTGCTTCTTGCTAGTCTTACCTGTATAGTTACCTTGCTCAATACGTAGCATATTAACCACCCATTTCATGGGTATTGCTTATTCCCACAAGTAGAGGGCCTAGTTGAGTTTGTGCATGTAGGAGATGTTATCTTTGATGCTTACAATATGTATGAGGCATTAGGTGGGGGTTGAGAGCTAAGATTGGAAATGGCTTGGGAACCTAGAGTGTTTTGGCCGGAATCAATTTTTCATTTCATTTACCTTGTATCATTTTTATCTTAGTCCTGTTTTATCATACTATACTTTTTATTCCTTTGGGAACTTTAATTATGTACTCTTTTGGATTGTAAACCTTTTTATGCGTACCCAGATTTCCATATTATGAACTTTCTAGTTCTTTTATGAATTCTTATTTTAAGTTTAATCAATGGCTAATGGTAACTTTCCTTTAGCCTTTGGTTAGTATGAGACTGACCGAGGGTCAGGCTTGTGCTGATCACGGCGGTAATATCCCCAAAACTCATAGTTTTATTTTCCTTACTTCCGTAATATCATTTAATAAAATGAAAATTTTCAATAGTAAATTTTGGGGGTGTCACACGTAGCCTCGTATCCCACATGGGGATGAATGACATGACATCTATCCAATGTTATGTGTGGTGGTAATGTCCCATTTTTCCTAGAGGTATTTTCATATTTATGCTTCCGCAAATATTTTAAAAATAAAAATTTCTTGGTAGTGAAAAATGGAGATACTGGAGAGGGTCTTTTATATATCCCTCATTATTAGCTAAACACTCAACCATCATTAGCTGAAAGTTTATGAATTTTTTTTTACCTAATATTAATCAAAGTAAAAAAATACGTATACACATTATCACCTAATGATTAACTTTATGATTTAATCCTTATCAACTTATAGACTATCATGCTAATGCGTACCAACTTGTGTCCACGTCTTCTTCCTCGCCCCTAATTTGGACTAACTCTTCTCAAATCGTATCTACTAATTGATCTCATTAGTTGGTATTTGGTTGATACCCTTGTCTAGCCAGCACCCTTTGTCTAGTTGACACCCTTGTTGTATTGGTTCCCTCGTTTGGCTAGAGCCCTTGACTTGTTGACACCTTTTACTTAGCTAACTAAATAAAAGGCTATACACTTATGTCTCAAAATTAGTTCTTAAGACACTTCCTATGTCAAGGAACTCTAAGACTAATGTGATTTGAAAAATTCAATGACTAATTTCATCAAATTATAATACCCCAAAATATTATTAATCTCGATTAATTTATATTTTAACTTAACCCATAAAATCTTAGCTTAATTATTTTTTTAACATTTGACTTGCAAACCCAATGAATAATTAAGTTAATCTATCCTAATTAATTTATAATTTTTTTATTTTATCCACCCTAAATCTATATATTTTACCGTAGTTTACTGTTCCTAATTAGGTACCTTAAAACTAGATAAATTAATTTTATCTTTTTCCTTAATTTTCATTTTTTCTTCCTTTTCTCTCTTTTTTCTTTCCCTCCATGTGCCCAGCCCACTCTTTTCCTCTACCCTCCCCAGTCTGCGCCCAACCCATCCTTTTCCTTTCTTTTATTACCCTTGTCCGAACCTAGCCCAGCTAATCTCTCCTTTTTCTACTCCTTTTCCCTCACACAACATTGCCCTGCCCCCCAAACACACCCCAACACCCCTTACATTTCCCCTACTGGTGCCCTACATCACCTCGTCCCTCTCTTTCCTCATTTCCTCTTCTACCCAAACTAGTCCATGCCTTTCTCCCTTACATGCCCCATTCTATTCCATTCCTTGTATTACCCCAAATTTTTTAAAACCTAAAATTTAATAAACCCCTTATTTGGAGTAATTTAATATTAAATTATTAATTTAATTATTTTGTGGACCTTTTATTTATAAAAATAGATAGGATTATTTAATAAATTAAAATAAATAATTTGTTATTTTATCATACTCTTTTACTTAAATAAATTTCCAAACCCATAATTTTACTAAAATTATCCTCTTAAATTTATACTTTAAATTTTGAATACATTAATTTAATAAATAAATTTTCCCATTAACCTGATTTATAACCCTTACTCTAAAAATTATTTTATTTTTCTTTTCCCCTTTTTCTCCTTTTCCTTTTTCCTTTTTCTTTTCCTTTTCCCTGATTTTTCCTTTTTCTTTCTTCTTGGGACAACTTGCCTTCTTCTTTTTTCCCTATTTGGTCACCCTTCCTTCTACTTTTCCCTGTCAGCCCAGCCCTCATGTCGTTCTCCCTTCCTCTCCCCTTCCTTTTTTTTCTTTTCCTTCTTTCTCCACCTATCAGGATAGCCTAACCCTCTCTTCTTCTTTTTTCTCTTCTCCCTTGCATGGACCAGCCTCTCCTTTTCTCCTCTCCCCCTCCCAACCTCCTTCTCCTTTCTTCTTCTCTTCTTCCTTCTTCCCCACCGCCAATCCAAACACCCTATACCAGCCCCTTGCACCTCGCCTACAACCATAACACCTACTCCTGCACAACCCCAGCCTTCCCTCACTCTCCTGTCCCTTTCCCTTCCATTTTTGACCACACACACCCCCTAAACCACATTCCCCCCTTTCCTTTCCCTTTCTTCTCCCTGCCACCCTACATGCCGACCTTCCCTTCCTCCTACACCCACCTAACCTTTGCACCTCTACCTCCTTCTCTCTTCTCCTCTTCTTTTTCTTCTCCTTCTCTTCTTCTCCTATGCCCTATCTCTCCCCCTCGAGCACTTTCTTTACCTGCTCGATCCCTATTTCTTTCCTCCTTCCTCTTCTCCCATGTTTTGCTTCACTACCACTAGCCACTATCTCTGCCACCCAACTAGCCACCACACCGACTCCCTTACCTCCCCTACTTCTCTACACCACCCCATGTAGCCACACCCTCCACCTATATCCAGCTCCCTCTCTCTTTCCTTCTTTTCTCCTCTCACCTCTTCCTATATGACACCTTGTGCCACCCAATTCCCGTCTTCCACTACCATAGAAGCCACCCCTCAGCCGCCTGACACCCCTAACACCTCCCTACCTCACCTAGCTCGAACTTCCCCTGTAGCCCCTCCTTTTTACCTCCTTATTTACCTTTCTTCCTCACCTCCCTCCCTTCTTTGTACCATCTTACCAGCCACCATCTCCGCCACCCTGAGCCTCCACTCTCCAACCCCCAACCCCAATCACCACCTACACTCTGCTACTCCTCCCACACCCAACAACCACCCCAACTCCCCTCCATCTCTCCCTCAACCAACCACTTGAGGCCCTTTCTTCCTCTTTGTCTAACTCCTTTCACCCTATTCATTCCCCCCTCTTTCGTGCATGCAACCCACACTACCCATGCTGCGTGGGTGTTGCTCCATATTTTAAGATTATTCAATAAATTTTTGAGGTATAATATAGTTGGTAATAATGGTATTTAATAAGGCTTTTTGATAAAAAAAAATTATTCTTTTAGTTATCTACTACTAATATGCTAATTGTGATATTATTGTTAAGTATAAATTTTATTAATCAAAGATTAAGCTTTTAAACTAGGATACTGGTAAAGTGTGGTTACTATGGGAAATAAGATACCCATTATACCCTACTAAAATGTATGGATTTACGTATGTTAGCACATTAGGATTTTAGCATGTGTTTGTGTGTATATGACATGTTGTTAATTGTTTCTTGATCTTCAATGTTACATTGAAAAATAGAATGAAAAGAATATTATATTCTATGCAATGTGACATAAGAGGAAAAAGTGGTTAAGAGAGGGGATTGATGTTAATTATGATGTATGTACATATGCATACTATGCTAAGTAAGTATGGACACTTGTAGTAGCAATAATGTTAATATGAGTCCTAGGGACATTTTATTAATTTTACTTGTACGTAGGGAGGGACCTAAAAAAATGTGCATGTTAGATGATAATAGGTGTTAAGAATAAATAATAAGTGTTTTGTGGTGATAAATGATGCATATGGGCCATGAGTGTTAATATTTTATGTACTGGAGGTATTTTAGTAATTTTGCATGAGAAAGGGGTATTATAGTAATTTTATAAGTAAGAAGAGTAATTTGGTAATTTTATAACTAAGAAGGGTAATTTGGTAGTTTTACAACTAAGAAGGGTATTTTGGTAATTTTACAAATAAGAAGGGTAATTAGGTAATTTTACAACTAAGAAGGGTAATTTGGTAATTTCACAAGTAAGTAGGGTAATTTGGTAATTTGACAACTAAGAATGGTAATTATATAAATTTACTAGTAAGAAGGGTATTTTGGTGATTTTGCAAGTAAGAAGGGTATTTTGGTAATTTTATAAGTAAAAGAGGGTATTTTAGTAATTTAACAAGTAAGAATGGAATTTTAGTAATTTTATTAGCAAGAGGGGCATTTTGGTGATTTGGCAAGTAAAAAGGGTATTTTAGTAAATTTGTAAGTAAGTAAGGTATTTTAGTAATTTGTAAGTAAGAAAGGCATTTTAGTAATTTTGTAAGTAAGAAGGGGTAAATTGGTAAGTTTGCATGTAACATGGCAATTGGTCTAATAAACCTTCATAATAAGTCATAAGTGATATTAAATAATATAATAAAGGTTTATTACCTTAGTATTACTTATTTAAGTATAATCATATATATTATAAGGCTAGGGGTATTTTCATAAATTGGAGTGTATCATAAGGAAAATGTATAATTTAGGGTTGAATAGGCAATTAAGGGTGTGTTATGATGTTAATTTCATAATCATGCAAGAGGTGCCTTAATTGCTAATTATGCATGAAAATGTGTGTTGGTTGTTCTAGAAGTGCATGTTAGGGTTTATATGTAAATGATCCTTTGGTGTCTAGGGTACTCTAATTTCATAATTAGTAGTATGATCATTATATGTTAACCTATTATGGTCTGTTGATAAATACAAATGAATTATGTGATGGAAGTAGATGATAAGAGGAAGCCTTAGTCTTAGGGGCATTTTGGTCACTTTGACCTAAGGTGCCTAAGTTAAGTATTAGAACCTAGGATGGCCTTAGTGGACTATTTAAGTTAAAATGGACAATAATCGTGATTAATGTGTTTCTCGTGGTCACTTTAAATAAGACATTAATATTTAAATTGAAAAACCTCATCGGGAATGGTGGCTCTTTAAGAGTCATTACCATAAAGATAAGGTTTAGCCTATGATTATTCTAGATTTTGCTGGTAAAAGAACCCAAAACCCTAATTTAGGAAATTATGTTAAAAGAGGAATTTATTAGGAAAATTAATTAAATAAATTGTTTGATTAAAAATAAGGGGAAATATTTAAGGCAAAATCAAGAGAAAAATAATAAAGTATTTAATCTGGGAAAATTAGGGTGTTTTGCTAATTAAAATAAAATTTAGGTAAAATTATCCAAAATATCCTAAATTAATCTAAAAAAGAAATTTAATTGTTATTTTACTAAATATTATTATTTTAAATATTCAAAAACACTAAAATATTCTAAATATCCCAACCAACCCATTTTTTTTTTTCAATTTCTTTTTCCTTTTTCTTTCCTTTCTCATTTTTCTTTTTTCCCCTTCTTCCCTCAGATTGGGCCAGCCCCCTTGCGGCCCAATCTTCCCCCCTCTTCCTCTTGCGTGGCCCAGGCCGCACACATTTCTTTCCTTCGCCCCGCTCAATTGCCCAGCTCCCCTCTTTATTTTTCTTCTTTTCTTTCCCCATGAACTATCGACTCGACCCACCCATTATTCTTCCTCCTGCTCCTCCTACGCCCTATAAATCGAAGACCTCCGACCTTGTATACCAACTAGCCAGCCAATGCACCACTGGCTTGCACCACCGCACCATTGGCTTGAACCACCCCCTCTTTCCCAATCATTTTCCTTTCCTTTTTTGACCCCAACCAACCTCACATCTCCTCCCACGCGTGCCCCATCCCCTTCCTTTTTTCCCCTGACTTAACCCTCCCACACCTGCCCCCTCTTGTCCTCTCCGCCCTTTGTTGTATCCACCCCCATTAGCTTGTAAATACCCCCAACCGACCCCTTAATCAAGCTTCCTTTTCCTACCTAGAAGTTTACCTCCCTTGCACCACCGCCTCTTCAGATGCCTCCTCCACCACTGTCACCTAGCAATGCCACCTGAACCACCTGCCAAACTCCTCCCTACTTTACCCTCCACCAAGCCACATAACCCACCACCTCTAACTTCCCTTACATGAGCCAACCCAGCTAAGCCAAGTAGACTCCCCAACTTGCCCATTCTTTTCCATTGCCACCCTTCTCGTTGCCGTGTGCTACCATCCCTACTGCAGCCACCACATTCCCTACCTCTCAAACCACCCACCAAAGCCTCCTCTACCTCCCTTTACCTTCCTTTCTCCTTGCATTCCTTTCCTTCACCCTACCTCTCCTCCACCACCTACGTCACCATTTTTGCTGCGCCACCACCACCATCCCAACCCTCTCAACCTAGAGCATCCACCACCACCACAACCACCCACTCACTCCCCCTCTTCTAGCTGATAAACCCACCTCTTTAACTCCACATCCTCCTCTGCCTCCAGCACCATCGACACTACCTAGTCACCACCTGTAATATCCCAAAATCCTAATTTCCGAAATTATAGCCAAATAATGAATTATTAGGAAAATTAAGTATATAAATTCATTTATTAATATGAAGAGATTTAATTAATGTAGATTAAGAGGAAAATAATAATGAATTTAATTGGAAGCAAATTTGGGTATTTTTCCTAATTAGCATGGAGGTTGAGGAAATTTATCTAAGATAGTCTAAAATAAGCAAAAAAGGAATTTATTTAATATTTTATAAATATTAATATTATAAATAACCCAAAAATACCCCAATTTACCCATAAGTTATTTTATTTAATTTCCCATCCTATTTATTACCTATTTTCCCCTCTTTTTTTTCCTTTTTCTCCCTCCTCTTCTTTTTTTCTTTCTTCTCCCCCGGCTGGGCCAGCCCACCGGCCCAAACTCCTCTCCTCTCCCCCATCTCGCGCACCGGTCCAGCCCTCCCTTTCTTTTCCTTTCTCCTTCCCGCGGCCCAGCGCCATGCGCTGGCCCTCGTACGCCTATTGTCGCAACGACGCGTTTTAACCCCGAGGACGCCGAAACGCCGCGCCAAAATTAATGACCTTATAGCCGTTGCCAAACAGGCAATGCAACGCGGCACTTTGTCCCCCATAACGTCGAAACTCCGCGTTTGACTTGCGGATTAAATAAACCCCGCCGAACCGGCCGATTCCCCTCCTCTTTCTTTTCCCTGGACCACTGGTCCACCCTACCTGTCTTCTTCTTCTTCGACCTCCCCCCCCCCCGACCTGCAAATCGACCTACAAGTCGATTTCGCCGGCAGCCACCAGCACGATCGTCCTTCCCTGCCTCTCTCCCTGTCGTTTTCTTTCTCTTTTCGACCCCGACCACGTCTCTCTCTCTCCCTTTTCCGCGTGCCATTCCCTTCCCTTTTCCTCTCCCCTTCCCCGACCCGACCTGCCATGGCAGGACCTGCACCACCTTCCATCGGCCGGCCACCTGCACCCCTGGCCGCACGCCTCCTTCTCCCTTCGTCGTTTTCCTCCCCCCCTTGGCCTATAAATACCCTCTCCCGAACGGCCACAGAGAGTCCTCCCGTTGGACCTTGCTGAAACTCTGTTCCGCCGCCGCCAGAACAGACGCCATGTATGCCGCCTCCAGCCACTGCCGAAACCACCTCTTCCCACCATTATCATCCCTGCACTTCCCTCTACGAAACCAAGCCACCAGCACCCCTCCCCTTGCCCTGCACGTGCCGCCATAGCCGTGCAAAAGTCCTAACCCGAAACTACCACCTCCAGCCTTCGCCGCCCTTGCGCCGCCTCTCACCGCCAGCCCAGCCGCCACCAGGGCCTCTTCCACCCTCCAAAATGCCCAGCAGACTCCCTCTACCTTTCCCTACCTTCAAATTCCCCTGCCTCCCTCTCCTCCTTCCTCCCTCATCTCCCACCTCTCTCCACCACCCTCAGCCGCCGCTGCCGCAGCGCGCCGCCGCCCCTTGCCACGCCACCACCCTCACTCCACTCCCCTTCACCTGCTCTTTCTTTCCCCACCTCAGACTCCTCCTTTTCCCCTCCCATCTAACCGCCACCTCCATCTTTCCCCCTCTTCTCCTCCTCCACCGCCGCCGCTGTCGCCGCCACGCGCCGCCGCCGGACCACCACCGACCCTAGGTGGTTCTCCACCCATCCAAACCCTAACCCCCTTTTTTATATAGCTGCTACTATTTTCTAATAATATTAATACTAATATACTTATTATTATTATTATTATTATTATTATTACTTTTATTATTGTTATTACTTTTTATTATTATTATTATTATTATTATTATTATTATTATTATTATTATTATTATTATTATTATTATTATCATTATTACCATTATTATTGCCCTTATTATTATTAATGTTCTAATTTTCTTACTAATACTAACATCCCTTTTAAACCCTAACCTATATTATACTTAACTTTGGTCTTATTTTTATAATTATTAGTATTAACATTTTTTTCATTATTATTTCTATTATCCTTACTATGGTTATTAGTATTATTGCTTAACCTTACTTGGTTGTATTATTATTATTATTATTATTATTATTATTATTATTATTATTATTATTATTATCATTATTATTTTTACTATTATTAGTATTATTATTATTATTACTATTATTATTATGGTTATTGTTATTATTATTATACTTAACACTTTGTCACCATTGTTAATAATAATACTACCTTGTCTTACCCATGTTACTCAACTCAAGCTAGTAAATATCATTTGGTTGTTAACTAAGAAGAGTACTTGAACCTTATTACCATACCATTTAACATTAACCCTAACCTCATTACTATGACACTATTAATAACTATTACTATTATTACTATTATCACTACCTTATTGTTGTAATCAAAAGCATTTAAACCCTTTTATTATTCAAGAATATACAACTATTATCGTTATCACCCTTAGGAATAGTTACTTGTAATATTGTGACCTTATATTATTATTATTTCAAATATAACCCCATTAATAGACTTGGCCTTAAAATGCTAGGGTTTCCATCACTAGACATTAGTGTCACTGGTATTAGTTTTATTATTATTATTATTATCACTATTTTTCTATAGTTAACATGAATATTATTATTATAAGAATAGGGCTAACGGGTCTAATAATATAAGTGTAACAATAGGTATTAAAAATAAACATATTTTGACTACTAATATCTAGTATACTAATTCTAAGGTAAAAACCCTAGTTTTTGTATAATACCCTTTTTAGTAATGAAAACCCTAACCTTAAACTAAAATGAGGATTGATAGTAATTATAAGGGAAACTAATACTTAGCATTTCCCCCTTTTTATAGGTAATCCCGACCAAAGCCCTAAGGAGTTAGAGGAGCGTGCTCCAAGCCCGGCGTCGCCTTAGGTAAGGACGAAGCTAATGGCCTTGTGTTATGTGTGACATGGATGTGTTGAATGTTGTGTATGCCATGCTATGCCATGTATTATATGATTTGTGGATAACTCGTTTTATGTGTAGCGCAGCTTGGAGATTGAGGTATGTTGTTTGTGCTTCCATGACATGAGCATGACATTTATATGTATGATGTTTATAATGTATTATGCTATAGCCCTCTAGGACATGCATGTTAGGATAAATGGTAATATGAGTTGGGAACCATCATGGGAGTCTTGAAGTTTGTATGATCGTATTAATGTTCTATGGCGGTACTAATGTTGTATGGTGGTATTATGGTTGTAACGGTGGTATTAGGGTTCGCATGGTGGCGTTAGGGTTTGTATGATGGTATTTGTGATTTTATGGTGGTTAATTAATGTTGTATGGTGGTATTATGGTTGTAACGGTGGTATTAGGGTTCGCATGGTGGCGTTAGGGTTTGTATGATGGTATTTGTGATTTTATGGTGGTATTAATGTTGTATGGTGGTATTATGGTTGTAACGGTGGTATTAGGGTTCGCATGGTGGCGTTAGGATTTGTATGATGGTATTTGTGATTTTATGGTGGTATTAATGTTGTATGGTGGTATTATGGTTGTAACGGTGGTATTAGGGTTCGCATGGTGGCATTAGGGTTTGTATGATGGTATTTGTGATTTTATGGTGGTATTAATGTTGTATGGTGGTATTATGGTTGTAACGGTGGTATTAGGTTCGCATGGTGGCGTTAGGGTTTGTATGATGGTATTTGTGATTTTATGGTGGTATTAATGTTGTATGGTGGTATTATGGTTGTAACGGTGGTATTAGGGTTCGCATGGTTGCGTTAGGGTTTGTATGATGGTATTTGTGATTTTATGGTGGTATTAATGTTGTATGGTGGTATTATGGTTGTAACGGTGGTATTAGGGTTCGCATGGTGGCGTTAGGGTTTGTATGATGGTATTTGTGATTTTATGGTGGTATTAATGTTGTATGGTGGTATTATGGTTGTAACGGTGGTATTAGGGTTCGCATGGTGGCGTTAGGGTTTGTATGATGGTATTTGTGATTTTATGGTGGTATTAATGTTGTATGGTGGTATTAATGGTTGCATGGTGGTATTCATGACTGCACGATGGTATTAGGGTTGCACGGTGGTATTAGGGTTGTATAGTGGTATTATGGTTGGTATGGTGGTATTATGATTCGCATAGTGGTATTAGGGTTGTATGGTGGTATTAATGATTGCATGGTGGTATTAATGGCCTATGGAGTAGAGGGTTGAGAGTGAGAATTCACTTATATAAAGGATGAGTATGGGTTTTCTAAAGAAGGGAGGTTACTTGGAGAGGAAGTAAAGTGCTAGGGTTGGTGTGGCCAACTAGGGTTTGGCGGTCACATGCGGAGTTGGGGAACAAAGAGATATGATTTGGGAATTTCTTAGTAGAGACGGGATGCGAGACAAGGAACAAAGTGAAGATAGGATGAGTAAGAAAGAGTTGGGCCATATAGGCCCAAATTAGGGTTTTCCAAGGAGGAGCCCTAGAGGGATGAAGACATACGGAGTCGATATCTTATGTGTTGGCGTAGCCTATGTTCTTGGAGATCGCGCCTTACTATATACCACTATACCTAAGTCCACGAGGGATGGATGTCGAGTGTGAGAAAAGGGTGAGTGTCTCAACATATGAGACGGGCCCGCTTGAGAGGCAGTGGTAGTACGTCGTTGGCATGCATGTTAAGGGTGGAATGATATCTAATAAAACACGGATAAGACACTAATCATGTAAAGTGAAAGATTGTTGAGCCGGGCCCAGACCGATCCACCGGCATAATAGTGGCCAGGTGCCGGGGTGCCCTGGAGGCCGATCCACCGGCATAAAATAGTGGTTAGGTGTGTTCTGCCCTATACGTGACCGATCCACCGGCTATAATAGTGGGGGATCCCGAGCTCAACAAACCAAACAGTATGTTGTAATTAAATCATGGGAAAGATACTATATACTTACAGTGGAACACCATGAGAGTCGGGGCCAGACCGATCCACCGACATAATAGTGGCCAGGAGCGTTGTGCCCTGGAGACCGATCCACCGGCGTATAATAGTGGTTAGGTGCGTTCTGCCGTATAAGTGACCGATCCACCGGCTATAATAGTGGGGTTCCCGTACTCGCATGGATTAACAAAGATTATGGTGTGAAATGACTTGCAAATGAATCATGGAAAGATACGTTATAATCACAGTGAAACCCTATGAGAGTCGGGGCCAAACCGATCCACCGGCATAATAGTGGCCAGGAGCGTTCTGCCCTGAAGACCGATCCACCGGCATAAAATAGTGGTTAGGTGCGTTCTGCCCTATAAGTGACCGATCCACCGGCTATAATAGTGGGGTTCCCGCACTCTCATGGGCTCATAACGATCGTGATGTGAATCGACTATAATTACCAGAGTTATGAAAAGAAGAAGTTAGATTGGACCATAATCGATCCTCATCATCCATCATATTACATGTTGCTTATATGTTTGTGTTGTGCATGTTATGTTGTATGATGGTATGCTTGGCCTTAGCACACCTGCGCCCTTACTCAGTATTGGACCCATACTGATACTACCTTGATTGAATGGGTCCTGTGATGATCCACCGATGGTGGGGAGCAGACCTCCTGTGCAGGTTTATGATCGATTACTAATTCGGGGTGGAAGGCTTGACTTAAGTGAGTAGGCGGTCCGAATATTTTCCCATTGGGATCTGTTTTATTTAGCTATATTTTGTACTACGCTTCTTGCTTTGAGACCGCACTTTTAAGCTGCAATCTCAGACGATATTTTAACTGTTGTTGACTCGTGGTTTTCGTGAATGATCTATGCACCTACGTTTTGATGATTCTTACTTAATGATTGTTTATTTTAGCCTTAGCACTTAGTATCGGAACGGTAGGAGTGAACCGGTCTGGTACTAAGTGTGGCGGTAATACCCCCAAGTTTATGGTTTTAATTCTTTCGCTTCTGCTAAAACCTTTGTCTTAACGAAATTTTTCAAGAGTGAAATTTGGGGGTGTTACACCACCACCTCTAGGTTGTGCCCTAGCCTCCCCAACCCTTAAATATTATTAATGTAATTGTTATTATTTTATTATTATTAATATCATTATTATTATTGTTGTTGTTGTTGTTCTTATTATTATTATATTATTATTAATGTTACTATTATTATGATTATTATTATTATTATTATTATTATTATTATTATTATTAACGTTGGCCCTATCATTACTAATGTTACTATTATTATGATTATTAGAACCCTTATTATTATTATTATTATTATTATTATTATTATTAAGATTCAAACTATTAATAATAATATCATTATTATTATTATTATTATTATCATTATTGTTATTATTACCTATATCTATCATTATTATTATTATCATTATTTTTATTATTACCTATATCACTAATATTACTATTACTACTAACATTACTACTACTACTACTACTACTACTATTATTATCATTATTGTCACTATTTTTGAAATGCCCCAAAATTTACTAATTTTATAAATTATATTTAAATTATATTTTATTATAAAAAAATTATTATTTAAATAAATTACTTTTATTAAAATAAAAAGGAATGTATTAGGAAAAATTAAGAAGAAATTTGTAAGAAATTTTGGTATTTTGGATAATTAAAGATTTTATTTTGGAAATTAATTAAATAAATTATTTTATTTAAATTAAGAATGAGAAAATAGTTTTAAATTAATAATAATTTTATAAATAAATTAATTGGAGAAAAATAGTGTGTTTTACTAATTAAAATGAAAATTATGGAAAATCTTTTAAAAGTCCTAATTTAGCCTAAAAAGGGATTTAAATAATATTTTATTTAAATATTATTATTTTTAAATGTCCCAAATATTTTAATTAATTTAAATACCAAACCTAATTAATTTCTTCCTTTTTCTTTTTTTTTTTCTTTCTTCCTCTTTTCTTTTTCCTTCTTCTTCCCGATTGGGCCAGTCTGCTGCCCAATTCTTCCTTCCTTCTTTCCTTTTCTTCTTCGACGTTTGGGCCTTCCTCCTTCTTGCGGCCCATCTCCGTCTTTTCTTTCTTTTGTTCGCCCGACTTTGAAACGCCACGCTTCAGTTGTTTCTCCACGAAAACGTCGCACTTCATTTCAAGCACACCTTCTTCGCCCAGGCGACCACCTGGTCTCCTTCTTTTCTTTCCTTTCTTTTCCTTCGCGAACTGCCTGGCCCAGACCCCCGTCTTCTTCTTCCCCAGCCTTCCCTGACGTCGAGCACCTGCAACGTCGTCGCCGCCACGCCCTGGATTTTCGCCGGCGATCTCGCCTGTTTTGATCGGCCGATCTCCTCCTTTTATCTTCCACCTGATTCGGCGATCACACAGACCCATCCACCTCCCTTCCTTCTCGCACGTTTTTTCCCTTTTTCCTGAGCGTATCCTTTGCCCCGATTTGACCCCCACCAGCCAACCTCGCCTCCGGCGAAACCAAAACCCTACTTTTCCTAATCCCACGCCGACCCACAGAACCCTAGCCTCCCTTCTAACCCTATAAATACCCCCCATAATGGCCCTGTATGGAGCTCTTGATCCTCAACCCAGGAATGCCCGACCTTGCCGCCGCCGCCACTTAAGACGCCTAGACCTCCGTCTCCGGCCAACTTTGCCGCCTTTTACTGCCACCAAAATCTTCCTTGCACCTCCCTCTATCTAACCAAATCATCCATCCCCCTCGATTCATCCTGCACAATCCTCCCTGATTGTGCGAACTTCCCTTCTCAACCAACTTGTTTTCCAGCCCCCGCCACCCTTTGCGCCGCCCTTAGCCACCTCTTCAGCCGCTTCTACCACTTCTTTCTCCTCCCATTCTCTTCTGTAGAACCTCCTCTATATCCCCATACCTTTATTTTCCTTTTTCTCCCTCTCCTCCTCTCTCTTTCTTCTTCTCCTCCATTCAGCCACCACCCACCGCCGCCGTACGCCGCCACCTTTGGCTGCACCACCACTTCTATTCTGTTCCTCCCCTTTTGGGAAACCCTAAACACCCCAACTCCCACCTCAATTCTCCTTAGCTTTTTCCCAACATACGACTTTTCCCTTTTTCTTTTCTTTTTCCGGCCACCGCCGCCGCCGCCGCGAACCACCGCTGATGCCGCTTATCCCCACCAACCTATGGTTGAACCCTAGATCCTCTCAGCCTTTTTCCCTATTTTTATAACCCTTAAATTATTTTATTTATATTATTTGCATATAAATACTATTATTATTATTCTTAATATTTATATTTTAATATGCATTATTATTATTATTATTAGTATTAGTATTAATATTTTTATTATTATTTATGTTGAGGGCTGAAGCCTAATATATTTTAATTCGATTTTATTATTATTCTTCTTATTATTTCTATATTTACTATTATTAATATTAAAATGTTATAAGTATAATTATTATTATTATTTTCTATTTCGAATTTTGCATTATTCTTATTTATTATTATTATTATTACAAATATTTTAACATTAGTGTTGTTAATAATGTTACCATTATTATCATTATTATTATCATCATCATCATCATCATCATCATCATCATCATCATCATCATCATCATTATTATTATTATTATATTATTATTATTATTATTATTATTATTATTATTATTATTATTATTATTATTATTATTATTATTATTATTATTATCATCATATTATCATCATCATCATCATCATCATCATCATCATCATCATCATCATCATCATCATCATCATCATCATCATCATCATCATCATCATCATCATCATCATCATCATCATCATCATCATCATCATCATCATTATTATTATTATTATTATTATTATTATTATTATTATTATTATTATTATTATTATTATTATTATTATTATTTCTGAATTGGGTTATTTAAATTTACAAATAATCTTTTTAGTATTATTTTTGTAAAGGGTCTGAAGCCCTTATTTCACTTTATTTTTGATTAATGCCTTTTATTATTCTTATTAATATTAATATTGATATTATTTTTGGTATTTTTGCTATTATTATTTTAATATTTTATCAAAAGCCTAGTCTTATATTAAGTTAGTTATTAATAGTATTTTTATAGGAGGGAGTCTAATTTTAGCTTTTCTCTTATAATAGGTAAAACCAGTCAAAGCCCTAAGAAGCATAGGAGCATGCTCCAAGACCAGTGTCGTTTTAGGTAAGGGGTGCTAAGGTCGTTTGTGTGCTTATATGCATTATGTGTTTTGCATGCTATGTCTCCTATGTTTATTATTATTAATTATTTTGTATGTGGTATGACATAGAGTTGAAGTATGTTTTTGTATGGCATGTGTACTATGTGTATGTGAAGATATGTGTTGTGACCCTGTAAGACATGCATGAGAGGATGTCGATGTGGTTTGTGTGGGAGAAAGGATGAAAAAGGAGGATGGGGAAAGAAGTTGACTAATGAAAGTGAGTTGACCTAATTTTATGGTCTTATAAGGAATAATCTAATGTATGGTTTTATGTGGAAGAATATAATTTATGGTTTTATGCGGAGAATATAATATATGGTTTTATTTGGGAGAATGTAATTTATGATGTTATATGGAAGAATCAAATAATAGTTTTTGGGAGAATCTAATTTATGATGTTATTTGGGAGAATGTAATTTATGATATTATATGGGAAAATCTAATTTATGATTTGATTGGGATAATCTAATTTATGATTTGTTTGGGAGAATCCAATTTATGGTTTTGCTTGGGAGATTCTAATTTATGATTTTATGTGGGAGAATCTAATCAATTATAAGGTAAGGATGAATCTTCGGTTTTATGTGATTTGAATCTAGGGTTTGGTAAGTATGAATATTTGGTTGGTATGGATTGAATTTAGGGTATTGTATGACGGAATCTTGGGTTTTGCATGGTGGTATTAGGGTTGCGTGGTGGAGTTAGGGTTTTGCATGGGAGTTAATGATTGCATGGAATTTAGGGTTTGCATGAAAAGTTCGAATGGCCGCATGAGATGTGTAAAGTCTGCATAGGAGTAAAATTTACGTATGAAAAGTTAATTTGGGATGTAAGGAAGGTAAAGTAAGCGTTGTTTGGGTAGTTAAACACCTTGAGTGGTTGTTATGATTAAATGAGGTTTGGAGTGGTTAATTATGGTTTGTGGTGGTTGATTAGGGTTTGGTGTGGCTACTTAAGGTTTTTGTTGTATCATGTGTTTTTGGTGATTAAGGTGTAATTATGAGAATGGAATCGATGATTTGTAATGTGTGGAGTGTTAAAATGATTTGGGTGATGTGAGGTGGAGTAAGAGGGGATGTTAAGGCCTAAATTAGGGTTTCAGGATAAAACCCTAGAGTGAGATGTGGAGTAGAATTGGAGGATAAGTGTAAAGGGAGCGATTAATGTATGTCTAGGGTTTGGTGGTAGCACATGTGTAATTGGTGAATAAAGTATGATGATGAATATGGAATTTATGATTTATGATTCGTGCATGTCTATGGTGAAATCCTTTGAATAAGATACTTAAGACACTAATCATTTAAAGTGGAAGATTATTGAGCCAGGTCCAAACCGATCCACCGGTCAGAAATAGTGGTTAGGACATGATGTCCTATGTGTAACTGATCCACCGGTAATAATAGCGGTCAGGCTTTGTACCTGTGCATTTCCGGCCCACCGGCAATAATAGTGGGGTGACTCGAGCTCAATAAAAACAAACTAGAGTGACAAACGTTTAAAAGATACTAATTACTTAAAGTGGAACACCATGTGAGCAAGAACCAGACCGATCCACCTGTCAGGAATAGTGGTGTGGACTATGTCCCGCAAGTGACCGATCCACCGGCGAATAATAGTGGTGTGGACTTTGTCCCGCAAGTGACCGGCCCACCGGCAATAATAGTGGGGTGTTCCTGTACTTACATGGATTGATAAAAGGCATGGTGTGAAATGAGTTCTGATCAGAGATTAATTAAATAATTAATCCGGCCTATAATTGGGCATTTGTACTTTTACTTGGTTGATCATATGCATTTATGATTATGCTCTTTTACGTCTTACATGATTTTAAGTGCTTATGTGTTGGCCTTAGTGTTCGGTTACCTTACTCAGTACGTAGCGTACTGATCACCCTTTTCATGGGTACTGCTCATTCCCACGAGTAGTACACCCTTCTGACGTGTGCAGGTGGGCGAGACATTAGTCTTGGTTGGCTCAAAGTTTGAGAGAGTCGTGGCCATATTTCAGTCTTTATATGATCCTAATTCTTTTTGTTAATCTTTTATCGGTTGTAAGTTTAATTCTCTTTTAATTTTGAATAATAATTCTTTATGTGTACTCTGATTTTGTTTTACAACCGTTTAATGCTTTCGGAGTTTAGTTGTCTTGATTTATAATTGATGGATTACTATTTTCTTTAGCCTTAGCACTTGGTACTGGAACGGTCGAAGAGAACCGGTCTGGTACTAAGTGTGGCGGTAACATTCCTAGAATTCACAGGTTTTAAGTATTTCTAGTTTAATTGCTTCCTCTTTTAAAAAAAATTAATGAATTTTGGGGTGTTACAATTTTAGTATTACTAATACTACTACTACTATTATTATTATTATGATTTGGATTATTATTAGTATTATCACTATCATCATCATCATCATCATCATCATCATCATCATCATCATCATCATCATCATCATTATTATTATTATTATTATGAATAAAGTTATTATCTTTAGTAATATGAATATTGCTAATGATACTTTAACATGGACCAATATAACTGCTAAAACTATTTTGACTAGTAATAGTATGATTAGTTACTTAAAGAATAATAACCTTACTTTTACTTATAAAACTAATAATATTATTATTAACCATAATATTAGGCTATGATAAAGGTAGGTAGGAAATAATGATAATTTTGGTAAGAGGAAAGTTACCCTAGTGTTTCCCTCTTATAGGTGAACCAAGTCAAAACCCTAAGGAGGCGTAGGAGCATGCTCTAAGCACGGTGTCGTTTTAGGTAAGGATATGGTGAAGGCCTATTGTATGTGAAAAATGTGATGTGTGTTGATTTGATGTGTGCGCTTTATATATTATGTTCTTGTAGCACATCTTTCTAAGCATGGAGCTAAAGTAAGTTGCATGTGTTTATGATATGTGTAATATGGTATTATTACTTGTGTCATGAAATGTGCTTATGTAATATTTCCCCTCATGACATGCATGATAGGAAGCCCTAAGTAGTATGATGTGCTTGTGAGAGAAATGGAAAAGAGTGAGAAAAGTGAGTGGACAAGAGAATGGTAATGATGGCCTAAATATCTTATGACCTATGGGTGGACAAAAGGAGGGAAAATGGAAATAAATTAAGGGAATGGACCAAAACATGCATGGGGAGTTTAGGGTTTGGGATGGTTAGCCTTTACATGGGTATGACTCTTACATGGAAAAAGTTGGCTTGAGGGTTAAGTAAGTTAAGGGAAGAATTGTTAGGGTGATTGGAGTCCATATATGAAAATTAGTATGTTGGTTGGTGTAAGGATGCATGAGATACTTGACTAGGGTTTTGGGAGGAAACCCTAAGTGAGAGAAGTGTGCAAGGAGGGATAAAATAAAGGGGATGGTTAGAATGGAGAATAAAAGATGATAGGGGTGTAGCATGGAGGGAAAGTGAGCCAAGTGAAAAAAAGGAATTTGAGTGTTGAGGGAGTGACATGAAAGAAAGGAGAAGTACTAGGGTTTTGGGAAACGAACTAGGGTTTTTGTGATCATGTGTGGAAGATGGATAGTGAGAATGTGATGTCAAGTGTGAATTGAGGGAAGTGATGGTTTTGGTAATAAAGAAGAGTTTTGTGTTCTCATGGTGAGTGGAAAAATATGGGAAGGAAGTCTCGGGGTCATAGGTTGTGTTGGATATGTGTCATGTAGAAGAGGTGATGGTAAGTAAGAGTGATGAATGCATAACATTATAGGATGAGATAGAGGCGCTAGGGTTTTGGGATGGTCAACTAGGGTTTCGTGGCCACGTGTGTTATATGGGAAGTAAAATGGGTGCTTGAGGATGAATCGAGTGAGGTGATGAATTAGAGGATCATAAGTTGTGTAGGACAGAAAAAAGGTTGGACCATATAGGCAAAATTAGGGTTTCTCAGAGGAAAACCCTAGAGAGTGATGTTGAGTTGATTTAGAGATATGGAAAGTGGGCCTCGGAGTTAGGTATTCATGGTAATAAGGAAAGAGTGGGAAGAAATGTTTGGGTGTATTAGAGGGAGTAGAAGTCCCAATATATAGGCTAGGATTTTTGGGAATTCAAGTGGGTCGTGCATGTTTAGTTAGGGTTGTGTGTGGCATAAGATAAAATAAAACACTAAAACTTAAAGTGAAAGATTATTGAACCAGGGCCCAGTGAGGTTATACATTTTCCATCCACCAACTATAATAATGGTCAGGTACGTTTTGCCCTACGAAGTTATTTTCTAGTCTACCAACTATAATAGTGGTCAGGTGCATTTTACCCGTAGAGTGTTTCTGATCCACTGGTTATAATAGTAGGGTTCTCGTACTTATGTGGAATTAATATGAGAAATTTGTGAAATAGAAATATAAGACTTGGGAAGATACTAATTATTTATATTAAAACACCACGTGAGTCAGGGCTAGTGGGGTTGATTTTCTAGTCCACCAACTATAATAGTAGCCAGGTGCGTTTTTCCCTGTGGAGTGATTTCGGTCCACTAGCTATAATAATGGTCAGGTGTATTTTACCCTATGGAGTGTTTCTAGTCCACCAGCTATAATGGTGGGGTTCTTGTATTCACGTGGAATTAATATAAGAAATGTGTAGGACAAAATATTAGTCTAAGTCTGGCCTAGTGATATGAACCTAAATTATGCTTTGTATGCCTTACGTGTTTATTTTCTTGCATGACCTTACGCATATAGTTACCCTTCTAAGTACGTAACATACTGATCACTCATTTTATAGGTGCTGCTCATTCCCACATGTAGAGGGCCCTTCTATATTTGTGCAGGTAGGTGGTACCGTATTTGATGCCTATGATGTACTAGATGTATTAGTCGGGGATGTGTGATGACCATTGGACTTACTTGGGGCTGAGAGAAGATGTTGGTCGGACTCTATTTATTCTTGTTACTTATGTTTTCATTTCATTTCAATTTTTTTATGGCATTATACCTTTTATCCCTTTGGAAAACTTAACTATGTAACTTGTTTTCGGTTGTAACAACTTTTTTCTCACACTCTAATTTTTTTGTTATGAACACTTGGATTTCTATAAATATTTGTTTAATTTTGTCTAATGTCTTGTGGAAACTTTTCTTTAGCCTTGTGGTGAGTACGAGACTGGCCAAGGGTCGGGCTTGTACTAATCACGGCGGTAGCACCCCCGTGCTTGTATTTGTTTGTTTAAATGATTTTTTTTCAACTATGATTTTTGGACGCGTTACAACTAGTGTATCTTAGTGCCCTAGCTAGGCCCTGCATCTTACTCTATTTAGCTCTACAAACCTACTTAGGGGGTATGCATAATTATGGATTAGGTGTCCTTGTCCATAGGGCATCGTTTGTCTTCATGCATTAGTGCGACTAGGGTACCTTTGCATCCTTGGGTTGATAGTCGGGAGAGTATTGTGCTACTTGTATGCACCAGTATGACCAATATACCTTTGTATCTTTAGGTCTGTGATCTCCCCCTAGAGATAAATAAATGGAATTAGTGTTATACTTAAATGGAAATACACTAATCACTTACAGTGGAACACCACGTAGATTGGGACCATATGGATTATATCATTTATACCATTCCACCAATTATAATAGTGGCTAGGTGCATGTTTCCCTGTAGATTGTATATGTTTACCCTTCCACCAGTTGTAATAGTGGTCAGGTGTATTTTTTCTTAGAGTTGGATATCTTGTGCTCGTTCCACAGGTTTTAATAATGGGATCCCTAAACCTACATGAATATAATTTGAGAGATGATTATGAATGATATCTAATTAATAGCTTAAGTCCAGATAATGTTTATTATACCATTATGATATGTTGTTATGATATGATAGCGGCCTTAGGTGCCTGCCTTTGAATTAAGTGGTGGTATGTATCAATTGAGTATGAGGTTGGACTTTTAATTATACTACAAAGAACTTCACTTGGATGCTCTCTTGGTAAGTAGTGTTAATGCTGAGTGAATGAACCATGTGAGGTATGATTCTTGAAGTATGAGTTCATCCTAATGTTTATTATATCTCTTTCTATGTATTTGTGTAATCTACTGTTCTTATGATTGGATTGATGTGTTGCATGCAGGCCCTACCTTTTAGTTTTGTATAAAGGGTTACTTAGTACCATAGTATGAAAATATTCCTTCTGTGGGATCCTACCTATTCAATGGGTAATGCACTTTACAGGTTAGCCTACGGGTGCTATTCAAGCATCCTTTTGGGTTAAGAGGGTAAGACTATCCGGGAAGCTTTCAGGGTTTTCCTTTAAACTTTTAAATTCCCTTGTTTAATTATCTTTCTTTTGTAACCACTAATTATTCTTGTAATGTATTTAACGCGCTACTCTAATTTAGTTTTGTAACTCTAGTTTTGTGTAAAATTGGTTCTTTTCTTTTTAAGCCTTAGCACTTGGTAATGGAATGGTTGAAGGAAACTAGCCTGGTACTAAGTGTGGCAGTAGCATCTCCGAAATTTATTGTATATTCTTTCACTTAAATTTTAATAAAATGAAAATTTTCAATATTGAATTTTGGGGGTGTTACATTACTGGCTCTTGCAACCACACCGATCTCCTCGACCTCCCTACAACCTTCCTGCCTAATAATCCTATGCCACTCCCTCACATGCTCCCATCCTTTTCCCCTATAATTCTTGTATGACCCCCAACACATGCCTAAGACCCTAACCTTCCTGCAGTCTTGCGTGCCGATCGCCGACAGAGGCAGCACAAGGACGTGCAGTCTAAAGGGGGTGGGTGATGTGGGATTCCCACATCGGTTACTGAGGGGATCTTTGGGCAGTTTATATGGGGGAGTCAGTCCTCACCTCTTGAGCTAGCTTTTGAGTGGAGTTAGGGCTCTTCCCGGGGGAGTACCCCCTTTGGGTCTGTATCACACCCCCTTCTCCTCCTTTATGCCCTTTGCCACCTTCCCCTACTTTTTGTTTTCTTTTCCCTCACTGCTACCCCCTTTATCTGCCCTTCACTACCCAACACCACTACCCTTCTCATCGCACTTCCTTAAGTTGAGCTAGCAACCACACCACTACCCCCACTACAACTCTTGTCCCAACTCCACCATCTCACCATCTCCATGCCCATAGATTGTTCTCCATCTCCTCCCTATTGTTCCCATCTCCTCCTTTCATTGAGCTACCCAACACTGTCACACCAACACTTTAGCCACCTTTGCCCTTGCACTATGCCTCCCTTCCTAGCACCATGATCTCAACCCCATTTGTCATCCTCCCCACAACTAAAAGTAGCCTCACCACCACTGAGAACCCCTTGACCTCCACCCAATAGGTCATCCAACTCACCTGAATCTCCTTGCAATTCCCCCTTATATTATATCCATCATGAGTGTGTACAAGTATATTTTTGTCCATTTTCAACATGAATGGAATTTTGATAATTTACTATTGAATAATTATTTTAATAAAATTATTATTTTATATTTTTAAATATTAATATGGATAATGTGGTATTATTTTTAGGTACACAAGTTTAATTAGCAAAGCCTAATAAAGTTTAGTAGGTTACCCAAATTTTTTGCTTTTGCTAAAAATCAAGTAACCTCTATACTCTAATAAATTATTCTAATATTGTATGATAATACATTAGGAATTTGGAATTCAAACCATGGTACATATAATTGTTACATTGTAACCCTAAACTCTCCTAAAATGTGAGATATTGCATGATAGTACATTAGGGTTTTTGATGTATAAATTACATTAATATGTTTGTTACATTTTAATTAACTACCTAAAAGTGTTAGGACATAATTTAGTAAAATGGAGCATCCTAATTTTTGTAAATTATTATGTGTATGAATGTTGGTTAATATGGTATGAATATCGAAAATAAATTATATATGTCATGTATGTCTAATATGATAGGTTGAGAATGCTTAGGCACATTTTTTGTATAATTATTACCATTTTGTATCCTAGAGATAATTTGGTCATTTAAGCATATTGTAATTTTTATTCTAATAAGAATGTACAATGTATATTACTTATTATTAAGTACAGAGGTACGTGATTTGATGTTTTAGAGATGCATTTTAGTATTTTGGTCATTATAAGCATATCATGATATTTATCTTGATAAGTGTGTATAACATGTGTTATTTTCCATTGAGCATGGGAATATATGATTTGATGCTTTAGAAATGTATGTTAGGATTTTACGTGCAAAATCATATATAGGGGAAACTAGTCATTTGGTATGTCTGATAATTTATTTATATGTTATGTAATTTAATTAATATATTTTACCCATTTTATGGAAAAATAATAAATTAAATTAAATTAGTATTTACAATGGATGGTAATGTTGTAATAACAGTCTTAGGGGTATTGTGGCCACTTTTGACCTTATATACCTAACATGTATAATTAAACATAAGATGGGCTTAGTGTATTAATACGTTAACCTTAGTGTTAAGTTTAACTCTTATTTGGACCGATGACCTTAGAGTTGGCTTGAATTATTAGAAATAAAGTGAAAATGGTTAAGTATGGAATTAGAATCATTGTGCAATATATGATGTTTTGTGATCACCATCTTATGATATTAATTCTAAAAGCAAAATACCTTAGGTTTAGGAATGGTTGCTCTTTAGGGGTAGCTACCTTAGAGGCGAGGTAGGAGCCCTTGGTTAGTTTGGGTTCATTAGTGTACTGTTGTGCCCCAGTAAGGCCCTCTATAGGTGACCTATAAGTCCTATAAGGAGTATCGATACTTAATAATTAGGTGTCCTGGGTTGGGAGGGTACTATGTCACCTTATGCGCTAATATGACGAGAGAGATTTTATGCCACTAGGTTGGATAGTGGGAGCATACGGTGATGCCTTGTGCACCACTATGGCCGATGCGCTATTATGTCTCTAAATTATTATTGTAGCCCCTCGAGTAAATAAAAATGAAAATGATTATTATTGGATCAAAATGGTTATAAGATTGGTTCGATGGTAGCCTTGGGCCTACCTATGGATCGGTATAGTGCCATTAAGCCTTACCTGTGATAGTATGGATTTTATTTATTATTGTGTCATTAAGCCCTATTTATGGTATTATAGATATTATCAGTTTGATATTGAGATATGAGATATAATGTGAAGATTATGCTTGTTGTGTAGGAATTTATTCTAATCGTTACTTTAGAAAACATATCTTGTATGATTGGCTGGTAAGCTTCATTATTTTCTAGAGGAATGAGTATGAGCGATATATGGTCTTGGTAATTATTGTTAATCTGATATACTATTGTAATTTGTTCATTGTGTATATATTTTAATATGTCTCATGTTTTGTTGTGATGCCTTTGTTGTGTTCCATGCGGACTTTACATATTAGTTTTGTATAATGGGTTATTCGGTACCATAATAATGACGGGTTCCATTTTATAGTCCTTTGCCTATTCAATAGGTTGTCTTTACCTTGCAGGACTACTTTAAGGATAAGGTTCGATGGTTTTTGGTATGGGTTGAAAGTTGAGACTTTCGTAGGGTTTATCTGAAATCTTTTGATCGAGATGATTTTTTACTCTTATTCTCTTATATAATTCTTTTCACTGGATTTTGTAATCAATGACAACTAGTTTATTTAGAATGATATTAAGTTGCCTTGACTCTCTTTCAATCCTAATTTTTATAAGTGGAGAAATTTTTTGCCTTAACTCTTAGTATAAGAATGATAGGAGATGTCAGACTTATGCTGGGTGTGGTGGTAACACCCATTATTTTTATAACTAAAGCTTCTGATGAAATGTTAATTAGTAAATTTAGAGGTGTTATACAAATAACAAATCATATTAATAAAAATAAAAAAAAATTGAATATTCAATCTGACAAATTTAAATAATAACCAATTCAATAAATTATATGTATATTTGCATATATGTTATAAAAGTTAGTTATTGATAGTAAATTTTATACTTTTTAATCAATATATTTATTAAATATTCAAATATTATAGGAAATGTGTAATCATAATTGAATATAATGTTATTTAAGACTGAAATAAAATCATTAACTCATATTAGTTTAAATTAGATTGGTTTATCATCTATTTATTGAATAATTTTTTTTCTGATACTTCTAATATGTGATTTGTTTGAAAGTTTTGAATATTCAACAGATTATTTGTAATAAAATCCAATTTTTTTTTCACTTATCCACAATATTTTATAGAATATTCAATTACCGGACATCTAAAATATTGGATACCATCTAAGAAGTTGTAAACACCTTCTAAGGAGCTTAGGACATTCTCTCTAATTCTACCTGTATATGTTGTGAGCCGTAGTGTATGGTTATGAGAATAGGGACAGAAAAAAGGGGAAAATAATTTTTTTTTTGAATTATAAACTGTATTTTGAAAAAGTAAAACCGTAGTGACAGAAACGAAAAACATGTTTGTGGGACGAAGACTGCCGATCAAATGGAGTTTTGGTTTATGGTAGCCAATGGGACGCATGACGAATATCTATACGTCTGCAAATTATGTCAGCAGCAGAGTTCATACCATGAAACTCTTACTCAAACAGTGTTAATTCAAGATCTCAGTGTATGCCAGTAAACGTAGATATGTGTATAATATTAATCATAGATCTTACTCAAACAGTGTCTTGTTCTTATATTCTCTTTACTTTTCTACATGAAACTTCAATTGAAAAAACCTTTTTCGTTCTATGTTTTAATTAATTAAGAGTCGTACGCTCGTAGCGTAGCTATAAACATGTGTAAGCACGCATGTTGAAGTCTATGCGTTCGTATGCACGACAATAACAAATAACAATCGAGTATGAAATCTTCTCATAGAGAGAATTTGGAGGGTTTCGAATACAAAATATCACATGAAACTAGCTTATACTAAGGATATATCGTTTCTAATAGACCCACCAAGATTGTTTCAAGAATTAATGTTAAAATATGTTAAGGACTATTCTTTTATACATTATTTTTTTCCATAATAAATCTCACAATACGGTTATTATTTTTATCTTTAAGCATAATAGTTTATGAGTTTTAGTACTATATATATATTGCATCTTGAAAGGAAAAATTATAACTACCTTTGTCAAGTTGATAAAAATATTGCTAGTACCTAATTTAAAAACAAAGCATATTTATTCTATAAGATTTTTATTTATATTTATATTCAATGATAAGTTTATGCACTTTCAATACGTATGATGCAATTTTTATATATTCTATTTATGCCTTTGATTATTTATTTGGACGAATAAATTTATAAAAGTAAATACTAAAACCATATAATATTTCTTATTAAGAATGCATTTGACAAATCTTATTATTCATTAATTTAGATAATGGTGCACAATGCTTTTATAAGTTTTTAAGACTGCTACATTTTAGCACAATTTATTATAAAATAACCCATGAACAAAAATTTATATTAAAACACATATATAAAAGTATCAATATATATATGAATTCATATCACATTTAGATAAGACATTGATTTATGAGATGGCCATAATTAAATGATTAAACTATTACTTATCCATCATTTTACAACTACATTGCATGAACTTACATGTTGGCAATTTTAAGTAGTGAAAAAACTAATAGAATTTTTTTTCTTTTTTTTTCAGACATTGATAATATTAAGATATATGTGGCCTCTCCCTAACACACATTACAATAGTTTCTTTAAAATAAGTAGAAAAATAACTTTAAAAAATTTATTTGTATCTCTTTAAAATAAATAGAAAAAACAACCCTCGCCCTTGGATTATCACCTACTGGCAGTGTTACACAGGTAAAGGAACGCAAACGAGAAGAAATGTGAAAATGAGAATTTTTTAAATTTTAAAGTATATTTGTGTACATTCCAAAAAAAATGGAGATGCATGAACTAAAAAAGGGAAAAATATTTTTGTGCATTAGTGCCCACTAGAAACATGAGTATTTTTCATATAGAAACATGTATATATAATATTCTTAAATATAATTGATAAATTTTATAATTGTAACATTATTATATTCACAAAGTAATTTTATTATAGTATTTACTATAATATGAACACATATTAACAAAAAAAAATATCTTATAAAGAGAACATTCATGATATTATAAAATAAATCATATTGTAACAATAGAAATAAAGAGAACATATCCAAAATTTGACAAATATATTAGTAAATCAATAAATAAATTTAATTAGTGCATTACTATTCTTACTAATTCACACATTTATATAGGAAGTTATATGAATAAAACACTTCACTTTAATAATTTTGAAAGCAAACCATAATAAAAAAAATATTATAAAAGCATAGGAAAAATATTCAACAAAAAGGTTATAAAGTATGATAAATTTAGTTAATAATGTCCATGGAGTACCATAGAATGGTTTTCAAATGAAACTAGAATCGTATCAATCATAAATTGCAATTAAGAATTGTGAAAAGAAAATTAGTACCAAAGTTTTGAGTTAAATATCATTTCATTGTCACAAATATTAATAAAAAGTGTACCAATATATATATTCAATTGATTATACACACAAATAGAGAATAAATATAGATGCATGATTATAATGTCATCTATTGAATTAATAAAACAATAGTAAATATTTTATTAGTGGGATTTAAAGATCATTTATGATAGCAAATTATGGTAAATAAATAAAAATAAGAAAATATCTTTTGAAAAATAAAATGCTCATCTCTAAAAAAAATTCTTACTTTTCATAACTCATAGTAGAGAAAATGATAGAAGATTTCACTTAATTATATAATATCTTCTTGTTATCTATTGAATAGAACAATAAAACAAATGCTATAACTTACATAATCATTTCATTGTTGTAAATAATAATATATGTTTTAGATCATGTAACACATAAATATTTATAATCTAATGCATTTTGATCATAACTATAATTATAATCATAGTATATATGTCAATCTTAATTACTTGTATATGTGTTTATGTGAAACATAGAATATAAGACTATTAACTTTAGTTAACAAGTACACTTAAATGTAATACCCCATCATTTTTTTAAGGTTTGTTGAATGTTATGTTATGGTGTTTATCAAAATTCAATAATTGTTTATTTTTATTTGGAACAATAATTGAGTTTGAGGAAGAGTTGGATTGGAATGAGTTTTGGAGATTTAATAAACTAAGTTTTGATGCGAATCAATCAACTAGTTCTATGAATTGATATATTGGTTTGTCATTTGGTTAAAGGGTTTTCTTAACATAATCGATTGACTAGTTTGGGGAACTAATCATTTAATCGACAGAATAGTCTACTAGCAGCCCAAATCGATCAACTGGTTGGTCGGGCTGAGTATATTTTTTAAACTTGTTTTTTCTAGGAAAAGTTCTTATACCAAAATAAAACCTTGATAATCCCAATCCAAGCTATTCTTTATGAATTCTTAGCCTTTCTTATCATGCATTCAGCTCTAGCTACTACCTCGAACTAATTTGAGAGTTCTATTTGGATAATTGAGGGAGAGGATGACCCCATCCTTGTCTTATTTTACCTTTCTCCTCTGCACACCTTTGGAATAATTTCTTCAATTCCCAGAATATCTCTACTAAGTTGGGGGATTCCTTCCCACACTTATCTTCCATTACCCTTCTTATGATTGATAATTTCTAGGCAAATTCTACATGCATTCTTTTGAAAATCATTATTGTAGCTCTAGAAGGGAATTCAAATTATCCTTGACAAAGTTGACCTATTCGGCTCAAATTTGAACTGTAAAAGTTAGGGTTTTTGATATGTTTCATAACCCTACTTATTCTTGAACTGATTTGTGGCTATAAATAACCCTAATCATCCTTTCTACTCTCTTTTCTTTCAGCCTCTGAGATATCCCCAATCTCTAGCACCTATGTTCCTCCCCCCACTTCAAGCTTAATTTAGATTTCTTTCTACTCTTCTAATCCTTTCTCTACCTCATTCTTTTTTTTTATCTTTAAGCAAATGAGAGTTATATTTAGGAAGAAGTTGAGTCTCTCTCAACATAATTTCCCTCTAATTTCTCTATGGTAAGCATGTTTCCTTCTAATTTGAATTATAATTTGTGAAAACTATTCATTGAGTTATGAAGCTTTACCTTTATATTTTAAAGTTTTAAAGTTTAAAGTCTTCTAAGTTGTGTTTTCCCATTTATAGAAATTTTTTCTTACATAAAGTAAGTCATTCTTACCTTTGGAATGTAGCTAGAATAAGCATGTGATGTGATATATCCTATAAGGTGTTAATGTTAAAATTTTGCATGAGACCGTGTATTTATATTTATTCATGATGAAATGTTTGTAAATTCTAAGAAAATGCATGATTTATGAGGAAGTAGGTTTGATTTACTTGAATGTGCAACATGTTTCAGTTTATGAGTTGTTAAAATGTTGGTAAGATGCTATGATACGTTTCGATTTCGATTTAGTAGTTTTTAGGGTGTGATTTGCATGAAAAGTTTCTATTCCATGTTGTTTAGGGGCAAACTGATGGATTGGTTAGGTTAAACGGATTAACTAGCCCTTAGAACAGTCAAATGGTTGGCCCAAACCGATTGACTAGTGGGTTTGTGGTGACCTTGGTTGCTCTCTACTTAAACTAATTGACTGGCTTAATAGAATCAATCAACTAGCCTTAGAATAGTTGACTAGTTTAACCAAACCTATTGACCTATTTAAAGGAAACCTAGGTTTTAGTTGAGACAAACTGATAGATCGGTTAGGCCAAACCAATCAACAAGTTTGACTAGATTGTGTGATTTTGATCCTTTGGCATGGACATTAAAATGCCCCGAAAATCTTGATTTTAAGAATTATAGTTAAATAAAGTTTTAATAGGAAATTTAATTAAATAAGTTATTTTTAATAAAATAAAAGGAAATTAATTAAGGCAAATCAAGAAAGAAATTTATAAATATTTTATGTAGGAAGAAATTTGGGTATTTTAGCTAATTAAGGATTTTATTTTTGAAATTTATTAAATAAATTATTTTATTTAAATAATAAGAAATAAATAGGGCCAAATAAATAGGAATGTTATAAATAATTTAATTGGAGAGAATTTGAGTGATTTGCTAATTAAAATGGAATTTATAAAAAATCTTTCAAAAATCCTAAATTAACCTAAAAAGTGATTTAAATATTATTATTTTTAAATATCCCAAATATCCTAATTAATTTAATTAACCCAACCCACCATTTTTCATTTTCCCTTTTCCTTTTTCATTTCTTTTTCTTTCTTCTTCTTTTCTTTTTCTTCCTCCCCTCCTCTGAACTAGGCCAGCCTAGTGGCCCATTTTGCTTCCTTCTTTTCTTCTTTGGCGTGGCCCAACCCACGCGGCCATTTCTCCTTCCCGCTTAGGCCTGTCCGCGACATAATCTTTCTTTTCTTCCTTTCTCCTTCGACGACCTAAGTCCCTACCTTTTCTCCTTTAGCACTGCCCGCCCTGAAACGTCGCGTTTTGATAAATTTTTTTAACTTCCTCCGGCTGGTCTGCCTTTATTTTCTTTTCTTCTTTTTCAGGGCCGACCAGTCCACGCAACCTTCCCTCTTCTTCCTTCATTATTCTTCCTCTTCTTCCCACCGTTCGCACCTACAACTCCGTCGACCTGCAACTACCCTCAGTTTTTTGCCATTGGCCACACCCATTGACTTGTCGTTACTTTTCTCCCTCTCCCCTACTGATTCGCAGCCAATTAGACCCAACTAAACCTCCCCTCTTCTTGTATGATATCCCTCATCCCAGCCAACCACCTCCCTTTCCACGATCGATCGTGTGCAGGCCTAGTAGCACTTGTTGGTACACCTCAACCACTTGCCCTATCCTTCCGTATTTCCTTCGACCTTATCCCCTACCTTACCCTATAAATATCCCCAAATTAGCCTGAGCACAAGCCTTCTTTACTCGAAACCTAGAATCATCCCTTTTTGCCGCCGCCCTTTCAAACACCAGCCCCGCCACCTTCAGCTAACCATGCCACCCACTCTGCCCACCTAATCCTTCCATACATTATCCTCTACCCAATTGTACCTTTCCCCTCCCTCGATTTTCCTTGCATGAGCCACCTTAGCAGTGCAAAGTCACCTCCCTAATCAACCCATTCCTCCACCTTCGCTACCCTTTGCACCACCCTTAGCCACCACTTCTGTCGCTGCCATTGCTCCTTTCACCTCCCAAACTATACGAAAGACCCTCCTATATCTCCCCCTACCTTTCTTTTCCTCTCCCTCCCTCTCCTCCTCTCTTTCTCTTCTTCTTTCTCATTCGGCCACCAACACCACCGACGTACGGCACCACCTTTGGATGCCCCACCCCCTCCATTCTACTCCTCTCCACCTAAGCAATTCTAAACACCCCAACTCCTACCTCCCACCTCCATTCTACCTCTCCTTTTCCCAACATCCAAATTTTCCCCTTTTCTTCTCTTTTTCAAGCCACCGTCGCCACCGCCGTGCTCCACCGCTGGTGCCGCCTGTCACCACCAGCCTAAGGTTGAACCCTAAACCCTCTCAACCCTTTTTCCTTATTTA